>OZ023267.1:136015651-137215651 GCA_964006375.1 Tillus elongatus | reverse complement strand
AGACGATGTCAATCAAGATGAACAAGTTCCAGTTGGCGATTTCGATAATGATGGAAACAGTGATGGTTCAGCTAGTTCTTCGGATTTGCCATTATCATCTGCATGCTATGTTTATGGAAAGAACAGGTACAAATGGTCAAAACGAGCTCCCACACCTGGTCGGACCAGACGCCATAATATTATTACACATTTACCTGGACTGAAAGCAGTGACAAAAAACTTACACGATAAGAACCCTAGTATCTTCTGATAACCGACGAAATGATTAGCACAATTGTCGACTGCACAAATGAAAAAATTACTGATTTGTCCAGTAGATATGGAAAAACAGCCTCATTTGTGAATTTAACAGATTCAGTTTGAGAGGAATGCATTTTTTGGATTGCTCTATTTGACGTCGGTTTTCAAATCCAACCATGAGACATCGAAGGTTTATTTACTTTAGACGGCACCGGCCGAGACATATTCCGAGGTACCATGTCGCTAAAGAGGTTTATGTTTTGTTAGTTGCATTGCGGTTTGATAGTATTTCTACCAGAGACGCGAGAAAGCCGGATACATTTTACCACATACGTAAAATTTTTGAGACATTCATACAGAACTGTCAAAATTGTTATATTCCTGGTGAGTCCGTAGACGAGATGCTTGTAGGCTTTAGAGGACGATGCTCTTTTCGTGTTTATACGAAATTTAAACCGATCAACGGATTGAAAATATTAAGCCTTTGTGATTTTTATTTTTTTTATTTATTTATTTATTTATTCAACGGATTAACCATTTACAATAATAATAAGAACATCTAAAACTACATTAGTCTTAAATAATCACAATATGAGAACATAAAAAAAAAAAAAGCAAAACATAACCTGTACACCATATGTATGACAATTCAATCAATAACACCTCTCAAAATTCCTCTAATTACACGGTCAGAATCATTAAACATGTCCAAGAGCTCCGAATACTCATTTGCAGTTCTCGCCACTCTCGACATCGGACTGAAAAAGCCATAATTGGTTCGATGGAAGGGAACCACAAAAACCTCCCTCGCTCTCGTGCAGTTCGGAATCCTTAGAGAGACTAACTCAAGCAAAGAAGGACTATCAATTTTATTCACTAATAATTTGTGCAAAAAACAAACATCACTGACAATCCTTCTACCTCTCAGTGACTGCAAGTGCAGCCGATTCCGCAAATAAGAAAGGTTAAGATCATTTCTCTGCAAGCCCATTCTGTAAGCACAAATTCTTAAGAATCTATTTTGTACGGCCTCAATCTGATTGATATAAATATTGTAATTCGGGCTCCAGACTACAGAAGAGCATTCCAACAAAGAGCGAACCAGAGCACAATACAGCCTTCTAAAGCTATTGCATGAAAAATCCAGAGTTGATCTATGAATAAATCCTAACATTTTATATGCCTTAGATACTATGTACTCCATGTGATCCCTAAAAGATAATTCCCTATCCAATACAATGCCCAAGTCTTTAATCATTTCCTTCCTCTGTAAAGCACCAGAGCCCATGGAGTACACAAAGTCAATGGGAAACTGAGCTCTAGTGAATGTAATGCAGAAACACTTATCAACATTCAGAGTCAGAAGATTGTCACCACACCACCGAGCAAAACGATTTAAGTCTTCCTGTAAAAGTAAAGCGTCCTGTCTGGAACGAACACTCTTGAAAATTTTGATATCATCAGCAAACATCAAAATCTGACTATGCTTAAGTGAATGTATGACATCATTGATAAAAAGATTAAAGAGGACTGGTCCACAATGTGAACCCTGAGGAACTCCTGAAGAAACAGTAATACTACCAGAAATGAAGTTCCTGATCTTTACACTCTGGGACCTACCCATAAGGAAGCTGCGCACCCAAGACAACAAATTGGCATTAAAACCCAACAATGCAAGTTTTGACAATAATAAGGCGTGATTTACCTTATCAAACGCTTTGGAGAAATCTGTATACACCGAATCAATCTGTAACCTATCCTCCAAAGCTGAGACCAATACATTCTGGTAAAGAAGAAGGTTGGTCGTTGTAGATCTTCCCTTAAGAAAACCATGCTGCTGTTCGGCGAAAACATGTCTGCATTCCCAAGTTATATGTCTAGAGACAAAAAAGTCCAGAAGTTTGGGTATCTCTGACTGAATACAAACAGCTCTGTAATTAGTAACCAAGTGCTTTGGTCCCTGCTTATGAACGGGCATCAAATAAGAATGTTTCCAAACATGTGGAAACTCACCAGACAATAAGGACATGTTAAAGAGAATCCTCAGTGGAATTGCCAAGGTGAAGGCACAAGATTTTAACAGATGGGAGGGGATTCCATCTGGGCCGTAACTAAGTTTATCTTTCAAACTACAGATACGATCAATAATATCAGCAGAAGTAACACTAGGCACAGTCATATTTACCGACTCACGCAAAAAAGGATCGGGACCGACACCGCCAGCCTGTACCTCATACACAGATGAGAAAAAACTAGCAAAAAGATCCACCGAATCATGCAAAGAATCACTCCTAACACCATCATAATACATAGCCTCAGGAAGATCATAAATCCTCCTCAACTTGTTAATATAAGACCAGAAAGAACCCGGATTGTTTTCAAAATTATTCTCAGTATAAGCAATAAAATTTCTGTAACAAGTATCACGAAGATTCCTACATTCCTCTCGGAGACCAGAAAACCTAATATAATCATCTATTCTACCATATTTTTTATACTGACTGTGTACCCTCTTCTTCTCAGTTATCATGCCTCTAAGCTCGACACTAAACCAAGGAGGGAAACATGATTTTTTACATCTCTTAACTGGAACAAACCGATCCACAGCACTAAACAGAATGTCATAAAAGCACTTCACAGCATCATTTATCTCCAATGACTCAAGATATTCCCAGTCAAATTCGGAAAGAAAATAATTCATGGCACAATAATCAGCATTACGAAAGTCATAAAAATACTCTTCATAGGGTTCAGTTGGGGGAGTCTCAAGTGAAAAAGAAATGTCTAGGGGCACATGATGTGCAGTAGCAGGAAAAACCGGATCCAAAGATGCATCAACACATATGTTATCTATATTACTAAAAACTAAATCTAAAGTTCTATTCAATCTATTAAGTACAAAATTTTTTTGGAACAAGCCCCAAAAGCCAAAACTGTTAGAAACAAGTGAGGCTGATGGACTGTTACCACTAATAACTGGAGCACTCTCAGCACTGCTTGTCCAGGTAACGTTTGGGAGGTTGTAGTCCCCACAGACAACGACCTCAGAATTGGGATGATCAGACAACACACTGTCGACTGAATCACAATGGTGTTCATATATAGCAACTTCTGAATTGGGTGGAATGTAACAAACACCAAAAATGAGGCTCCGCCTTCCTATCCTCACCTTCACATAAACTTCATTAAGTGAAATATCACCAGCAATCCTAGTAGAATCAAGGTCTTTATGCACAGCTATCAGCACACCACCCCCCCGATCCCTGATATTGCCCGGAATACTGTCACGATCACTACGGTAAATATTATAATTCATAAAAGAGAGTTCAGCATCAGAGTGGGAAGCAGTAAGCCACGTCTCCGTCAACATAACAACATGAAAACAGCAAGAAGACAGACCCTGTCGAAGCCTGGGTAATTTTGTTCGTAGTCCACTAACATTATGATAATGAACAAACAAGGAATTCTCATCACCAGGAGTGCTTAACAATAAATGGTCATCCGACACCCCTAGTTTTTTTTGGGGGGAACAATAGTCGGAATACCGTTAACATACTTAATCTTGAGGTTTACTTCACCATCATCCACCCTCCGCCTCAATTCACTGATCACAGACTTGGAGTATGCACTTTGCCTAGGGGTTCTGTCCTGCCTAACTCTGACATTACGATACAAATGATCACCCTTGAGTCTTCCAGTCCTGCGCAGAATACTAAGTACCTGATGTTCATCAGAGAGAGTAACCTTTAGAGGTCTAGGAACGGATGCACTGCTGGAATGCCTACCCAGGCGAAATAGCCTAATCTGGGAGTAATCACCCTCAGGACACAACTTGTGGAGGATATTCTTCACTTCCAGTCTGTCAACATCACTCTCACCACGGCTAGCAGTAGACCCAGACTCAGATTCGGGGAGTCCAAAAATAATAATATTTGACTTCCTCTTGTCTCGCTCACGAATCTCCTGTATTATATCCTCTATATAGGAGTCACTACCAGTTGGAACCTGTACAGTACTGGGCAACTCTGCTGTTACCTTCAATTTCTCAAGCTGCTTCTCGACATCACTAATTCTAGCAATCAGGTTTGGCAACTGTTTGAGACCATCCTCACAATCAGAACACAGAAACAACAGCTTCCTCTTCTTCAACTCCATGCATCTAATCTCAGAGGCACTAAAATCTGAACACTGCTCACAGAACAAGAGCTTACAGGTGTCACAACTAAAGGTGATGCAAAATGTGATGCAAAGACACACTACCTTCTCAATGCTTTCGTCTGTACAGACAAATCAGAAAATGGGCAGCCAAATCCAAGAAAGCTATCAGTGCCAACCCGAACTGTCTTATCATTAATTGATCTAGTCAAAAATACCAACAAGAATATCACCGCAAATAACTGGTTCACGTCAATTGAATTAGTTGAAGAATTGCGCAAAAACAAATTCACTTATGTTGGTACGGTACGTAAAAATAAGAGAGAAATACCTGAATATGTAGTTCCAAATAAAAAAATGCCGACAGGTACTTCTACGTTTGTGTTCACTAGCACTACAACTTTAGTGTCGTATGTGCCTCAATCAAATAGATACGTTCTGTTATTGTCAAGTATGCACCATGGCAACAAAATTGATAAAGAATCAAATAAACCTGATATGATTCTATATTATAACTCTGCAAAAGCGGGGGTTGATGCATTAGATCAGAAGTGTGCAAATTACAATACTGGTCGAAGAACCCTAAGGTGGCTGTGTGCTATTTGGTATGCTGTGATGAATATAGCTTCTGTAAATTCCTTCATTTTGTTCCAATCCGGGACTCAAAGTTCTATGAAGCGACTGAACTTTACTATCAACTTGTGTAAAGCTTTAATTGAACCTCAAATGAGACGAAGTTTATTGGAAACAAGACTTCTCAGGGAACTTCGTTCAGTCATCCAAAGACTCATAAAATGCGATGACACAACAACGGATGAAGGTGGGCCGTCCACTTCTCAGCCCAGAGTTCCTGACCCTGATGTAGTTTCTGGGGGAAAAAAACGACGTCGATGTTACATTTGTCTATCAAACAACGACAACAAACATTCTTCAGTGTGTAATAAGTGTAAGGAGCACGTGTGTAAAGTTCACAGCGCAGCTACATTGTTATGTGAAAAATGTCAAGTGTGAGTGATAGGTTATGCAAACATCATTGCATGTTTTCTTATACGATAATGTATTTGTTTTACAATATGAAGGATAAATATGTTGAAAATTCCCATCATGTTAGTTTTTTTTTTATATTTTCATGTTTTAGTTGAATTTTTGGAAATTATAGTGTGCTATACATTTTTTGATGAATATTTGTGTTTGTTCTCTGACAATAAAGTGCTTTCATATAAAAGACTTTTATGTCTATAAACCTGTTGTTACACTGCCAACCATTGATTAAAAAAATTGTATTTCACAATTTGGAGGTCTCAGCCTTTTTATATCGATTCTGACCCGACGATACCAGTTACGTAAGTAAAAATGACAATACCAGCTAAGAGTTAAGTATATATAACCTTTTTTTCCATTAAACACATTGATACATTTATGACGATTCACCAATTTAATTGTTGAATATAAAAATAATTTTGAATAAATAACGTTCAATTCGTAATACCATTATGCTTAGTATTGTTTCGATTTAACTGCTATTCCGTGCAAAATAAACATTAAAATAAATTAGTAACTGATCGTATTCAAACATTTTTAAGCAAAGTTACACAAATTTCTAATAAATGTTATCTAAAACACCAAAACGCAATCTGAAACTATAGGTGTTATTCGCATTTAGAATACACATGACGTATTACCCTCCTCTCGCGTCTCTCCCCCTCAGAGTTACCAGACAACCTATCTAATCCAAAAACCATGGGCACTCACTACTAAGTACATGTAAATAATGAATGTAAACAAAACAGTTTGGAGAATTTATGGCAGATTTTGCACCATGTGACTTGCCGACCAATGGAAAATACCATCGAATGGTCACATTGTCTCTATTAAGTCACTGTAAGAGTTAGTAAAGTCTGGTCCCCTGTGGGTCCTGGGACTAACTAAAAGACTAGGCCCAATGTAACTACTGCCTGTCGTAAAAAGCGGCTAATTGGAATTAAACACTGGTGGGGGTCTTGTCCAGGTGGGCCTGGAGGGAGGCGGATATCTCTGGGGAGTGATGTACACCCGGATTTTAAGGCCTCCACTCTGGGCTTAGAAATGGACAATTGACCTTGCATGGTTGTTACTCGGGAGCGGGGTTCCGGATGGGTGCCGCCTTGGGTTGAGTGCTGGCGGGTGTCGTGTGTCTAGACGACCCGGAGGGGGTTGGCAACTCTGATGAGTGGTAAACATCCGGAGTCTGAGGCACCCACTGTGTGCTTCGGAACGGACGGACGGCCTCGCTTGTGCGATGCTCGGGAGCGGGGCTCGATGGGATGTCGCCTTGAGTCTAGCACTGGTGGGTGTCGAGTCTAGACGAACCCGGAGGAGAGCTGAGATCTTTAGGGGTGGAATACAACTAAGGGTTGAGGCCTCTTCTGGGAGCTTCGAAACAGACAAACGACCTCACTTGGATGCAGCTCGGATGCGGGACTTCATGATACTGCCCCGAGTCAAACACTGACGGATGTCTGGTCCAGACGAACTCGGAGAGAGGTTATCTCTCTTTGAGCTGACAGATGGCAGTACATCTGTCAAACAAAGTTTCACCTCGCAGGTGTCGTCTCCTGTCGGAAGCCCGATTTGTTGGGTGAAATTTAAGCTAATGCTGGCAGGTGTTGGGCCTGGACGAACCCGGAGGTGGCTTGGGTCTCTAGGGGTGGATTGCACCTGGAGACTTAGGCCTACTCTGTGAGCATCGATACAGGCTAACGACCCCGCCTGGATGCTGCTCGAGGGCGGGACTTCATGATACCGCCTCGAGTCAATTAAACCCTGGCGGGGTCTGGTGCAGATGTGGCTGGAGGGAGGCGGATATCTCTGGGAAGTGATATACACCCGGAGTTTGACGCCTCCACTGTGGCCTCAGAGACGGACAGTTGGCCTCGTTTGGTTGTTACTCGGGAGCGGGGTTCCAGATGATACCGCCCTGGATTGAGCCCTGGTGTGTGTCGTGTGATCTCTGATGAGTGGTAGACACCCGGAGTTTGGAGCCCATACTGTGTGCTACGAAACGGACGGACGGCCTCGCTGGGGTGATGCTCGGGAGCGGAACTCGATGGGATGTTGCCTTGAGTCTAACACTGTTAGGTGTCAGGTTTAGACGAGCCTGAGGGGAGCTGAGATCTCTAGGGGTGGATTACAACTGGAGATTGGATGCTGCTCGAGAGCGGGACTTCATGATACTGCCTCGAGGTAAACACTGACAGATCTCGGGTCCAGACGAACTCGGAGAGAGGTTATCTCTCTTTGAGCTTCTAAACGGGCAAGCGACTTCACTCAGATCGCAGTACACCTTCCAAACAAACTTTCACCCTCAAGAAAAGAACGACTCCCTCAGGGAGCTGGAATTGATGGGTGAAATCTAAATAATTAGACTTGAGCCACAATAGACCTAAGGTTGCGGTGGAGGGACTGGAATAGCCCATTCACAATAAAATCTAATCTAACCTAGTAAAGTCCGAGTTTCCATATTCTTTCCCTTACTACACAAGTAAATTTTTGTGTGATTCCAGATTCTCCAGTGATTATAATTCGAATATTTTTTCGGTAGTCAGAATGTTCCGAATATATCAATAATTTTTTAATAGCCCTACCTAATTATCCTGTTTCTTAATTTCAGTATGGAAATATACAAATCCATTGGGAGGAAATGTCCAGAGCATCTTACACCACAACAGAAAATTCAGATGTCGAAAAGAACACTAGCTCTAGTCTTGTATCTTATAAGATCCCCATGTTACGATAGGCACAGCAAAGACAAATTGAATAGTTTTCTAATGGGTCTTAGTAAATATGTACCTTTAGCGGGGTTGATATGTAACCCATTGGCTCAATATCTTCCATTCTGGCAGAGTACCTACTTTTATATGTGGTCTACTTAATATACAAATATAGTTTTTATTCTTTTTATTAGCAAAAATTTGGTTGGCAGGGTAAAAATGGGTGTATAATGATTCCATTTGTAAAATGTTTTATTTAGTATAATCAATTTTTTATAAGTTGGACTTAGGGTAGAAAGTGATACATAATTTTGAAGTCTTAGCTTCTAAGTGATCTAAATTTAAAATACAAATCATTTATATAGTGTTTTTGCGATAAGAGTGGAATGACGTCATGAAGACAAGCAGTGCAACAGTGCCAGATTGTCAAATATTTCCTAGTAGGCCTGTAGATAGATATTTATTTTTTCACAGATACAGCATAAAATCTGTTCGTGATAATGTCAGTATAAGCGATACATCAGTAAAACTAAAATTAAAATTTAAAATATAGCACGGTACAAACATGAAGCACATCACTTAATCTAAACAAAGAAGTCCTCGAGAGAGTAACAGGTCTTTTCCAACAGAAAATTTTTTAGGGTGTGCTTAAAAGTATAAAAAGTATTAGAGGCTTTCACAGCAGATGGCAGTTGGTTATAAAATTTACATCCATTATAATAAACATTCTTCTGGTATAGGGCAGTACAATGTGCACTAGGCCTCAAAATGTCTCTATTTCTGGTAGCATAACCATGATAAATTTGATTTCCTGTGAAGTAATGATAATTCTTATGAACAAAGCAACAAATTTCATATATGTAAGCGTCGTAAAAGGTGAGAATGGAATACTTCTTAAACAAAGGTTTACATGATTCACGAAACTCCGCACCAGCCACCATTCTAACAATCAATTTCTGTATTAAAAAGACACGATTAGAGTCAGACACAGCACCCCAAAAAATGATTCCATAGCGCATAAGTGAGTCGAAGCAGGCGTGGTATACACTCAACAGGGTACCTTCACCGCAGACATTCTTTAAACATTTCACTGCATATACACAACGCCTCAATCTAGTGCACAGAAAATCGACATGAGGTAGCCAGCGCATATGACTGTCAATAAATACTCCCAACATCTTAACATGACTGGAAAAACCGTAAACCATATCATCAACACATCTCATACCACCTGATCGAAAGCAAATTTTTACAGTTTTTTCGTGATTTAAGACTAATTTATTCTTGCCAGCCCATACATTCACCCTTTCGTACACCAAGCTACATTTCTGGGTCAGTTCATGGAAACTATCTGCCCTGACAAGAATATTTGTGTCATCTGCATAACACACAACTGTTATGCCTAAAATGTGATGAATGTAAAGAAGAAGATCATTGACATAGATCAGATAACAGTATTTTGAAAACAAACCTTTTAATAGTTCATTTTAGTAAATTTGTATTAATTATTGATTTGACTTCCAAACATCAACATGCATGAACAGGGTACCCAGCGACCTGCAAACCGGGAAAAATCAGAGAATGTGAAGTACCCCCTAAAATGTCAGGGAAATTTGTGATTTTACTCAAATGTCATGGAAATCATTTAGTGGACCTGGAAATTATATGTTTGTAAAATTTCATATATGTTATATACATTTTCTCACGTAAATATATCTCATACCTAGGAAAATATATCTGATAACAATGCGGCTTACCTTTGGTATCAATGTTAATTAAATCCGCCGATATAAATAGCATCTTCTTCTATCTCAAACATGTCGCATATGTACATCTCACGTGGAATGTTCTTCCTTGAATGCATAAAATGCAAAATGCAACTTAACTTTACGGTTAAGACGTTTGAATTTTTTAAACAATTAATTTAATACTTTAAACAATCAATACTTAATTACTTAATACAAAAAATGAATAATACAATATACTAAAAATAAGACGATCAACCTACATGTGATCTAATGTCTAGCACGCGATGTGCAGAGTACTTAACTCGGAACAAGAATGAACGGTCTTATCCCTGTGAGCAGCCTCCAGGCGTGGCACTTATTGTCTCTGGATGAAACAAATGATCTGCTGATGTAGATTCTCACAGTGATATTCCGTCCGACTTGCTGTTTGAGCCTGCATATTTGTTGGCTCCTTTCTAACTACGGCTGACTCAGTGATTCTTACGGTGGGAAGGCGACATTGTAGCATAACGGGCCATTGTTTGGGCTCCATTTATCTTGCATTTTAGGTATTGGCCGGGTAGAGCTGTGTTATGAATGTGTTTAGTCTATTTTAACCTTTATGATCATGTTGAAAGTGCAAAATATTTGCATTTGTATATGGCGCGTGTAAACAGTATCTTTGTTTAATTTTTTCAGCGAATTTTCATAAATAAAACTTCGCTTTTAGAGAGGTAGCGACTTTGGAATTTTCAAAAAAAAATTTAATGGGCGTGAATCTGAGCTTTTGGAACCCATTTCCCAGGCAGATTCAAATTTATATATACAAACAACACGGTTTGCAAAGTTTCTACGCCGCTTAGAGACTTCTGGTTTGTTCCATCACACTCGAAAACTCTTTCGTCAGCCAGTCATGAAAGTCAAGTTTTTCCATGAAAAAATTGCACATTTTCTTCTCGAAAATGTTATATAAAATAAATTTTACGGAGTTAAGCATACTTATGTTTTTGATTATGTATTTTTTTTTTTGTAATTTTGATTTATTTTGGTCATAAAAATAGTATTCACGTATCTGTGTTTATTATTTAGTGTATTATGAAAAATGTACTCGAGGGGCCTGGAAATGTCAGGGAATTTGATTTTGGATTTCTGCTGGGTACCCTGATGAACAATGTGTAATTTTTTTTTTGTTCAGAAAAATGATTAGAGTTTGTATAGACAGTAGACACTTATTTATATTTGCTCACAGTATATATTATTTTGTTAACCATAAGGTGCTTATTTAAATATATTTCAATGATAATAAATCTTTTTCAAGTTTAAATTTTATAATGTATAAAATTGTGTAACTTTTGCACACATTTTAGGGAAAAAGATGAGGCGTTTTCCTTCATTACATAGTTTTATTGAAATCTTTCTGTCGTAAGATTAGGTTAGAGCAATGAAACTGGAACAAAAAAATCGTATTTGTTAATAGTTTGGTATCTGAATTATTGAAATGTAATTAGAACAAGAGAATGGCACACACATCTGAATTTATACATCTCATAAATAAGATTCCTAACAGCAGTTTGGTGGAAATACGAGGACGCCCCAATAAGTCCGTGAATTTTTGAATGAAACACAGGTTTTTTGACAAAAGATCATTTTATTTCTCAACATGGTCTCCTTTGAGCTTTATACACTTCGTCCGTTTCTCCAATTTTTTTCTCCCTTCCACAAAATAAGATTTGTCGAAGTCCTCAAAATAGGTATTTGTTTGTGAGATGATTTCAGCACTGGAGTCAAAGCTCTTTCTGCCAAGTCATTTCTTTAAGTTTGGAAACAATAAATAGTCACTCAGGGCTAAATCCGGAGAATAGGGTGGATGAGGGAGCAATTCGTAGCCCAATTTATGCAATTTCGCCATGGAGACTACACATGTGTACACCCTTGCATTGTCTTGGTGGAAAAGAACTTTTTTCTTGGCCAAATGCGGTCGTTTCTTCTTCAAATCATCATTGAATCGGTTCAATAAGTTGGTATAATATTCGCCATTGATTGTTCTTTACTTTTGATGGTAATCAATGTGGATTATACCGCATGCATTCCAAAAAACGGTCGCCATGACTTTATTGGCTGACAAACCCACCTTGACCTTCTTCGGCGCCGATTTGCACGGAGAAACCCACTGTTTTGACTGCTGCTTGGTCTCTGGTGTGTTTCGGTAAATCCATGTTTCGTCCACGGTTACGAAACGGCGCAAAAACTCGTCGCTATTGCGGTTGAAAAACGCCAGACACTCCTTCGAAGTTGTTACGCGATTGCGTTTGTGGTCGATTGTGAGCAAACACGGCACCCATCTTGCGCATAGCTTTCTCATACCCAAGTGATCCTGCAAAATCGAAACCACTGAGCCATGTGACTTGCCTATGGCTTCCACAATCTCCCGCACTTTCAATCTCCGATCGGCTAACGCCATATCGTGAATTTTTTCAATTGTTTTGGGTGTAGCGACCTCAACTAGGCGTCCAGAACGTTCTGCGGCATTTGTGCTTGTACGGCCACAACGAAATTCAGTAAGCCGCTTTTCTACCATAGAAATTGATGGTGCAGAGTCCCCATAGTATTTATCAAGCTTAGCCCTGGTTTGATTGATGGTTTTTTTCCGCAAAAAAATAATGTTTGATTAGCACACGAAATTAACTTTTTTCCATTTTCGTTAAAATTCAAAGGTTGTCTGCTTTCAGTGGCTATCTAAAACAAACTAAATGACACAGCTTGTTGAAAGTTTGACAGGAGTCAACTGACAGATGCCTGTTGACAGAAGCAGTGGTGCCGTTCCCGTGAAGAGGCGGGAAATTCCAAAAGTCACAGACTTATTGACCCGCCCTCGTATACGACATCTACAACTTCATTGGTTCTTTGCCGTTTTCTCGAGGGCTTTATAAGTACTGCACCTTTGTTACGCTGAGCTGTATTATTAACTAAGGTCTCAAAACTTTGGATAGTAATTAATGATAAATTGATGCTACTTACGTTGTACATACCAGTAAGAGATAGAAAACGCTTTCCTTGTCACATTCACATTCAAAGTAAGTTATTAGTGATGCTGCCATTTCTTGAGCACAACTTGCTAAGGGCCTGGACATTATAACAGTTTATACAACAAATAACGTTAATGGAATCTCTATCAGTCCCAAAAAGAACTCTTTCAAATGTTTAATGTGATATAGATCACAAATAAACAAACAACTATTAATTCATGTTAGTTGGCACACCAACAGGGGCGGCTTGTCCATAAGTGCTGTGGTGCTGCAGAACAACGAAAACTAATTGAACAATATTCCTAATTCGATGAAATCATTAAAATCCTAATCTATTGTCAGGGAATATATACGTTGTTGTTTGAAAGCACGCGGTTCCTGGCGTTGACGATTTGAGCACGCCAGCGCCAGTCCCAGTGAGTCAAATGTATATTGAAATAATGCAAGTCTCCTAGACTGGTCAAAGAGATCGCTGTTTAACATCGTTGTTCTGGCAGTCGTAATCGAGACTCCGATGAGCGCCGCTGGCCATCGGACGGCTTCGGAACCGCCCAATGTACGCTAGACGAGAGCTGCACTTTTTGCAGCCGTTTGACTATTTAGCAAGATTGTATCTGTACAGTGTGTCCCAAACTGGATGGGAATGTATTGCTATCTCCGTTATTATTAGAGATAGGGAGACAGTTAAATTAACAATGTTTTGTAGAATTTCATCCTCGTTCCAAATGTTACTTGTATTTTACCCTGCCTCTTTTCGTTTTCGAGTTATTTTGAAAAAACAAAATTTGTCGATTTATTTTTAACTTCTGAACGTCACAACGTCTGGGTTAGACATATTTCCAGGGTAGAAAAGAACAGAACAAGGCTGTACTCCAGACTGAATTTTATTAGGTAAAAGCCCTACGCGTTTCGGCCCATAAATCTGGCCATCATCAGGGGCTTCCTGAAACATTAAGGTGGTTGTGTCAGAAACAAAGTTTCCGGTAGGTCGGCAAGTATCACACGATACCCGCTGTTACAGAATTCTAAACAGTCTTACAAGCAAGTAAGGTAAGTAAGGTCGTGTAGAGACCTTACATTGTAGTGTATCATTGCAACTTAAATCTTAATTTACACGGGTATCTGCCTGTTTTTGTGACTTTCACTGTTTGTACATTGCTGACTTGCTGCTTGTGTGTGCCTCGGCTGAGCTTTGGACATTTGATGTTTTTAACGTTTTAACTTCTTTACTTTTAGCTTTTAGCTTTGATTTGTTAGTATAATCTGTTTTGCAGAATGTTAGTTTAGACTATAGTTTGCTTGTAGACTTTGCTTGTAAGACTGTTTAGAATTCTGTAACAGCGGGTATCGTGTGATACTTGCCGACCTACCGGAAACTTTGTTTCTGACACAACCACCTTAATGTTTCAGGAAGCCCCTGATGATGGCCAGATTTATGGGCCGAAACGCGTAGGGCTTTTACCTAATAAAATTCAGTCTGGAGTACAGCCTTGTTCTGTTCTTTTCTACCCTGGAAAGATTTATTTTTTCTTCAATATCTAAATAGACGTTGATCTGACATGTCTAAGAATTGTACATTATCAGGACACTTTTTACAGAGTGATCTTTTTGTGCTATTCTCAACTTTGGATTGTCATTTGTGTTTGAGCTACAGGTATCAACGTTTGTTTTTATTATAGCAGCCATATTGGATTTTTTGCTCATGTGATAGCCTGTGAAAAGAGCTTTCCAATGATGTGCAACATGCTTGAGAAATTTTGTAATTGCACTGACAATTTTGAGAAAAACCGTTTTAGGATAGTAGGCTATGAAATCCAATACCAGAAAACAAATGACAAAAAAGTGTTCAAAAATCAGTAGGCCATGGAGTCTAACAATTTTTGCTTTATAAACTATGGTCCAAAAATGTTCCGTTTGGAAAATACTCCAAGTTTTAAGGAAAAAATGGAAATTAATATTTTCGAAACCGCTTGAGATATTCCAGTGATATTTAGTACAGAGAGATAGCATATTTTTGAATAGAATCATAATTTTTAGATAAGTTCACTTGGAGAACCCAAATCACAACTACACTTTTTTTTTAAACCTGACGAGCTTTTCATTAATCAAGTTAGCGTAATCAGATGATGAATCAGAATTATTCATCCTTTGATGATGTTATCTTGGTTAGTGAAACGATGGTCAGGTTTTTAGTGAATTTTCGTAGAAAAAATTCACTAATGAGGAGATCCTGACTTTTGAATTAAAAAACATTTTCAAATGAGGGCATTTTGGGACCCCTAGAACCCATATCCGGAGTCAGTTTTATATATATATATATATATATATATATATATATATATATATATATATATATATATATATATATATATGTATGTATGTATGTATGTATGTATGTGTGTATCACACTGATAACTCAAAAAATAATGGGCCGATTTTGATAAAATTGTATCCTGGTGGACCAATTTTGGACGACATTTTTGCATAAATGGGGCTCAATCTCACGAAGAACGCGAGTTATGTTGGCCTTCAGGACAGCAATTGTCTGTGGTTGTCAGTATAGACTCGAGATTTCACGTAGCCGCACAGAAAGTAATCGAGCGGTGTTAAATCACATGATCTCTCTGGCTGGTTGATGTCACCACCACGTGAGATGACGAAGCCCTCGAACTTCTCATCCAATAAATGTAATGTTTCCCGTGCAGTATGGCAAGTGGCGCCATCCTGTTGGAACCCCATGTTCTTGAGATCCATACCATTGATTCTAGGCCACAAATAATTTGTTATCATCGTCCAATATCAGTCGCCATTGACAGTGAGCGTGGCTCCTTGCGCATCTTCAAAGAAATAAGGGCCAATGATACCGCTGGACCAAAATCCACACCAAACAGTGACTTTTTCGGAGTGTAGAGGCACCTGATGGATCTCCCGTGGATTTTCCTCGCTCCAAATCCGGCAATTTTGTTTATTAACAAAACCACTCAGCCAAAAATGAGCCACATCACTAAAGATAATTTTCTTCCCGAAATCAAGGTCAGCCTGAAAATGCTCTAAGGCCCAATCGCGTATTCACGGCGCTGTGTATGGTCGTTGGGTTTTAGCTCTTGAGTCAATTGAATTTTGTATGGATGAAAACCCAAGTCTCGACGGAAAATCCGTCAAGTTGATGTCGCAGAAAGACCCAACTCTTGCGCACGATGCGGAATGGACTGTGGGGTTTTCTAGCATACTATCCCGAACGGCAACAATATTTTCTAACGATCTTGCGTTTCTTTGACGTACAGGCACTGCTTCGTCCAAAACCGACCCGTTTCTCTAAAATTTATTTATTAAACGATGGATTGTGGACGCTGTAGGACCACCATGAATACCATAAATTGGACGCAACGCATGGAACGTTAGGTGAACAGAGCACTGATTTTGATAATTTCTACATGTTGAAGTGTGTAGCGTTCCATGGTGAAATGTCACGAATAAATATGTATTACTGCCAAATTTGCTTTTCCAAGATGGCCGCTACATACTGTCAAAGTTCGACCGCCCCTATTGAAAAACCCTTTATAAAGTAAACTATACACCAAAATTCAGATTTTTATCTTGCAAGAGAAAAAAGTTATCAGCATTTAGAAAAAAAAAATCGGTGACATATTACTTGCTGCTTCCAGACTTTTTTTAAGTGTGTTGTGGTGATTTGGGTTCTCCAAGTGTACTTATCAGTACTCATCACATGTTTCAATCTTCACTCGGATAATTTTCAGCTTTAACGGTGGCGTGCGTACGGGCACTGACTTCGTTAACTTTGAATTTAAAAAAAAAAATGGTACGCCAATGGTTTTTCCCCAACTACAAATTATTTTTGAATTCTTCGTTTTTGAAACATAAGAGTTATCTTGAGTTGTTTTCCTGCGATGCGGCGTTTTTTAGTAAAAAATAAATAAAAACCATTATATTTTCCGCGAAAATCAGTGTAATTATTATGCTATTGTTGATTTTTTAAATCAGCATTTTATTTATCCTTACATTTTTAATGCAGCACACCCAAAAATCTTAAACATGAGCTGCCACTGCACATGAATTTGTTTATGTTTAATAATCATGAGATTTTGCAATGTCGTGTAGGGTTGCCAACTTATATAAATAAATTTTCTTATTACAGCTGTAATGTGATATATGAATCTGCTTTGTGATTTTAGATTTGTGTGTTGCCTACCTTTACTTACTAGAATTTACGTCATTCAAATCTTATAATGAAACTCGTCTGGAAAACCGGGAAAAGTCAGGAAATTTGTAGATTAAAAAAATTTGTCAGGGAAAAATTGCAAAAATTGACCAAGAGTCAGGGAATTGTTATCCCTGTCAGGAAACAATTATTTGTTTGCTTTTTGTGCAATTCCGAACTGTTCATCTAATGATTTATTTTTCGACAAAACGACAATAATTGTTTTTTTTTTTAATTTTACGTTCATTGGTCACTTTGTATTTGAAATGAGGAAGTGGGTTTTCCGCCATGACGCGAAGACCTTCTGTATTATGTAGTAGTGTGTTACGTGTTGGGGGTAGATTGTAGAAGATCAAAGTCACGGAAATAGATTTTGGCATGTCAGTGAAATCAGGGAAAAGTCCGTGAAATTGATATGCTGTTTTTAGTGGGAACCCTGTATAAACCGGTTATTCTGGGGGACTTGAGGGTAATGCAGCATTCTTTGTTAATAGTGGACAGTTATCTGCATGGACACAGTAGTGTGGGTATTAGGCCTATTAACAAGATATTAAGAAAACATAAAATACCTAGGTGGGATACTGTGGTGGAAAACTGAAAACAAAAAGCTGAGTTTAGAGACAGCTACTGATGAAGACTTGTTGTTGTAATAGGTATCTAGTGGTTTTTGGGGTGATTCTGCTTTTGGTTTTTGTTATCAAAAAGAACAATTAAATTTTGTTGAAAATTTAACTTATAAAAAGCTGAAAATCACCATTTTTTTAATGTTGATCATGCAACCTCTTCATCGATCATTTAACTGACTAACAAATAATAAATTGACCGGTTGATTGGTTTTACTAGCTCAGTTATCAAGATTAAGAAGAATTGGTTTTCTAAAAAATGGTCATTATTTTTATAATCAAGAAAGATGTAAAAAATTCCTGGCAGTACTAATAACTGTATACAGAATTTTTATATAGTGTCTATTAATATGTTTTATTATTAAAAATGGTGCTCTTTGAGTTAATCATTTAGTATTTTTGTTAAAAGTAAGATAAAAAACCAACAGAAAGATTGGTCTTAAGTCTAAATAACCAAAATCCATAGTGACACATTTTGAAATTTTATACAAAAGAATGTAGGTGCAATCTCTTTTTAATCACATTAATATGTAAAAACAATAATGGTGTTTTAGCATAAGGGGTTTTTGTACATATTTTCTTGTAATGAAGACACTTAATTGATATTGTTTGTTATATTCACTATTTTTAAATAAATATAAATTTATTAGAAATATTGTTGATTCATTTTGTTGTCATATCATAAGTATGTTTTTAGTGAATTTTCATTAACAAAATTCACTAATAGAGAGGTATTGATGGTGAGACTTTTGGAAAATTTCTTCAAATGAGCGCGAATTAGGGCCTTTGGAACCCATTTCCATGGTCAGTGTAAAAGTTTATATATATTGTTATGGTTTGAGGGGTAATGCGCTTGGCTGGATTGACTCTTACTTAACGGGCAGAGAACAATATACTGAGATAAAGTTTAAGACATCAGAACGAATAAGTAGGGTATGTTCTGAGCGTGTTGTTGTTCCTACTGGTGTGCCTCAAGGCTCAGTACTGGGCCCTATTCTTTTTACCCTTTACGTCAATGAGCTTGATAAAGTATCTCCTGATGAGCATTTTACTCTACATGCGGATGATACGTCTCTAATCATTTATGAAGACAGATGATGCTTTGAGTAATAAATGTCATCAAGTTTTTAATAACTTAAAGCGTTGGTTCTCTCGGTGTGATATATTTTAATTCGTCGAAGACAGAGATGGTGAGATTTCATCCGCGTCGGAGGGAAGTTGATATACTTAGTGTGGGTGTTGACAATACTTATCTAACGTGTGTCAATAACTATAAGTTCCTTGGAGTACACGTTGATGAACATCTCAACTGGAAGTTGCACTGTACGACGTTGGTGTCAAGGCTTGCATCTCTTAATTTTTTATTTATAAATATAAGAAATGTTTTGACTGAAAAGCAATTAATATCTTTATACTACAGTTATATTGATTCTAGACTTAGGTACGGTATATGTCTGTGGGGTAATTCTACCTTGCTGCAGGATGTCTTTATCGCTCAAAAAAGAATAATATGCTCTATTTTCAACATAGGAAAGATGACGTCATGCCGGGTCTACTTTTCTAGTCATAAAATTTTAACTGTGATATGTTTATATATTTTAGAGTTGGGTATATATGTTTTTAAAAATAATGATAAATTTAGACTAAACATAAAATGTTCATACCTTTAGTACCAGACAGGCTTGTAACTTTTATGTTCCGTATGCTAGAACTAAGATGATAAAAGACTCTCCAAACTGTATTGGATTAAAAATATTTAATCATTTTCCTAATAATTTAAAAAATATCCAAAATATTAAGGTGTTTAAAAGTCAAGTTTCTGATTTTCTATCAGACCAGTGTTTTTATACGTTAAATGAATATTTTAATGTTGTGAAAAATTAATTATTGTAAAAGGCTGACAAATCCAATGTAGCTTGTATGCTGTCAAAATGGATAATAAAGGTAATATATATATATATATATATATATATATATATATATATATATATATATATATATATATATATATATATATATATATATATATATATATATATGTATGTATGTATGTATGTATGTATGTATGTATGTATGAATTCAACCGATAACTCAAAAAATACTTCAGTGATTTGGACCAAATTTGGGAGTTGCTCTTATTTTCTTAACCCATTTGAACCTAAGGTCCTTTTAGGGACGAGGAAAGTATGCTGCATCAACTGCACGAGTTTTAGCTATTTGAACATAGATGGCGATAGGAATATTGCAATTAGAAATATATTCTACAAATAATTTCACTTATTCAGGTTATTTGGCACGTTTTAGTGAATTTTTATTTTTTAAAAAATCACTAATAGAGAGGTATCGATGGTGAGACTTTGCAAAAAAAAAA
Source organism: Tillus elongatus (assembly GCA_964006375.1). Classification (NCBI taxonomy): domain Eukaryota; kingdom Metazoa; phylum Arthropoda; class Insecta; order Coleoptera; family Cleridae; genus Tillus; species Tillus elongatus. The sequence goes on along the minus strand of OZ023267.1, from coordinate 137,195,541 downwards.
TTTCAAATGAGCGCGAACTAGGACCCCTAGAACCCATATCCGGGGTCAATTTCGATTTTTATATGTTTATATATATATATATATATATATATATATATATATATATATATATATATATATATATATATATATATATATATATATATATATATATATATATATATATATATATATATATATATATGAATCCGTCTGATAACTCGAAAAATAATTAACCGATTTCAATGAAACTCGGTAAGTGCCTTTCTTTTATTAATGGCTTGGATGAGTTCGTTAGCCAGGAAAATCGGACGGGGTTTTCCGGGAAAATTTAGAGTTTTCTTTTAAAAAAAAATTTTCTCCAAAAATAAAGCTGTTTTAATAAAATTTACTATATATGTTGCCTTGGGAGAGACCCTACAAAGTACCAAAATTCAACTTTCTCAGTTAATAGAAAATTGAGTTATTCCAATTTTAAATTTTCTTTTGAAAAAAATTTTTTTCTTCAAAAATTACAAAGTTATTTTAATGAAATTTGGTGGATATCTTGTCCTAGGAGACTTAAGTTTATAGAAAACTGAGTTCATCTAAAAGATAAGTTACGAATTTTTTAATAATAGTAGTGGAGGTGCGAGATATTCTAAATGTAGTTCTCTATAAGGTAGGATCTGGGTTACAAGATAATTTTAATGTGCCTTAAACAAAGTGACAAAGAAAAATAAGATTGTGATTAAGAGGAACATTTATTTTGTATATTATTACAAATCTAATTGTGCACTTTAATATAAATTAATGACTCAAGGCAATAAAAAAGAGAGATAATAATATATAATATTTTTATATCACGCTGCATTATTTTCTTGTAGCTTTATGTTTTTAAGAACCAACAGTTGCAGCCCAAGGTAGTGGTGAGCACTGAATTTAAAATATCTGAAACAAAATTATTTATGTTCATGTTATTTAATCAATATAGTGGGGAATGTGAAAACTGCACGCCTACATTCAAAACCCTTCGAGTGACAGTTGCAACTTCCAAATTTTTAAATAGGAAGTCAAGGGCTCAGGGTGAGACCCGAGAAAGTAACCGTCATACCGTTTACGAGGAGGAGGAAGTGGGAGAGCCACAGAACTCTCACTCTATACGGTAGAAACATCCCAATGGGCAGGGAGGTAAAATATCTTGGGGTCGTATTGGACTCCAAGCTAACTTGGAATGATCACGTTGAAAAAATACTGCGTAAGGCAGTTATGATCCTAGCCGTCACTAGGCGGCTATATGAAAAAACGTGGGGACTAAGACCTAGTATGGCCCGCTGGCTGTACACAAGGGTGGCCAGACCATCGTTAACATACGCGGCACTGGTCTGGTGGCCTAAGGTGACACAATCCAGTGCCAAACAAAAACCAGGCAAGATCCAAAGGACGGCCTGCCTGGGCATCACAGGGGCCATGACTTCAACCCCAACAGCCGCCATGGAGGTGCTGGATCTGCCCCCACTACACTTAGTTATCATGGGGGAGGCCAGTCTAGGACTATACAGACGAGCCTGCAATGGTAGACTGAAACAATTTTACAATGGAAATCCCCGATAGCAAGGCATGATGGGAGGAGACGCCGGGCTTACCACGAGAGGCGCTCGTCTGGTACACGGATGGATCTGGTGGGGAGCGGGTTTAGTCGGAAGGAGCGATTGTGTCATAATATTTCCCATGCAACGGTGTTTCAGGCCGAGATGTACGCCGCCATCCTACACTGTGTGCGGGAGAACAAGAGGAGAGGCTACACCAACAAGCAGATCCTCATAGCCACAGACAGCCTGTAAGGCCCTAAGTATCCAACGGGTAAATTCCAGGTTGGTAAGTGAATGCAGAGACGAGACGAGCGACCTGGCTGGGCAGAATGATAGGGTCAAATGTAATGAAAAGACAGTCTCGCGAAGAGAGGGTCAGCAGAACCATTTATGGGACCAGAACCGATTCTGGGCGTGACAAAGAGCACTGCCAGAGGAGCCATTAAGTCCTGGGTCAGAATTGAACACAAGGTGTGGGCAGACTGTCCAGGGCTCTGACATGGGAAGTTAGTAATTGAGGAACCCAGAGGGCAGCTCAGAAACATAACAGGACTCTTGACGGGACACATGGCCGTCATGACTGCATAAAATGGGGCGGTTCGAGGGGGACCTGGCATGTAGACTCTGTGGCGAGTGGGAGGAATCAGTCCAGCACATCTTGTGCGAGTGTAAAGCTCTGGACCACAAAAGACAACTGATCTACGGACAGCCTAGACCGGAGACAGAGCAATATAAAACTTCACCCTACCAATAGCTGTGCAGACTAGTTCAAGGCACAATGATTTTGGAATGGGCGGAGTAAAAAGACTAAGGGTGTGCACAAGCCAAAGGCTGCGGTGCTATCAGTGCGGCAAAGACGCGGACGAGCCCTGAGGGAGAAAAAAAAAGGGGGGCTTGTGTACCTCATTTGAAAAATCTCTTCATTCCCTCTCTCATTTTAGCATATTTTCATTTAAAAATTCGCTAAAAGTTACTTTACAAAGTTGCTTATTCTAGTGATTTCGATACAGTTAAAATTAATGCAACATCTGAAAAATCACCTGTATAAAACGGTACCTACCTAACTTAAGACTTGTGGCTTCAGCCCCAGTCTATCAATCACACATTGAGGCATACAGTAGGTAGGATTGACTTTGACAACTGATTCATGTCCAAGAAGTGACAGTGCTGCTACGCCGAATAATGTATGAAACGGATCGGGCATATCTCCGGGCCTATCGGCGAAACCACCAGTCTCTGTATCCTGACATGCCATTATGAATTTCTTGAGATGAGGGGCGCTGATCCAGTGCAACTTTCCCAGCATCGTTAAGGAAGATGCCACCCACCATGAGTAGCAGACATCTGGTAGTTTCTCTGGTCTACCATTAAGCCCCCCTGAAGGTAACTGTCTCTCACACAACCACCAGCCAAGGTTGTCCTTGTCCACTATGTCCATACGATTGGTTATCGAAAGGAAGCCCAAGCAAACATATATCAGACCTATGGCACAAATAATTTATGTTAGTTTTTTTACTGCATTGGTGTCCTGATTATTTAATTAATTGACTAGCTATTTCTTAATGTATGCGAAAAAAAAAAGATAGTAAGTTCCTGTTAAAAAATAAGAAAGCTTTTTCCTATAAACTTCTTTCCTACATCCACCCCTGTGGAGTGTCGTCTCTCCCACAGAGGACGCTGGATATAAGGTTTTTATCAAAATCTAGGAGAACTAATTTAAAATAAATGTATATTCTTAATAGAGCTTTTAATCCTTCTCTAAAGCTATAAATGGTTGAAAACACCAACCCCTACTTAACACGTTGACTGTCCCATGCATCACATATGATGCATGCTATAATTTGACTGGACGTCCTTGAGACATATGTGATTCATTTGACTGCTAATACAAATGAAGCTTGTCTTGCTGAACGCTGCGTTTCCGGTGCTTTATATTTCGTGGACGTCTACTGAACGTATGGTTGCTGTTATTGCTAATTGCTGAATCAGATATGCTTCACTGGACATCCGCAGATCAAAATTTTACAACACCTATATAGTTTACGTAAACATAATATCTAGTTACAATATATTTTTATTTTTTACGAAATTTTTTACGAATACATGTGAAAATAAACATAACTAAACATAACCAAACGTAAACACAACTTAAAACTAATGATTTTCATTGAAGCATTCGATACAGAAAGCCTTTTGGCAAGCTTCACATTCTGTTGCCGAGTCCCTACCCTCTTTGTTCCTTACGTAGCAAGAATGACACCGTTTACCACTCTGTCCCAAAGCATATTTTACAGTCCTTACTGAAGGGGAAGCTATTCCCTTTCTATGCAGATAATTGAATAGGTAAGATATTAAGTAACAAAAGGATTTTTTAAAACTTGCAGCTCTATGTATAGGAACAGTCAAGTAACTCGTGCCTCGCAGAAGTCTGTCATGTACATCAGTTTGAAGGCTGACACAGTCATATAGGTCATTAGGTCTCCTTTCCCAAACAACCTTGATTATTCAGGTGGCATAGTGAAGAAGTACAGTTTCCTGCATGTTCAGCCAATTCAGTGCCCGCATGTACGGCGTAACGTGAGCAAAACGGGGTACGTGGAGAACAAATCTCACACACCAATTCTGCACCTTCTGGATACGGTACCCGTCCAGACGCGTCAGGCAAGGACCATACACACAATCACCATACGTGAACAGTGACAGGATTAGTGAGTTCACCAAAAGTTTACGTGCATCCTGGGGAAGACAATCACAGTACTGATACAGGTGTCACAGTCTATAAAACACAGAGCGGCAGAGGTGGTCCACATGTCTGGAGAACTGCAGGTTCCCATCCAGTATGAATCCGAAATTTCTGGGATTATCCGAATGGTACAAGGCATCGGACCCAAGCAACACAGACAGTCGAACACTGCGGACTTGTCGAACATTATAGGAGGTGCCAAGAATGAGAAAATTGCACTTCTCAGGATTGAAGCTGAGATTGTTGCTCCACGCCCACGTCTGAACTCTCTGCAGGTCTCCATTTAACCGCCCAATCTGTTCATCAGCATTAGATACACTAAGAGGAATATATAATTGCATATCGTCTGCAAAACAGTGAATAGCCGACAGTAGAGGAATGCTATTCACATCAGCGGTAAACAAGTTGAACAGAATTGGACCAGGTATTGATCCCTGAGGCACCCCCACCGCTACTGGGCGGAGCTCAGAGCAAGCTCCATCATCAAGTCTTACCATCTGCAATCGACCACTAAGGTAGCTGGCAAACCATTGTAAAAGGCGACCAGAAACACCAAAACTCAACAATTTAGCAAGTAAAAGAGAATGATCAACAGAATCAAAGGCCTTCGTCATATCCAGCATAACTAGAGCAGTAACATAGCCCTGCTTCTGATGAGTGAGAATATCATTAACTACAGAAAGTAGACAGTTGATGAGCTATGACCGTGTTTAAAGGCAGACTGTTGAGAAGGTATAATGCTTTCAGCAAATTCCGACAACTGTTTGTTAATCACACCTTCAGCAATTTTAGACGGCACAGATTGCAAGTTTATATTACGAAAGTTGTCAAGTGCTAACTGGATATCAAATTTGAAGATAATATCTCAATTCGTTCGAAAGTTATTGCACCAACAGACATACAGGCCAACAGACAAAAAAATGTTTGTTCCAGAATCAAGTTTTCTAAATGCTTTTTACACCATTTTTAGCAAATTTTTTTTTGAAATTTCTGTCACTGATATTCCATCTTTAACTTAATTTCAGCACAGAATACCAGATGTTTGATGAAATTGTAACCTATCTGATAAACAAACCCTAAAACATGATATTACTCGAGTTTTAACGAAAAAAAAATTCCATTTTCACTACAATTTTGTGCCCAAATCATGTTTTCTATGTTTTAATACTTTTTACAATGTTTAAGTGAAAAAAATGTTTTGAAATTTGTGTCGCCGATGCCATACTGCCACACGTATTGACGATGTGGAAGTAATAATAAATAGATTATCACAGAAGTCAGTTGGAAGGTCATGCACAGCTTAAACTAGGCGATAATTTTTGCATTTCAGCTGACAGTTTGAAATGATTTAAAACATACAATATGTAAGCTAAAAATACAAGTTAATAAACTAAATACTCATTTCTACCCCAAATTTCACTACTACATAAATGCACAAAATAACATTAAAACAAACTTGTAACTAACTAAAGCAAAGCTCCAAATAAGGATTAAAGGTAAAGGTTTACTTTCAGGGCGTGTGTTCGATTTTTATGAAATTTTATATGTAGACGTGTTTTAGGGTGTAGATGAAAATCACAATAAGAATGAGGGCACAAGCCAAATTTGGAAATTTTTGTTTGAAAAATGTAGGTTATACTCACTTTTGCGGCATGTTTTTGTCATATTTTACACATGTTCTGCTAAAGAAGGGTGTATTCCACTATTCTAATTAATTTTCACATAGTTAATGCACCCCCTTAACTATTTGTGTCTGAAAATTTCCCTTCTTTTCATCGTATATCCAATCCTAAGTTGAAACTGACATTTAACGTATAGAGTCAACTTAATGCCATACAATTTGAAATTTGACATTATTGCAAAAAGGAAAATTTTATATTACAATTGTTCAAAATGGAGGTGCACTAAGTATGTGAAAATGAATTAGAATAGTGGAATACACCCTTCTTTAGCTTGATATAAAACGAACCACCTCCGAAAAATTGAAACGATTCACTTTTTATCTGGAATCATTACTGGTTACAAAAACACTTAGAAAGCCCCCAAGTATCTAAATAATACAAAAAACCCGACCTATATTAAATACTTCAAGTTTTGATTTCAAAGTTATTTTGATGAAAAGTCGCTAAATCTTCAAGTACCGTAAACCCCCTTACTGCAGGCTAGGAAAGCACATTAAAAATTCAAACATCTAAAGACGCAAAATGGCTTTGTTAATAAATGATGTGTCGCATTTTCCTGGAAGGGCGTTTAAGTAAACAAAATATCCGTTGAGAATGTTCTAAAAGAACCTTGAAGGTACGAGTCCACTTTCAATGTTAAAGGGGAGTCGAGACCATATCTGCAATTTCTGTCATAAAATTAGCCTTAAAACCCTGAACTATAGGCGAGGGACGTATGTGGTGAGAAGAAGAGAATTTGAATCTCAACAAAAACAGACGTTAGCTCGAGGAGAGTCGCAGCCTGGCGCTTGTCGAGTAAACACCCTTTAGTTGCGGTGGCTAAAAATTATCTTAAAAAGAGGTGATAAAATCCTTTGTGATCTACACTACCTTATAATAATTGTCAGTGATTGTTTAAAGTCATTTGAGCGGTTTTCGAGTTTAAATAAACGTCGTGTTTAGCATAAAAACGCGAGTTAAGTTATGGTTCTTTGTTTCCGACCTCATACATTTCGTACGTTAGTCAGAAAGAGTTCCTGAATGTTACCGAAGTTTGAGTCAGTTGGCAGTGAATTTCACTTGAGCCAATTCACGTTTTAATTGCGATTTGCAAAGTTTCCATCAAGCGAATTCAGAACATCGACATAGTTGTCAAATGGTCTCCTAGTATTTCAGCAATAAAATCCACCGGCCCAATAACCGCAAATGGGAAGCACCACTTATTTTCTCCAGCTTCTCCTCTCTTATTAGAGTCTGTGAACCTGTGTCAGGCACTCATGGTTGATCCCACTTGGAAAGCATCTTCATAGGGTCATCAGGTAACTCAATGTAGGAAGACCTGGTGAGTCTATATAAATTTGTTCTCTGAATCAGCAGAATTTTTCATGAAGCAATCTAATATCTGAAGCCTTATAACTTGAACTTTCAAAATAATGTAATCAAATTTGAACTTAAACAGTGTCAGCGAGGTGCTATAAGGATCTGTAAATTTCCTGTTTAATCTGTAGAATTTTGACAATTTTGTGAATTTAAACACATAGTTCTTGAAATTGTAATTAGCAAATTTTGTCTGTAAAATATCTAACCTGTACATTCTTTTTAATATCTCTCATTTTCAATAATTAATGTAGAAATTTCACGTAGTATATATTTTTTTAAATGGAGCCTCACTCAAAGAACTGGCCACTTAACTCATTGAAAAATTAACCGAATTGATTGACAAACGTCGTGATTTACCTAATACTTTGTATTTGCTTTTGAGCTGTAGAATACAGCATTTGATTTTTTATATATACCCCAAGTAGCTAACATTAATATTTTAGTAATATACAACCATCTTTATCTTGTTATTTTGTCATATGTATGTGAAATGATAATTTCTTTTTCTTGAAGTTCATGCTGTTTATTTGATTTTTATTTGTGTTTGATTAATGTTTATTTGAGATGTATCAACCATGTTTAATTAATTCTGTTTGCTATTCCAAATCTAATTTATATCAATAAATTTAATACTTTGTTACATTAACATATCTGTTTGAAGAGAAATTCCTCCCTAATATCTCCTTTCTTTTGGCGTCAGCGCAAACAATTAATTCTAACTAACGATTATCTAGATATCTAAATTTCTATATAACCTGGCACTAGTCTGGAGCGCCCACAAATATAGGACTCTAGGCAGTGCAAAACAAAGGAAGAGAACGTGAGTACCAAACTATATCCAGATCTGTCAACATCCTAAAAGTATTGCTAATCTTATTAAATATGATAATCTGATAGATAGCTATCTTAGGGTAGGGTGTTATAGGCCATCGTGACCTCACTATTGAGCAGATCTATATCCACCTGAGGTTGATCACAATATACCACGGTTAGAGTTTTTGTTTGAAGGAGGTAACAAAATGTGTAAAACATGACAAAAACATGATGCAAAAGTGAGTATAACCTACATTTTTCTAACAAAAATTTCCAAATAACTCCAAAAGTTGGCTTCTGCCCTCATTTTTATTGTGATGTTCGTCGTCTACACCCTAATACACGTCTATATACAAAATTTCATAAAAATCAAACATGTGGCCCCCGAAAGTAAACCTTCACTGGATTAAACACATAAATTGTTTAATGATATTGAGCTTAAATGTAGTTAGGATTACAAACATTTAAAAATGAAAAAATTAAAAATAAATCACTTATGCCCAGTTTCACAAAGCTTGATTAAATATTTAACGACCCGATTAGTTAATCAAGGCTTCAGACGAGCAATCACAGACTATGATTCGGGTTTTTGCCACGACAACCAAACATTTTGAAACTGTGATTGGTCGTCTGAAGCCTTGATTAACTAACCGGCTGTTAAATGTTTAATCAAGCTGTGTGAAACCGAGCATTTATGTTGCAACATTTTTGCAACTCTTAAATTGACATTTCAAAACTAAAAATGGCAAGTCTATTGGTTTGAACATGGACAGAATTGATTGTACTGACTTGCTGGCATGGCAACTCTAGAGCGTAAATTTTAAATTAGCTTAGCTTTTACAATATATTAAAAATTTCACAACACCTGCATGGCTCTCTGAACTTGGCCTCGATCCAAAACCACCATCAAAATTCTTACAGGACTCCACAAACTTCACTGCTTTATCAACATCAATCGCATCCATCCTTCTAAGTAAAGAAAGTGTAGCAACAGCACAAAATGAAAACCTCGTATCTATCTCACCCCACTTATCTCCACTAAAGCTTCCATCATCTTGTTGCAATGATGCTACATACTTTACCACACCCTCAACATCTATAGCATCTAACCTATCGTATGTACAAAGAATCTGTACAGCACTTAGAGTATGTAATAAGTGTGGGTCGTGCTCTATGCAAGCAGCTATGCCTCCTGATTCAGGATCCTGACATCTCTTTATATAATCAACTATCTGGTCTTCGGGTAGGCAACGTCGTTTATCCATCAGTTCTAAAGCTGTAAGGCACCAGTACATACCAGATATGCGTAAGTAGTCAGTCATTGCGAATTCGTATTTATTTTCGTCTTGCCCATAGTTTTTGATGAATTCGGTGTGTTTATCTAATAAAAGTATAGTTGGGGCGTCATCTTTCAATACAACGTCTTTAATTGGGAATGCCATTGTTAATCTATTCAGTCACAGTATTTTTTGACAATTAGTGTTCGCTTCCCTATAAGTTAAACTAAATTCATTCTTCAATTTTATTTTCAAATTTCATAATATTATCATTATCACCATGCAATAACCTAACAAAGATTTTTTTTACAAAAAAGTGACGTCTGCGTTTACGATTACTGGTTGACATAAAATATCAGATCAAACATTTCAAAGTATTTCTCTATGTTGCACCAACCCCAACATTATCAGAAGCATAGAGAAAAATTAAATTATTTGAGTCTTTGACGCTCTCTGTTAATATGTGAAAACTGGAATTTATGATGAGTACTGATAAGTACACTTGGAGAACCTAAACCATAACAACACATGTTTTTTAAAGACCTTACGAACGCTAACCACGTTAGCATCATCAGAGGGTGAAAAATTCTGAATTGTTCATTCTCTTTTTACGAAAATTCTGTACCACAACGTACTTGCTGCACCCCGACCCTCTTCATCTTCATCGCAACAATGCAACCTCAAATTCATTTTTGCAAAAATATTTTAAACAAATGAAATAAGGTAACAATTTAAACATAAATTGAAAATCTTGGTTTGCGGTTTCGTCACGGGAGTTCTCCTCCTTATGCATGCCTACAACCACCCTCAATGCATAAACAAGAACAATATAAACAAGTAAAATTTCCTCGGAGCAACCCCAAGAAAGTTGAGTGACCTGCGGTGAAAGCAGGATTTTAAGGAAGTATAGGTGCAAAATGGGTGAAAGGTAGCTTATAGAGATTGTTTTCGAACATTCCGCTCACATTTCCTTTTTATCTTCTTCCCTGTCCAGCACCCCTATTCACTATACCTGACCTGACCTTTTCTCCATGAACAAAAATCTAATCATAGAGGTTATTAGTCTCTATGATTGATGGTCTGTTGTCATTTTTTAAGACGAGCGTCTCGCCACTTCGCAGGATATTTTAAGTAACGAAATAAAAGACCTACCTGACGTGTTGTTTATACACAGTCCTCCCAACTGACCTGCTCAGACATCAGTTTGCACAATTAAAAGCTAAAATGGGAAGGAAAATCAAACCCTGCCATTCATGTGAACATAATGTACTTTTCCGTCTCCTTTTTCCTTCTTTTGGCTTTTGATTATACAAACTAATGACGGCAGGTCAGTTGGGGGTCTTGTGTGTAAACAAGTAAACAGCACGCCAGGGAGGTGTTATATTTAGTATTTCGTTACTTAAGTTATCCCTAAAGTACGCATAATCAGTGTAGCCGGGTCATTACTGCGGTGAGACGCTCGTTTTTTACGTTTTATTTTATAATTTATAGGTTAGGTTTGTGGTTTGCGTTTCCTGTCATTTCGTCAATGTTGAATGTTGTATTTAGTGTTTAAATATTTTGTTGTTTTAAGTTTGAACACGAATCACGGGTTTTCCATTTTTGAGATCGTATAACTTTAACAGAGTCGTTAGTGTTTATTCATTATGAATTAAGTAGTTAAAGGATAAACACCCACTTGTATTATTTATTAATATAAAGCTTAGTGTAAACAGTGCACATTCAAAATCTGAATTGGTGTGAAGATTTCCCGAAACAAGTGCTGAAATAGCAGCATGATGCCGAGTAGGTTAGGTATAGCCCCCGGTTTACCAGAGAATGCGAATCCCCTTAGTCTCTCTTGGCACGACTCCAATTGGGTCCCGATACTTAATACCTCCAATGTGATGGACTACTTCTCTGAAAGATCTAACCCGTTCTTCGACCGCACGTGCAACAATGAGATAGTGAAGATGCAACGTCTGAACCCTGATCAATTACAGAACATGACAGGCTTAGAATATGTGTTACTACATGTGCAAGAGCCTATTTTGTATGTGGTAAGGAAACAACATAGACATAGCCCGCAGCAAGTTACTCCACTAGCTGATTACTATGTTATAGCGGGTACAATATATCAGGCGCCTGATCTGTTAAGTGTGTTAAATTCAAGGCTACTGTCTACTGTGCATCATTTACAGGCTGGCTTTGAAGAGACCTTAACTTTTGCTAGGTATGTATTTTAGAAAGAAAATGAAAATTGGCATGGTACATTCTAACAGGGATAATGCTTAAAACAGTAACTAGTGTTAATTTTAATAATTGCAATATGATTTGGGCTTTAAAAAACAGCAAAAACTGCAGGCTGTAATGACAATAATGGATACCTTATTTTGAAATAGGATACTTGTACGACATGTTTGCCATAAAATATCGATATTAATATATTAAGTGGACTATCGCAATAAGCCTCAGGGCTACAACTAAATTCATCTGTTGCATTTACCGGTCACCTTCTGACAACAACTTTGTCCAGCTTTTCGACTACCTCTCTAACCGATCATCTGATTTCTGAATCCATAATAAAGAATGGCTAGGATCTTCAAAAACCGATCCACAAGGGAGAGCAGTGGAGGCCTTTGCAGTCAACAATTCTTTAGGCAATATGGTTCAGCAACCTACTTACTTTCCTCGCATCCCAACATACAGCTCAAATCCCTTGGATCTCCTTCTTACTACAAAACCTGCATGCTATAAGACATCAGTCACCGCCCCCCTTGGTTGCTCAGACCACTGCATGGTCACTGCTTCCTGTGCAATGCAACCCGAGGTTACACAGTCATCACACACAAATATGGTTTGGCACTACAACTGGGACGAAATGTGGGATTACTTTTCCTCATTTCCATGAGCGTCTGTCTACCTTTCTCATCCTGACCCCTCTGATATCTCACAAAATGTCACCGAAATTATCCAGGCTGGCATGGAATTATTTATTCCACATACACAGAAAACCTCTTCAGCCACTCAAAAGCCCTGGTTCTCTAAATCCAGGCCAGACTTGAAAAGGCCAAAGCTCACAAAACGCTTTTACACAATCCCAGTGAAGAAAACCGTCAAGCATTTAACGACGCAAGAAACCACTATGTCCGCATTCTTTCTGAGGCAAAAAAACTCGTTTAATAACCACATTAAAAATAAAGTCCTCTCAAGCTCCAACGGCAGCAAACCCTTCTGGACTCTTGCTAAATCTATTGGGAATAATTTCTGCAAGAGCATGTTCCCACCTCTTGTTTCAGGGGACGAAATTGTTTCTACCGCCCTGGGCAAGGGTGAACTTTTTGTCTCGTTCGCCGGCACTTCTACTCTCAACCCACCTCCAAATGTTCAACAACAGTCCCCAGTGTTGCGCATAAAATGACCAATATTATCTTCAAAACTAAAAAGATACGAAAGATGCTTTCTTTTCTTAATACCACCTCTGGCCTTGACGATCTCCCAGCAATTGTTCTCAAAAAATGCGCACCAGAACTTGCTCCTGTCCTGACTTGTCTGTTTCAGACATCTTACAATAGACACATATTCCCTAGTAACTAGAAAGCTGCTCGAGTACAACCCGTCCCGAAGAAAGGATCCAAAGTGCTTCCTAGCAACTACAGGCCTATTTCTCTCCTTTCAGTTGTCTCTAAAGTGATGGAAAAGTATATAAACACTGAATTACTAAAATTTCTTGAAAAACAGTCTAATCCACGACAGGCAGTATGAATTCCGTCAGCGCAGATCAACTGCCGACCTCCTTTCCTTTGTCACCCATTCTTGGAACAAGTCTATGGAACTACACGGTGAATCGTAGATTGTTGCTCTAGACATATCCAAAGCATTCGACCAGGTCTGGCACGCAGCGCTGCTTAATAAACTTCCGGCCTGTGGCCTACCACCAAAACTCTGTACCTAGACAGCAAATTTCCTCTGCAACCAGAGCATTTCTGTTGTCGTGAATGACCATTCCTCTAAACTGTATCTAATTAATGCAGGAGTCCCTCAAGGTTCAGTTTTAGCCCATACTTCATTTCTTTTCCACATTAATGACCTCCTCTCTAGCACATCCAAGCTAGTTCAGTAACGTGGACGACAGCACCCTCCACTCAGATATACAATATTCTAAGCCTGTCTCTGTAACCCAATTAGATGAGGATCGCATACTCATGGAGGGTTCTGTTTCTGTGGATCTCCAAAAAAATATTAGACTGGGGAAGTAGAAATCTTTTACAATTCAACTCCACCAAATCTCAGTCTTGCTTTCTATCTCATAAGAGATACACCAGCCCTAGACCCATCACAATAAACAACCAAGTTATTCAAAGTAATGAGTCCTTTCCACTTGTTGGAATTTCTGTGGATCGAAATCTCAGTTGGCACCAACATGTCACATCAATTGCAAATTAGGTTTCCTCTTCCGAGCTCGCAAATACTTTTCACCAGCTAATCTCTATACCTTATATACTTCACAAATAAGGCCAAACCTCGAATAGTGCTCCCACATCTGGGGTGCTGCTGCCGATTCTACACTTGCTATCCTGGACTCCATTCAGAAGAGAGCTTTGCGTCTCATTGGTGACCCTACCCTTACCTAAAGGCTGCCATCTCTTGCCCACCGACGTGCCGTTGGTGACCTCTCTCTCTTTTTTTTATAGATATCTGCACAGGCACTGCTCAGAGGAGTTTTCTTCCATAGTTCCTCCACCTGCTGCCGCCAACAAATTTACCAGGGGTACAGAGCGAATGCACCCTTTTACTGTCCAGGTCACCAGACATAGAACATCTTGTTATGCCCGCTCTTTTGTCCCAAGGACTTCCAAGTTATGAAATTCCTTGCCGGCACATGTTTTTCCTTCTCCTCTGAACCTCCAAACCTTCAAGTCCAGAATTAACAAGTTGCCTCTTTCCTCCTTGTCAACACCCACGGTACGATAGTATTTAGGTTGTTGAAATAAAAAATAAATAAAAAAATGCACCGTTAAAACAAAATACAAATTCATTCATAAAGCATTTCCATTGTTCATTTACATTATTGTTATCTATTCTATATAAAAAATTTCAATCAATATAGCTTAAACTTCCACAAAATTGTTGGATGTTTTCATTATTAAAATATTTTTTATGTCTATAAAAACTCTTGGGAGAACTATTTAACTCAACAGTAATTTTCTGTGCTGTATGATATGACAAATGAGACTTAAAAATTTCAGTTGAAGATTCAAACCTACAATTGGTACAAATATTGTCGATACAACTTTTTGATGTTTTTCCTATTCTAGTGTATTCTTTAATTGTTAAAAATGTATTATATGCATTCAGACAGAATGCACAACAAATCAGTTTTATTTTGATTTTATTCTCCTTTCATTTCTATAATAAAGTCTACGGTTATTAAAAATAACTCATTTTCCAACCAACATGGAAAGTTCATGTTCTATCTTACGGTAAAAAATATCCAAATTTTCAGCATTCCTTACTGCTCCCATGTAAATAGATGCTACCACTATTTTTACACTATTTATCACAAATTCTGCTGCAGACTACTCAAAGGTTTTACATTTGGAGATCTTCATTATACCTTTCTGCTGTTTTCCTATTAAAATTCCTTTATTCCATAAACTGCTAATCCACCATAACCCCCCGTGCTACAAAAACATGATACCAATAACCCCCCGGTCTATAAAAACATGATACCAATAACACACACCCCCCTCCGACCTACAAAAACATGGTACCAATAACACTCTACCCTACAAAAACATTTCCGCTGTTTTCCTATTAAATTCCTTTCTTCCCTAAACTGCTGATCCACCATAACCCCCCGGGCTACAATAACCCCCCAGCCTACAAACACATGATACCAATAACCCCCCCGGCCTACAAACACATGGTACCAATAACACTTTAGCCTACAAAAACATTTCCGCTGTTTTCCTATTAAATTACTTTCTTCCATAAACTGATGATTCACCCTAACCCCCCGGGCTACAAAAACATGATACCAATAACCCCCCGGACTACAAAAACATGATACCACCACAACCACCCCCTCCCCCCAGTCTATAAAAACGTGATACCAATAACACCCCCTCCGGCCTACAAAATTATGGTACCAATAACACTCTAGCCTACAAAAACATTTCCGCTGTTTTCCTATTAAATTCCTTTCTTCCCTAAACTGCTGATCCACCATAACCCCGCAGCCTACAAACACATGATACCAATACCCCCCTCCTACAAAAACATGGTACCAATAGCACTTTAGCCTACAAAAACATTTCCGTTTAAATTCCTTCCATAAACTGCTGATTCACCATAACCCCCCGGGCTACAAAACATGATACCAATAACCCCCGGGGCTACAAAAACATGATACCAATACCCCCCAGTCTATAAAAACGTGATACCAATAACAACCCCCCTTCGGTCTACAAAAACATGGTACCAATTACACTATTTATTACAAATTCTGCTGCAGACTACTCAAAGGTTTTACATTTGGAGATCTTCATTATACCTTTCTGCTGTTTTCCTATTAAAATTCCTTTATTCCATAAACTGCTAATGCACCATAACCCCCCGGGCTACAAAAACATGATACCAATAACCCCCCAGTCTATAAAAACATGATACCAATAACAAAGCCTCCCCCCTCCGGCCTACAAAAACATGGTACCAATAACACTCTACCCTACAAAAACATTTCCGCTGTTTTCCTATTAAATTCCTTTCTTCCCTAAACTGCTGATCCACCATAACCCCCAGGGCTACAATAACCCGCCAGCCTACAAACACATGATACCCCCCCCCTACAAAAACATGGTGCCAATAACACTTTAGCCTACAAAAACATTTCCGCTGTTTTCCTATTACATTCCTTTCTTCCATAAACTGCTGATTCACGATAACCTCCTGGGCTACAAAAACATGATACCAATAAGACCCCGGCCTACAAAAACATGATATCAAACTGAAATTCTCCAAACCATACATTTTTAGCTGTTCCTCTTTCTGGCAGTGCTCTGTCAAACACAAAAACATACACCCTTCTTGATCTTTTAGAAATACCTCCAGTTCATTATTTATATCACCAACGGACTGCACGTTTTGATGTATCAAGCTAACCTGAGTAGTTCTTTTTGTTTTGTTTTGAACTTTGATTTTACTTTTGAATGTTGGCTTCTTCATTTATTTTTAAACATCTTGTACATCACCAGTTTATTTTAATTTTTAAAATTAAATTTATAATGACAAGGCAAAAAATCTGATTCATAAACCATGTCTCTGAATGAAAAATTAAGCCCAATCTGTAAACATTGCTGTCCATCGAAACATTTTTGTTCAAATTTTAACAATATATATGCTTTCGTAAGCATCAAGCTGATGCGACTGCCTGACATTTTTTATTGACTTGAGATCTCCTTGTACTCTTATTAATATTAAATGTTTTTAGGTACCACCCTAGCAAAGGATATTCTTGGGATTTCAAGTCCCAACGTGCCACTGCGGACAAAACCCGTGCTAAAGAAGAGAAGCCCAAAGAGGAACCTGGATCATTATTTCAACGTCAGAGGGTTGACCTATTATTAGGCGAACTCATCAAGAAGTTTCCTTTGCCTGTTCCTACCCAACCAAAGACAGCCACACCTGCATCTGTACCAATTAAAGCTGAACCTGAAAACGGGACACCTGAGAATAACAATTCTAATAAAGAACAAGTAAAGACTGAGATAAAACAGGAGAAAATCAAACCCCCGCCTGAGAAAAAACCCAAACTGAATTAAGTATGTTAGAAATTGTGACATCAATTTAAGGGGTGTACAGTCCCTGTTCAAATTATTAGACTGCTTTAGATTTAGCTTAGATTATAATTGATTTATGTAAAGACATTATCAATTTTTTTAATAATACATTAGATATATTACAACTATCAACTATATTATTTGTAGAATGGTAAGATTATTGTTGTGCTTAGACTAGTTACTTTTGTTTAAAAAATGACAATGGTTGGTGTTCAGGCCAGCTGAATATTTCTGTAAAACATATTTCCTGCGGTTCCCTACTACTCAATTCCCGCTGCAGGCACCAGAGGTCGCAACTCTCTCAACAGTCCTGGGCTCAGTAGCGTCTCGAAACTCGAGAGTCTGAGTAGGGGTGTGTGTGTGTAAAGTTCATTATCCGAGCTTCTAATTAAGTAGTGCAAACAGGAGGTCTCTGGGAAAGTAATGTGAAGGTAGCCAAATATCACTTAAAAAGAATATTAGGAAAAGCTCTCCTCACCTTCGAAGAAATGTACTCAGTGTTGACTACCATAGAAGCTCAAATGAATTCTAGACCCATATGTGCTTTCTCGTCCGACCCGACAGACTTGAACTATCTTACCCCTGGACACTTTCTTGTTGGAGCTCACTTGAGCGCCTTACCCGAACCCAACTATACAGAAACCCCTGTCAATAGGCTCACTCTATGGAACCACATTTCCAGGCTAACCCAGAGCTTTTGGAAACATTGGTTCGTCCAGTATCTGAATATTCTTCAAAATCGCCCCAAATGGCAAAAATCCAACCCCAATCTCGACATCGGTACCATGGTCCTACTCAAGGAGCCATCTCTGCCTACTCAAGGATGGATTTTGGGAAGAAATGAAGGCTGCCTCCCTGGAAAAGATGGCCGAGTGAGGATCTTCAAAGTTAGGACTTCCAAAGGTAGCTTCACACAATCTGTAAACCGACTCGCTCCCTTACCTATTGAAAATTTCTCATCCTCGCCGCCCGCGCAGTTGGTGCCACAGTGAAATAACGTGTAGAAAAATATGGAAGTGAATGGCATGACTTAGCATACGATCGGTAAGTAAACTCTGATAATGGGCTAATGGATAATTATCCGCAACAAAAATAATGACGAACAACAATCATATTATTGAATTAAAACGACATCAAAATCTGAAATATATGTATACAGTGCCCCAAAGGTCGAAAATCAAACTTCACACGGAGATAGTCTAGCTCAAACCCTTTAGAATAGTGTTGCAAATTGAATCATAACTTCCACATATCTGTGATAATCTACTCTCTTAGAAAGACATTCTGATGAAGTGAATTTAGGGTCCATGACTTAACCACAACAAAAATATTTGTAGTTCTGTACCATAAAACTTCTGAAACGTTATATTACTGAGTTTTAACGAAAAAATGTCAATTTTCACCAAATCATCCCTAATTTATCCCCTACCCATAAAGCGATCTTACCCAAAAACAATTCGAGGCGTTCCTTTGTCAGGTGCAAACTGAATACCAAATTTGAAAATGAGATCTCAATTCGTTCCAAAGTTCTTGTGTCTACTAGGTTTGATTGTGAGTGGGTCATACCGGTCCCTCCACCTCCACTGTGACCATAAGGTCTATTGTGGCTCACGCCTAATGGTCTATATTTTGCCCAACAAAGCCAGCCTCCTGCAGAGGTCGATAATCTTTGTGGGTGAAAGTTGATCCAGGTCTTCTGGAGCAAGCTTTGTCTTGCCAAAGAGCAGGTATCTAGTCCTGTCCCCCCCGGACAGGAACACAGTACGTGCTCAGCTGTTTCATCACCATACACAGCCGGCACTCAGTTTCCTAACCGACTCCAATTCGGTGCATGTGGTGATGCAAGTGGCAGTGTCCTGAATACAGACTGACTAGAGAACTCAGTTGTTGTCTGTTTAGCTCTAGAAGTTTTTTAGCCCTTGACACAGACAGGCCATTTATGAAGGCCTTAGAGTGAGCTAATCCTGGCAGATTTTGCCATTGCTGGGTTGTCATTCTTTCTGTCCAGGTGTTTAAGGTGCGTTTTGCTGTGCATGATGTTATCCCCAGTACTGGTTCTGGTCCGATGAAGTCCCTCTGCTCTCCACTCCTGACAAGCACGTCAGCCGCAACATTGCCATCATGGTCCGAGTGACCCGGTATCCAGACCAGCGACACCTCATTGCAGCTGCCCAGTTCGTTGAGGGCAGATTTACAACTCCATACTGTTTTTTAAAGCCTTTATTGCAGCTTGTCTATCTGATATATCAATTTGTGTATGCACTGGTTTTCTATACTTTTCCTTGCACACATCTCGATGGCATACACTTCTGCCTGGTGTATGGTTGCATACTTTCCTAGGCTAGTTGATAGTCTAGCATCGGTGCTGCCCCCATATGCACCGGGTTTACCTCCCCCCCCCCCCTATTGGTTTTGGAGCCGTCAGTACACCAGCAGAGATTGGCCCTCAATAGGGTCGTTTGATTTCGTTCCCAGTTCTCCCTTTCCAGGAGGACGGTCGTGAAAGACATTTTTACTGATCTTTGTAGGCATCAAGTCTGAGACCATTCCCAGAATCCCATGATCCTCAATGTCATCAAGGAGTCCGGACCCTCCCAGACTGACTTCCTTTGGCATGCTGTCGGCTGTTTGTTTTAATATGTACGTTGTCCACCTCGCCATCCTCCCCAGTCAATTGTAAAGAGGTGGAATATTAAGAAGGACCTCCAGAGTGGCTGATGGTGCGGTGCTTATCGCTCCCGTTATCATGAGACAAGCTTGTCTCTGTAGATGAGCCAGTTTCGCCCTCGCGATACCACGAAGTGCCTTGGGCCACCAAACTAAGGCTCCATATGTTATTGGTCTAAAAATGACTACATCTGTTGGGGCTTTGTTTCCCAGTTATGTCCACAGTGACAGTTTAGATGCTCTCTTCTCTTAATACCAGGAAAGCCTCTGGCCTTGACGAGATCCCAGCAATTGTTTTCAAAAAATGCGCACCAGAACTTGCTCCTGTCCTGACTCGTCTGTTTCAGACATCTTACAATAGAGGCATATTCCCTAGTAACTGGAAAACTGCTCGTGTACAACCCTTCCCCAAGAAATGATCCAAAGTGCTTCCTAGCAACTACAGACCTATTTCTCTCTTTTCAGTCATCTCTAAAGTGATGGAAAAGTATATATAAACACAGCGCAGATCAAATGCCGACCTCACCCATTCTTGGAACAAGTCTATGGAACTACACGGTGAATCCCAGATTGTCATTCTAGACATATCCAAAGCATTCGATCAGGACTGGCACGCAGCGCTGCTTAATAAACTTCCGGCCTATGGCCTACCACCAAAACTGTACCTGAAGAGCAAATCTCTTTTCCAATCAGAGCATATCTGTTGTCGTGGATGGCCATTCCTCTAAACTGTATCCAATAAATGCAGGAGTCCCTCAAGGTTCAGCTTTAGCCCCTACTTTGTTTCTTTTCCACATCAATGACCTCCTCTCTAACACATCCAACCCAGTTCACAGTTACGCGGAAGACAGCACCCTCCACTCAAATATATACAATATTCTAATCCTGTCTCTTTAGCCCAATTAGATGAGGATCACAGACTCATGGAGGGTTCTGTCTTTGTGGATCTCCAAAAAATGTTGGACTGGGGAAGTAGAAATCTGATACAATTCAACTTCACCAAATCTCAGTCTCAGGGCTGGTGTATCTCATAAGAGATACACCAGCCCTAGACTCATCACAATGAACAACCAAGTTATTCAAAGTAATGAGTCCTTTTCACTTGTTGACATTTCTGTGGATCGAAATCTCAATTGGCACCAACATGTCACATCAATTGCAGGAGCGGCTGCTAGGAAATTAGGTTTCCTGTTCCGGGCTCGCAAATACTTTTCACCAGCTAATCTCTATACCTTATATACTTCACAAATAAGGCCAAACCTCGAATACTGCTCCCACATCTGGAGTGCCGCTGCCGCTTCTACACTAGCTATCCCAGACTCCATTCAGAAGAGAGCTATATATCTCATTGGTGACCCTACCCTCACCCAAAGGCTGCCATCCCTTGCCCACCGACGCGCCATTGGTGACCTCTCTCTCTCTTTTCTAGATATCTGCAGGGGCACTGCTCAGAGGAGCTTTCTTCCATAGTTCCTCCACCTGCTGCCCCAAACAGATCTACCAGGGGAACAGCGAATGCACCCTTTTACTGTCCAGGTCACCAGACATAGAACATCTTGTTATGCCCGCTCTTTTGTCCCGAGGAATTCCAAGTTGTGGCATTCCATGCCGGCATATGTTTTACCTTCTCTAAATCTCCAAACCTTCAAGTCCAGAATTAACAAGTTGTCTTTTTCCTCCTTTTCGACACCCATGGTACAATAGTATTTAGGTTGTGAGCCCTCGTGGTGTTGTTGAAATTAAAAAAAAAATACATTGCTAAGGTAATGTCGGTGGTTCTGTGTGACTGCAAGTACACCGCTAACATGTCAAACTTTTCTTCATTCGAATAGGGAATACCAGCCATTTTCAACAGTTTTCGACGATATGTGTGTCAGATTTATGATTTTAATGAGAGAAAAGCGTGCTACTTATTAAAACACAACTGATTATTCAATGTCAAAGTCAGAGCCTCCTTAGAAGGAAAAAATCGGGAAATCCAATATAGCGGCCATAAGAAAAATGAAAGTTGAGGCGGGTTGCTGGACAACAAAAGACGATAGAGACATGTCACACGCCATCTTATTCGTCTTAAAAAGTTGTCTCAATAATGTCAAATTTTGACAGCTGTCAATTTAACAGTTTTGCATTTACTGGCGAAAAACAAAATCCATTTTCGTTTTTTCGGCGATATTTCTAAAACCAATTGATCAATGGTAAATCTGAAGCCGGAGCTTCCTCTAAGACTTTTCCTATTTAACCTTTACTGTAGGTATAATACGAGCTGAGATTCCTGTATAGAGAATCAAATCTGGGATACACTGTATGTATATTTCGATAAAAAAATCAACAAGGATTGGTGCAGTAAATGAAACAGTTTTTGATTAAAATGACTTTTAATTTGAAAATATTGGTATGTTTATAAAAATAGGTTACAATGATTCATGATTAGCTATAATGAAATAATGGTGTTTAATTCTTTTGTTCGCTATTAAAAATACTTTATGATTATAATTAACCGGTACAACCATGGATTTCAATATAAGGTATTATAAAAATGGTTTTCGTTTAATACTTACATATAAATCAATCAATAATATAAAAATATAATAATTATAATAATTTTCATAATGCAAATATCACAAACGATAAATTAAATAACCTACATAAGGTTAAAGTAAGTAGCAATTATACATATAAAGAATGTTTTTATAGTTTTTCTTTAAACAGAAATAGAACTGTAAAAAATCTTAAAATAATAACAATAAATATTTAACAAATATTTAAATCTAGTACAGTCATTTTAGATCTCAGTAGACAAGACATCGTTGTCAAAAATCACACAGAAAAATGATAAAAGCAGAAAGTAATTTACAGATTTAAAAACAGCTACATTTATTTAGCTTTCTAGCGTTTATATGTTTATTTCAGACTTAAGTAAACCGAACGAAATGAAGCAAAAATAAATTATACTGCGTTCTTCGTTTAGCTTATTTCAACCTATGGGTGTAAGATCGAGTGTGATCAACATTGATTTGGGGGTACCACAGGGTTCAGTGTTAGGACCGGCTCTGTTCATCTTGTATATTAATGATTTTGTAGACAATGCTGCTACATAATGGTATCTACCTTTATGCTGATGACAATTCTTCAACAGTGGTGGAAAAGGCAGACTGCACTGAAGAGCAAGACACAAAAACAGTTGAGGATCTAAGGTTCTGGTTTGAAGCAAATATGTTAAGTTTAAACTAATCAAAAAGCAAAGTACTTACTATCACTGTAAGGCAGTAAAGTTCTTGGGGGTGTACGTTGATAGAAAATTAAACTGGAATGTGCATGTGGCTGAAACGTCAAGGAAACTAGCATATGCCACATATTGTATAAACCAAATGAAGAACATGGCATCACATAGAGTAGCATTGCTTATTTAAGCTGGGACTTTTCACAGCGTAGCGACTTATGAAATACCCTTTTGGGGAGCATGTTCAGCATCAAGCCGAATCTTTCTGCTTCAAAAAAGAGCAGTGAAGATCTGTGCAGTCTGGGTTAAGCTGTAGAGAGAGCTTCCGAAAT
Source organism: Tillus elongatus (assembly GCA_964006375.1). Classification (NCBI taxonomy): domain Eukaryota; kingdom Metazoa; phylum Arthropoda; class Insecta; order Coleoptera; family Cleridae; genus Tillus; species Tillus elongatus. The sequence continues at coordinate 137,172,078 of OZ023267.1, read as the reverse complement.
CTGGGTATATTAACGATCCCATTGGCATATATACAGGGTGAGCGAAACTCGATGTCTTCGCTCCATTGTAAGAAAAAGAAAAGCGATAGAAAAATCCTGAAAAGAGGTAAAGTCATTCAATAGGAACATGATCTACAGAACTACTTCTATTGCTGTTCCACAGGATATAAAGAAGTCACAAAACAACTCCGTTTACTGAGGTGAAAAATTTTACAGTAAAGTTCCAGAAAAAGTCAGAACTAAATAAGACATTTTTTAAAGAAAACTAAAGAACGCTCTGATAGAAAAAGCGTTTTACACTCTCAGTGAATTCATGAATTGGAATTTGAATGTGAGTGACTACAGTAAAGCTCCAGAGAAAGTCAAAGAACTAAATAAGACATTTTTTAAAGAAAACTAAAGAACGCTCTGATTAAAAAAGTGTTTTACACTCTCAGTGAATTCATGGATTGGAATTTAAACGTTAGTGACTACAGTAAAGCTCCAGAGAAAGTCAAAGAACTAAATAAGACATTTTTTAAAGAAAACTAAAGAACGCTCTGATACAAAAAGTGTTTCACACTCTCAGTCAATTCATGGATTGGAATTTAAATGTGAGTGACTACAGTAAAGCTCCAGAGAAAGTCAAAGAACTAAATAAGACATTTTTTAAAGAAAACTAAAGAACGCTCTGATACAAAAAGTGTTTTACACTCTCAGTGAATTCATGGATTGGAATTTAAATGTGAGTGACTACAGTAAAGCTCCAGAGAAAGTCAAAGAACTAAATAAGACATTTTTAAAAGAAAACTAAAGAACACTCTGATACAAAAAGTGTTTTACACTCTCAGTGAATTCATGGATTGGAATTTAAATATGAGTGACTACAGTAAAGCTCAAGACAAAGTTAAAGAACTAAATAAGATATTTTTTAAAGAAAACTAAAGAACGCTCTGATACAAAAAGTGTTTTACACTCTCAGTGAATTCATGGATTGAAATTTAAATGTGAGTGACTACAGTAAAGCTCCAGAGAAAGTCAAAGAACTAAATAAGACATATTTTAAAGAAAACTAAAGAACGCTCTGATACAAAAAGTGTTTCACACTCTCAGTCAATTCATGGATTGGAATTTAAATGAGAGTGACTACAGTAAAGCTCCAGAGAAAGTCAAAGAACTAAATAAGACATTTTTTAAAGAAAACTAAAGAACGCTCTGATACAAAAAGTGTTTTACACTCTCAGTAAATTCATGGATTGGAATTTAAATGTGAGTGACTACAGTAAAGCTCCAGGGAAAGCCAAAGAACTAAATAAGACATATTTTAAAGAAAACTAAAGAACGCTCTGATACAAAAAGTGTTTTACACTCTCAGTGAATTCATGGATTGGAATTTAAATGTGAGTGACTACAGTAAAGCTCCAGAGAAAGTCAAAGAACTAAATAAGACATTTTTTTAAAACAAACTAAAGAATGCTCTGATACAAAAAGTGTTTTACACTCTCAGTGAATTCATGGATTGGAATTTAAATGTGAGTGACTACAGTAAAGCTCCAGAGAAAGTCAAAGAACTAAATGAGACATTTTTTTAAAACAAACTAAAGAACGCTCTGATACAAAAAGTGTTTTACACTCTCAGTGAATTCATGGATTGGAATTTAAATGTGAGTGACTACAGTAAAGCTCCAGAGAAAGTCAAAGAACTAAATAAGACATTTTTTAAAGAAAACTAAAGAACGCTCTGATACAAAAAGTGTTTTACACTCTCAGTGAATTCATGGATTGGAATTTAAATGTGAGTGACTTTCTTCCATAGTAGCCATAGCTTGGCAAACCTATTTTTTTATTTGTATATACATGTGTATATGTGTATATGTGTTTGTGTGTGTTTGTGTATATGTTTTCTTATTTTGTATTTGCTATATTTTAGAGTGTTAGTTATTTTATATTGTTTATTTATACATAAATTTTACCTCTCATCGGCGTTATCTGTTTTTATCCATACATTGATTTATTTTTATAATATATTTTATTTATACACCTTATTTTGTCTTATATTTATGTTATATATTTTTATTTTTTTATACATATTATTTCAGCATTTTGTTTAAACGTTAGCGTTATTCATATTACTGGTTGTTTTGTGTCTAATATGTTTTTGACTGTATGTATCTGCGTTGATGGCAATAAAGGTTATTATTATTGTTATTATTATGAAAATTGTGGATCATTTCTTTGATCAAGGATATTTTTCGTTACCAAAAACTTTAGCTGAACTTGCTGGTATTATAAACGGTCAATGGTGATTTTTGACAACAATTAAAATGCAATAACTAATCTACTTTAACTAATCAAATAAATAAAATAATATATTAAAATAAAAACAAAACCCAAAGGATTTCTCAAACAATTTGTTACACCTAAAATGACTGAACTATTTGACAAACATTGACTAAATTGTAAAAAAAGGTAACTTAACTAATACATTCTAAAACCTATGCTTCTTCCTGAAATGTGAAAGATGGTATTTGGTAATCTTTCATGTATCTGGAAGTCGTTTGGTCAGATTCTGGCATGTTGATGGTGGAATAATCGTCGTCTTCTTCCTCTGGTTCTTCGATTTTACACGTGCCCATCCATTCGCTTTCTGGGTCTGAGTATAAATTTGAGGCGTCCTTGTCTAATAAATCGTCTCCTGAGTAATCAGATAATCCTGCCATGCTGCTTTTTCTATCCCGGTCTGATAATCCTGCATCTGCAATAAAATATTTTTTGTTAATTTTCGTAAGTGCAAAAATTCAAATTAGCAAATAAAACTAGCAATGCTTTTTTAATTAACTTAATAAAAAAACACATTCACCAAAAATCATAAACATCCCAATTTGCCTCTGTCTGACAATGCCGCTCCCCGGGTTTCTCTCCCCGCTCCTGTATCGAATCCGACTGTAAAAACAACAACATTGCGAGAAATCACCAGATGGGATCTCCGCTTCAATGGTAGAACCGACCCGGTTTCTGGAGAGATTGGAGGAATTCAGAGTTTTGTACAACCTGGACCCACCGGTTATACTGAAAGCTATACTACTCTTACTAACCGACAACGCACTGCTATGGTACTGGAACAATAGCCACCTGTTTCATTGCTGGACCACCTTCACCCAACACTTCAAGGCGACATCCCGCAGACAGGCAACACCCAGAACGACCTGAACAATCAATACCACCGAGGACAAGAAGTCTGGTTAACCCTTGTAATTCCACACCAGTGGGGGAACCACCACCGACAAGTTGCAATTACCAGTCACCCCTTTAACCTCCAGTCACGACAACTTTTTTATTTATTTCAACAGCACACCACGAGGGCTTACAGCCTAAATACTATCGTACCATGGGTGGCGACAAGGAGGAAAGAGGCAACTTGTTAATTTTGGATTTGAAGGTTTGGAGGTTCGGGGGAGAAGGAAAAACATGTGCCGGCAAGGAATTCCACAACTTGGAAGTCTTCGGGACAAAAGAGCGGGCATAACAAGATGTTCTATGTCTGGTGACCTAGACAGTAAAAGGGTGCATTTGCTCTGTTCCCCTGGTAGATCTGTTGGGGGCAACAGGTGGAGGAACTATGGAAGAAAGCTCCTTTGAGCAGTGCCCGTGCAGATATCTATAAAAGAGAGAGAGGTCACCAACGGCACGTCGGTGGGCAAGGGATCGCAGCCTTTGGGTGAGGGTAGGGTCACCGATGAGATGAATTGAGTCCAGGATAGCGAGTGTAGAAGCGGCAGCAGCACCCCAGATGTGGGAGCAGTATTCGAGATTTGGTCTTATTTGTGAAGTATATAAGGTATAGAGATTAGCTGGTGAAAAGTATTTGCGAGCCCGGAAGAGGAAACCTAATTTCTTAGCAGCCGCTTCTGCAATTGATGTGACATGGTGCCACTTGAGACTTCGATCTACAGAAATGCCAACAAGTGAAAAGGACTCATTACTTTGAATAACTTGGTTGTTCATTGTGATGAGTCTAGGGCTGGTGTATCTCTTATGAGAAAGAAAGCAAGACTGTGATTTGGTGGGGTTGAATTGTACAAGATTTCTACTTCCCCAGTCTAATATTTTTGGAGATCCACGGAGACAGAACCCTCCATGAGTCTGCGATCCTCATCTAATTTGGCTAAAGAGACAGGCTTAGAATATTGTATATTTGAGTGGAGGGTGCTGTCGTCCACGTAACTGTGAACTGGGTTGGATGTGCTAGAAACGAGGTCATCGATGTGGAGAAGAAACAAAGTAGGGGCTAAAGCTGAACCTTGTGGAACTCCTGCATTAATTGGATACAGTTTAGAGGAATGGCCATCTATGACAACAGTAATGCTCCGGTTGGAGAGGAAATTTGCTGTCCAGGTACAGAGTTGTGGTGGTAGGCCATAGGCCAGAAGTTTATTAAGCAGCGCTGAGTGCCAGACCTGGTCGAATGCTTTGGATATGTCTAGAGCGACAATCTGGGATTCACCGTGTAGTTCCATAGATTTGTTCCAAGAATGGGTGACAAAGGAAAGGAGGTTGGCAGTTGATTTGTGTTGACGGAATCTATACTGCCTGTCGTGGATTAGACTGTGCTTTTCAAGAAATTTTAGTAATTCGGTGTTTATATACTTCTCCATCACTTTAGAGACGACTGAAAGGAGAGAAATAGGCCTGTAGTTGCTAGGAAGCGCTTTGGATCCTTTCTTGGGGACGGGTTGTACTCGAGCAGTTTTCCAGTTACTAGGGGATAGGCCTCTATTGTAAGATGTCTGAAACAGACGAGTCAGAACAGGAGCAAGTTCTGGTGAGCATTTCTTGAGAACAATTGCTGGGATCTCGTCAAGGTCAGAGGCTTTCCTGGTATTAAGAGAAGAGACCTTGCCGGCCGAAAGAAAGCAGCGATAGGACTATTCCAACCAAAGACAATCTCCGACCAACACATACCAGCCTATACATCCAGAGTGGCTCTGAACGAGACCAAACTCATTGACCATAGACCTACCAAAACCGAACAGAGCTCAGGGAACATGGAAGATAACCGCATGTTCACTGACTTTAAAATCGAAACCGTACCATTCCGTGCTCTCATCGACACCTCATTTCTAGGTCAGCAGGTGTTGAAGAACTGCCCTGGATAATGGGAGATGCCACTGCCAAGCGTATCCAATTAGCAAATGGGGACAAACTAGCCATTTCCGCCGAGTATGTACTTCGGGTAGGAACAACTAAGAAAACAACCTACCACAAGTTCTATTACCTTCCGAGTCTAGCCATCGACGTCATATTATGGATGGACTTCTTAATCAAGAACCCAGGAGTCCTGGAAACCGTGACGAAACAAATGTATACCAGACCTCCATCTACCCTACCAGCTAGCTTTGATTCACCAGGATAGAACCAGACCAGACATCCCAACCTCCGTCCCCAAGCTAGTAGAGCTAAAACCCTTTATCCATTGAAAACCCTGACCCACGCTCCACCCTTCGGGAGTACACCGTTACATCTGGAGAGAAAAAAACAAACACTTGTGAAGCCAAAGATGTATTTCATAAAATATAGGTGTTTTTCGTTTAATTTTATTAGCGAATATCGAAATAAAAGTCAAGTCAGAGGTAAAAAGTGATACTTACTTTCTGGAACACACTGCTGTGATGTCCAAGTGGATTCGTCCCAGTCATTGTCAAACTCCAAGTTTTGATTAGTTTCTTTTTCTTGTGAAGTCTGAACAATTGGAGAATCGCTGTCCGTGACATCATAGATTTCTGTGACTTTAACCTGTAACAAATTAATCACATAATTAAAAATAATGTCATCTAACCATTTCAAATAATTTCTAAACGTCAATACATCTGCGTTTGACATACTTCAAGGTTAAATCAACGGCTTTGGTTAACATTATAAACATTTCCCGCGAGTTCTTAAATCACACAGTGCACCACCGTTGACAGCTCAGATGTCAAGCTGTCTTGGACATTGGTTGTGCGCAAGCCCGTCAATCGTTCTATTCCTTTACAACCACCGTTTCGAGTGCCTCGCTGTGCACGCCGCTTCGTCTTGTATATCTATTCTTCTTAGTTATAAGTAATGTATTTAGTGTAAATAGTTTACATATTCTACAGAAATCCACATTGCTTTAATTCGATATTCGATACAGTCCACTAAATCAATCAGCCAAGTAAATCAATTCGACGGCACCAACGCCGTAACCTCCAGGCTTATACAGACAGATTTTTTATTTAATAATAATGCTTTATTTCGTTTTATGCAACATGTATACATTACCCGTAGTGGGTGTCAAACTTGTCAAAACAGTAACAAATTAACAAACAAAACAAAAAATACATAAATTCAAATGAAATAATAAATTTAAATAAAATAGAATAAAATAAAATAAAATGGACTTAAATTTGATTGCCTCCCATATTTTTCCCCTTGTATTGTTTTATCAGTTAAGCACTCATCAATTGTATAGTAAGCCTTCTCTTCTAATATCTTTTTCAGTTTTCTTTTGAGTGTCGAATGACTGCATTTTTTTATTTCGTTATATATTTCTATGATGGCGGCATGTACATTTTTTTTATAAATATGTGAAGTTTTGTCTTTGGCTGTTCAGATCTTCTTTATTTCTAGTATTATGCTCGTGTATGTATACACTCCTTAAACAGTTCACTGTGTTTCTTTATAAAGATTACTGAATTTAAGATGTATATACAAGTGACTGTAGGTATTTTTTCCTTTATAAATTAGGGTTTACAGTTTGCTGCTTGTTCTAAATTCAGTATACTTCTGAGACATTTTTTCTGAAGTATAAAAAATCTTCATCTGTAGATTTCCCCCAAAATATTAGTGATGGGTCGTTATTTAACTGTCAGCTATTTTTAAACGGTTACCAAGCCGTAATGGTAACCACCAGTTATGGATTTATAAAAATATCGGCTTAAAAAGTAACGCTTTTTACACTAACCTAGAATTCGGAGTCGTGTCTGTTTCAGTTCTACTGCAACTAGGTTCGATGAATAAACATCGGTTTTCATCGGCAACTGTTATTTAACCATTTAACGGGATGAATAGCCTTGAGATTGGGAATGCTCGCTCTCGCTCACAGCTTTAGCGACGTACGATCTTCGGTACAATAAAACGGTTAAATTTTAACTTTAACCGGTTGTTGATGGGGATACGGCATACGGACACTACTACACAGAGTTATTCTGTTAAACTGAGAAGCTGTTATTTTTCAAACAGTTGAGTTTCCCACTAGTATGTAAAGCCAATTATTTAATAATAAAAAATGTTGGGTGAAAAGATGCATTTCTGTAAAAACGTGTTATTACTTTCACTATAGACAACGCAAAATAGGGTTATTTCACGTGAAATTAAAGTACTTATTTATTTAAATTTATATACATTACCTAAGAAAACAGTTAACACGTCATTTTCGTTTGTCTGATAATAGTTATCAAATTGATAAAAAAATATAATGATACAACATTTTTTAATATCTATATACATTTAAATATAAAAAATTAAATGAATATATATATATATATATATATATATATATATATATATATATATATATATATATATATATATATATATATATATACAGGGTGTTTCCAAATTGTTGCGAAAAATTTTACAGGGTGATTCTTTGGCGAAAAATAAGGGGTGTCTTTTTATTAAGTTTTTCTTGAAACCCCTTCTCCTCCAAGTTACAGCCCTTTGAAATTTTTGAAACTAATTTTAAAACAACGAATATTAAAATAAGTAAATAAACAATTAATACTATATATCTTCCAATTTTTTTTTATAACTCAAACTCAATTTTTTATACTGTTGGCTGTTGTTTGCACAGTTTTTAAAAGTGGACTGATAAAGATGACCAGTGAACCGAAAATGTAACTAGAGATAGAGATATTTCTAAGAAAGAATAAAAGCATAATGTAATAACAAACCATATGTACAGAATAAAGGCAAATTTCTTTACCGAAATTTTATGAGCTGCGTTATGTTATGGAGTTCTTAAAATCACTCCCCGTGTAGCAATAAAAGTTCTAACGTCCCAAGACGTGATAAATAATGATATTTATTGATTCTTGCTGTGGCATTGACATTTACGTAAAGACCCCTCATAAAATAAATTTGTTAGAAATGACTAGTTTATAATTCCTAAAACATCTAAGTAAATACTAATATAAGACTCCTTTCTGATTTCTAAAAGTTTCACTTCAGAGTGGCAAAAGATTTACGATACGCTTATTATAATTTCTTAACCCTTTGTTTCCTTTTCATATCGACAAAATTTGAGATTTATACACTACGTGAAATAACGGGGTAAAAATACAATGCATTTATACTAGTGTGATCGCTCTCGCTCACAGCTTTGGGAATGTAGGATACTATCGATCGACTATCCAGTTTAAAATAACTGAAGCCGTTATTTTCAACGGTTATTATTAAATAACGTTAACGGCTTCAACTGTTAACAGAAAATAACCGTTTTTCCCATCATTACAAAATATGATGCCATATTGTATTCAACTTTTCATATAAGCTATTATAGCTACATTTTTAATCATAGCCAGTGTTCTAAGTGCAAATATATATCTTGACATGTTATTGGCAACTGAGTTAATATGTTTCTTCCAGTTAAGACAATGGTCAATTTCTATACCGAGGAAGTTTGCAGGTTGCTGATTTTAATATATTTGACTTACAGGTGAGTATTAACTTTTTGTTTATTTTCTTAAAGTTAAAATGTATTAATTTGGTTTTTTCAATGTTCATTATTAAATTGTTATTTGAAAACCATGAATTTAATGTATTAATAGATGATTCAATTTTTCTTTTCAGTTCATCTGTAGTGTTTCTGTAGATAATAGACGTATCATTTTCAAACGATATTAACTCTCCATCTAGTAATTCTCTTAAGTCATTTGTATATATATAATGTATAAAAGTGGTCCTAATATCGACCCTTATGGGATACCTTTAATTATCTGTTCCTTTTGTGATCTATATATGTTGTTATATTTCTCAACGACGCTTTGAGTTTGATTTTTCAAGTATGATTTTATCAGTGTTAGTACTAAATCTCTGATTCCATACATACTAAGCTTTGAGAATAATACCTCATGTTTTACACTATCAAATGCTTTACGCATGTCTAAGCATAGTAAAGCTGTTTTTGTGATTTATTTGAGGCTTCTATAATTTCCTGTAGTGCTTGATAAGTGGCTCTGTAGATTTACCTATACTAAAGTTATTCTGTGTATCAGAGAGTAATTTATTATTTTCTAAGTAGGAGTTTATTCTAGTGTATATTATTTTCTCAAATATTTTGCTAAATATTGGTAGAATAGCAATAGGCCTGTAATTTTTTATCTCCTTTCTGCTATATTGCTATTACATCTGCTGCTTTTAACTTATCTGGAAGACCCCGTCTCTAAATCTCACTAAAATATTGGTTAAAAAAAAATTAGTAAATATGTATTATATATAAATTATCAGAAGTATTATAAAGAATATATATATATATTAAAAAAAAATTTTAAAAAAAAATAAATAAAAAAAAATAATAAAAAAAAACTAAATAAAAAAATTGAAAGTACCAACAAAATATTATAGTATAGTCTTAATTTAGTATAGTTAGCACAATTTTGTCATTTGGGGTAATACAACAACAGTGATGTCATATATTATATGCATAACTCCGATTTGGTACTCTTTATTGTGGACCCTATTCTTTAATTTCTGTCTGTCTCGTACAACAGTTTGTGGCTAATGGACTTTGCTTCCGAGGCCATCCCTAGACTAACACACACACACACACAACTTATCTGGAAACACCTGTAGACAGGGTTAAGTTTATTATGTGTGTTAGTGAATGTATCATTTGTTTTGCAATATTTACCTTATTATTGTCGTCCAAATAATAGTAAGCCATTATCGCTTCATGTTGCATGGTTACTCGTAATATATGTTCATATGTGTCCTCATCTCCGGTATCTGACCTACTCAGCACTGCACTGGGTCGTTTCTGTAAAATCTTTTGTGTCTTGAATTTACGTTCTGGACTTTGGTTAAGAGGAAGATCTCTGAAAAAAAAACACTCAAATCGATTAGAAGTTCCAAAGTTGCTGCATCTCTTAGATCTATTTAAAAAATGGCAAATCGCTAATAGGTATTATATGTTACAAATAAATATTTAAATTTTCATGCCCTCTAATTAAATTTTATTTCACACTGTGAAATTCCGTTTGTCACAACTAGACAATAAAAGAATACATATTGTCCATAGTCTGCTTAATTTAAATGAGATAAAAGTATTGGTTGTAATAAAATGCAAACAATGGTGTATACTTGAAATTAAAAAAAAAACATAAAAACATTACACAATATATAAAAAGAATATTGATTATCAGATTGTACAATTTTATGAGACAAGAAAAACCAATATATCTGATATCTTTATCTTATCTTTGATTACTAACATAACTATTTTATTGTTAAACAAAGTGTAATCAAGATTTTCAAGTGGACTCGTGTTTAAATAAAAGTCTGGATGCAGCAATGCGTTATGGTAGTGAATTTTCATAGAAATGATCTGGCACCACATATTATTTTATAACTTTTTTCCTGTAACATAGAAATCTAAATCTTGGTATATAGTTTCCTTTTAATGGCATAAACTTGTGTATCAAATTTGTTTACCATAGCTTTTGAAAAAAATTGAGCGATGACTCCCGCTTAGGAGGTTAAAGTTTGGGCTATACTTTTTGTGTTAAAAGTTGTCAGAAGTCTCGAAAATTGAGTATAGAGCTGTTATGAAATTCTTAACTCGAGAAGGTCTTCCACTTTAAAGCGTCAGAGATCGGCTGGATGGAAGTCTACGGGGAACTTCATCTTATTCTGTAGTAAAAGATTGGGACAGGAATTCTTGGAAGATGCGCAAGAACAGGAAGGATGGTGGAAGCGGTGACTGCCCTTGTTGAGGATCTCTTATAAGTGATCGACACTTGAAAGTGAAAGGATTATCAAAAATGTGGGCGATTTCAGTTACCAGCGTTCACCGAATCCTCCACGAACATTTAGGCATAATTATAAATAGTGCAAGGTGGGTCCCCAAGCATCGTTCAGCGCCAGCGTCGTGTTGAATGTGGCCGTTCCTTTTTGGACCTCTGTGGAGAAAACCCTGTGGGCGTGTTGAAGACAATTGTCACAGAGGATGAAACTATGGTTCTCTACCATGATCCTTCTCGCAAAAGGGATTCGATGAAATGCAGGTGTAAAGAACAAGCACCGCCAAGAAAGTTCAAGGTCTGTCGGTCAACAAAAAAAAATAAATATGGCTTCGATTTTTTGGGATTGTTAGGGTATTCTTTTCATAGACTTTAAAGAGCGCAAGACCACAGTCAACGGGGCATATTATGTAACGCTCCTGCAAGAATTACGACAAAATATTCGGGAGAAAAGACGTAGGAAACTGACCAGAGTCGTGGGTTTGCTCCATGACAAGGTACCCGTGCACACTGCTGGAATTGCACAAGCTGCAATTCGTGACTGAGGTTTCAAACAAATTGATCACGCTCCGTATAGTCCAGATATAGTCTCCAATGACTACTACCTCCTTCGAAATTTGAAAAAGGACCTTCGCTAACGCCATTTCAGTGACGGCGACTAGGTGAAAGCTGCAGTTTGTGCATATTTTGAGGACAAACCGAAATAATATCTCTAGGGGTATCAATTTGTTGCTGAAACGATGTTATAAGTCATACCCTATTGTTGCTGAAGCTGGAAGACATTGGTATTAGGGGAAAACTGTTGCTGTGGATCCAGAGCTTCCCGACTGGCACAAGTTTCTCAGTATGAGTCGGTTCATCATTCTCCAGATCAACTCCTGTTAGTAGCGTTGTGTCCCAGGGATCTGTTCTTGGACCCGTCCTGTTCCTGGTCTATACAGCAGATATATTATGTTGTCTCACTTCTCCCCATAATGCTTATACGGATGGCTGCAAAATATAGGGATGCCCTCTATTGACTAATAACAGCCTTCAGACGGATCTAAACACGGTAGTGTCTTGGTGTTCGGCATGGAATACACCATTTAACTGTGATAAGTGTACTGTTCTTCACCTCGATCACAACAACGCTCGCCAAGTTTATTTTCTCGAAAATAAGCAGATTGCATCTGTAGAGTGTCAGGCTGACCCTGGAGTCATTGTAACACCAGATTTGTCCTGGTCCGCCCAAGCTGTGTCGGTGGCCAGGAAAGCCAACAGGATCATGTATTTGTTGACCTACTCCTGATCTTGCCAGAAAACTTTATCCAACCACATTTGGAGTATGGAATCTCTGTGTGGTCACCTATACTTGTGAAGGACTGCCAACTGCTGGAGAAAACCCAACATATGGCCTCTACAGCTTCAACACCAAACCTATGAAGAACGCCTTAAGTGGCCCAGACTTACAACCCCGCAGGAGAGGCGATGGAGATGTGACCTGAGTTATTTGTATAAAGTGACTCATGGTCTGTGTCCACCTGGTGCTTCTTAGTGATGACTATAGACTGCGGGGACATGTTTTCAAGTTTCAGAAGGAACTTTGCAGCACCACAGGTAGACTCAATTTCTTTTCAAACCGTGCATTGGGTATGTGGAACAGTTTGCTTGAAAGTACCGTCGCTTCCTCAAATATCAGTATATTCAGGAGAAGATTGGATGCTGATCTGAACAATTGAATGTTGCACTTCTTTGTTTTACAATATAGGCTATAGTCTTTGTATTATCCCAATAAAAAAGTTGTCCCCCTCATGAGCAAACTTGACGTGTTGCAGGTTTTCGACAAAATCTTTTTCTGGCAGTTGTGGCTGCCAGTTTGTATTCACTGGGCCACCCTATATATATATATATATATATATATATATATATATATATATATATATATATATATATATATATATATATACACAACATGGTTTGCGAAGCTTTTACGCCCCTAGAGACTTCTGGGTTTTTCATTACACCGTAGATTTCTTTCCTGAGGCTAAGTTCGTGGGTCAGTTCTGGGAGTAAAGTTTTTCCATGGAAATTTCAAATCTGTTTCTCGAAAATTCTATACCTTTGAAACTCGTCAATTTATTTTTACAAAATTTAACCAGTAAACTACTGCCAGTATGCAAACAAAATAAAAGCTATAACTTACCGGTCATCCAGGTCAAGAGTAAAGTTGAGGTTCATTTCATTCTTAGAAGATACATCTTGGCAAGACTCCACATCATACTTGCCTAGAGAAAAATGAAAAATTAAATATTAACTAAAATTATAAAATTATGCAAAAGTGATGATAACAACAATCGTGAAATCTAGGCCGCAATTATGGAAAATGACAAGACGGCATGAAATTAAAAACTTGCCAAGTGATTGTTATTTAACTGGGGGATACAATCAATTATTAAAATACACTATATTTCTGGCCTTATAACGGTCCTAAATACAATTTTAGCGCAACATGGATATATTATGCTGTCGCATAATATAGTAGAAATGTAAACAAATTGAAGTCAAGTCTATGAAAATGATTATAAAATAGTTTATTGTAACTTTAAACTTAAACCAATTACTTTATAATGACAATACAAGACACTCCGGCTGATTTCGTGTTTCAAGAATATCAGCGCCCCTAGCGGATAGTACTGATGTTACGTCGTTCGAGAGCGTGTAACACTAGCAATTGCTGGTGTTTAACTGTGTATAATTAAGTTTGAGCTGTGTTTTTTACAATATATATTAGTGGTTGGGTGTGTGCAATCTATAATTGTTCGAATTATAACGTGCTAAATCTATCAAATACATTTCATAGGTTGCCAAAGGATGGTGAAACGTGAATATGATTTTTTTTGTGTTTTATTTTGTTACCAGCGATTTTTTTTACAAATTCGCCTAATAATCAATATTAAACAATAACTATAACATGGATTGACGATAATTTTGTATTATAGATGCAAGAAAAGGGTACTGTTATCAAAAATAACTGATTTGGATATAGTATGGAAGACACAAGGTGCATTTTACATTTCAATGTCACTTCCAAAATAATTAGTTTGTTGAAGCAGAAGAAAAATTCAGAATCACTTTTATGCCAATATGTACAGTTCGCAGAAGATAATTTATTGTGTAATATTTACCATCATGTACCTATTTATAGATAAACTTCGTAAACGGGTGGTTGAAAGGCTACAATCATAACTTGTCTTCCAGTGCTTCAAAAAAAAAAAAAAAAAGAAATATGAAGGCAAAAAAAGTTTTGCATTAATAATAAATGGTATAAGAAAACTATTTTTCCATCTTCTTCTGTGTCCTTTTTTATTTCAGTGTGGCATAAATTGTCACATTTTTTCACGTTTCAAATTATTTTACTTGGTAAAGGCTTTTAATTATCTTCCCAAGACAAGTTTTTAAAGAGAGTAGAAATAGCAGATTCAGCCCTTTAATAGATTTATTCATGGAAGTAAGAGTTAGTCTCACCTTTCATCTGTACAATTTCTTAATTATGTACTAAGTATATCAGTTATATATTTTAAAATATTAGATTAATAAGACAGTTTTCATGTAGAGATATAGCAAATTCAGTACTGTGCTACCATTTATACCCAGAACAATTATTTATAAGTAAGTATAGATTGTAACTTAATATCCTCAGAAACAGCTTTCAGTATATTCCTATACATACCCTAGAAATAGTAGTTTAACGACGGTTTCAAGGTAGTACATTAAATTATGATTATATAAGATTATGGGTAAGAGAAATTTGCAGAATTATTCATGCTGAATTCATTTAGGTTTAAAGCTGATTGTTGATACAAATTCTATTTATAACTATATAATCAGAAAATTTTCACTGTTTTGTCATGTACAAGTTTTTATATTCATCTATAACAACCAATATGCAGGTAAATTATATAAATACAATTCAAATTACCCGCTCAGTTGTCAGTACTTCACGCGAGGTGGCGCTAGTGTACTTGTCACAAATATCACCAATGCTAAAGCATAGCAGTGTCCCGTATTGTCATTATATAGTATTTGCTTAAACATAAGACGTCATATAACACCGAAACAACCCTTGAATGTGTTTCAATGGTAATTCGGTAAGGATGTATTGTAGACACCAGACACCTCAGAAGTAAATAAAGAATCGGGTAGAATCGGACCGCAGAATTGAACGCGCGATGATATGTACCGTTGCCAGATGAGTATTACCAAGGTCATTTTAAATAAAGAAGCAAATCAGGGGGTGATCAAATGTTTTTATAATGTAAATAAATGATAATATGACGTCATGTAAATAAATTGATATTTGACATATTTTTGCGGAAAGCAGTAGGGAAACGGAAATGTAAATAGTAAATTTGGAGCCACGGTGCTCCAGTGAAAAAAAAAAACGTGTGCCTCTGGACCCAAGGGTACTGGGGTCGATTCCCAGGTTTCCCCTCTCCTCCCTTTTCAGTAAATCAGTAACATCTGCAGCTCTCTTGACGGGACACATGTCCGTCAAGAAACACCTGCATGGGGCGGTTCGAGGGGGACCTCGCATGCAGACTCTGCGGCGGAATCAGCCCGGCACATCTTGTGCGAGTGTAAAGCTCTGGACCGCAAAAGACAACTGATCTATGGTCAGTCGAAACCGGAGACAGAGCAATATAAAACTTCACCCTACCAATCGCTGTGCAGACTAGTTCAAGGCACAGTGATTTTGGAATGGGTGGGGTAAAAATACTAAGGGAATGCACAATAAGCCAAGGGCTGCAGTGCTATATCGGGGCGGCAAAGTCGCGGTCGAGCCCTGAGGGAAGAAAAAAGAAAGGTAATCTGCACGTTCTGCCCTTCCCAGTGGCCGTAAAGCCGTGGGTCCCGTGCCCATGCGATGTTGGGCACGTTAAAGATCCAAATTTCAGTGGGGTGAATGAATCAGTTCAGATGCAGAAAATACAGTAATAGTAATACTACAATAAACCAAAGGTTATCAAAGACATGTACTTACTTCCATCATATTCTGTAATCAGTAATTGACAGATAATCTTGGCACTAAGTTGCTGTCGTTTCTTGTTAACATTGTTGATGACTTCACCTACTCGACCGCACAGATATTTACTGGCCTCCCAGACACCACTGGTAACTGTTGGAGCTGTTGCCACCAATCTAAACCCAAAGACAAATATATAGCAAAATAAATACTTACGTTAGTAATAGGTTAGGTGTTTCTTTCGATCATCAAGATATATGTGACTTTTAAAGGTAAAAAAACATGTTTTTCTGTAGGCCTCTCTTATTATTTTGAAGACTCTATAATTAATGTCTTCAAGCAGTTTTTAGGACTGCCTTGAAAATGTTTCTGTGTTAAATTAAAAAAATAAACTAAAAACTGTTGGCTCAGAATGTTAGTTTGTAGCTAGTTTTTAGTAGACGGGTCCCGTCCATGCATCGAGAGTGGCATTGCCGGACGGTGCTTATGGCTCTAGGGTCCTGCCTGACCTGACCTTTCTGACCTGCCCTGTAGGTCAGGAAGGTCAATTCAGGCAGGCCCCTAGAGCAATAAGCACCGTCCGGCAATGCCGCTCTCGCAATGCATGAAATGACGGGACTCGTCTACTTAAGGATCGCCCTATTTTTTTTGCATAAATATTATAAAATTATACAGTAATAAACAAAAGTATAAAACAAAATTGTTTAAAAATTAATGTGGCAACACAGCAATTTAAGTTTTGAGAAAACTTTTATGTTTTGTACAGTATGTGATTTACATATGGTTTTATGGCTTCTGTCAATGAAAAAAAACACTGACAACTCATCCAACGGTTAACAGTTGCTCGAGTTTGTTCAAAGTTATTTATCTTGCGACGTGTATATACAGGTGTTTCATCACATGTGGAACCCACGCCGTGTGGTGATTGGGATCTCAAAATAATCAAAAAAGGTCCTATACATATGTCCGAAACCCTGCTGCCACCGCTTCCCATTTGTATCAGAGGGGAGGCTATAGCGTCGCATCTTAGAATGCGAGATTCTGGAAACTGGTGCGTAGAGGGAGCAGCAATAGGGCATGCAAGAGTCGCCAAGGAGGTGGAAAAGGAAATTCTGATTCTCGCCATGAAGGTATGGGATGCCAAGGACGATATTAGGTTGACTAGGCCATATACCCTCAGGATCCCCAGTAGGGATCAGTGGAGGGAAAATGAGGTTGCATTCCAGCCCGCAAGCCTGATCTGTTTCACCGACGGATCGCGGCTGGAGGATCAACAATATACATCGAGGGCCTAGGAATGCGCGAGAGTTATGCTCTCGACGCATATACCACGGCATTTGAAACAGAGGTGTACGCTATCCTGTCTGTTGCCAATACACAGGATGAGAGGAGCCCCAAGAAATGTGTGTACATTTGCTCGGATAGCCAGGCGGTCCTCCGGGAAGTATGCCCGGCCAGAATCAGGTCACCACTGCTTCACGAGTGCGCTGACGCTCTCAAAGGACTAGCCAGGGCAAAGGAGGTGCAACTGGTGTGGGTTCCGGGACACTGTGGCGTAACGGGGAATGAGGTAGCAAATAATCTCGCAAGGCTAGGTTCCCAGCGGCCGTTCTGTGGCCCGGAGCCTGCGATAGGCATAAGTAGGAAGACGGCCTCGGTCGCCTTAGACAGGTGGACTGAGGAAGCAATGCGGAGGCACTGGGGATCGGTTGGTGGCTGCAGGCAGGCGAGGGACTTTGTGGAGGGGCCGGACAGAGATAAAGCTGTCTGGCTACTGGGTAGGAGTCGACCTACGCTTCGCCGCATCCTTGGGGTGCTGACAGGCCACTACGCCCTTAGAAGACACCTCACATTTATAGGTGTCGAGAGGGATCCCATTTGCCAGGAATGCGGCGAGAATGAAGAGGCGTCTTACCACTACCTGTGTGAATGCGAGGGTTTTGGGAGTCTTCGAGCAGAATTGTTCGGTTCGAGGAATCAGGTAGGTACCGTCCAATTGAAAACCGTCACGGCCTTCATTTCGAGGTCGAGGCGGTTTGGCGATGGAACCAAGGAAGAGTAGAGCATGGTTGCTGGGGTTGGCAAAAAGGGCCCATTGTGGCCTGCTTGCTTGGCGTTGGCCTCCCGACCAGTGCTGCTACTACTACGCCACAAGATGATTGGGGACCTTTTTTATAAATATGCAGATTAACTGAGGTACTGAATTTATTACATTTGGCTACTCCACTAAATATTGGCAGTGTTTAATAAATGTACCAACTTCATCGCGCTACTTATGCTCGATGAGAGAATTTTCGTCGAGGACTTGTTCTAACACTATTAATTTTTAAACGCCAACACCGGGATCAGAAAAATTTGTTAATTGTTAATCATTTCAATTGATATAACTTCTCAATTCAGTAAAACAGCAAGTTAGTAAGTATACAGCTGGCACTATTTAAACATAAAATCAAAATCACGATAGTACGCTGAACACAGAGAAGCATTTATTTGGTTTCTTTTTTTTAATGCAAAAGCGATATAAGCACCAATTGACCAGAAATAACCCCTAAAATGTTTTTTAATCACCTTAGATCTCTGATATAATGTCTGCATGCACTACCAGATGTTAGAACAGCATTGTCTAACACTCTTAACTGAAAGGAACGGGTTTCAAATATGTTACCAACATAACTAATGAAATTATAATCGGTCAGGACATGATTCAATGTTTTGGAGGGTGATGACTGCGCTGGTTTGAACAGGTTTAACCTAAAAGCGTTATTAGATAATACATGCTACTAACTACAGTCTACTCAACCTAAGAAAAATTAAGGGAACACTCTTTTACCCCTAACTTCATAACATACATTAAATACACCAATTTAAGACTATTAAATTTATCCAAGATTGTTATACTTTTTTCGAAAAAAAAAAAAACAAGACAAATTGTAGAAATTAAAATAATAGAAAGCCAGATAAGAGCTTTATTATAAACATATGAGGTAACACAGCAAACACATGTAACTGATACATGGCAAATTAAGATCAAGAAAATATCATCCTAATGTATCTTTGTAACACATAAGTTACATATACGTATCTTTCAGACACAGATCAATTATGAATCATTTGTAATATTGTCATGTTTCAAGTGCGATACATGATAGTTCTGTAACAGTGTTATATTGCAAATATATTACAAAGAGATTAATATGTGCTATATGGCAAGCATAGATAGTAGTAGCAGGAGTAGCAGTGCGGTGGGGAGGCTAACAACAGGCAAGTAGTCCACAATGGACCCTTTTTGCCAACCCAGCAACCATGCTCTACTCTTCCTAGGTTCCGTAGCCAAACCGCCTCGACCTCGAAATGAAGGCCATGACGGTCTTCAATTGGATGGTACTTACCTGATTCCTCTGCAGAGTCATCGAACCGAACAATTCTGCTCGAAGACTCCCAAAAGCCTCGCATTCACACAGGTCTCACAGGCGTCTCTTCATTCTCGCCGCATTCCTGGCAAATGGGATCCCTCTCGACACCTATCAATGTGAGGTGTCTTCTAAGGGCGCACTGACCTGTCAGCACCCCAAGGATGCGGCGAAGCGCAGGCGACCCCTACCGAGTTGTCAGACAGTCTTATCTCCGTCCGGCTCTTCCACGAAGTTCCTCGCCTGCCTACAGCCCATCCCCAGTGCCCTCTCCATGCCCTCCTCAGTCCACCTGTCTAAGGCGACAGAGACAGTCTTCCTACTTATGCCTATCGCAGGCTCCGGGCTACAGAACGGCCGCCGGGAACCAAGTCTTGCGAGATCATTCGCCACCTCATTCCCTGCTACGCCACAGTGTTCCAGAACCCACACCAGGTGCACCTCCTTTGTCCTGGCTAGTCCTTTAAGGGCGTCAGCGCACTCCTGAACCAGTGTTGACCTAATTCTGGCCGCGCAGACTGCCCGGAAGAGCGCCTGGCTATCCGAGCATATGTATACACATTTATCGGGGCTCATCCTCAGATCCTGTCGATTGGGTACAGACAGGATAGCGTACACCTCCGTTTCGAATGCCGTGGTATATGCG
Source organism: Tillus elongatus (assembly GCA_964006375.1). NCBI lineage: Eukaryota > Metazoa > Arthropoda > Insecta > Coleoptera > Cleridae > Tillus > Tillus elongatus. The sequence continues at coordinate 137,152,002 of OZ023267.1, read as the reverse complement.
CCCAGAGCATAACTTTCGCGGACCCCCAGGCTGTCGATGTATATTCCTGCCCCGGAGGATTGTTGATCCTCCAGCCGCGATCAGTCGGTAAAACAGACCAGGCTTGCGGGCTGGAATGCAACCTCATTTTCCCTCCACTGATCGCTACTGGGGATTCTGAGGGTATATGGCCTAGTCAACCGAATATCGTCCTCGTACGTACCTTGGTGGGGATTGGAATTTCGTTTTCCATCTCCTTGGCGACTCTTGCATGTCCTATTATTGCTCTCTATCCGCACTAGTTTCCAGAGGTTCGCATTCTAGGATGCGACGCCATAGCCTCCCTTCTGATACAGATGGGAAGCGGTGGCAGGATCAGCAAGACCTCTAACGCGGCTGAGGGTGTCGTTCTCATAGCGCCTGTGATACCTAGGTTTCCCAGCCTTTGGAGTTTGGCCAGCTTCTTAGTAGCAAGTAGCAGTTTGGTTCACACCACACCACCAGACCAACGCCCCATAGAGGATTTTCGGCCTGACGATCGCAGTGTAAATCCAACGAAGGATCCGAGGATTAAGTCCCCAGGTCCTCCTTATCACTGGACGCAGCTGCCAGAGGGTCGCTACTCCCTTACTACTCGTTCTATTTGCGACCACCATGTTAGTTTGGAGTCCAGGACCACCCCCAGATATTTGACCTCCCGCTCTAAAGCTAAAGGTTTTCCAAACATCACGGGCGCCCTGAACCCCTCCATATTCCTCTTGTTGGTGAATAGGATCATCTCCGTCTTCGCTGGGTTTACGGAGGGTCCCAGCTCACCACACCACCTTTCAATTATGCTACAGGCAGCTGACGTGCACTCATAGACAACGCCGAGGAATTTGTCGGTGACTAAGACCAGCCCATCAGCGTACGCCTGGGCGTAGAAGCCATTCTCGGAGAGCCTCTCCATGACCGGACACCATAGGTAAGGCGAAAGGCAGCTGCCCTGAGGACAGCCGCCCGTCACCCCAACGTCCAGCCACCGGCCTCTTAAGGTCAGCGAGACTCTTCTGTCCTCTAGCATGCTCGCCACCCAACTTATTAGGGACCTAGGCGATCCCCTGTCCTGTAGGGCGGCACAGATCGTATCCGTCCTTGTCCCCTCCACATCGAAGAACACAGCTTATGTGCTCTCCCCGTAGTGTAGGGCCCTTTCCACCTTTCGCGTCACAGCGTGGAGCGCCGTTTCCGTCGATTTCCCTCGCTGGTACGCGTGCTGATTATTATGGAAGGGGTGATCCCTGAGGATCCCTCCCAACACAAACTTATCTACTATCTTCGCCAATGCCTTAAGCAGGAAGGACGTATGGCTGATTAGCCTGTACACCTTGGCCAACGTGTAGTCCTTCCTTCCCGGTTTAGGAATGAAGACCCCCCTAACCCGGCGCCAGGCCTTTCGGACATAGCCCCACGCCAGGCTTGCCCGGACAACCTCCCGTATGTTGGGAAGCAGTATTTTCAAGCCCCTCTGGTGCAGGGCTGGAAAGATTCCATCACAGCCAGCGAACTTGAAGGGAGCAAACTCGTTCACCGCCCAGGTTATAGAGCCATCCGTGACCACTCCCTCCGCCAGCTGCCAGTCCGCATTAGGCGCCGGCCACCGGCCCAGGTAGGCAGCCCCCGTGACGGCTCCACCGCCTGCAAGGTGAACTTCGGCGAGTTGGCGCAAGGTCTCCTCGCCGGTGTTGGTCCAGCTCCCGTCCGGTTTCCTTAAGGATCCTATAGTACTACCTGACTCCTGTTTGAGTACTCTTACCAGCCTGGCAAGGAGTTAACTTCCCCGCAGTACGCGCACCAACCAGCTCGTTTACTCCATCGTAATTCCTTCTTAAACTCCCTTCTGGTAGTTCTAAACTCGTCCCAGGCCGCCTCACCCGATTCTCGGACGGCTCGGTTTAAGGCCCTCCGAGTCCGCCCGCGTAGTGCGGCGAGATCCCTGAAGTGATTTTAATGAACTTTGATGGATATGTTGCCTTGGGAAAGACATTACTACATACCAAAATTCAACTTTCTAAGTTTAAAGAAAATTGAGTTATTTAAATTTGAAGCATTTAACAAAAATTCACTATCATAACGCACTTGCTGCATCCCGAACTTTTTGTTTTTTTTTAGGCTTATAAGACTTGAGCCAATGTCACCAAATTTTGACCCCATGCGATACCAGCCAGGTCGGGAAATGTTGGCGCTTACCTCGTACTCTTCACTTAAGACGCCATTTTCTTGGCTGTTTAAAATTAATAAACGTGATGTTTTCACTCCATATCTGAATGTCATATATTTATCAAAATATCTAAATTCGTAATATATTTTTTGAGGCATACAATTTTGTTGAACACTAGTATTAGGTAAAAAAGTCTCCCTTAAATTTTCAAAAGATTTTATGCTTATTATTACAAACAGATCACAAACAAATCTATCTACTTTAAGCACATACAATTATTCATAAGAAAACGCAAACACAAAAATTACATATACAGGGTGATTCACAACGCAATGAACGCAGAATGTGTGCGTGTAGAGGACCTCGAAACATGCCGATTTTTTAAATAAAATTTTTCCCTGACGCCCACGGTTGGCGAGATATTGACCTCGGAAGATTCTTTAATAATTACAAGAAACAGCTGTATTGCAGCAGTGCCCTCACATAGAACCAGCAAATTTTTAGATGGTTTTCTTTTATCAACATCCTTATTTGACAAAAATTTGAAGTAGATATAAACTCAAAAAGGGGTGAATTAGGGGTGGGTCGCCCTTTTATGAATTGATTTTTTTAAACCCTAACCTAATTAAAAGTTAAAATCCATAAATTTTATAGCAAATTAAATTTTCTATCTATTTATTCTCTTGTAAATTTTTCGACAAACCATCCGTTTTTGAGCAAATTGAGATTTTTAGAATTGAGATCACACCAAAATTATGTCCCTTGAAGATTTTATTAAACATTAAAGTCTCATAGGGGGGATGCCTTGAACGCTATGCAAGTTATCTGTTGGTAGGTTACAGTCGTTGTCAAATCTGACATTACTTAAATTTATTAAGTTTTACAATAGTTATTGTCTTGCGTTTCTTGTTTTCTTTTGTGATAATAATTTGTTGCTCAAAATGGCTGTAAAATTCTCGGATAATGAACCACTTGACATGCTTATGGTATTAGGGTTTTGCGAGGGTAATTGCCGCAGAAGTGTACAGGTATATCGAAGACGATTTTCTATTTTTTTTGCCAATGTTGAACATAGAGCTCGAGAAACCAGTTCCTTTTTCATAAGAAAATGCTGGAGGACGCATTCATGCAATGAAATGAGGAGCGTCTTCTCGACAGTATTGAAAGTAAGCATCAACCCAGAACCAGACGACTATCCAGGCAGTTTCATATAATACAACCGACGGTCCATAGAATTATCCGACGCAATCTGCTGCATGGTAATTCCATCTTACATCAGATCATTAATTTTACGGATGAAGCTTGCTTTAGAAGCAGAGAGATTACGAATGTGCACAACTGCCACGAATATTAGGATGTAAATCCACATGCTACAGTAACCCAACATTTCAAAAGAGAATTTAAAATAAATGTGTGGGAAAGTATTGTTGGGGGACATTTGGTTGGGCCGGTTATTTTGCTTTTCTTGCAAAATGTTCTTCTTGAGCTACTGGAGGAGCTACCCTTACAACTGCGCAGCGAAATATGGTTTATGCACGATGGAGCGCCACCACATTTTCATAGACGGCACTAACCATCTGGCTTGGAGGGGGCCCAGGTTGGGCCTGTCATTTCCACTTGGGATCTTTTAAAAGGGAAAATGAATGTTGATCATAAAAGACACCAACGTTGTTGATCAAAACTTTTAATATCCATGAAATAAAACATAACTACAAAGTAATAGCAATATTTACTATACTTACAAAGTAAACAAATAAAAACTATGAATTAAAATATATAAAATTAAAGTCTATTAGACAAACGACATAAATCAGATTTCAAAGGATTCCACTTGTGGTTGCTTTTAAAACGTTTTCATCTAACTACTGGTTTTTTCTTAACTTTTATCTCTAATGGCTGCTGCGTAACCATAACCATTGACGACTAGACGGTACGTAGACTGTCCGCCGAACACCGGTCGTTTGTTGTTTGTGATTTGTGAAGAGATTGATAGCGGCTATAAAAAAAGAGCGCAGAGCACACGTGGTTTGCTAACTTACAGAGCGGATTTATAATACTCGTATTTCGGAAGTCGATATAAGTCAGCTATTTCCTGAGGGGTTCTAGCGAGGTCTAGGGGGGGCCCGGCCTCCGTAGGCCCCCCTGTAGTTACGCAGCTGCACATTTCACTGCAAATGTTCGTGGATTTTTAAGCCAACAGTTTCCAAATCGATGGGTAGGTCGTGGGATTAATTGCCCTCAACATTGGCCAGCACGATCACCAGGCTTGAATAAATGTGACTTTTTCCTCTGGGGGGCTTTAAAAGAATCTCTGTATTTGACACCAGTTCAAACTGCGGAAGATTTGTGGAGTCGCATAAATAATAAGTGGACCATTATTAAAAGTGACATCCAATTACTTAACAGTCAACTTTAAATTTCGACGAAGGGTGCAGTTATGTGTGAGAGAAAATGGAAGTCATTTTGAACAATATCTTTAGTGTTTTTTTATGGTTTTTTATTTATTTCTATTTATTAGTTTTTAATAGCGTTTATTATATTTCAGATGTTAGTGTTTTAATAAGTGTTCAAGGGACATAATTTTGTTATGATCTCAATTTTAAAAATGTCAATTTTCTCAAAAACGGGTGGTCTGTCGAAAAGTTAACAAGAGGAAAAAAATATAGAAAATTTAATTTTCTATAAAATTGATGAGCTTTAACTTTTAATTAGGTTAGGGTTAAAAAAAATCAAATCATTAAAAGGGTGACCCACCCCTAATTCACCCCTTTTTGAGTTATATCTACATCAATTTTTTGTCAAATAACGATGTTGATAAAGAAAAACCATCTACCAAATTTGGTTGTTCTATGTTAAGACACTGCTGCAATACAGCTGATTAAAGAATCTTCCGAGGTCAATATCTCACCAACCATGGGCGTCAGAAAAGTTTTATAGAAAAAATCGGCATGCTTTGAGGTACTCTACACGCACATATTATGTGTCCATTGCGTTGTGAATCACCCTATATAATTACAATTTGGAGAACCCAATTCATCACAATACGGTTTTTAGACCTAACAATCGTTTCGATAACAAAGTTAGCATCATCAAGTCTAAAAACTGTGCTGTGATGAATTGGGTTCTCCAAATTGTACTTATCAGTGCGCATCACAAGTTCCTTTCTTCACTTACTGAAAAATTACATAACTGTAATATAGAGAACTGTACTGGGCAGACTGTCCAGGGCTCAGACATGGGAAATAAATAATTGACGAACCCAGTTCAAAGAGAGCTGTGGAGCTGCTAAATCTTAGCAGAGGACAGCTCAGAAACATAACAGGTCTCTTGACGGGACACATGGCCGTCAAGAAACACCTGCATAAAATGGGGCGATTCGAGGGGGACCTCGCGTGCAGACTCTGCGGCGAGGAGGAAGAATCAGCCCAGGACATCTTCTGCGAGTGTAAAGCTCTGGACCGCAGAAGACAACTGGTCTACGGTCAGTCTAGACCGGAGACAGAGCATAAAGAACTTCACCCTACCAATTGTAGACTAGTTCAAGGCACAGTGATTTTGGAGTGGGTGGAGTAAAAAGTCTAAGGGCATGCACAATAAACCAAAGGTTGCAGTGCTATCGGGCGCGGCGAGTCTGCGGACGAGCCCTGAGGGAGGAAAAAAACATAGAGACCTATCGTTAGACCAACTTTAATTGAACTCCAGAAAATTTGGAAAATGATAAACTTTTTTTCCCTTTAACGTCGGTCTATTGCCGCGACTATGGCCAATCACCGACGTCAGGGAGCAGTTTCACCTCAGTATCCCGGAAATTTTGCCGAACCCCTGCCTTTCTGTAAGGAGGGTATGGATCTTTAAGCTTTGTAGTAAAGAAAAGGAAATGGCTGGTAAACCCACCCCGTTAGAGTACCTACAAAAAATAGCCATAAACCAAACAAAAACTAACAAAAAACACAAATACATACGGTAAGCAAAAAATAACCATGAAAGCAACTAATTTGTTAACAACTGTACTTACTTTGTCAATGTGGCATACACCATATCAGCTGGCAGTGTGTATGGTAAGGTCAGTACAGATAGTAATTTCATCCCTCTATTTTTGAACATCCAGTTGAAAATACCTTTGTTGGCTGTATCGATTGCTTCTTGGAAAATGCTTAGAACAGTCTCTGGCATGTGTGAGACTAGTGCTTCCTGTAAACAAAATACACGATTCAATAGGATTTGCAAAAATGTTAAAATCATGGTTCGTCTATTATAACTCCCAAAAAAATTATACAAGCTATAAACAAACTTAAGAATAAAATGAAACCGACTTCTAAATAGTTTTTTATTTTATTTTAACAACACACCAAGAGGGATCACAGCCTAAATACTATCGTACCATGGGTGTCGACAAGGAGGAAAGAGGCAACTTGTTAATTCTGCATTTGAAGGTTTGAGGTTCGGAGGAGAAGGAAAAACATATGCCGGCAAGGCATTCCACAACTTGGAAGTCCTCGGGACAAAAGCGGCATAACAAGATGTTCTATGTCTGGTGACATAGACAGTAAACGGGTGCATTCGCTCTCTTACCCTGGGCAGCAGGTGGAGGAACTATGGAAGAAAGCTCCTCTGAGCAGTTCCCGTGCAGATATCTATAAAAGAAAGAGAGGGGTCACCAACGGCACGTCGGTGGGCAAAGGACTCATTACTTTGAATAACTTGGTTGTTCATTGTTATGAGTCTAGGGCTGGTGTATCTCTTATGAGATATAAGGCAAGACTGAGATTTGGTGGAGTTGAATTGTACAAGATTTCTACTTCCCCAGTCTAATATTTTTTTGCAGATCCACAGAGGCAAGACAACCAACACCCCCCCCCCATGAATCTGCGATCCTTATCTAATTGGGCTAAAGAGACAGGCTTAGAATATTGTATACTTGAGCGGAGGGTGCTGTCGTCCGCGTAACTGTGAACTGGGTTGGATGTGCTAGAGATGCGGTCATTGATGTGGAGAAGAAACAAAGTAGGGGCTAAATCTGAACCTTTAGGGACTCCTGCATTAATTGGATACAGTTTTGGTAATAGGCCATAGGCCGAAAGTTTATTAAGCAGCGCTGCATGCCAGACCTGGTCGAATACTTTGGATATGTTTAGAGCGACAATCTGGGATTCACTGTGTAGTTCCATATACTTGTTCCAAGAATGGGTGACAAAGGAAAGGGGGTCGGCAGTTGATCTGCGCTGACGGAATCCATACTGCTTGTCCTGGATTAGACTGTGTTTTTCAAGAAATTTTAGTAATTCGGTGTTTATATACTTTTCCATCATTTTAGAGACGACTGAAAGGAGAGAAATAAGCCTGTAGTTGCTAGGAAACGCTTTGGATCCTTTCTTAGGGACGGGTTGTACTCGAGCAGTTTTCCAGTTACTAGGGAATATGCCTCTATTGTAAGATGTCTAAAACAGACGAGTCAGGACAGAGGCAAGTTCTGGTGCGCATTTTTTGAGAACAATTGCTGGGCTCTCGTCAAGACCAGAGGCTTTCCTGGTATTAAGGGAAGAGAGCATCTTTCGTACCTTTTTAGTTTTGAAAATGATATCCGTCATTTTATGCACGACATTGGGGACTGGAGGTGGGTTTAGAGTACAATTGCCGGCGAACAACGAGGCAAAAAGTTCAGCCTTGCCCAGGGCGGTAGAAACAATTTCATCCCCTAAAACAAGAGGTGGGAACGTGCTCTTGCAGAAATTATTCCCAATAAATTTATCAAGAGTCTAGAAGGATTTGCTGCCGATGGAGCTTGAAAGGACTTTGTTTTTGATGTGGTTATTATATGGTTATTAAATTACTGCTTTATTACTGTTATTGTTTACTTATTTTATTGTTGTAACTGTTATTATAGTTATCATAGGCTAGTTCTATTTTTATGTTAAATATTGACATACATCACGTAGACATTTTGAAAGCCTCATCCGTCATCTATGGTTCATTTTATTTCCAAATTGATGAATTTTTTTATCAAAACATCATAACATAGGAACATATCTTTATTTGTAGTTATCATGATTTCGTACTAATTCAATTTTTATCTGTCTGAAATGGCTGTCAAGCAGCGAAACTAGTCACAGAAACGTTGAAGAACATCCGAGAACATCTAGAATTCATAAGCGCCTCTTGATCCAGTTAGCTTACGCGCTGGCTACGCCCAACAGAAACGAAACCCAACAGTTAAGCCAGAGAAGTATTCTCCAAGTCTGTATGTAGTATGAACAAGTTTCACCAAGTAAGGGCAACAACAATCATGTATTTATTTGGGCGACATTTTTAAACAAGAGAAATCTCCATAGTGAGAAACCCGACTAGAACCTCGGTGGTTCAGAGGTAAGAACGTGTGCCTCTGAACCAAAGGGTACTGGGTTCGATCCCAGGGTACTCCTTTCACTTCTGCAGTACAAACTGTAAATTAACATCAACCGAGGTTCTGGCATTGTATTTGAGCAAGTTGAATGTCTGCACGTTCCGTCCTTCGGAGGGGGCGTAAAGCCATCGGTCCCGTGTCCATGTGATGTTGGGCACGTTAAATATCCCTACCCTCCTTACAGAAAGGCAGGGATTCGACAGAATATCCAGGATAGTGAGGTGAAACTGCTCCCTGGCGTCGGGGATTGGCCATAGTAGCGGAAATAGGCCGACGTTAAAGAAACAAAAAAAACACACACACACACACAGAAACCCGACTATCTAGTAAAACAGATAGCAGAAACATTGGTGTTCAAATTGAATAAGTAAATATAACAGTTATTGCGTATTGCATAATACAGTGGTTCTTTTGATTAACTATGTCATAAGGTCTTTCAAATTAATTACAATAGTAACAATAATAATAGAAAATACAGCTAAGATGAGAAAATTTAAATATAACTGCGTGGGAGTTCAATTACAATGCAGATAAAAAATCATTAAATTTAATTTTAATTGCTAGACGATAAAATATTGACAATAAAAATTATTATAATTGTAATTATTTTATGATTTAGATAGGGATGTGCCATTTGAATTCCTATACACATACTAATTAAACTTACAAAAAAAAAACGTTTTGAAAGTTTCCATTACTCTCACAGATATGAATTAAGAAATATACATATTATGATAGAATTGCAATTATATCAATACACACCAATTAAAAAACAAAACTGATTGCGAAATAATTGCCTGGTACAAATTGTAAATGCATTTGGTTTTTTTTTTCGAGGGCAAGGATCAATTTTGTACATTTAAGTGACAACTGTGTTTATATATGTACAGGGTGAGTATTATAAATGAGAACCCCCTTTTATTTTCGTTATTTCTGGGCGAATTAATTCGTTCAAAAACTTATTTTGAACAATTCTTAACGTAGTTTCTGAATATGCTATCGCTTTTCAAGAATTTTGAAAAATGTACGACGTGGAACAAAAATATAGTTCTTTTAAATGGAACATCCTGTATTTTTTTACATATTATGATTTGTCGAATTTTTCTTATTACAAAAATATATAGTTATAGCACATTTGGATAAGCAGTTTTTAAGTTATGATGAAATATGTAAAACGACAAATCTGTTTACGTATTACTCAATAATATACGAAGTATCCTTTGGAAACAAAATTTTAATTTTGTATACAAACGTCAAACTATTAGTTTATCCTAAAAATATGATTTGTCAATAGTTAGTTAATTCTTATACAAAACTAGCTAAGATATCTATAATAATAATAATATAACAAGTTTCCTATTTAATGATTGTCACAACAAAATATATAACGAAACCATACACAAGGAGACAAATAAAATAAAAGTATCAAACTTACAAAAATTAGAAAATAATATAAAGATTTACATTGTATCTTCTACATAACTTCCGTTGTTTTCTAAGCATTTGAAACATCGCCGTAAAAATTTTTATCGCCCATCTTCAAATGCCGCTGCATTTTCATTAAAAGAATTTATTTCTCGTCGTATAAGCTGTTTTAATTGTCTCCCGAGAGTTCTTCACTATAAATATTGTTCTTGAGAACACCCCAAAGGAAAAAATCTAGCGGCGTTAAATCGGGGATTTTAGCCGGCCAATGGATGGGAACATTTTTTCCTATCCAGAGGTCATATTTTTGGTTTAAGTAGTTCGCCACAGATCTAACGTTATGTGGGGGAGGTCCGTCTTGCTGCCAGATTGCTTTTAAATTTAGAATAACTGGCAAGTCATCCAAATATTCCCCAACTTGTTCTTGTAGCAAATGGAGATAAACTACACCTGTGAGATGTGTATGTAAAAAAATGGACCAATTATTTTGTCTTAGTGTATCCCACACCACACATTGACAGTTTTACGTCCTTGTTTTTTATTTTATTTGCTTTACCATATGTGGATTTTCTGTAGCCCAATGATGTTTGTTATGTCTATTAAACTGTAGAAAAGGACGACTCATCAGTCCAAAACACATTTCGCAAAAAAACATTGTCTTCATTATATTTTTCAATAATTTGTTGGCAAAACAGTATTCTCTGTCGACGATCATTTTCGGTTAAGTGTTGAACAGAAAGAATGTGAAAAGGTTTATACTTATTTCTTTTCAAAAGTTGCATAACGCTGATTTGGCTTACATTTAAATCTTTAGCTACAAAATAAGTGGACCGACTTGGCTCTTCTATAACCGATAATAGAATATTCATTTGTATTTCCTCGTTTTTCTTCTATTTGAATTTTTTAATGAATTTGTGTCACAAAATTTATTGTATTTTTTTTTAAATGTTCCTTTGCCAGGCACAGTCTCATTCGGATACAGTCTTCTAAACTCCCTTTGTGAAGCAGTCATGTTTTTATTACAATATAAGAATATTTCTAAAATTCTACGCCTATTCTCTAAACTATGACAAGGCATGATCGCTTTCTTTGCACACAATAAAGATTCCTAATAGAAAAAGCACTAACGAATCTGAACCTTTTTGACGTTTATACAAAGTTAAAATTTTATTTCCAAAGGCTACTTCGCATATTATTGAGTAATACGTAAACAGATTTGTCGTTTTATTTATTTCATCATAACTTAAAAACTGCTTATCCAAATGTGCTATAACTATATATTTTTGTAATCAGAAAAAATTATAATATGTAAAAAAACACAGGGTATTCCATTTAAAAAAAAACATATTTTTTTTCACGTACATTTTTAAAAATTCTTAAAAAGCGATAGCAGATTCAGAAACTGCGTTAAAAATTGTTCAAAATAAGTTTTGAACGGATCAATTAGCCCAGAAATAACGAAAATAAAAGGGGGTTATCATTTATAATACTCACCTTGCACCGGGTGTTCCATTAAGACAGGTAACCGGCCATATCTCAGGAACTAATCATCTTACAGTTTTGAGAAAAAATAACTATAATAAAAGTGACCAGGAGAAATTGCTGGAAGTTATTTGCAGGTTTATAGGGTGACCGCTAGGTGGCGTAATTGTGACATTAAAACGGAAAAAACACATTTTCTCAAAAAAGTACCATGTAAGGTATGTCGACAAATATCACTGTTTTAATCTTCACTGTTTGCTGAACAAAAAAGCGTGAAATGTCATCTTTGTCATTTGTCAAATAAAGTGGTGGGGGAAGGTAGAATTTTCTTTTGAAAAAGAAAGCTCATCACTATGGTTTGGCTCGACCGAATTTGATAAGCTTGGTCTCGTTTGGAAGAGCCTTTCAGGCCTTATTTTCAGTCATATAATCTGTAGGAACACACTTTTTGCAATTGCCGCTAGAGCGCGCTATGCTGAAAACCGGCATGTTAAACCGGCATGTTTTACGATATTTTTATTTAAATCAACGATATATGGTTTTTTACACAGTTGGATAAAGCAAGGAAGGCTCAACAATGTGACGGAAACCGCAGTGCGATATCTTTCTTTGTGTCGGAAATATTTAAAAATGTGATTAAAACGTAGAGACGTAACGCATTAAACGACGCGCCATTCTCTACTAGACGGATTTTGTAAGCTACAACTCCGATTTATAAATATCTGCAAATTCTAATGCTCAATTACATAACCTCCTCTTATTTTAACTAATATTGAGCTGGAAAAACTTTTGGTCAACTTTCAATTTCCAGTTGCAAAGTTTCGGGAGTGTAAGGGATAGGGCGAGACCTCCTAAGTTTGTCATTGTGTCTCAGAAGCGTCACATTGTCACAATCAAGCGCCTCCGTGGCCGTGCGGGAAAGTCGAGTCTGACTTTCCAATACGGACTCGATGGTCGACGGTTCGAGACTCACCGGCGGTGGATGATGTTTCAAATCACTGTCGTCGTTGGGATCGAGCTCAAGGTGGAGGGTAGGTTAGTTTAGATGAGCAAAAAGGGTCAGCAATGGCCTAATTGCCAGTAAGCATCTTACCTTTACCTTGTTACAATCAGATATGATTTAACCTGATGTTGTGTAATGGCTCAATGTGCCGCTTTCATACAAAAAGGCTAATATTCTAAGTAAATTTGATTTATTACTTCCCCTCAAAAGTATGTTCACTATGGCAGACATATCGACTGTAAGATTAATAGGAAACATTCTGGAAAACTTGGCAAAAATTATTGTAGCCACGGATAAGACGACAGGTTGCATCACACATTTGGATGATAAAATAAAAAATCTATGTTAAAGCAAATTATGTGTAATTTTAAAGATAACATTTTTAAAACAGGATGTTTCCCGTATAAAATTTGATAGTAGTTTCCCTTGAACGTCTGCAAACTAAGTTCGACCAGACAACACGGAAAATTATCGATATATCATAGTTGTGAAACAGAACGTTACCAGTGTGTTTGGTAGGTGGAAAATTTCCTTGAACATCTGCAAAATTCATTGAGCCAATCGTTAATAAAGTAAACAACTTTTTTTTTCCATTAATTTGTCTGGTCTGGCTCTTATCTCCGAGTCATTGTACCTACTAATAAATTAGATACATGGAAACATGATTTAATGTTTTATTGCATTTTTACGTAATCTATGTACCTCAAACATTTCCTACCAAAAACAGTTTCTAATAAAATGCGACTTTCTTTATATTTCATTCAAGTTTTTCCATGAGACAACTAAAATATATTTCGTAACGTCAGTTTTTTTTTCAGACATAACATTGGCTTGTAGATATAGCAAATATATTATCTTATGTTTTGTGTTTTAGCGAATTTTCTTTAAAAAAATTCACTAATAAGGCGATCCCGACTTTTGAATTTTGAAAAAATTTCTTCTAATGACCGCGAACTAGGCCCCCTAGAACACATATCGAGGGTCAGTTTCAATTTTTATATGTTTATATATATATATATATATATATATATATATATATATATATATATATATATATATATATATATATATGTTATATATATATATATATATATATATATATATATATATATATATATATATATATATATACAGGGTGTTTCATCAGCAAACCGACATAGCCGAATGGTAGGTGTATTTTTTCAAGGCGATTCAGGATCCGGTATTGAAATTTTTGTGAGGCCCTTCGTTTCGATGTTACAGGGTGATTCATGTATTTTGTCGAAATTTTTGATGATCAGTATCTTTTGAACGAATTGATGGAATTGAATGAAATTTTGTAGGTATGCTCTGTCAATGACACTCAATGCACTGCATTTCCCGCCGATTCGAAAAATGCAGTGGCGTACATAATTTTCTGACCACCTTGGGTTTTGTTAAAAAGATCACCCTGTATGCATTTTATTTAAATGTTTATGCCATCTGAGAAAACTACATGAGAATAGCTACTATTCTGGCAAAAAAAAATGTTTGGCACCATCAACTGAAACGAGAAAAGATAGGTAGACTTTGATTGCTTTTAGGATTTCAAATCATGTTTGTTCGTAATTTTCGACAAATCATATGTGATTTCCTAAAAGGTACGTATTTTGTATTTATTTCAAATAAATTCGTTTTTTCTACTGATTCAGGTATCATTAGGCACCATTCTAGATTTTTGTTAGCTAAACATAAGTGAAAATCAAAAAAAAAGACAACTCAACGGAGAAATTATATTTTTTTCCAAACAAAAGTACATAAATGAAACATAAAGAAAAACATCAAAACATGTTGGAAAAAAAATTCAGTTCAGTGAAGACGATGTTCAAACAGGCCGCCATCAAACTCGAGACATTTCCTTGACCTTTTCATTAAATCTTCGGTTGCCCTACTGATCGCCTCAGGGTTGCCTCTTATTTGGTCAGCTGCCGCGATAATTCTGCGTCTCAGCTCCTCACCTGTGTCCACTTCATCTTGATAAACAATGGCTTTCATGTAACCCCACAAGAAATAATCTACTGGTGTTAGGTCAGGCGACCTGGGGGGCCAAGCATAGGGACCTCCACGACCTATCCACCTGTTTGGATACCTTGTGTCAAGATGATTTCGGACAGCTAAGGAAAAATGGGGCGGCGCTCCATCATGTTGAAAGATCAGTCCCCTCTCATTCACGTTCCTGTTTTCCAAGTAACCAGGCAGCTCATTTTGTAGAAAATTGCCATAGATCTCTCCAGTCAATCTTGATTCGAAAAAGTGGGGTCCAATCAGTTTGTCACCAATTAGGCCACACCACACATTCTCAGAAAATCTATGCTGCGACTGAGTCGTTCTCGTTGCATGGGGGTTCTGATGTGACCAAACATGTGAATTTCGAGTATTAAACACCCCATCTCTCGTGAACCGGGCTTCATCGGTGAAAAGAATTCTAGGAATATTGCGTCTATGTCCTACAATCCACCGACACAATGCCCGTCTAGCAACTTCGTCACCTTCTTCGAGCCTCTGGACTTTCTGCATATGATACGGATGGAGACGTTCCTTTTTGATTATCCTCCAAACTTGTGAATGAGGGACTCCAACAGCAGCACTTATTCTTCTCGTGCTTGTTTGGGGATTCTGTTGAACCATCTGAATGATGCTTTCTACCTAAAAATTTAAATATCCTGATAATGAGCAATGAATAATATCGAGAAGCAACCAAAAAACGAACCTGAGTTGCGTCTTGTCTGATGGGTCGTTCTCTAATGGATTTCGAGGGAAACTTTCCGTGTTCCCTTGAAAATTGGAACACCCTGGAGAAAGTTTCATGATGTGGCACACGGCGTTCGGGGTACCGTCTTCGGTACTCTCGTTCGGCAGCCCTTCCATTGGCATCGGCAAATCCGTAAATAAACAAAATGTCAGCATATTCTGCGTTGGAATAATGATACGGCATTTTAAACACCAAATAAATATCACTTCAGCAAGCTTTTACCAGTCAGTGATTATTAAATTAAGTAAATCAACAAACGCTTAATAAGTGAGAGAGGCAAGTGAATCAAATCTGACATCTACTGACAGGAAATGTCAGATATTAAACAAAAATGAATACTTTTCCATTGCTCACTATCGGGATTTTCGTTTTTGATTAGATAAAGTCTACTTATTCTTTTGTCGATTCAGTTTAATGGTGCCAAACATTTTTCTTTGCCAGAATGGTAGCCATTCTCATGTAGTTTTCTCAAATGGCGTAAACATTTGAATAACATGCATACAGGATGAACTTTTTACAACACCAAAAGAGGACAACAAATTATTTTTTTTGATTTTCACTTATGTTTAGCTAACAAAAATCTAGAATGGTGCCTAATGATACCTGAATCAGTAGAAAAAACGAATTTATTTGAAATAAATACAAAATACGTACCTTTTAGGAAATCACATATGATTTGTCGAAAATTACGAACAAACATGATTTGAAATCCTAAAAGCAATCAAAGTCTACCTATCTTTTCTCGTTTCAGTTGATGGTGCCAAACATTTTTTTTTGCCAGAATAGTAGCTATTCTCATGTAGTTTTCTCAGATGGGATAAACATTTAAATAAAATGCATACAGGGTGATCTTTTTAACAAAACCCAAGGTGGTCAGAAAATTATGTACGCCACTGCATTTTTTCGAATCGGCGGGAAATGCAGTGCATTGAGTGTCATTGACAGAGCATACGTACAAAATTTCATTCAATTCCATCAATTCGTTCAAAAGATACTGATCATCAAAAATTTCGACAAAATACATGAATCACCCTGTAACATCGAAACGAAGGGCCTCACAAAAATTTCAATACCGGATCCTGAATCGCCTTGAAAAAATACACCTTCCATTCAGCTATGTCGGTTTGCTGATGAAACACCCTGTATATATATATATAGGGAGAAAGGTTAAGGGCAAAGCCGCAAGGAGACAACCGTATACACGTGTTTCAAGCTTATTAGCCATCATCAGTACGGTATAGCCATCTTCACCTGGCTATACCGTACTGATGATGGCTAATAAGCTTGAAACACGTGAATACGGTTGCCTCCTTGCCCTTAACCTTTCTCCTTGTATAGTACAGAAATGCCGTGTTATAAATCCTGTTATAGGTATATATATATATATATATATATATATATATATATATATATATATATATATATATATATATATATATATATATATATATATATATATATAGAGGAAAGTGCCCTAATCCGGGCCCCTCCCTTAAAGCGGGCCCCCCTGTTGCTGGATCAGCATAGTGCTGTCATCTTTCGGAAACACTTTTAACTGATAGTTTATTATACGGTCGCATGAGTCCCGCCAGCCGTAGTCGGTATCTTCACTTGTTACCGAACTTTCGCATGTTTCTCAGATTGTTCAACCACAAAGTTTTTTCGTGTTTGTGTTTACATCGAATTATTGACGCTGTATTTTTCGGTTAGTCCTTTAAACTATATATATTCTTAAACGGCATTGTGAGAGCTATCTGATTATGGTATCGCAATTTAGTTTGCATGCTCAGGCAAAAAGTTGTGGGGTCTCGAAAAATGACTACGTTGGTGCCTAACTCGGGCCCCCTCAAGGTTCCTAAAGCGGGCCCCCCATATTGTAATGTTAAATGCCCCAAATGGGTTAATTTTGGGAAGGTCTTATCTTCTTGGAATTATGTTGCAGATTCCAACGATAGAATGCCGAAAACAACTAAGTTAAGATCCTGGTCCTCAGCAGACATGGCGAAAGCTATTAATGCTGTTCGGGAAAAAAGTTGGGATTGAAGAAGGCCAGTAGAATGTACAACGTGCCTAGGTCGACGCTTCAAAGGTTGGCAAAAGAAAAATATGGAACCCCCATGGAGGCAGCACAAACCAAAGTGGGTAGACCTACAGTTTTGTGCAAAAACCTGGAGGATGAATTAGTGGATTATTGTTTAGCTATGGAAGCCTCATTTTTTGGGCTTACTCGAGTAGACTTGCGAAGAATGGCTCTTCAGATAGCTGAAAGGAATAATATCAAACATCCTTTTAGCAATGAAATGGCTGGGAAAAAATGGGTGAAACTTTTTTTACAACGCCACAAATCAAAATTGTCTGAAAGGAAGCCTACAGGGACATCCTATTCTAGAGCCTTGGGATTCAGTAAAGACAATACTGAAAAATTCTTCAAACTGCTTGAAGGCATTCATGAAAAAGGCAAATACACTCCCAACAGAATCTACAATGTAGATGAGAGTGGGATCACGATTGTGCAATCTAAAGTGGCGAAAGTAATTGGTTTGCGTGGTAAAAGACAGGTAGTGGCGTTAACATCTGCGGAACGGGGAGCACTAATTACAATCGTTGTGTGCATGAATGCTGCTGGTTCATTCGTTCCCCCCTTGGTAGTATTTCCACGGAAAAATATGAACGTTCAACTACAAAGAGGGGCTCCACCGGGAACAATTTTTGCAGCTCACCCCTCAGGATGGATCCAGACTAATATTTTTACCAAGTGGTTTGAACATTTTATACAGTTTGTCAAGCCTACAGAGGACAATCCTGTGCTTCTAATTTTGGATGGTCATTACAGTCATACGCAAAACATTGATTTAATCGACTTGGCTAGGACAAATCACGTTACAATCGTTTCACTGCCTCCACACTCGTCACACAAGATGCAACCTCTGGACAGAACTTTCATGGGCCCCCTAAAGACGTATTACAGCGAAGAAATCAGGCAGTGGTTACGTCACAATGATCGTTCTGTAAGTGCCTTTGATGTGATGGAGTTGTTTGGAAGAGCTTATATCAGGTGCCAGACCGCTCAAATTGCAATCAACGGGTTTCGAGTGACAGGCATTTACCCCATGGACAGAAACAAATTTACGGATGCAGAATACATGGAAGAAGCCAGCAAGCTGCAGAAGATGCATAACTCTCAACAAGGAGTAAATGAAAAAGAACAAGAGCATAAAGAAGATAATGCCAGTGAACAAGTCGTAGACCTAGCAGATCTCAATAAGGCATCAACATCTGAAACGTGTCATGTTGCTGTGCCCTCGACATCCGGTTTGTCATCACGAGAAATATCAGAAAGTGGGTCGAAGGCTTTTCAGACAAGCCCATTCCAATTCGCCCCCATTCCGCGCATAAAGAAGAGGGCCTCTACCAGGGGACGAAAGGCATGCAGTTCTGCAATAATAACTTCCTCCCCATATAAAACTAATTTAGAACAAGCTATAGAAGCTAGAGCTCATCCGAATCCACAATCAAAACCGCCAGCATGTAGTCGTCGCCGTGGGCGTGGATCAACATCTGTTCCAAAGGCTACACAACAACCAAAGTCAAGGCAGGAGGCAGTAAAAAAACGTCTTAACATGACTGAATATTCTAGCAGTGAAGAATCGAACGGCGAGGTATCCTCAGGTTCTTCCGAACTAGAAGCTTCTCCGGGAATATCGCCATCAGATAATGACGATGCAGAGTGTATGTTCTGCAATATAAAATTTTCCCAAGACACTAGGGGCGAGCTGTGGGTTATGTGCATGATGTGTTCATTGTGGGCCCATGTTGATTGTGCAGGAGCTGAGAAAGATGCGTACATTTGCGATTTCTGCAAATAAATAACATTTTTTGAGTTTTTGAGTAATTTGTTTTTTCGCATTAGTTTTTTTTTTGTTTTTTTTTAAATTTTTTGTATTCTTGAAACATTAAATAGTGTAGGTTGCAATAGGTTTACAATGTTTTATTTATAATATCCCCATTTTTATCACCATTCAACATTTCTCATTTTGTTGGCTTGGGGCCCACTTTAGGAACCCTCTTTTAGAAATCGATAAAACACAGTGTTTGCTGAGAACATTTTTTTCTCCGAATTTTTTTCATTCTCTAAGCCAAGTGAAATATATTTGATGGGTAACTATATAAACTATACCTTAGAGCTACAAAAATATTTCTGCCCCCAATATTGTAGTTTGTAGTTGCCAAAAACCAAATGGGAGCCCGGGTTTGGGTACTCTCCTCTATATATATATATATATATATATATATATATATATATATATATATATATATATATATATATATATATATATATATATATATATATATATATATATATATATATATATATATATATATATATATTTATATTTATTTATATATATATATATATATATATATATATATATATATATATATATATATACGTATCACACCGATAACTCAAAAAATAATGGTCCAATTTTGATCACATTTGGCACGTACCATTTGCAAGTAGCTTAGATAAGTTCGTTAGTCAGGAAAACTGGCCAAGGTTTTCCCAGAAAATTTTGTATTTTCTTTCGAAAAAAATATATATCTCCGGAAATAACAAAGTAACGCTGGTTTCAGTCATAAAGAGTATCCTATGTACCAAAATTCAGATCTGTATCTTAAAAGACAAAAAAGTTAGAGGTAAATTAATTTTTAATTAATTAAATATGAACCAAGGGAGTTAAAACGTCATGATTGATTGAGTACGAATGTAAGTAAAAAATGCTACAAGAAATGAGTAACAAACTCCTAGATATGCGTCTTAGTCGTTATTTTCCTTGATTTCGTTCAAATATAAGCAAAAAATCTATTGTACATCAAAATGGTTTTGTGTAAATTGTAAAACGTTGAACAGTTAACATGTATTATGGGATATACCTGCTAGTAAATACATGTCGGGCGTAGCTCAGTGGCTAAGTTCCTGTACATCGTATAATCGACTCCTACATGACGAGTTCTAATCCCAGCTAGTGACTACTTTTTATCAATTTTTATTTTAGTCTCATTTCACTTTACCGTTATCTAATCAGATTGTTGTTATTCCGATGATTTTTTACCGGGTTTTTGTATAAAAAATAATAATAAAGAAGAGATGAAAACTTTTAAAACTTAATTCAATTTGAATAACACATCTGGTTGTTTGTTCTTTCCTAACTGAAACCGTTCGATATTTGCTCGTTTTAGTGAATTTTCTTTAAAAGAAAATCACTAACGAGGAGATCCCGACTTTTGAATTTAGAAAAAATGTCTTCAACTGAATATATATATATATATATATATATATATATATATATATATATATATATATATATATATATATATATATATATATATATATAAAGGGTGTAACATTTACCAAAAAAGTTAGAGGCATTTAAAAAAAAAGGGGTTTTCCTCAAAACGAGGAGTCGCGATTGAAACGTCAAAATTGGCAACATTTAGGCAAAGAACCTAAAAGAAATACGGATTATGGAAAGAGTGTTCTCCATAAAATTCATTTCGAATAGCCACTTTCTCTGATGCTTTGGAAGTAGTTTTAGTTAAGTTTATGGTTTAATAGTCTATAATTTTTAGCTTATTTTCGTAGAAAAAATTCGTTAATGAGGATACCGCGGCTTTTGAATTCTAAAAAGATTTCTTCAAATAATCGCAAACTAGGCCCCCTAGAATACATATCCGGGTTTACTTTCTGTTTACATATATACAGGCTGTTGCATTTCTACGGTAAACCTCAATATAATTCATATTATGCAAGATACGAGAAAGAATTGGATACGTTACTTATAATCTTATAAAATTATTTTGACAATCACAGGTCGTTGGTAGTACCTACTTTTTTTTGAACATCCCTTACTACATTTTTGCATTTTCATAGAAATATGATGCACGTTTGTAAAAAAAAATCAAGACGCAGTAAGTGCGTTTTAGTAGCGAATTTTCATTAAATGCTTCAAAATTCAATAACGCAATTTGCTATTAACCTAAGGTTTGTTGGCTAGGAAACGAGTTTTCTCGGAAACATTTAAAGTTTATTTTCGGAAAATTGTTGTACATTTTCAAACAAGTTATTTTGATAAAATATGGTACATTGTTTCTACTATATAGGGTATACCGGTAACCAAATTGAAGCCTGCTTGCATTAAATAGACATATTTGCTATTAAAAACATTTTTATGAAAATTCACTTCCATAACGCAATTGCTGCGTCCAGACTCTTTTTAAATAATTTTAGCTATAAAGTGTTCCTTATTTCTAGTCCAAACCAAACATTGTATTATTTTAAAAATTTCTGAGTTGGGGTAGTTTGGGGAAGTCTTTAATTCTTATACTTTTCATTAAAATTCGGTAAAAGCTATCAGCTACACCTAAAATACATTTTTTTTGTAAAATCACGGAAGAAGACTATTATGGGAAAGAAAAAATTAATTAAGAGAAACTCATACCTGTCTATGGATCTTGCATTCCTTGCACTGTGGATCATATTCTAAATTCTCGTCTACAGGATTTTCTGAAATGACGAATGTGGACTGGACTGCCAGGCACCTGGTGCAGTTGATTAGATTGTTTCTGTGCAAAAACCTCAAAGCGTCATCGAAACCCTGTTTGCACATGTTCGAAAGAACTTCTGGTTTTGGTGGAAACAGTATCCTTATCATTCTGTAGATATTGTGTCTGGACACTTCTATACTTGTATTCGCCAAGTTAATCTGGAAAAGAGGCATCTGTAAAAGCTTTATTAGTCAGCTAATCACTTATTTTTAGCGAATTTTTATTAAGAAAAATTATCTATTAGAGAGGTCACGATGAAAAGCTTTTAAAAAAATTTCTTTAGAAGAGCGCGAATTTGAGTCACTAGAACCCAAAACCAAGGTCCGTAAATTTTTTTATGTGTTAGTTAAGTTTGAGGCGTTTCTCTCGACACAAATTTAAGTTATCCTTAATTAAACAAATTTAAAAGCTACGACACGCTCCTAAAAGTTTATTAAGGCGTTGTGTAATGTGCGTGGGTGAGGTTGACATAACGGATGTCTTAGTTTGTTTTCTTTGAGTGCTGGATCCCAAAAAACGGTCGCCATGACTTTATTGGCTGACAAACCCACCTTGGCCTTCTTCGACGCCGATTCGCACGGAGAAACCCACTGTTTTAACTGCTGCTTGGACTCTGGTGTGTTGTGGTAAATCCACGTTTCGTCCACTGTTACGAAACGGCGCAAAAAATCGCGCCTATTGCGGTTGAACAACGCCAAACACTCTTTAGAAGTTGTCACACGATTGCGTTTGTGGTCGATTGTGAGCAAACGCAGCACCCATCTTGCGGATAGCTTTCTCATACCCAAGTGATCATGCAAAATCGAAACCACTGAGCCATGTGATATCACTACGGCTTCCACAATCTCCCGCACTTTCAATCTCCGATCGGCCAACACCATGTCGTGAATTTTTTCAATTGTTTCGGGTATAGCGACTTCAACTGGGCGTCCAGAACGTTCGGCGTCATTTGTGCTTGTACGGACGCAACGAAATTCAGTAAACCACTTTTTTACCATGAAAATTGATGTTGCAGAGTCTCCATAGTATTTATCAAGCTTAGCCTTGGTTTGAGTGATGGTTTTTTTTTTCGCAAAAAAATAATGTTTGATGAGCACACGAAATTCACTTTTTCCCATTTTCGTTGTAACTCAAGAGGCAAATGGCTATCTAACACGAACTAAATGACGCAGCTTGTTCAAAATTTTACAGGAGTCAACCGACAGATGCTTGTTGACATAAGTAGTGTTGTCCTTCCTGTCAAGAGGCGGGAAATTCAAAAAGTCACGGATTTATTGACCCGCCCTCGTATTTTAAATGAAGGTTCAACTACCAGCAAGAACAGTATGCCAGTGTTATAGCAGAGCACTTCTAATCTTCCATTCCATTGGAGTCACTGACGTGGTCATAACTTACCGCCAAGCATGGGACAAACTGTGCAAGAATGACACCAAGTATGGGACAGACTGTGAAAGAATGACAAACAACTCATCTGTATAGTATACAGACGGGGCTAAAGAAATAGAGATAGCAGGACTGGGAATAAGACGACCTAACTTCAGACTCAATACCTAGGAAAAACTTCCACCATCTTCCAAGCAGAAATACTTGCTCTAAATATATGTGTAGAAGAGTGTATGCAAAAGAAGACTAAAAAATACATACATTTATATCCTTTCAAACAGTCAGGAAGTACTAAATACCCTGAAATCATTTAAAACATAATTTAAACTGACCTGGGACTGCAAAAAATTCAACTGGCTGCAAACAAGAAAGTAACTTTGATGTAAATACCAGAGCATCAAGGCATTGAAGGGAATGAGCAGAAAGCCTTTCAAAAAGCGCACTAACAACACCATTTTATGGTTCACTGTCCTATTGTAACTTAACGAAAAGCCATGTAAGAAGGCAAGTTCTAAAGCTGATCAGCTCATTAATAGTTGGCTGGTGTGGTATACTTGCAATATGGTAGGTGGTAGTGGAATTTTCCTTTACGTGATAGTAAAGGATTTTTTCACGCCCGAGGAGGTACCACCCCATGCATCAAGGGGCCGGTGATGTCCCAACGGACGTTTCCGGTTCTGGTGTATGAGTCGGTTTCCCTTATAAGCCAAAATGATGGTGGCTCCTCCTTGTACAAAAGATTCCGGATGCAAAATACCCCTCCATTCGGATCTCCGGGAGAGGGGTGTACAGTGGGCGCCAGATTTACAATATCCTTCTCGAATATATGTGGTCTAAATTCTAACTTGAACTCCGTCCACCATTTCCTCCAGGCTAATAGGCCCCAACTCCTCTTCCTGACCGAAACTCAAATCAGTGCCAAAACAGCCACTAACCACCTTAATTTCCCGGGGTATGAGCTCCTTACTTCTTTTAGATTGCATGGAGGCGTGTGCGCGCACGTCCGTAGCAATCTACCCTGCACCAGACTCCCCAATTTAGAAGCTGGAAGAAAAGACATACTATGGATGAAACTCTCTCTCAGGGCTGCAACTAAATTCATCTGTTGCATTTACCGGTCACCTTCAGACAACTTTGTCCAGCTCTTTGACTACCTTTCTGAAAAAACCGACCATCTGATTTCTGAATATCCTTCCTCCGAGGTCACTATTCTTGGTGACTTCAATGTCCATAATAAGGAATGGCTAGGATCTTCAAAAACCGATCCACAAGGAAGAGCAGCGGAGGCCTTTGCAGTCAGCAATTCTTTAGCCAATATGGTTCAGCAACCTACTTAATTTCCTCGCATCCCAACACACAGCTCAAATCCCTTGGATCTCCTTCTTACTACAAATCCTGACTGCTATAAGATATCAGTCACCGCCCCCCTGGGTCGCTCAGACCACGGCATGGTCACTGCTTCCTGTGCAATGCAACCCGAGGTCACACAGTC
Source organism: Tillus elongatus (assembly GCA_964006375.1). Lineage (NCBI taxonomy): Eukaryota > Metazoa > Arthropoda > Insecta > Coleoptera > Cleridae > Tillus > Tillus elongatus. The sequence goes on along the minus strand of OZ023267.1, from coordinate 137,127,262 downwards.
ATCACACCCACGTATCGTTTGGCACTACAACTCCGCGAACTGGGACGAAATGCGAGATTACTTTTCCTCATTTCCATGGGCGTCTGTCTGCTTCTCTCATCCTGACCCTTCTGATATCTCACAAAACGTCACCGAAATTATCCAAGCTGGTATGGAATTATTTATTGCACGTACACAGAAAACCTCTGCAGCCACTCAAAAGCCCTGGTTCTCTAAATCCTGTAAATCCTGTGACAAGGCCAGACTTGAAAAGGTCAAAGCTCGCAAAAAGCTTCAACACAATCCCAGTCAAGAAAACCGTCAAGCATTTAACGACGCAAGAAACCGCTATGTCCGCATTCTTTCTGAGGCCAAAAACTCGTTTAATAACCACATCAAAAACAAAGTCCTCTTAAGCTCCAGCGGCAGCAAACCCTTTTGGACTCTTGCTAAATATATTGGGAATAATTTCTGCAAGAGCACGTTCCCACCCCTTGTCTCAGGGGATGAAATTGTTTCTACCGCCCTGGGCAAGGCTGAACTTTTGCCTCGTTGTTCGCCGGCAATTCCACTCTCAACCCACCTCCAAATGTTCAACCACCAACAGTCCCCAATGTCGCGCATAAAATGACGGATATCATTTTCAAAACTAGAAAGGTACGAAAGATGCCCTCTTCTCTTAATACCAGCAAAGCCTCTGGCCATGATGAGATCCCAGCAATTCTTCTCAAAAAATGCGCACCAGAACTTGCTCCTGTCCTGACTCGTCTGTTTCAGACATCTTACAATAGAGGCATATTCCCTAGTAATTGGAAAACTGCTCGAGTACAACCCGTCCCCAAGAAAGGATCGAAAGCGCTTCCTAGCAACTACAGGCCTATTTCTCTCCTTTCAGTCATCTCTAAAGTGATGGAAAAGTATATAAACATCGAATTACTAAAATTTCTTCAAAAACACAGTCTAATCCACGACAGGCAGTATGGATTCCGTCAGCGCAGATCAACTGCCGACCTCCTTTCCTTTGTCACCCATTCTTGGAACAAGTCTATGGAACTACACGGTGAATCCCAGATTGTCGCTCTAGACATATCCAAAGCATTCGACCAGGTCTGGCACGCAGCGCTGCTTAATAAACTACCGGCCTATGGCCTACCACCAAAACTCTGTACGTGAACAGCAAATTTCCTCTCTAACCGGAGCGTTTCTGTTGTCGTTGATGGCCAATCGTCTAAACTGTTAAATTAATGCAGGAGTTCCTCAAGGTTCAGCTTTAGCCTCTACTTTGTTTCTTTTCCACATCAATGACCTCCTCTCTAGCACATCCAACCCAGTTCAAAGTTACGCGGACGACAGCACCCTCCACTCCAATATACAATATTCTAAGCCTGTATCTTTAGCCCAACTAGATGAGGATCGCAGACTCATGGAGGGTTCTATCTCCGTGGATCTCCAAAAAATATTAGACTGGGGAAGTAGAAATCTTGCACAATTCAACCCCACCAAATCACAGTCTTGCTTTCTTTCTCATAAGAGATACAATAGCCCTAGACCCATCACAATAAACAACCAAGTTATTCAAAGTAATGAGTCATTTTCACTTGTTGGCATCTCTGTGGATCGAAATCTCAATTGGCACCAACATGTCACATCAATTGCAGAAGCGGCTGCTAAGAAATTAGGTTTCCTCTTCCGGGCTCGCAAATACTTTTCACCAGTTAATCTCTATACTTTATATACTTCACAAATAAGGACAAACCTCGAATACTGCTCCCACATCTGGGGTGCCGCTGCCGCTTCTACACTCGCTATCCTGGACTCCATTCAGAAGAGAGCTATACGTCTCATCGGTGACCCTACCCTCATCCAAAGGCTGCCATCCCTTGCCCACCGACGTGCCGTTGGTGACCTCTCTCTCTTTTATAGATATCTGTACGGGCACTGCTCAGAGGAGCTTTCTTCCATAGTTCTTCCACCTGCTGCCCCCAACAGATCTACCAGGGGAACAGAGCGAATGCACCCTTTTACTGTCCAGGTCACCAGACATAGAACATCTTGTTATGCCCGCTCTTTTGTCCCGAGGACTTCCAAGTTGCACATGTTTTTCCTTCTCCCCCGAACCTCCAAACCTTCAAGTCCAGAATTAACAAGTTGCCTCTTTCCTCCTTGTCGACACCCACGGTACGATAGTATTTAGGCTGTAAGCCCTCGTGGTGTGTTGTTGAAATAAAATAAAATAAAAAAATGAAGTTAATACTTGGGAGAGGAACCAAATACTGGAGGAAAACGGCAGGTTTAAGGCAGGCAAAACGGTTCATCACCGTATCAACACAGAAGTCTGAACTCCTTCCTGACTTGAAGAGGAACGTCTTGAGAATCATGACAGTAGCTTTCACTGGACACACCACCTTGCATGCACAATAAGCCAAAGGTTGCGGTGCTATCGGGGCGGCAAAGACGCGGACGAGCCCTAAGGGAAAAAAAGGTACCACCTTATGAAGATGGCTAAGGTGGACAGTGAAAACTGCAGATATTGCACTGAAGCAGCGAAACAACATTTGCATGGCTCAGTTCTGCAAAAGGCTTAAATATCTTGAAGGGGTGACTTTAACACCTCAAGAATAAGTAAAATGGATCCCGAAAAAATAGCAGACTACCTAAAAATTCTAAACTTTTTGGCGACTATTAGAAAAATAGAGCCATCCACAAAAAAACCCACTGGGGCCGAAGCGCTGAGAGGAGTCACTAAGTAATCTCCAATCTACAACCACTAAAACGTCGAGACTGCGAAGAAGGCTGTCTCTAATTTAGCGCCTACTTCTAACTTTACATTATGTGCAGATGTCAAAACGGTATTTGTGTCTCTAGATACGATTATTGTGTTCTCTTATTACTATTTACTTACATGGAATAACTGTGAGCTATCATCCCTGGGGCATATATCACTTTCCCCGCAAAACGGACTGACTGTGATGGTGTTTTCGTCGAGTGTGGGCAGATTATTACTGTACCCCCCATCGACGTATCTTGCATCCCTAAACTTGGGAGGTATCACTCCAGAGAATAGGGGGATGAAGGCAGATGCCAAAAGTGCTTGTATGAGCTCCTCACGACTTTCAAAATGTGAAACAATGACGTTCTTGCCATCACATACCCTCGTCAATGAGATGTGTAGTTTACCGTTAACTATTTCGTGGGCATTTTCAGGAAGGAACTTCTCCATACCTTCCAGGAGCAGGGTGTGGATGTCAAAGGTGGGATTGAACGGTCCCAGAGACCTGCTGCGGGCTTCTGTGACCACCCGTAAGGTGTTGCTGGTAACATCGCCTGGAACAAAATAAAAATAATCAGTGGGATGCTATATTTGGATCGGCTGCTTTATTTTCAAGCAGTGTAATCAATGGAATGACGTTTTGTCACCCCCACCATCTCTCTCTTGTGTACATGATAATACTCGGTGTCAATGCTTAGATTTTTACGAGGTATAGGGCATATATATTTTGAGAATAAAATTTGCACAACCAAAATTCTAAGAATATTTTAGGGTCTGGTGCGCCACTAAGTGAAGATTAGAACCAGCGATGAGCACTGATTAGTACACTTGTCACGATCGTCAGGTCTTTAAAAATGTGTTATGAATTTTGTTGTTTCATGTGTACTTACCAGGATCAGAGGAATTGTTCTTTATGGGGCAGATTTATGAATACACGTGGTAAAAGTAATAATAATTTAATTATGACCGTTACAAGGTTAAATACAAAAAAATGAATGTTGTGATCCAATAATGACACAAATTTGAAGCCGGAGCTTGCCGTAATCAGGACGTGGTGGTGTCGCTAGTAGCTAGAGGCGTCGTCCAAATGGTCAAGATGTTTCACGTGTCCAGGTGACAGCTGTGAAGACTTGCGATGTGCGGTTGAAAGGATTTCTGAGCACGAGTCAGTCGCTCGTCGAAAGACTGGTTCTTCCACAACGAGGCTCACGGACATGTACACGTCTCTATGGAGACAACCGTGGGTTCTTGATTACATGCCGCGGGTCAGGCGATCTTCCTGTGATGCTCCCTGACCGCTGGAATGACCACGGAGTTAACTGTGATATGACCACAGCATAATTAACTATTATATATATATATATATATATATATATATATATATATATATATATATATATATATATATATATATATATATATATATATATATATATAGAGAGAGAGAGAGAGAGAGAGAGGACACATTATTTTAGGACAATAAACTGCACATCCTACCTTCTCTGCTTTTTTTATCCCTCTGTATATAGTTCTACTTGTGGTTCATTTATGCTATCAGCTGTGTGTTTAATTACTTTAACATCATTGCTTCCAAAAACCAACTCTGGAGTAACGACAGCGGTGTAAAGTATTGTGGGTTTCCAATGCTTCGGGTAGCGGAGGGGAATTTTTCCTTTGATTTTTCCATTTACGGGCGGGTCAATAAGTCCGTGACTTTTTGAATTTCCCGCCACTTCACAGGAAGGGCAACACTGCTCCTGTCAACAGGCAGCTGTCAGTTGACCCCTGTCAAATTTTGAACAAGCTGCGTCATTTACTTTGTGCCATTGAAAGCAGACAACCTGTTGAGTTATAACGAAAATGGAAAAAAGTGAATTTCCTGTGCTTATCAAACATTATTTCTTGCGGAAAAAAAAACATTACTCAAACCAAGGCTAAGCTTGATAAATACTATGGGAACTCTGCACCATCAATTTCCATGATAAAAAAGTGTTTTACTGAATTTCGTTACGGCCGTACACGCACAAATGATGCCGAACGTTCTGGACGCCCAGTTGAGGTCGCTACACCCGAAACAATTGAAAAAATGTACGATATGGTGTTGGCCGATCGGAGATTGAAAGTGCGGGAGATTGTGGAAGCCATAGGTATATCACATGGCTCAGTGGTTTAGATTTTGCATGATCACTTGGGTATGAGAAAGCTAGCCGCAAGATGGGTGCCGCGTTTGCTCACAATCGATCACAAACGCAATCGTGTGACAACTTGTAAGGAGTGTTTGGCGTTGTTCAACCGCAATAGGGACGAGTTTTTGCGCCGTTTCGTAACCATGGACGAAACATGGATTCACCACAACACACCAGAGACTAAGCAGCAGTCAAAACAGTGGGTTTCTCAGTGCGAATCGGCGCCGAAGAAGGCCTAAGTGGGTTTGTCAGCCAATAAAGTCATGGCGACCGTTTTTTGAGATGCACGCGGTATAATCCTCATTGATAAACTTCAAAAGGGAAGAACAGTCAATGGCGAATATTATACCAACTTATTGGACCGATTCAATGACTATTTGAAGAAAAAACGACCGCATTTGGCCAAGAAAAATGTTCTTTTCCACCAAAACAATGTAAGGGTGCACACATGTGTAGTCTCCATGGCGAAATTGCATAAATTGGGCTACGAATTGCTTCCTCATCCGCCCTATTCTCCGGATTTAGCCCCGAGTGACTATTTCTTGTTTCAAAACTTTAAAAAATGGCTAGGCGGAAAGCGATTTGCCTCCAATGATGCAATCATCTCACAAACAAATACCTATTTTGAGGACCTCGACAAATCTTATTTTTGGAAGGGATAAAAAAATTGGAGAAACGTTGGACGAAGTGTATAGAGCACAAAGGAGACTATGTGGAGAAATAAAATGATTTTTTGACAGTCACATGGATTTATATAAGAAATAATAAACTAAGAGAAATTAAAAACTATAGATTAAAACTAAAAAAAATAACTAAGATGTGGTGTCCTCACGAAGTAGGGATTCCCTAGAGGCTGCGGAAATGTTTCATTCAAAAAGTCACGGACTTTTGACTGGCCCCCGTAGCCATTACATTTTGCAGCGCATTTTCAATGTTATTACCCTTTCTAAAGCCTGATTTCTGCTCTATGAGTATGTACTAACAATTATGTAGTTTAATTTATTCACATTGATCAATAAAAAGCAAATACGCCTTTAAAAGAATACTTTACAAAACAAATACAATAAAATAAAGACGTGTATCTCTTAAGTCTTGATGTACAAAGTTCTAGGTACAAAACAAAGCTATAATTGAATACCGTGATGTAATGCTGTCAAGAGAGTCGATTGTTTACATGACTCATTGATTACATTAATCTATAATTAAGTATATTTAAACCTTAATAACTTTACATTCGTTAGATTACCGAAAAACGTCTTTTTTTTAATTAAAAAAAAACTATCTAAAGAGGAGCAAAGTCTGAAAACTTGTGGAATATACAAGCTAAATTGCTTGGCATGATCAAGTATAATTTTTATAGCCCTAATCATACGTAATTTTATGGTATGTGGTTGATTTAACCATAGACCATTTTCTAATCTATGACACGCACAGTAAAACAATGGAATACAAAAATTAATAACAGATGATAGACAGATATCAAAACTAATTTAGTTAAAAGTGGTCATCATCATCATAATCTTAGGGCGATGTCATCCTGTAGTCACCATCATGAATTTTTTGTCTCCAGATGTATTCTGATACTCACATAACCGTCGATTAACAACTTTTCAATGTTAGAGGGCATGCATTCTTTGGCGTTTACATGAAGAACAAACCCGACAAATACGTTTCGATAAACGTTTGTGCTCTATATAACGCTACAAATGCAGATATCCCCAATATACAGGTGTACTTACGAAAGCAGAACAAAAACCGACCATCTGATTTATGAATATCCTTCCTCCGAGGTCACTATTCTTGGTGACTTCAATGTCCATAATAAGCAATGGCTAGGGTCTTCAAAAACCGATCCACGAGGGAGAGCAGCGGAGGTCTTTGCAGTCACCAATTCTTTAGCCAATATGGTTCAGCAACTAAATAGGTTGCATCCCAACACACAGCTCAAATCCCTTGGATCTCCTTGTTATTACAAAACCTGAATGCTATAAGACATCAGTGACCGCCCCCCTTGGTCGCTCAGACCACGGCATGGTCACTGCTTCCTGCGCAATGCAACCCAAGGTCACACAGTCATCACACCCACGTATCGTTCTGCACTACAACTTTGCGAACTGGGACGAAATGCGAGATTACTTTTCCTCATTTCCATGGGCGTCTGTCTGCTTCTCTCATCCTGACCTCTCTGATATCTCACAAAGCGTAACCGAAATCATCCAAGCTGGCATATAATTATTTATTCCACGTACACAGAAAACCCCTTCAGTCACTCAAAAGTCCTGGTTCTCTAAAACCTGTGAGAAGGCCAGACTTGAAAAGGTCAAAGCTCACAAAACGCTTCTAGACAATCCCAGTCAAGAAAACCGTCAAGCATTTAACGACGCATGAAACCGCTATGTCCGCATTCTTTCCGAGGCAAAAAACTCGTTTAATAACCACATCAAAAAAAAAAGTCCCCTCAAGCTCCAACGGCAGCAAACCCTTCTGTCCCCAATGTCGCGCATAAAATGACGGATATCATTTTCAAAACTGACAAGGTACGGAAGATGCTCTCTTCTCTTAATATCAGGAAAGCCTCTGGCGTTGACAAGATCCCAGCAATTGTTCTCAAAAAATGCGCACTTGAACTTGATCATGTCCTGACTCGTCTGTTTTAGACATCTTACAATAGAGGCATATTCCCTAGTAACTGGAAAACTGCTCGAGTATAACCCGTCCCCAAGAAAGGAGCCAAAGCGCTTTCTAGCAACTACAAGCCTATTTCTCCCCTTTCAGTCGTCTTTAAAGTGATGGAAAAGTATATAAACACCGAATTACTAAAATTTCGTGAAAAACACAGTCGAATCCACGACAGGTAGTATGGATTCTGTCAGCGCAGATCAACTGCCGACCTCCTTTCCTTTGTCACCCATTCTTGGAGCAAGTCTATGGAACTACACGGTCAATCCCAGATTGTGGCTCTAGGCATATCCAAAGCGTTCGACCAGGTCTGGCACGCAGTGCTGCTTAATAAACTTCCGGCCTATGGCCTACCACCAAAACTCTATACCTGGACAGCAAATTTCCTCTCCAACCAGAGCATTTCTGTTGTCGTGGATGGCCATTTCTCTAAACTGTATCCAATTAATGCAGGAGTCCTCCAAGGTTCAGCTTTAGCCCCTACTTTGTTTCTTCTCCACATCAATGACCTCCTCTCTAGCACATCCAACACAGTTCACTTTTACGCGGATGACAGCACCCTCCACTCAAACATACAATATTCTAAGCTTGTCTCTTTAGCCCAATTAGATGAGGATCGCAGACTCATGGAGGGTTCTGTCTGAGGGTTGTACAATTCAACTCCACCAAATATCAGTCTTGCTTTCTATCTCATAAGAGATACACCAGCCCTAGACCCGTCACAATGAACAGCCAAGTTATTCAAAGTGATCTGTCCTTTTCACTTGTTGGCATTTTTGTGGATCGAAATCTCAATTGGCACCAACATGTCACATCAATTGCAGAAGCGGCTGCTAAGAAATTAGGTTTCCCCTTCCGGGCTCGCAAATACTTTTCACGAGCTAATCTCTATATCTTATATACTTCACAAATAAGGCCAAACCTCGAATACTGCTCCCACATCTGGGGTGCCGCTGCCGCTCCTACATTTGCTATCCTGGACTCCATTCAGAAGAGAGCTTTACGTTTCATCGGTAACCTGACCCTCACCCAAAGGCTGCCATCCCTTGCCCACCGACGTGCCGTTGGTGACCTCTCTCTCTTTTATAGATATCTGCACGGACACTGGCCAGAGGAGCTTTCGTCCATAGTTACTCCACCTGCTGCCCCCAACAGATCTACCAGGGGAACAGAGCGAATGCACCCTTTTACTGTCCAGGTCGCCAGACATAGAACATCTTGCTGTGTCCGCTCTTTTGTCCCGAGGACTTCCAAGTTGCGGAATTCCTTGCTGGCAAATGTTTTTCATTCTTCTCCTAACCTCCAAACCTTCAAGTTCAGAATTAACAAGTTGCCTCTTTCCTCCTTGTCGACATCCACGGTACGATAGTATTTAGACTGTGAGCCCTCGTGGTGTGTTGTTGGAATAAAACAAATATATTTAAAAAAAACACCTTTTCAATGTCAGAGGGCATGCGTGCTTTGGCGTTTACATGAAGAGCAAATCCGACAAATACGTTACTATAAACGTTTGTGCTCTATGTGACGTTACAAATGCAGATACCGGCAATATGCAGGTGTACTTCGCAAAACAGAACTACAGCATAATCAATGCTGTTGCAGAACAATGTCGTGAAAAAGAACCAAGCTGAAAGGGTTGTTCAATATGTCTAGATTCACGATTCTGCTCTTGTAACATTGAATGTATTTTATTTCTCAGGCGGTGATTTTTCAGTGCTTCAACTAATAAGTAGGCCCATGACGAGTCGAGATCTACTTCCAGAGAGATTTTAAGCCATATCACAGACAGCGGTCAATACTTTCTATACAGTGAATGGCGAAAGAGCTAATTAACGTTAATAATTATAAATCAAGATTTGCTTCCTCTTTATTAATGGGTACCTACTATAAAATAATGCCAGACGTATCTGATTTTTTATGCCAGTTTAATCGCCTCATTGGATAATATGACTTTCAGTTGCTGTCAGTCAACATGTCAGTCTAAAAGCGATGTCGATAATAATAATAATAATAACATTCGGGACGCAGCAAGTGCGTTATAGTGGCGAATTTTCATAATAACTGTACACTCACATTATACAGCATATTAGTACAGTTAATACTTTAAACTTACGCAGACCTGGAAGATCGATTCTAGAGGTCCTAGTACGCGCATATAGCAAAATTTAATTCTTTAGCTTCATAGAGGATTGAGTTTTGGGCATTTTTCCCAAAAGGAGTTAGAAGAAAAGATTTTATGTTGATAATAGAGATCGACGGTAACACTCTTTCAAAAGGGTTTTGAGTGTTTTGAAATTGAGTTTTGGGCATTTTCCCCAAAATGAGTTAGAGCATCTTGGAAAAAATGCCCAAAACTCAATTTTCTATGAAGCTAAAGAATTAAGTTTTGCTATAACTGTAGATAGTGTAAGTTTCTTTAAAAGAAACTTGTATTACAAATTTCATTAAAGTTATACCAAAGTTCCCAGAAGGAAACTCAATTCATATTTAAAAAAGTCTGGACGATGCAAGTCCGTTATGGTGAATTTTCATAAAAATGTTTTTAATAGCAAATATGTGTGTTTTTTTTTTTTAAGAAAGTAGCCATCAAATTTGGTTACCAGTATAACCTATATAGTAAAAACAATGTGCCATGTTTCATCAAAATAACTTTATTGTTTGAAAACGTACAAAAATTTCCGAAAGTAAACGTAAAGTGTTCCTTAAAAAATCCGTTTCTTGGTCAACGTTATAGGTTAATAGCAAATTGAGCTTTTCAAATATGAAGCATTTAATCAAAATTCGCTACCATAACGCACTTGCTGCGTCCAGAATTTCTTTTTTTACAAACATGCATTATATTTCGATGGAAAATGCGAAAATGCAATAACATAGGGCATGTTCGACTAAAAAAAAAAAAGAAAAATTTGTATCACCAACGACTTATGGGCCAGCCTGTGATTGTAGAAATAATTAAGATGTAGCTGAAGACACCCTATAATAAATGTATACAATTTTTTTTATATCTTGTATAATATCACTTAATGGTTTTTTACGAAAATTCTAAAAAATTATATACCATTAAACGATAAACTCTATAGCTAAGACTACTGCCGAACATCAGAGAAAGGGTCTATTTGAAATGAATTTTCTGGACACATTTTTGTAAAATGAAGGACAATGACGGTTGAAACTAAGACTTAAGGGTTTGTAAAACATTCTTCTTGAGACATTTTCTTTCCATAGCCCGTATTAGATTCAAGTTCTTTGCCTAAATGTTGCCAATTTTGACGTTTTAAATTGCGACTTTTACGTTTTGAGGAAAACCCCAATTTATTTTTCTTTAAATGGCCATAACTTTTTTGCCTTTTGACCTACAGAGCTAAGTTTTAGTAATTTACCTACAGTGATATAAACCCGTGTACCAAATTTGGTTGCCCTTACTTTGTTATTTCCAGAGATATATTTTTTTTCTAAGAAAACACAAAGTTTTCCGGGAAAACCTCGGCTAATGAACTTGTCTAAGCCACTTGAAAAAGGAAGGTATTCACCAAATTTAATCACAATCGGCGTATTATTTTTTGGGTTATCGGTTTGATCAGGAACAACTATGATAGAGCTAGGAATCAAAATAGAGGGATTTATAATAGGGAAAGACAAGAAAATGACAACCGAAACGACTACAATCGACAGGATGGGAGAAGGGCTGGTGAATTTAGAGCCAGATTGAATGCTATGAGACAGGTGTATATATATATATATATATATATATATATATATATATATATATATATATATATATATATATATATATATATATATAATCACTACAAATAAGGCAAATAATAATAAATTATTGAATAAGAAGGAATGAAATCCAACAAAAAATACACAGATTTAGTCTATTTGCTAACATATTATTCTTATTATATTTGTATAATCCGAAGATAATGCAGTGAAAGTTGTTAGAAAACAATAAATATTTATTTGTGGTTGGCTTAACAATTTCTCATTATTAGCTTGTCTGAAAACAATCAACACATGATAATCATCCAGAATGTTAATCTTGAACTAACAGGAAGATACATTTTTGTAAATATTTGTTCTAAATTCACAGTAAAAGTGATAGCGAAGATAATAATTTCATTAAGTCTTTCTTTTGTTTATAGAATAGATTGTAGAATAATATTTACACTATGTACCCTCAATTTTTATTTGCTCGCAATTAAAATACTTTATATAAAAGTAAAATAAAATAAAATATGGATGCAAGGTCATCGAAGAATGAGATAAAAACAAGATATCTGGGTAACCCAATGAGTTTTTTATTGTACTAAAAGATTAAATTATCTATAAACAAATTGAGGATTTTGCCACTGTTCGGAAACTACCTACATCGTTTTGTTCTTGCATGTGGCATCTAAAAACATGTAACTTTAATATACTGAAACTTGAAAAAGCGGAGTTACAAAAACAAAAGTTACACTGTCTCAAAATAGCTAGGTTTTTCATTCCATTCCGTTCACCTGGCCACGGACTTCGGTCCCTTTTATTCTCACGTATTCAATTGCAGAATAAACATTATTACTTATTTATGAAATTAATTACACACTCAAATACAATCTTGAATATATCGCACGTAGAAAACGGTTTTTGGAAACAAAGAACATCTGGCTTAATTAAGATAACGTAATCAGAGAAACCCATACGTTGCACAACATATTTTTGATGAAGGCATACTATAGATAAGAAAAGTACGGGACACAGCAAGTGCATTATTCTAGTGAATTTTCATGAAAATTGTACACTCTGTGTAACGTATATTCCTTTGTCACCCATTCTTGAAACAAATTTATGGAACTACACGGTGAATCCCAAATTGTCGCTCTAGACATATCCAAAGCATTCGACCAAGTCTGGCACGCAGCGCTGCTTAATACACTTCCGCCCTATGGTCTACCACCAAAACACTGTACCTGGACAGCAAATTTCCTCTCCAACCGAAGCATTTGTGTTGTCGTGAATGTAAATTGTGCATGTTTGGGAGTCTGTTATTATGGAAATAGGACTTATCCACAAAAAGCACTTTGAGAAAAATCTCCTGTCCAGCTCAATTTGATGCACTGCCCACTGACAGTATCCGGATCTAATGTTTTCGCAATAGCTCTTTGACTCCGTGTTGGCTCCTCAATCAGTGATAAAGGTACACCAAGGGCTACATCTTTGACGGCAATGTTTTTTTTTTGTGCTCGGTAAAACGCAGACGAATTCTGGTCAAATCTATGTTTGAGCCTTTTCAATGACAAAACTGTTGGCTGTCATCGCAGAGGATAGCGCTGCTTATAAATACGAGAGGCCAAAACACAATTTACAGAACATTCACCAATTATGTACACCGTCTCAATTCTTCGTTATTGAACTTCATTTTTTATTATTTATCCTAACCATAAAACAACTACACAATTACACAACAACGAACAGACACTGTTGCAAATACTTGTCAAATTTGACATTTTGGAGAATTCTGTCATGACCAGTGCACACTAGACAAAACAGAAACAATCCAATCATTATATTATGTAGTTGCAATCAAATTGATAATTTTTGAATAACTAAGAAATTATCAGCTCTACATGTAAAAAACTCCATATCCATTCGAAAGTGAATTAATTTTTGCATTGATTTCGGTGCTCATATACAGTGTGTTTCATTTGAAATTTTCGAGTTATTTATATTGGAATTGTACACTATTAGTAACGTATATTCCTTTGTCACCCATTCTTGGAACAAATCTATAGAACTACACGGTGAATCCCAGATTTTCGCTCTAGACAGCAGCGCTGCTTAATAAACTTCCGGCCTATGGCCTACCACCAAAACTCTGTACCTGGACAGCAAATTTCCTTTCCAACCGAAGCATTTCTGTTGTCGTTAAAGGCCATTCCTCTAAACTGTATCCAGTTAATGCCCCCAAGGTTCAGCTTTAGTCCCTACTTTGTTTCTTCTCCATATCAATGACCTCCTCTCTAGCACATCCAACCCAGTTCACAGTTACGCGGACGATAGCACCATCCGCTCAAATATACCATATTCTAAGCCTGTCCCTTTATCCCAATTTGATGAGGATCGCAGGCTCATGGAGGGTTCTGTCTCTGTGGATCTCCAAAAAATATTAGACTGGGGAAGTAGAAATCTTGTACACTCCAACTCTACGAAATATCAGTCTTGCTTTCTATCTCATAAGAGATACACCAGCCCTAGACCCATCACAATGAACAACCAAGTTATTCAAAGTAATGAGTCTTTTTCGCTTGTTGGCTTTTTTGTGGATCTAAATCTTAATTGGCACCAACATGTCCAATCAATTGCAGAAGCGGCTGCAAAGAAATTAGATTTCCTCTTCCGGGCTCGCAAATACTTTTCACCAGCTAATCTCTATACCTTATATACTTCACAAATAAGGCCAAACCTCGAATACTGCTTCCACATCTGGGGTGCCGCTGCCGCTTCTACACTCGCTATCCTGGACTCCATTCAGAAGAGAGCTATACATCTCATCGGTGACCCTAACCTCACACAAAGGCTGCCATCCCTTGCCCACCGACGTGCCTCTCTCTCTCTCTCTCTCTCTCTCTCTCTCTCTCTCTCTCTCTCTCTCTCTCTCTCTCTCTCTTATAGATATCTGCACGGGCACTGCTAAGAGAAGCTTTCTTCCATAGTTCCTCCACCTGCTGCCCCCAACAGATCTACCAGGGGAACAGAGCGAATGCACCCTTTTACTGTCCAGGTTACCAGAACATCTTGTTATGTCCGCTCTTTTGTCCCGAGGGTTTCCAAGTTGTGGAATTCTTTGCCGGCACATGTTTTCCTTTTCCTCCGAACCTCCAAACCTTCAAGTCCAAAATTAACAAGTTTCCTCTTTCCTCCTTGTCGACACCCACGGTACGATAGTATTTAGGCTGTAAGCCCTCGTGGTGTGTTGAAATATAAAAAAAATAATTTTAAATTAAAACCAATTTTTTAAATTCAAATGGACCTGGGAGGTCCATTTGAATTTAATTCTTAATTTAGAGGCCGCAGTAAGCAATTACTTGAGGACATTTCTATTTTCTATGGAGATAGAAAATAGAAATTTTGTACAAATCTGCAGGGCTCTTTAAAAAAGTTGTGTTACAAATTTCATTAAAGTTACAAAAGTTTTCCAGATTTTTGTTTATTATTTACAAGGGGAATGTACCTGCCAAATTATAAATATAGCAGGTATTTTCCCTTATAAATAGCTTGGACGGTTTTGTTTCAGTCAACCCAATCAAACTAGTTTTTGCAAACAAAACAACAAAAAAGGTTTTTCAAAACAAATTATTAGTTATTCGCGAAGCTCATTATGTAATTTTTCTTTAATTTAATACCCACGATGGGTTAACATAGGTTTTACTCAAGATTGAAGATTCTAGGTTAATGGCAAATTTGAAATATTTTTACGAAAATTCTCTACCAAATAAGGTACTTGCTGTACCTAGACCCTTTTCAACACTTATTTACTGTTGCTGTATCCATACTTTTTTAAATGATTATATATTGTAGCTCTCTATGTGCAGTGGCGTCTCCTGACCAAAATGTTTGGGTGTGCGGTAACGAGTTGCTGTTAGTGGTGGTTTTAAAAATTATTAACACTAAATGTACACACACACACACACACACACACACACATATATATATATATATATATATATATATATATATATATATATATATATATATATATATATATATATATATATATATATATATTCGACCTATATGTGAATGACACGTAGATAAATAAATTAATTTCCCACTGCAACACTAACAAATTAAAAAGTCACTTAAAACTTTAAAACACGAAAAGAACATGGAATTATTATCAAGCTCTTCTCTTCACACAAATTTGTGTTAGCGTTAGCACTGTCCGGAACAGGGTGAAAACTGTAAACATTAAAAGTAGTTCAATGTTAATATGGTACTAAATAATAAAATGTGTAAAAATCCTGGATGCAGCAAGTGCGTTATGGTAGTGAATTTTCATAGAAATGATCTGGCACAAAATATTTTATTATAACTTTTTTATCTTGCAACATAGAAATCTAAATTTTGGTGTATAGTTTAATTTTTATATCGTAAACCTACCTACCAAATTTGGTTATCTTATCTTTTTTATTTTTTAAGATACAAATTTTTTTCGAATAAAAACTCAAAATTTTCCCGGAAAAACTCGTCCGATTTTCCTGACTAACGAAATTATCCAATACATTTACAGAAGGAAGGTACATGCCAAATTTTATCAAACTCGGCCGATTATATTTTGAGTTATCGGTGTGATACCTATGTGTGTGTATATATATATATATATATATATATATATATATATATATATATATATATATATATATATATATATATATATATATATATATATATATATATAGTTTATAGTTTATTGTTATATAAATAGTACAAAGCATCTTACAAATAAGTCTAAACTTGTGACTGCAAATGATGCAATTTTGACTAAATTTTAATCTAAATGTCAATTGTTCTAAAGTTCTCTCATCTGATTTCTAATCTCCAAAATTACCTCACCTCATTATGTACCATTACAATTTCTAGAAATATGGATGGTACTTGAAATCAGTTTCTTCATTTTAATCAAAAATTTCTATATTTTAAAACTTGACTCAAATTAAATTCTTATATATAAAAATTGAAACTGACCCCGGGATATGGGTTCTAGGGGTCCTAGTTCGCGCTCATTTGCAAACAATTTTTCAAAATTCAAAAGTCGAGATCTCCCCATTAGTGAATTTTTTCTACGAAAATTTACTAAAATGTATTATAGTCTTTAATTCTAGAATACTGTGGTCCAGGCAAGCGCAGTTGTAATGTTTGTAAATAATGCTATCACAACGTTTGTTAAACCGGCGTTCCATTCATTTGTCTTGAGCGGTATTTTTACCGCTCACTGCAGTGTTAAAAGCAATGGTATTTCCTTACTATTTTAAACACATGGGTGGGGGACTGTATTGTATACCAATACAGCTCTGTCGAGTGAAGTTGTTCGGAAATAACAACGCACACCTAACCCGACCCGAATTCATTCCCAGTTGCTATTGACCTACTCATATTTTCTGAATGAAGACGTGGTGCCGACTTCATTCCAAGTCACTATTAACCGACTATTTATGAAATCAAATAAGTAAATTAAATCGATTGTCATAACATATGTAGTGTATTAAGACTAAGGGAAAAAGAAATAAAACATATTTAACTGTGCACATTTTAATTATATTTTAGGGTGTGCGGCGCACACCTAGCTCACTAGGAGAAATCGCCACTGTCTATGTGAGACTGGTATACAAGGCAACCTCAAATTCATTTTTGGAAGAATATTTCAAACAAATGAAATGAGGTAACAATTTAACCATGATTTGAAAATCTTGGTTCGCTGCTTCATCGCGGGGGTTCTCCTCCACCTTCTTCATGCCTACAACTACCCTCAATGCATAAAAAAAGAACAATGTACACAAGAAAAATGTTTGAGACCAACCCCCAAGAAAAGCTCTGGACCGGAAAAGACAACTGATCTAAGGACAGTCTAGACCGGAGACAGAGCAATATAAAACTTCACCCTACCAATCGCTGTGCAGACTAGTCCAAGGCACAGTGATTTTGGAATGGGTGGAGTAGAAAAGACAAAGGGCATGCACAATAAGCCAAAGGCTGCGGTGCTATCGGGGCGGCAAAGACGCGGACGAGCCCTAAGGGAGAAAAAACACAAGAATGTTGCGGGACCTGCGGTGAATAGAGATTCTGCGCGGAGTAAACGGGATTTTAAGGATGTACAGCTGCAAAATGGGATAAGGGCAGCTTATAGAGGTCCAACTAAGATAGTTTTTCGTACTTTCCACTCACATTTTTTTTAGCTTCTTCCCCGCCCAGCACCCCTATTGACTCCCGGTCCCGTAACTTTCTTGGGAGCTGTTTGCCCGAAATTTTTCTTCTTGTATGTGCATTCAGAAAGGGTTCTAAACATGTTTCTAATTTTTTTTACAAGGCCCCCGTGTGCTGAACTGCAAATTTACCGAAAATTTTATTTTTAGTTACAAAAGGAATGTACCTGCCAAATTATAAACGTGGCAGGTATTTTTCCTTATTAATCGCTTGGGTGATCAGTTTTAGTCACGCAATCGAACCAGTTTCTGCAAACAAAATAACAAAAAATGTTTTTTAAGACAAATTTGTACTTATTTTTAAATCAAGTACACACGCTGCTTTTATATGGGTTTTACTATGTATCAAAACTGAAGATTCTAGTTTGCTGGGAAATTGAGTTATCAGCATTTCAAATATTTTAACGAAAATTCGCTACTATAATGCACTGGCTGTACCTAAACTATTTTCAACACATATTTACTATTACTGTTTAGTAATAAAGTACCTACATGCAGTGATTAAGAGCGTGAATCTGATGGACACAACCACTTTCTTATTTGTTTGATTGGATGTTAGAATCATAATATACTACAGTCACAGTCGACTGCCGAAGGCATTTGTTAAAGTTATGTTAAAATTAAGAGTTGGACCATTATTTACCTACTATTTGTATTACCCTTAGAGTATAGGTAGTTGTTTTATATTCTGAGATTCTAAGGTATTAGCGGAGTCAATTTCGAGGTTATGCGCAGAACGTACACGTTTCTCTCATGACTCCTATCAGTTAACAAATGACAAATAGTGATAGTGGTGTTGTCAGATTAAACTAGAGAGATGGCGATGACTTTTAAATACCGTGAAAATCGAAAGCTTAATATTTATACATAGTAAGTTCTAGATTGCTTTTAAACAATCACAATCATTTTCATTGAAATTTTTATTCATTAACATTTGTATATCTTCAGATTGAAATGAGAGTTGTCGCAAATGGCAACCCCGCTGATTGTTTATTGTGACATACTTTCGTAGCCTGTCCGTTTAAAACTTAATTTGGAGATTTTGTTTGCAATTGCAGCGGAGCCCTGATTTATCTGTCTGACCTTGTCTAACATTATAGGCACACATTTAGAGGTAATTTCAGGTCATATAGTAAATTATTGATTTTTATTTTGTTATAACTCAAGACCTACTGAACCAATTGAGTTCAAATTTGGTAGGTAGGACCACTTGTAGAATGTGTACGTGCCTGTCAAGTTTTAGTTTAATATTTCTAAAAATTTAAAAGTATTTGAGCGTCAAAACTGTGTAACGAACTTATCCAAGCTATTAACAAAATGAAGGGAATTGCCAAATTTGATTTTGATTGGTGAAGTATGTTTTAAGTTATTGGTTGGATATATATATATATATATATATATATATATATATATATATATATATATATATATATATATATATATATATATGTATATATATATATATATATATATATATATATATATATATATATATATATATATATATATATATATATAAACTTTTTAACTGACTTTGGATTTGGGTTCTTAGGGCCCTAATTCGCGCTCATTTGAAGAAATTTTCCAAAAATCTCACCATCGATTGTATTGAATACTATTTGTGATTTTCTTAATAGAAATTCACTAAAAGTGAGGTTACGTAATTTAGTCAATTTTGCGATCCTTATTTGGTTTTTCAAACACAGCTTGTGAAAAGTTCTACAACTTTTATTTAGAAATATTTTTTATTTCCAAAAATATAAGTAGCCTAAGGTGCACTAATTATGAGGAACAGATCCTGTATAATCCGAAGATAGTGAAGTTAAATTTGGTAGGAAACAATGGATGATTTAACGACAATTATTAGGGAAGTGATAACGTTTTGGTTTAGTTTGCTCAACGGTTTATCATTATCAACTCGTTCTAACATCATTAAAATATGATGATCCAAAATGTTAATCTTGAACTAACAGGAAGAGATTTTCATGCAAATATTTAGTTTATAAGTTAGCATTAAACTGATAGTGATAATAATAATTTTAATAATTCTCTGTTTTGTTTATACGGCATCCATCTTTGGGGATACCTTTCATTTAGGTAACTTCGCACAACAGAGAAGTGCGACGGTGCACCATCTTGGATAATATACATATGGGGAGCTTGGTATCAAAGACGGACAACTCCATTTTTGTCAAAATTGAGTTAATGATGCGTTCTTATAGAACTATTCGTGCTGAATTCAAATCTCAAGTCCTTTAGTTTCAAAATCGGCTAGAACATAGAGAAAATTGCCTTAAAAGATGAGCCTTAGGTTCAGAAACGGACAGCTCCAGTCTGATTTTGTAGCAAGGCCGGACAACTCCATGACAGCCAATAACAGCCCAGTATTCAGTCTTCCGCAATGCATCATGAGAAAGAACAGCTGATCACAGCAGTTGCGTTTTACATTCACAGTTTTACTTTTCGTCTGTTTTTGATTGTGTTTTTTTTTTGGTTTTCCCGGTAATTTTTTATGAATTTTGCACCAAAAAAAGAAAGTTAACCTAGTTGAAGCTCCTAAAAAGGAAGCCAGGAAGCGACTCGTCGACAAGAAGTACTGGAAACGTGAGAAATAAAAAGTTGCAAGGTATGTAGTATCATGTTTGTTTACGTTCTAGTTAGGTCTCGCAATTCACGAATGTTGTTTTGCCTTTTACTTTTAAAATTGCAAATTAAATCATTCTAATTTTAAGTTTTTCACACCTGAAAAACGCAACAATCTTATGGTTTTTTGTTTATTTTAGGTACTCTGCCAAATCACAGCCTACTTATCCCATTTGTAACCATAGAAGTGCTCGAAAAGGTTGCCGATTATTAACAATGAATGATGTTCCTAAATTCCATTCGGCTTACTACTCTTCAAAAGAAAAGGTGAAACAAGATAGTTTTCTTCTTAAGTATTGCAAAGAATCTACTCCTGCGAGAAAAAGGAATGAGAAAGGTGGATCTTGCAAAAAGGTGGTTTACCACTACTTTGTTGTGAACCAGGAAAAAAACTCATAGAGGTATGCAGAAGCGCTTTTTTGGGTATTCTTGGCATTACAAAACACAGAGTAATAGGTGTTTCCAGCGTTTTAAAAAAGGTTATTCTCTGGTGCCCCATGAAACCCGTGGTGGTGACAGGAAAGAAGCAGCTTTTAAAGATAAACAAGCGCCCGTGATATCATTCATTAAAAAGTTTAAGGAAATTGAATCACATTATAGTAGAGGTAAAAGAGAGTTTACCTCAATTCTGAGCTAAACATTTCAAAAATGTATGCCATGTATGATCGTATTGCAAATGAAAATTTGAAAATAAAAGAGTCATCGTGAATACACGCTTCAACATCAGCTTTGCAGCCCCTCTGACAGATGTTTGTTCCACTTGTCTTGAATTGAAATAAAGGCTGAAGCAAGCTAAAGAAAAAAAAAGATGAAAAGGCAATGGAAACTAAAAAGAAAATCCATAAAATGCAAGCTCGTGCGTTTTTTGAACATTTGCGAGAACAAAATAGTGGGCTCCTTACCATCTCTTTTGACATGCAAAAAAATTTGTCACTTCCTAAAGTACCCGATCAAATGGCGTACTATACTCGACAGCTATATTGCTAGAATCTTGCCGTTATTTCAGGCAATTCGTCAACTTCACTTAATTCAGACTCTGTCACAATTTATACATGGTGTGAAAACGAAATGCAAAAATCTTCGAACCAAGTTGCAGTTTTCAATGAGCTCTGTGAGAAAAAAATAAAAGGAGATCTCGCTGAAATTAATTCACTACGATTAATTGCTGACGGTTGTGCAGGCCAAAATAAAAATGTAAACATGGTTTCAATGTGCGCGTTTTGGCTGCTCAATTATGCACCGAGCAATGTGCATTCTGTTGAAATTGTCATTCCTGTATTTGGCCACTCTTTAAGTGACAGGGTTTTTGGTTTGCTAGAAAAAGAATTAAAAAAACTGATAACTATTATAGAAGTTTCTGAGTACATAGACGTTTTTTCAAAGTATGGTACAGTTAAACGATTGGGGAAAGATTGGACTGCGTTAGACTGGAGAGAAAGTGCCAAAATTTTTTTTTACTGCACAGGGTATACACTTTTCAGTTTCCAAATGCAAACGTTACCGTCTTGTTCGTAATAAGACTAAAAATAACGTGTTGGTTGCTGGAGAGCTAGCATACAACACCAACACTGGAAAGCTCCTGTCAGTAACAAAAAAAAAAAGGGAAAACCCTTTGCTCAACTGAATCGAGCCCCGATTGCTCATTGGTGCACAGTTAATTCCAAGAAAATAGCTAATGTCAGGGTCCTACTTTTTAAGCATTTTGGAAACGATTGGGAAAAAATGGGGCGCTTGAAATGGTACTCTGATGTTACTGGTGATATTCCTACTGCTGAACCGAATGGTCCTGTTACAACTGCTGAAGAGACTGCTACAGATTAAGATCTTGATGTCTATGGTGAACATTGTGAGTGTGAAGACGTTATTGATAATAATGAATGTGACTTTGGTTCTTAACATTGTTTGATTCAACCAGATATTCTAGAATAAAAATAAATGATTTGGTTTTCATAAAACTAATTTTTTTATGAGTATCCCTTTCATGACATATGTTCTCTTTCAGCAGTTGCAATCTATTATAATATGAATTACATTTTTTACATTTTGCTTTTCTTTTTAAAAAATAGTGCATATTTTTAATTTTGGAAAAACTAGGCTTAGTTTGAAAATAGGACAGCTGCGTTTTTAAGAAGGCTATTCTTAGGATCAAAAACGGACAGCTCCAAAGCTTGGTTGCAATATCAGCCAACTCCACCTTTTCATGTAACTTTAGGACGTAAATGATAAATATATTCTCATTTTGATTATTGAGGATAATTTCTAGAGCCCTAAAATACATTGAGAAAAAATTTCAAGGTTCTAGGTACAGGCAACAGTGAGCTACAGTTTTTTGGCTCTACTGATAAAAATGAAAAATGGAAGTGTCCATCTTTGATATCAAACTCCTCATATTCAACCGTAAACTTAAGGGTAACTCATCACTGAGATCATTTGAACCCATTTTGTCGAAAATTAAGGTAGGAATTTCCATTTAGATTTGGTGGTATGTCATATGAATTTAAGATGTAATTTCGGATTATTCAACACCAAACAACAATCTTAATTTCCGCGATCTAGGACCCCTAGAACCCATACCCGGGATCAGTTTCAATTTATATATATATATATATATATATATATATATATATATATATATATATATATATATATATATATATATGTATGTATGTATGTATATGTATCACACCGATAACTAAAAAAATAATGGTCTGATTTTGATGAAATTCGGCATGTACCTTCCTTTTGTAAGTGGCTTGGATAAGTTCGTTAGCCAGGAAAAAATTTTTATCTCAAAAAAACAAATTTGGTACGTAGGTTTACGATATTAAAAGCAAACTATATACCAAAATGTATATTTCTATGTCAAAAGCAAAAAAATATTTCGTGACAGATCATTTCTATGAAAATTCACTACCATAACGCACTTGCTGCGTCCAGACTTTTTTTAAGAATTAACCAGAATTATGTGTTGCATTGCTGAATAATTGTATTGAATTCAAAAATTCAATATAACAAAAAATCATTTTCCAAATAAATTATTATATTAGTGCGCCGCTAGTACCAGTGGCGGAATAGCCAACCGCAGCCCCCGCACCGCGGGGAGGGGGGAGTGCTGGCACTTGGGGGGCCCTGAAGGCAGCTTTTATGAGATCATAATAATATAATATCTACATACTTAGAAAAAAGTTAAATTAAAATTATATACTTAAGAGTTATATATTTATATCATTTACGTTAAGGCCAGTAAACAGATTGTTGGCATGGCAGCAATAGCCACATAATTACAGTTATAGAAATCTGCGCTGGGTGACTTTTGATTCGAAGAACGTAAAAGTGCTCGATCATATATTTCATCCTCAGTCCATCCTTCCGAGAAACGGTTCAAAATAAAATTTATGAAGGCCTACGCATTAGGTATAATGCTGTCAATATATTTTGTAATGACACAAATAACTGGTTTGAATTTGAACTAAAAACTGTTAAACAATTTATTTCATACTTACTGGATAAGGGATAAGGATAACTTTAACTTTAGTTTAGTTCGAGCATCCGAGAGTTTGCGTGTATTGGGTATAGTTTTTTCACAGCATTTATAATCGGGATCGAAGTCGAGGTTCTAATTTGTTAAAGTTAGTATATACTGTTTCTGTTTATATAATAAATATTACATTATAAATTATAAGTGCAAAAATATGAATTCTGTACATAAACAATTAAGTGGGGCCAAAAAAAGGTAGCTTCAGAAGGAAAAGACAGAAAAACTGACCAGAATTGATATTTTTTTAAAAGTGAAATTGAATCTGTGCCATCAACCTCGGAGGAAAGTTATGAAAATGTTGCTGAGGTTTTTAAAATTGAAGTTACCATGAAAAGTGAGGCGGAAACACGGAAAGAGGCTACTGACTTTCTTAGTGTTAGTGGCAAAGTTTGTGCTTCAGATATCGCAAATTATTTGGGAAAAGAAATTAATACAGTAACAAAGGGGGAAATTCTAAACACTGGACCATGTAAGCCATTAAGTAATTTTCTGAAAGACGACAAAGGACGTTCATTTAGTTCTTCCTATTACAATTGTATCACTAAAGCTGGCATACAAGTTGAAAGAATGTGGAATTGTTACTCTCTACAACTACAAGTGGCTTACTTGGAGCTATGTTGACCCTTTGCAGATCTAGGGGACAGGAATTTTAGGGTGCTTGGTGTAAAGGAGTCAAGGATTGGCAAGGATTTTCCAAGAAAATAAGAGAACACGAACAATCAGTTATACACAAGAAATCTTGTTTTTTGTATGATTCCTGGAAACAAGGTAAAATAATTGAAAATCTAGTTAACACAAAAGAACATTTTGATAAACGAAGAGATATAATTAAAAGGGCGATTGGCGTTATAATTACGCTATCAGTTTGTAATATGTTGTTAAGAGGTCATCGAGAAGATACTGAAAATCTGGGCCGATTTTTCTGAATAACGAACTAATCCAAGCCACTTGCAAAAGGAAGGCACTCAGAAAATTTGATTAAAATCGGCCCATAATTTTTTGAGTTATCGGTATGATACACAGACAGATATATATATATATATATATATATATATATATATATATATATATATATATATATATATATATATATATATATATCATCATGCAGTCATCTTTTGCTCCGCCACTGGCTAGTACGTAGACATCATTAGGCCAAAAAATATGAACTATACGAAACAATGAGTGATGACCACCTAATTATGAAATTTGTGCAATAAAATCAAGCTGAAGACAATTAAGTAAATACATTTTACAACATAACCATCTAATTATAAGCAATGACAGAATTCCTAACCGCAATAAGACATGATTTTAATGGTTTTTAATGACTGTGCACTTTCAAATTAGCAATGATGAGAAACATACGTACTTAATACCTTACTTATCTACCTATGATGATGGAAATTATATATGTGGAAAATTTTAGTGAATTTTCGTAGAAAAAATTCACTAATGGGAAGATCCCGACTTTTGAATTTGGAAAAAATTTCTTCATATGAGCGCGTTCTAGGACTCCTAGAAGTCATATCCGGGGTCATTTTCAATTTATATATATATATATATATATAGGGTGTACCAATCTTACGACAAAGTCCGATAACTCCCTTATTATTATAGATATCAAATTTTTTCTCAGCAAATGTGGTACAGGGAGCTAAGATACACACTGTAAAATTATTTGGAATTATTCAGGATGATTCATAATTCAGGTTCGAATCAAACATATGTTTTTTTTTTTAATTGGAACCCCTGTATATCTATTATTATATTTTCGGATAATTCACATCTTCCCGAATCCTCTATTATAAGTTTTTACTACATTATACAGGGTACTTAGGAGATATGGGTCGTTTTGTGTTAAATTCATACGTCTTTCAACGCCCTGTATATGAATACACATTATAGGAAACAATTAATTATTGGCTCTTTGAGTCTTGAAATATGGTGTAATATCATCCTCTGTCGTTATTCGTTTACTGAGTTGTGGTTTGTCTACAGGACGATTTAAAACTCGGACCTTTTCTTTTCTTTCTTAATCTAAATAGAACACCCTGTATTTTATATCATAAATGTAATCCTCTATTATTCTCCTTTGCTTTTTGTTAGGGGTTCCCTGTTCCCTATACCTAAACTCAGTAATTGATGAGATATTTGAAGATATTTATTGAAATTCAAATTGTCAGATAAATTTAACACGTAGTAGGCGTCGAGTTTAAAAATTAATATAGCTTTTTTCTTTTGCTTGGTAAGAAATTGAGAGATAAAATTGTTGCAGAGAATCAGACAAACTTATTTAATACAGTTATAACGATTTAAACATTTTACCATTGTACATTTTTAGTGAATTTTCTTAGAAAAAATTCACTAACGAGATCTCGACTTTTGAATTTTGAAAAAATTTCTTCAAATGAGCGCGATCTAGGACCCCTAGAACCCATATCCGGGGTCAGTTTCAATTTTTATATGTTTATATATATATATATATATATATTTTGAGTTTTCATTCGAAAAAAATTATCATCTCAAAAAGTAATTAGCCGATTTTAATAAAATTTGGCATGTACCTTTCTTTTGTAAATAGCTTTGACAAGTTTGTTAGTCAGTTTTCCGGGAAAATTTTGAGTTTTCATTCGAAAAAAATTTTTATCTCAAAGAATAATACGCCGATTTTGATAAAATTTGGCACGTACCTTCCTTTTGTAAAAGGCTTTGACAAGTTCGTTAATCAAAAAAATCTGACGAGGTTTTCCGGGAAAATTGAGTTTTCATTTGAAAAAAAATTTTATCTTAAAAATTAAAAAATCTATGATAACCAAATTTGGTAGGTAGGTTTACGATATAAAAAGCAAACTATATACCAAAATTTAGATTTCTATGTTACAAGAAAAAAAAGTTATAAAATATTTTGTGCCAGATCATTTCTATGAAAATTCACTACCATAACGCACTTGCTGCGTCCAGGCTTTTTAAAGTTATGAAATCTAGTAAAACGAAAACCAAATAATAAAACAATACCTTAATGCATGAAGTTTTCGAAGTGACTCCCTCGTGCCTCAATACAATATTGTAGTCGAGTATAAGATCACTGACTTACATTTCTAAGAATGTTAACATTGACACTTCGAAACGCCTCTCTAATCCTATTTTTCATGTATTCTTTTGTCGTTGCGGGTTCTTTGTACACTTCACCTTTAATATAGCCCCACACAAAGAAGCCCACTTTTGTCAAGTCAGGAGACCGAACTGGCCAATCGTAATGTCCTCCCCTGCCTAGCCACTTTCTTGGAAATATATCATTCAGGTGGTCCCGAATAGGACGTCTATGATGCACAGGCGCGCCATCGTGTAAAAGCCACATGCCTTGCCGGATGTTGAGGGGAACTTCTTCCAGAAAATTTGGTAAATGATATTTTGAAGGAAACCTAAATAAACTTCACTATTTACTCTTCCTCCAAAAAATTATGGTCCTATTACATGATCACCTACAATTCCCCCATAAACATTTACTGACCACATCGAGTGGCTGTGAGTTCGCATGAAATGTGGATTTGATGTGTCGTAATTCGTAATAGTGCAGATTGTGCCTATTTACACCCCATTCTTATTGAATGTTGCTTCATCACGAAACAAAACGAAGTCGAAGAAACTATTTTGTTGATTAATTTTGTCTTTAGCCCATTCACAAAATCTCAATCTTTTTTGGAAATCGCTGTCGAGTAGTTCCTGATGCATCAGAACGCGAAAAGGATGCATTTTATACAGTGACAGGATTCTTTGAACCGTACTATGGCTAATGTCTTGTTGCAATGCCATTTTTCGTATACTTATGTGCGCATCCTCAGCAACGTTGCAGTTTTTGCTAATTCCTTTTTCTCATACATTACTGAACCTGTCCGGTCAAAACGGTCTATCAATCTTTTAAGAGCCATTTTATTTTGTTCCTGTCGCTCTGGATATATTTCGTGATATACTCCTAAGGCAAGTACACAATTCTTCTTGCATTCTCCTAGTATCCAAATGTGTGTTAAACACTGCGAAAATATCATCCACGTAACGACACCACACTCTAGGAAAATAGCCACTTTCACTTTTAAGATCTGTTTCAAATCTGCCCATGAAAAGGTCTGCAATAAATGGCGATAGCGGATTGCCCATTGCCGTGTCTAGGGTTTGTTCAAAAGATTCATTGTTGAAAAATATTTTGTTTGATACAAAGGTTTGTTAAAGTTAAATATTCTTTGCAGACATTTTCATTTATGTTATTGATTATTAACAACTGCTCTAAATACGTTAAAGTTTGCTCCGTGGGGACGCTAGGAAACAATGAGGTTACATCGAATTAAATTAAAACCTCTCCTTCAGTCAGTGGCGCAATCTTGCAATCTTGGCCGCCCTAGGCCCCAGGCCATGTAGTAAGTACCCGCCGCCCCTTTCTTAGCACCCATCATATAGACTATATAATGAATTTACTTTATTGCCCCCCCCCTAATATCTGGCCGCCCTAGGCCCGGGCCTACTGGGCCTTAGGGCAAATCAGCCACTGCCTATGAGGGCTCTCTTATTTTAGCTAGTGACATTGATATCTTGGAAATTAGTTCATTAAAGAACTATTGGTTGAAGGCCAAGCTGAAATGTGTGGAGTGGGCTTTCGCGGTGGTGGCAATCAAATCATAATCATTTCTGTTTATAGGCCACCAAATGGTAATATTAATGTTTTCTTGTCGGTTTTAACTCATGCCTTTGTTTATTTCAACAACACACCACGAGGGTTTACAGCCTAAATAATACCGTACCGTGGGTGTCGACGAGGAGGAAAAAGGCAACTTGTTAATTCTGGACTTGAAATTAGCTGGTGAAAAGTATTTGAGAGCCCGGAAGATGAAACCTAATTTCTTAGCAGCCGCTTCTGCAATTGATGTGACATGTTGGCGCAAATTGAAATTTCGATCCACAGAAATGCCAATAAGAGAAAAGGACTCATTACTTTGAATAACTTGGTTGTTCATCGTGATGGGTCTAGGGTTGGTGTATCTCTTATGAGAAAGAAAGCAAGACTGTGTGGTTGAATTGTAGAAGATTTCTACTTCCCCAGTCTAATATTTTTTGGAGATCCACGGAGACAGAACCCTCCACGAGTCTGCGATCCTTATATAATTGGGCTAAAGAGACAGGCTTAGAATATTGTATATTTGAGTGAAGAGTGCTGTCGTCCGCGTAACTGTGAACTGGGTTGGATGTGCTAAAGAGGAGGTCATTGATGTGGAGAAGAAACAAAGTAGGGACTAAAGCTGAGGAACTCCTGCACTAATTGGATACAGTTTAAAGGAATGACCATCCACGACAACATAAATGCTCCGGTTGGAGAGGAAATCTGCTGTCCAGGTAAAGAGTTTTGGTGGTAGGCCATAGGCCGGAGGTTTATTAAGCAGTGCTGCGTACCAGACCTGGTCGAATGCTTTGGATATGTCTAGAGCGACAATCTGGGATTCACCGTGTAGTTCCATAGACTTGTTACTTGTTTCAAGAATGGGTGACAAAGGAAAGGATGTCGGCAGTTGATCTGCGCTGACGGAATCCATACTGCCTGTCGTGGATTAGACTGTGTTTTTCAAGAAATTTTAGTAATTCGGTGTTTATCTATTTTTCCATCACTTTAAAGACGACTAAAAGGAGAGAAATAGGCATGTAGTAGCTAGGAAGCGCTTTGGATCATTTCTTGGGGACGGGTTGTACTCGAGCAGTTTTCCAGCTACTTCAGTCAATTTAACCTCTTTAATCTTATTGACAAATTCAAGTGAATTTAATACTGAGAAACGTTTCTGTTTGACGGGCAAGCTTTTAAACTAATTTGTCAACCACTTTACTAAATTATATGTCGGGGAATCTATAGCCGAAATAATAGGTCTAATTGATTTTCCCGGTTTATGAATTTTTGGGAGACCGTACTTCTTGGTGACTTTCGGATTAGAAGCTTGTAACTTTCTTCCTAAGTCTTTTGATAGGTATGATGTTGTGATAACCTTTTAGACTATTTTTAACGTCCGAAATCATTTTTGGTAGAGGGTTTTTATTTAGTTTTTTTGTACGGTCCTGTCGCTATGGCGTTATAAACTCTTATCTTTATACTCGTTTTTGTTCAAAATCACTACCTTATTGCCTTTATCTGCTTTGTTGACTAAATTTGTTAGTTAGGTTTATGATATAAAAAGTAAACCATACATCAAAATTTAGATTTCTATGTTAAAAGAAAAAAAGTTATAATAAAATATTTGGCGCGAGATCATTTCTATGAAAATTCACTACCATAACGCACTTGCTGCGTCCCGCCTTTTAGTGAATTTTCTTAAAAAAAATTCACTAATGAGGATATTCCGACTTTTGAATTTTGAAAAAATTTCTTCAAATGAGCGCTAATTAGGCCCCCCAGAACACATATCCGGGGTCAGTTTCAATTTTTATATGTTTATATATATATATATATATATATATATATATATATATATATATATATATATATATATATATATATATATATATACATATATATATATATATATATATATATATATATATATATATATATATATATATATATATATACAGGGTGTTACTTAATGATAGGGCGTAATTTCAAGGGCGCGTTCCTGAACAAAATTCAAGTAGAAAAGTTCATATAAATATGTATCGTGAAGAGTCTGGTTTTCAAGATACAGGGTGTCAAAGTTTAAAAAAATAATTGTTTTTTTATTAATATCTTAATAATTCTTTTGCCCATTTTGTTGAAATCTGGCAGGGTTATTCACTGTAGTAAAGCGCTAAGTTGGCACCAACTAAAAGATAATTATAAGTTCCAGTGGCGTCTCGAGGGCAGGCTCACGAATAATATTGACTAAAAAAAAATATACGCTACTAAATATTTTTTTAATTTTTTTTCAGATTAAGCACCTAAAAGTAAAACTTTTTTGCCTCTTAATATTTTTTCGTATATTACTTCCTTTTCGAGGAAAAAAATGAAAACAACTTCATTGCATGTCGAATAATTGTTAAAATGAAATAAAGTTAATTGTGAGCGTTGCTAGGAAACGTTGTTTTGACATTATGAGCATAATGTTTTTGACTTTCTGTGACAGTTTGTTATTATTTTGCCTCTGGTCAAAAGGTTAATTGTCCTATTAAAAAATGGTAAATAACTATTCTAATTTGGAGATGACACAAATGCATTTCCTTTATGGTCTTGCCAATGGTAATTCGGCGGAGGCCCGGCGGCTCTATCAAGAAAGGTATCCTGATCGTGTCCTTCCAGGTAGACAAATATTCATAAACATTCATCGTCGTCTGACTGAATCTGGCAGTTTTAAACATAATACCTCTGACGGAAGACCTCGTACAATTCGAACTCCAGCAGTTGAGGAGGCTGTCCTACATGCGGTCGAAGAGAATCCTGCAACTAGTACCCGAAAAATAGGTAGGGAGTTAAATATTTGCTATAAAACGGTATGGGAAATTTTAAGAGATTCCCTGTTGTATCCTTATCACGTACAAAGAGTTTAGGCACTTCTGCCAAGAGATTTTGATCCGCGTACGCAAATTTGTAGATGGTATCATCAAAGACTTTCAGAAAATCCTCACTTTGATTCCATCTTCCATCATTATGTTTACGGATGAAGCCCATTTTCGAAATAATCATAACTGGGCCCAAGAAAATCCTCATGCTATTACAGAGACACAGTTTCAGGAACAATTTTCTGTTAACGTTTGGATCGGTATCATAGATGACTATTTGATTGGACCATTTTTTTTTACCATAACGTCTTAACGGACAATCTACAGTAATTTTCTACAAACTGATTTGCCACTGCTTCTTGAAGATGTTCCTTTATATTTACGTCAACAACATTGGTTCATGCATGATGGTGCTCCTGCCCACTTTAGCATATTGGCTCGTGAGTATTTGAATGGAGCTTACCATAATCGGTGGATAGGTCGTGGAGGACCACAATTCTGGCCACCTAGATCGCCTGATTGAAACAGCCTAGATTTTTATTTGTGGGGGCACCTAAAAACATTAGTTTATGTTACACCAATCGAGACAGAAAAACAACTAAGGAATAGAATTGTTGACGGATGTGCAACCATACGTAACACTAATGGAATTTTCGAAAGAGTTCGTCGCTCGATGAGAAAGAGAGCACAAGCCTGCATAGAAGCGGGAAGTAGTCATTTCCAACATTTTTTGTAAATAGTTATAACTTTTCGTTTGTTAGATTTTTAAAAATGGCTTAGAAATAAGTATTCTGAACGATCACAATTAACTTGATTTTATTTTAACAATTTTTCGACATGCAATAAAGTCGTTTTTATTTATTTTTTTCCTCGAAAAGGAAGTAACATACGAAAAGATAATAAGAGGCAAAAAAGTTGCATTTCTAGGTGCTTAATCTGAAAAAAATTAAAATTAAAAAAAAAAAACTTAGTACCGTACATTTTTTTAGTCAATATTATTCGTGAGACTGCCCCTCAAGACACCACTGGAACTTATAATTATCTTTTAGTTAGTGCCAACTTAGCGTCTTATTATAGTGACTAACCCTACCAGATTTCAACAAAATGGGCAAAATGATCTTTAAGATATTAATAAAAAACCATTTTTTTTTAAACTTTGACACCCTGTATCTTGAAAACCAGACTCTTCAGGACACATGTTTATATGAACTTTTCTACTTGAATTTGGTTTAGGAATGCGCCCTTGAAATTACGCCCTATCATTAAGTAACACCCTGTGTATATATATATATATATATATATATATATATATATATATATATATATATATATATATATATATATATATATATATATATATATATGTATCACACCGATAACTCAAAAAATTATGGGCCGATTTTGATTAAATTTGGCTTGGATAAGTTCGTTAACCAGGAAAATCGGCCCAGGTTTCCCCGGAAAATTTTGTGTTTTCTTTCGAAAAAAATTGTAAAAAATTTATATTTCCAAAATTAACAAAGTAAGGGCAACCAAATTTGGTATGCGGGTTTATATCATTATACGTAAGCTACCTACCAAAATTTAGCTCTGTAGATCAAAAGACAAAAAAGTTATAGGCATTTAAATAAAAATTTATTGGGATTTTCCTCAAAATGTCAAAGTTGCTATTTAAAACGTCAAAAATTGGCAATATTTAGACAAAGAACTTGAATCTAATACGGGCTATGGAAAGAAAATGTCTCAAGAAGAATGTTTTACAAACCCTGAAGTCTTAGTTTCAACCGTCACTGTCCTTCATTCACTGTCCTTCATTTTACTAAAATGTTTCCAGAAAATTAATTTAAAATAGACCCTTTCTCTGATGCTTGACAGTAGCCTTAGCTATAGAGTTTATCGTTTAATGCTATATAATTTTTGTCGAATTTTCAGCTCAATATATCCGTTATTATACAAGATATGACATTTTTTTTATATATTAATTATAGGGTGTCTTGAGCTACATCTTAAAAAATATTTCTACAATCATAGGTGGCCCATAAGTCGTTGGTGATACAAATTTTCTTATTTTTTTAATCAAACACGCCTTATGTTATTGCATTTTCCATCGAAATATAATGCATGTTTGTAAGAACAGAAATTCTGGAGGCAGCAAGTGCGTTATGGTAGCGAATTTTGATCAAATGCTTCATATTTGAATAGCCCAATTTGCTATTAACCTATGAGGTTGACCAAGAAACGAGTTTTTGTGGGAACACTTTAAGTTTACTTTTGGAAATTTTTGTACATTTTCACACAATAAAGTTATTTTTATGAAACATGGCACATTGTTTTTACTATATAGGTTATACTGGTAACCAAAATTGATGCCTGCTTTCTTAAATAAAAAGAAAACAGACATATTTGCAATAAAAACATATTAAAGAAAATTCACTACCATAACGCACTTGCTGCGTCCCGAGTTTTTTTTAATTGAGTTTCTTTTCCACTATAAGAGCTACATTTACTAATTAAAGAGAGACTGATAACTTAAATATTATCTGCATTAAAAAACTGCTACCATATCCATATCGTCTGCATAAATAAACATATACGAGGTCAACGCAACGCAGCCGGCAGTGGAAAATTAACAATAACACGCTGAAGGTGATATAACAATAGACTATCACATAATAACGATGATAATAATAATAAGTCACTTACCTAATGGCAAATCGCATAGCAGGGCACACGCGGAAATAGCTCCGACGCTGGCACCAGATATTTTATTCAACAAAAGATGCGGAGCGTATTTTCGAAAACAGCAGGCCACACCGACATGGTATATACCCAAAAATCCACAACCAGCGAAAGACAAATTCATCTTGTTCGCAATGTTCAAACGCCTCTACAATAATTTTACCACGTTACAATAAAAATACTCGTCTTATCACAGCAATAAATATCACAATACAATAACAAATGTGCACGAGAGTTATTACGTCGATTTGAATACGTTATAAATAAAATTATCAAGAGCGCTACTTTCAACTCGCCTTCTAGATCGTTCGTGACAGAATAAATTCATGAATGCATCCGCGCCGTTCGAGAAGCAAATTCAATAACACATGTGGCGGGAATAGTGGGAGAAATAGAACGACGTAGCGGGTGAGGTCATTGGTACGTTGAAGTGGTGTGGTTGTTTCGGCAACCAATCGGGTTGAAGTGTCAAACACAGCTGTTTTGAGGCGCGCAACTTGCTTTGGCAAGTTGAATTGAATTGCTACCTGATTTCTTATATCCTACCAAATTAAAAAAATTATCTTGCTATTGTTTGACGACAGATATATGGACAGATATGCAATGTAGAAATTTTATTGGTGTTACTATGCACTTTGAAGATAACAATTCCATAAATTCTGTTGACTTAGGTGTATATCTTTTAGATGAACGGCATACAGCCGAATACATTTCAGGAGTGTTAAAACGTATATGTGAGGAATGGGGTATCCTAGAAACTAAAGTTACTACTGTTGTTACGGATGGAGCGGCCAATATGACAAAAGCTATTGAGGAAACGTTTTCCAAAAAAAGACACATTCATTGCTTCGCTCATCAAATAAATTTAGTTGCTGACAGAGCTATAAAATTTATTTCGGAATTGTGATCAGTTATATTTAAATTAAAACAATTGTAACTTGGTTTAGGCATTCAGTAGTAGCTGCTGATGAATTACAGAAGGCACAAACAAGCGACCATAAACCTGAAAAAAAATTAATACAAGAGGTGTCCACCCGCTGGAATTCCACATACTACATGATTAATCGTTTGATTGAACTGCGGGAATACATAAATACCATAGTGCAGAGACATCATTCTGCCCCCACAATGGTTACAGCCAAGGAAGTTTTTGAACTGAATAAAATCATTGAACTTCTAAAGACGTTAGAAGCAGTAACAACAGAAAATTTGTGGTCAAAAGTATATTAGTTCGAGTCTTGTAATCCCTCTCACGTATAATTTGGAAAAAGAAGTTTCACACATTGAATGTGATCTAAACGACACCTTAGGTATTTCACTAAAGAAGCACTTCTCCAAGAATATAGGAAACGATTTTCTGCTGTTGAACAAGTCCAACAATTAGCCGTGGCAATCTTGCTGGATCCGAGGTTCAAAAAGATTTATTTTAAGAGTCCTCATAATGTTGCAGCAGCAGTTAATCTAATACAACAGTTATCACTGTTAGCAGAAACGCAATGAGATGGTGACCACAATCGCGAAATAATAGAAAGTTAAACGACAAATAATAAACAGGACACGGGTAAGTAGGCTAGGTTGTCACAATGATGTTTGGTAAAAATTTTAACATAATTATAGGTACTCCAAAAAATGGGCGCATCATTCTCAGTTAGTTCAAAAGAGTGCTTCACAATAGAAAGAACAATTAAGCGAAATGTCTTTGCATTTAAAGAATCCTCTAATTAATCTTACCGAGAATCCACTGAAATGGTGGTCAGATAATAAAAATGTATATCCCCATTTATACCCTGTCGCGAAAAAATTCTTGTCCATAGTGGCGACTTCTGCACCGGCAGAACGTTTATTTTCCAAAGCTGGACAGAAAGCCACGCAAGAAAGAAACCGTTTAACTGGAGAACACTTGGGCAAAATATGATTCCTTCAGTCCATTGACAGAGATTACTGTAGTATATAAAACTGTATGGTGAGATTATCAGTATTATCACTAATATTGGTGAATTATATTATATATATATATATATATATATATATATATATATATATATATATATATATATATATATATATATATAAACAGGGTTATTAACAGTTTAGAAATAAATTTTAAGTTTACTTTTTATTATTAAAGTCATTAGAAGTTAAGTTTTTCTATTTTTGTTTTACACATTCTTTCTTATTTTATTGCAGTACAATAAACATTTATTTATTTTTGTTGCCACTTATTTTTTGTATCACTTGCACCTGCCATAATCTGCATCGGAATATGTTTCCATTTTCTAATGCCTACAAAACTACAAACTATTTTTTTTTTCTCGAAAGAACATAGAATTATAGAATTAGTAAATTCACAATTATTTTGAAAACATCGATGTTTCCTAACATCGATGTTTTCCAGCCGATGTTTTTCCTACCATCGATAGGAGGTTTCGATGTTAAACATCGATGTTAACATCGATGTTTTAAGAAATGTGCCCATCCCTAATAGATTGTATACAGTAAAACGAGGCTAGTTTGACATACATTTGATGATTTTTGTGGTATACTATTTTATGTGTATATAAAAATGTTCGGGGCGCAGCAAATGCATTATAGTAGTGAATTTTCATAAGAATTGTACACTATTAGTAAGGTTGTCTAGCTCTTTTACTATCTTTCTGAAAAAACCGAGTATCTGATTTCTGAATATCCTTCCTCCGAGGTCACTATTCTTGGTGACTTCAATGTCCATAATAATGAATGGCTAGGATCTTCAAAAACCGATCCACAAGGGAGATGAGCAGCGGAGGCCTTTGCAGTCAGCAATTCTTTAGCCAATATGGTTCAGCAACCTACTTACTTTCCCCGTATCCCAACACACAGCTCAAATCCCTTGGATCTCCTTCTTACTACAAAACCTGAATCCTATAAGATATCAGTCACCGCCCCCCTTGGTCTCTCAGACCACGGCATGGTCACTGCTTCCTGCGCAATGCAACCCGAGGTCACGCAGTCATCACACCCACGTATCGTTTGGCACTACAACTCCGCAAACTGGACGAAATGCGGAATTACTTTTCCTCATTTCCATGGGCGTCTGCCTGCTTCTCTCATCCTGACCCCTCTGATATCTCACAAAACGTCACCAAAATTATCCAAGCTGGAATGGAATTATTTATTCCACGTACACAGAAAACCTCTTCAGCCACTCAAAAGCCCTGGTTCTCTAAATCCTGTGACAAGGCCAGACTTGAAAAGGTCAAAGCTCACAAAACGCTTCTACAGAATCCCAGTCAGAAAACCGTCAAGCATTTAACGACGCAAGAAACCGCTAAGTCCGCATTCTTTCTGAGGCAAAAAACTCGTTTAATAACCACATCAAAAACAAAGTCCTCTTAAGCTCCAACGGCGGCAAACCCTTCTGGTCTCTTGCTAAATCTATTGGGAATAATTTCTGCAAAAGCACGTTCCCACCTCTTGTCTCAGGGGATTAAATTGTTTCTACCGCCCTGGGCAAGGCTGTACTTTTTGCTTCGTTGTTCGCCGGCAATTCTACTCTCAACCCACCTCCAAGTACAAATTAGTAATCTTACTAACACTGACAGAAATAATTTTTATAAATGTAAAAATCTGTTGCTTTTTGTTTATTGTACCTGATTTCACTTCCAAATTTACTCTCAATCGTCGACAGTGAACTACTTTTAGCTATATTAATATTTTATACCTTTTTAGAATCTCCGTAAAATAGAGAAGTTTTTGAAATTATTAGCCAGTAAATTTTATCAAAATTCTTTTGCAGTCCGGAAGTTCATTCCAAATTTTAAACAAATTGGGAAGAAAAGTACGATTTTTAATTTTAGAGAATTTTTCGTAAAACGAAATAGATCTGTGATAATATATATATATATATATATATATATATATATATATATATATATATATATATATATATATATATATATATATATATATATATATATATATATATATATATATATATATATATATATATATATATATATATATATATATATATATATATATATATATATATATATATATACCGTACCGATAACTCAAAAAATAATGGTCCCATTTTGATAAAATTTGCTACGTACCTTCCTTTTGCAAGTGGCTTGGATAAGTTAGTTAGCCAGGAAAATCGGACCAGTTTTTCCGGAAAAATGTTAAGTTGGCATTCAGAAAATTTTTGTATCTTCGTAAATAACAGAGC
Organism: Tillus elongatus; assembly: GCA_964006375.1. Taxonomy (NCBI): domain Eukaryota; kingdom Metazoa; phylum Arthropoda; class Insecta; order Coleoptera; family Cleridae; genus Tillus; species Tillus elongatus. The sequence goes on along the minus strand of OZ023267.1, from coordinate 137,089,047 downwards.
TATGACCACCAAATTGGGCATATATGTTTCTACTATCAAACTTACTCTACTTACCGAAATTAAGATGTCTAAGCTGAAAGAAAAAAATGTTATCAGCATTTAAATTAAAAAAAACTGGGTGCCACTGCTGATCAGAGGATAGCACAAGGACAAAATATTTTGTGTGATTAACAAAACCAATTGAATATTACATACAACGGTTAAGTTTTCTTGACCCAGAAAGGTCAAAAAGTAGCAGAAAATGATATATTTTTTTTAATTTTATAATTTTTCTTCTTAAAACGTCAAAGTCGCGATTAAAACGTCAAAATTTGCAATTTCAGACAACGAATCTAAAACAAATACGGATTATGTAAAAGAAACGTTGTAATAAGTGTGTTTTACAAAGCTTTAAGTTACAGCTTCAACCATCATTGTCCTTCATTTTACTAACATATTTTCGGAAAATCCATTTCAAATAGTCCCTTTTTCTGATACTTTGGCAGTAGTTTCAGGTATAGAGTTTATGGTTTAATAGTTTATATTTAAGCAAATTTTCGTAGAAAAAAATCGTTACTGAGAAAACCGCACCTTACGAATTAAAAATATTTTTTCAAATGATCGCGAACTAGAACCCCTAAAACCCATATAAGTTTTTGTCTGTTTACACATGTACAGGGTGACTCATTTCTACGGTAAAGCTCAATATATCCGTTATTATGCAAGATCTGCGAAAAAATTATGTACATTAATTATAGGGCCTCGAGCGCCATCTTATAAACCTACTTTGACAACCACAGGGTGGCTCATAAGTCGTTGGTGATACATACTTTCTTGTTTATAGAACAGCCCCTTATGTTATTGCATTTTTGTAATTTCCATCCAATTATAATGGATGTTTGTAAGGAAAAAAAATGATATCGTTCATCGTTTTTGAGTTATTTCAATTGTTTTGTGACTTTTCACGTTTTTGGCAAATATCACAAACACCTATCACAAAAATGTGATACGCTGTTCTAACCACTAGATGGCGGAGCCCCATGAAAACTACGCGTTCAGTGAGCTTTTTGTTTGTATTACTTGTCGAAAAAATCGAGCTGCCATATACAGGTACTCCCAAATAGTGCCTGAATTTGAACAGTTTTCGCAGAAGTTTTTAGTGTTTCCTTACAAATCATTTTTTTGTAAGATTTTTGTGATATATTGGTAATTAATAATAAATGTTTAGTATGTTATTGTAAAAAAAGTTGTCGAATTTTTGTGGCAACTATAATTCAGTGTAACATTACTGAAGGCAATTTCTGTAAAAAAAAAGGTGATTGTTTTTTCAATTTTGGTCCCAAAGCTGTTTGTGAATAATTATATCTTGGCAGGTGTGTAAATAGCCTGAAGAGGTTTTTTCTGGAACTTTTCAAGTGTATTTTCGGAAAATGTTTGCATTTTTTTAAACAACAAAGCTATTTTAGTGAAAGATGGTACATTGTTACTACTATATAGGTTATACTGCCAACCAAGTGTCCTTTTAAAAACAAGACATATTTGACATTGAAAACATTTTAACGAAAATTCGCTACCATAACGCACTTCCTGCGTTCAGACTTTTTCTTCTTCTGAGGTTCTAAATAATAACACCAAATACTTGAGATTGGTTCGATAACGTCAGTATTGAGGGGTTAACGTGCACAAAATTCGCATCCAGGATATGTTTTTTTGCAGGGGGGGGGGTTAAATACTTTAAAATTTGAGGTTTTTTTTCCATAAAATTGTTAATAGCTTTAAAGCCGTAAACTTTTTGATAAGATCATATAAGGTTCTAAAAGGGCTTGAGCTGGTCTATCTTCGTGTGACGTTTGATTTACTCCTATTGGGACATCGAGGCACCTGTATATATATATATATATATATATATATATATATATATATATATATATATATATATATATATATAATTGAAACTGACCCCGAATATGGGGTCTTAATTAGCATTTATTTAAAAAACAATTCGTTGTCTCCTCATTAGTGATTTTTTTCTACAAAAATCACTGAAATTAACAAAGTAGAGACCCATATTCATGTGTAAAATATTTATGTATTTATACGCAGAAGGTGAAAGTCCTAAATTTATCTTTATCAATTTTACTGCACAGGCAAATTCCATGGAAGAAATTCCCTATCTTTAAATAAGAAACAGAAAAATAAGAAACACACATTTATGGTTTGATAGCCAATAGATAAAAGCGATGAAACAATAGAATAGATAAATGGGGAAACGTTATATATATTTTCTGTAGTAATATTTTGACATAATTTTTTTACGTCAAATGACATGTAAAATTTTAATATCTACATTCAACTTTGCACCGATATAAAAATAATTACCTGAATGTATTGCCTTAGTTCTGTACCCTCTACTTAAATATACAAAGACTGATTCTCCCCTTCTGACCTATACAGGTGGAATGTTTACATTCGGGTCGATAGGTTCGAATATATTGTTCAGATTAGGTCGAACGGATCAAACATTTTTAGGTGGCTTAAAATAAGTGGATTAGTTTTGAAAGACTGGAATGGTCGTTCACATTCCACCGTTTAGGTCACTCGAAAAGGACCAGAGGAATTGTTCTTTGTGGGTGCAGATTTATAATGACTACACGCAAGGGCATTCCCAGCGAGGGGCTGGGGGGGGGGGCGGGGGGTTGCAGCGTTCTATTATTTTCAGGCAGAAAACCTCTCAAACGGAAAAAGGATCATGATGACAGTAGTGGAAGTGGAAGCAGTGATGGTAATGAAGATGGAACTAAACTGACCGAACTATCGGATTCTGTGTCTATTATGGAACAAGGGTCTAGTAATTCTTCACCTCTACACGTAGCTGTTCCTGGGACATCTACAACGATTGAAGAATACGACGGCTACCATGAAAATGACATTGGTCGTTATGTTGGTCATGCCCTTAAGTTGCCATCAGAAAAAAGCAAGGATTTGCTTACAAATCCCTGGGTTCCACCATCAAATTACGATTTTGGTTCTGATGCCAGCCATTTGAAAAGAAAAGTTAACCGCCGCTGGTTAGATCAATATACTCCTTGGTTGGTGTACTCAAGTCGTCTGAAAGGTGCTCTATGTATGCACTGTGTTCTTTTTCCTCCTAGTATTGCTACAGTTAAAGGAGTTTTGGGGTCATTCATGATAAGGTCATACGTGAAGTTTAAAGATATACATGAAGATTGTAGAAATCACGTCGGCAGTCACTACCACAAAACTTCAACAGCTGCTGCAAAAGCGTTCCTTAAAAATGTTCCAAACAAATATTGTCATCAATTATTTCTTGTATCATATTTTGTGGAACTCATGATTTGCCACTTAGAGGAAAGGAAGGAGATGAGGGGGTTTTCTTTGACCTTTTAAATTTGAGAATTGACTGTGGTGATGTGAAGCTAAAGAATCATTTGGATACATGTAGAAAAAATGCAGTCTACACTTCACCAAAATGAGATTATAAGATTATGTGGTGAAGTTGTCAAAGAAAGAATTATTGAAGATTGTAAACAAGCAAAAGCTTACGCTGTAATGGCCGATGAAACAGGAGATATCGCTGGAAAAGAACAGTTTTCTATCGGATTGCGGTTCTATGATGAGAATCAAGAAAAAATCAGAGGAATTTGTAGGCTATGTTGAGCTGAAATCTCAAGATGCCCCCAGAATTTTTTAGTTGATCAGAATCTTTCAGCAGAGAATTGTGTTGGATTTGGATTTGACGGTTGTTCTACGATGGCTGGAAAAGAAAGTGGTGTACAGGCCATTTTGAAGAAAAAGTACAATAAATCTTTATTTTTCCATTGCTCAAGCCACAAACTAAATCTTGTGGTCAATGATGCTAGCAAACTACCGGAAATAAGAAACTTAATTGCAACAGTTAAGGGTACAATATCCTTCTTTCGTGAGTCGCCACCCCGCAGGAATTCGCCTCGTAATCTATTAAGGCTCAGTGAGACCAGATGGTCTGAGAAATACAAGAGCATTAGGAAGTTTTCAGACAGCTTCCATGAAATCGTCAATGCGCTAGAACATCTCTCGGTCGAAGGAAACTATGCTACAAGAAAATTTACCTATCAATTGTACTGTGCAGTTACTAAACCAATTTTCATCGTAGGTTTAGTCATGATTGCAAAGTACTCTGCGATTTTGGAACCCGTTGTGAACGTTCTACAAAGTAAAAATATGAATTTGATTATGGTGAGGAAACATATTGGTGCAATCCTTGATGTCATCAAGAAGTATCGACAAGAAATTGAACATGTTTTTGATGAATTACTTGAAAAATCACATGATATCGCGGAGAAAGTCGGCGTTGAGTTAACAGTCCCACGAATTGTTCAAAAGCAAATACACAGAAGTAATCCGCCATCTGAAACTGCGACTGAATATCGGAGACGGTCGTTATCTTGACTCTTTAACTTTATCATTGAATGTTAGATTCTCACACGAAAATACACCTGCTTTTGCCTTATCCCATCTTCATCCTTCATACATGCTAAAAATGACTTCAAAAGATTTGGAGAAAAATGCAAAATCTTTCATGGAGTTTTATGAGTTGGGTGATATCTCTGCAGAATTAGATTTGTGGTATAATCTGTGGAAAGAGAAGAATTTAGCAGGAGACAAATTAAAGGATTTTGAAGTGGCTGCACTTTTGGAGGAAGCTAATATTTTTTCCCCTGTAACAAGACATGCACTCCTCATTTTAAGTGCTTTCCCATCAACTACGGCTACTATAGAACGATCTTTCAGTACCCTTCGAAGGGTAAAGACCTGGCTGAGAAGTACAATGGGAGAAGACAGACTGACTGGGTTGTGTTTGATGAGCGTCCATCGGAAATTCTTCAAGGAAAATCAGGACTGGATTGAAACGAAAGTTTTGAACAAGTTTTGTACAAATCCAAGAAAAATTATACTACTATAAGACTTGTAACTAGAATATTTTTTTAAGCAAATAATTGTAATAACTTAGTTGATAAAGCACTACATAATTTTCTTAAAATTTTGGTTTCATTCACCTTTTCCGCGATAAGATGTTACAACCTGAACGACCATGGCTTGACCTCCCCCCCCCCCCCTAGTTTTGATCCTGGGTACGCCCTTGAATACACGTAGCGTTAAAACAACCACAATTTAATATGGTAAAGTTACAAAGTTTTACATAAAATTATTATTGTGTGAATTGTGATCCAATTTTGATCAATACAATGACAAGTGACTAACAAATGTATCTGGAGGCATCTTGCAAGGAGGGTCAACGTTATCCAGGTGAGAAACGTGGATTTGGATGTCTTGATGCCGCTTGAATGCGGTCGAATGGATTTCTAATGACGGCTCAGCCGCTCATCGAAACACTGACTTATTGAACGAGGCTCGCTGACCTGTCCATGTGACAAACGTAAGTTTCGTGGTCTTGACGATGAAGAAGTGTTGATTACGGGTTGCGGATCAGACAATCTTTCTACGGTGCCTTCTGACCGCTAGACGACGACGTTAAGTTTCATACGACCACAGCATAATCAACTATAATGCGGAGTATGACTACTGTTCACCGTTTAGCCGGTCTTGGTACGACCCTTTTCTTTTCTCCCTCAGGGCTCGGACGCGGCTTTGCCGCCCCGATAGCACTGCAACCTTTGGCTTATTCTGCATGCCCTTAGTCTTTTTTACTCCACCCATTCCAAAATCACTGTGCCTTGAACTAGTATGCACAGCGATTGGTATGGTGAAGTTTTATAATGCTGTGTCTCCGGTCTAGGCTGACCGTAAATCAGTTGTCTTTTGCAGTCCAGAGCTTTACACTCGCACAAGATGTGCTGGGCTGATTCCTCCCACTCGCCGCAAAGTCTGCATGCGAGGTCCCCCTCGAACCGCCCCATTTTATGCAGGTGTTTCTTGACGGTTATGTGTCCCGTCAAGAGACCTGTTATGTTTCTGAGCTGTCCTCTGCTAAGACTTAACAGCTCCACAGCTCTCTTTGAACTGGGTGCGTCAATTATTGACTTCCCATGTCTGAGCCCTGGATAGACTGCCCAGTACACCTTGTGGTGGTTTGTGACCCAGTATCTAATGGCTCCCCTGGCAGTGCTCTTTGTCACGCCCAGAGACGCTTTTGGTCCCATAAATGGTTCTGCTGACCCTCTCTTCGCGAGACTGTCAGCTTCTTCATTGCCTTTGACCCCCGAGTGACCCGGCACCCAGATGAGGGCGACCTCATTCTGCCCAGCCAAGTCGCTCGTCTCGTCTCGGCACTAGTACGACCCTTACTGAACGCTGGATGACGAGAAAGTGGGAGAGTCTTGGATTATGTTGTAGCTGCTTCTGTGTGTTGATACCACTTGATGACACTTGTTGGCCTCCTGGCGGCTGTTGTAGGTGTTAAGGGGGGTTGCAGGGTAATAAGGGACAGGGTTGGACTCAGGGATATTAGGCATGAATATTCACAAATATTGTAACACAACACAGGTGTTTGACACAACTGGTCCGCTAGACGTTTAGTTGGTTAGGCGTTTTGGTTCCTGAAAGTGAAGTAGCCTGGGTAACCGTCGCTCATCTTTTCAATGAAAATGTTTTTGTTTTGCTGGCACCTCCAGTGACATCGGAAGTTGCCGTCCTTCGTTATTATACACAACACAAGTACCTAATACAAAAATTTTCAAATTGTCTTATTAACATGTGACAATATACCTTACTCAGTCAACGTTATTAATGAATTATGAATACATAGTCTATGTAACAATTAAACTTTTACTGCAAAAATATACATCATAATACGGTAGTAATGAGATGGCGCTTCATCTTGCTGAAACCAGACTTTTTGAATTGGCGCTCCTAGGGCAGGAATCACTTAATTTTGTAGCAGTTCCCATCAACTGTAGCCAGTCAAGTTACCGTTAATAATAAATGGTCCGATAACGCGAGTGTCAATAATACCTGCCCACGTCTTTCATGTTTGTGGATGTTGTATGTGGTTGTCTATCATCCAATGAGGATTTTCGGTGGACCAATATCGGCAATTGTGTTTTTCACTTTACCATTTAAACAGCCTTTCTATAATATTTATTTTTAGAAGCATTTGTTAGCTTAAGTTTTTATTTTTCTATGGCTTAATTTTAGATATTTACATTTTTGTCTTGTATTTTGTGCGACCGCATTGTTGGAAGACTATATTTTTATGTTCTGATTAACGTGTTTATAATATAATAAATAATACACTTAAATTACAAATCAACTGTTACATGACCTTATACATTGTTGCATGCGTAAGATACTACGACAGGATATTTGTTTTTCTTTCTATAATCTGTTTGACCTGTTGACAGCGAGTCGAACATACACACTTTATTTCGTAGTTTTTACATTGGCATTAAAAACATCTAGGCATAAAAGGCAAAAGGTAAAGGCAAGATGCTTACTGGCAATTAGGCCATTGCTGACCCTTTTTGCTCATCTAAACTAACCTACCCTCCACCTTAATATCGACCTCAACGACAGCAGTGATTTGAAAAATCATCCGCTGCCGGTGAGTCTCGAACCGTTGTCCCCCGAGGCCGAATTGAAAAGTCTGAATCGACTTTCCCGCACCGCCACGGAGGCGCTAACATGTAGGCATACTCATCAGTTTTAGTTCTTAGCGAATTTTCATTAATAAACATTCGCTAATAGAGAGCTCACTTCAGATTAGCGCGAATTTGGGTCCCTAGAACCCAAAACTAAGGCCGTTAAAATTTTTATATGTTTATATATATATATATATATATATATATATATATATATATATATATATATATATATATATATATATATATATATATATATATATATATATATATATACTCAAAAAATACTCAACTGATTTAAACGAAACTTGGCACATATCTTCACTATGTTGAGACCGCGGACGAGTCATATATCATCTATAACGGACATTTTTTCCCCCCAAAAATATACAAAAATATTGTTGAAAGCGCTATATTTTTGTAAGTATTAGAGTAACTGGAATGAGATTTTACATGTGGCTAGAAATAGTGCAAATAAACCTATGTTGTGAATTTTAAGTAATTTGGTACACAATATTTAGAGTTTTTTCCAAATTAAAAATAAAATCCCAAAGACATGCGTTGAAACGACTTAGTGGTTAAAGTTCAATGCCTGACAGACAGAGTAGTTAACTGCCACGCGTAGAGTGATTCATACAACAGGTATAAACCGTACATCAACGATAACCAAACTAGATTAATACTAGGCATAAAACATACCACCCGAACGAACAATCGTTAAATCTCGGCCGTAATTATGAAAAATGACAGACGACATGAAATTTAAAAAAATGCCAAGTGATTGTTATTTAACTGGGAGATTCAATCAATTATTAAAATACATTATATTTGTAGCTTTATTAACGGCCCCAAATACAGTTTTAGCGCAGCATAGATATATTATGCTGTCGCATAATATAGCATAAATTTAAATAAAATCAAGCCGAGTCTCTATAAAAATGACTCTAAAATAGTTTATTTTATCTTTAGACTTAAACATAAGACGTCATATAGGTTAGGTTAGGTTTGAATGTGAGTGGTCCATATCGGACCTTCCACCGCGACCAAAGGTCTATTGTGGCTCAAGACGTCATATAAGACGGAAACAGTCGTGCGATGTGTTTCAATGGTGATTCTACTAATTCTGTAATTAATTGTTACGTATACTTTAAATATAATATCCCGGGCATGAAGCCGATCTGGAGTATCATGTAAGCAAAACGTTAGCTAAGGTGTGCATACATGGCCCAGAGACAGCGTCGTTGCCTTAGGTTTTCACATTTTTCCTATTATCCTCTTATAATCCAGATGTCTAAAACTTAAACAAAATACAAACACTAACACATTACTAATTAGAGGCTTTTTGCTATATTACTAAAACCATGAGGTAAGCTCACTGTAGGTAGAAACTCATAATGTCAGTTGATAATCTAAGATATATGGATGTGTATATATTTATTTATATGTATTTATACAATATTATGTAAAAATTTCAATAATAAATATCTCGGCAAATAACAAAGTAAGGGCAAGCAAATGGCTCGCAGGTTTATAGCATTATATGTAAATTACCTACCAAATTTTAGCCCAGTAGGTTGAAAGACAAAAAGTTATAGCCATTTAAAGAAACATAAATTGGCGTTTTCCTCAAAACGTCAAAGTCGCGATTTAAAACGTCAAAGGTGGCAACATTTAGGCAAGGAACCTGAAACTAATACGAGCTATGAGCTATGGAAAGAAAATGTCTCAAAAAGAATGTTTTACAAAGCCTGAAGTCTTAGCTTCAACCGTCATTGTCCTTCACTTTACTAAAATATTTCCAGAAAATTCATTTCAAATAGACCCTTTCGCTGATGCTTTGGCAGTAGTCTTAGCTATAGAGTTTATCGTTTAATGGTATATAATTCTTGTCGAATTTTCGTAAACAACCAATAAAGCTCAATATATCCGTTATTATACAAGATACGAAAAAAATTGTATATATTAATTATAGGGTGTCTTGAGCTACATCTTAAAAAAATATTTCTACAATCTCAGGCTGGCCCATAAATCGTTGGTGATACAATTTTTTTTTTATCGGACACGCCTTATGTTATTGCATTTTTGCATTTTCTATCGAAATATAATGCATGTTTGTAAGAAAAGAAATTCGGGACGCAGCAAGTGCGTTATGGTAGCGAATTTTCATTAAATGCTTCAAATTTGAATAGCTCAATTTGCTATTAACTTATAAGGTTGACCAAGAAACCAGTTTTTTCGGGAACACTTTAAGTTTACTTTCGAACATTTTTGTACATTTTCAAACAATAAACCTACCCTCACCCAATAACAAAGCAAGGACAACCAAATTTGCGACGCGGGTTTATATCGTTAGAGGCAAATTACGTAGCAAAATTTAGCTCTGTAGGTTAAAAGTCAAAAAGTTATAGGCATTTAAAGACAAATAAATTGGGGTTTTCCTCAAAACGTCAAAGTCACGATTTAAAACGTCAAAATTGGCAATATTTGGGCAAAAAACCTCACAATAATACAGGCTATGGAAAGAATATGCCTCGAGGAGAATGTTTTACAAACCCTGAAGCCTTAGCTTCAACCGTCATTGTCCTTCATTTTACTAAAATATTTCCAGAAAATTCATTTCACATAGACCCTTTCTCCGATGCTTTGGCAGTAGTCTTAGCTGTAGAGTTTATCGTTTAATGGTATATAAGTTTTGTCGAATTTTCGTAAAAAATCAATAAAAAATTGTATATATTAATTATAGGGTGTCTTGAGCTACATCTTAAAAAATATTTCTACATTCACAGGATGGTCCATAAGTAGTTGGTGATACAATTTTTTATTATTATTTTTTCGAACACGTCTTATGTTATTGCATTTTTGCATTTTCCATAGAAATATAATGCATGTTTGTAAGAAAAGAAATTGGGGACGCAGCAAGTGCGTTATGGTAGCGAATTTTCATTAAATGCTTCAAATTTGAATAGCTCAATTTGTTATTAATCTATAAGGTTGACCAAGAAACCAGTTTCTTCGGGAACACTTTAAGTTTACTTTCGAAAATTTTTGTACATTTTCAAACAATAAAGTTATTTTTATGAAACATGGCACATTGTTTCTACTACATAGGTTATACTGGTAACCAAATTTGATGCCTGCTTTCTTAAAAAACACACATATTTGTTATTAAAAACATTTAAATGAAAATTCACTACCATAACGCACTTGCTGCGTCCAGACTTTTTCTTGTTATACACGGAAAATATGTAATTTGAGTAGCTATGCTGTTAGAGAAAGCAACCATCCTTTTTGTTATTTACGATTCTTTAGTACATATGTACAATATGTAATGGTACAAAACAACTTAAAGAAAATACAATCACAACATTAGATTACTTCTTATCAGAGTGGTATTTTCAACAGTTTTACGTCATTTCATCTCGGCAAGTGTGCTTTCTTATCATATCTCCTTCACTGGAATAGAAGTCATAAAAATAAACGAATAAACACTATCCAAGTAAACATAAATTCGTTTGACAATGGTAAGTTAAGGTGCGAAAACTGTGATAAAATCGCAAATAGTGTGAACTTTCATTTGTTTACAGCACAACTGCATCGATTGATTATTGTATTGTAATTTTTCCACGTGTCCACTTTAGTTTCTAATCAACAAAGCCATATAAAACCTAAGATGTTTACGTTATCGAGACGAGACCTCATTGCTGACCGTTTTTAAATCAAGTCACCCGTGAATGACGTCAGAAAACATGACCCTCTTGGTTGCATTCATATAAATTTACTGAAGCCTCATATCGCGATGCCATTCTACAATATGATCTCGAATAAATATAGAATTGTTTAATTGATAAAACTATGTTGTAACATAGAGGTTTGTGTGTACGTTATCATAATAATTAATAATTATTGTGGTTTCCGTATTTCTAATCGCAACAAGTTCGTCCAAAGTGTCCCAATTTCTTTTTTGTTTTGCAACTTATTCCGCAAATATCTTCTCTGGTAGATTTGGAATCGTTTTGTTAGATTGACGTAGTATTGACAAAATAGTTACATGTAATCTTTCTGTGTCACCTTTATTATAGTGTTGTTTTTAGATAACATCATATAATGAGCATGAGATTTATAATACAATTATTATACGTTTGAAGTAAACAGCTACATTTTTATTTTGACAGTTCATCACTTCTGCTATTGAAAACAAATGAATGACATTATTAATGTTAGATATATATTTTTTTAATTTCAACAACACACCACGAGGGCTTACAGCCTAAATACTATCCTACCGTGGGTGTCGACAAGGAGGAAAGAGGCAACTTGTTAATTCTGGACTTGAAGGTTTGGAGGTTCGGGGGAGAAGGAAAAACCTGTGCCGGCAAGGAGTTCCACAACTTGGAAGTCCTCGGAACAAACGAGCGGGCATAACAAGATGTTCTATGTCTGGTGACCTGGACAGTAAAAGGGTGCATTCGCTCTGTTCCTCTGGTAGATCTGTTGGGGGCAGCAGGTGGAGGAACTATGGAAGAAAGCTCCTCTGAGCAGTGCCCGTGCAGATATCTATAAAAGAGAGAGAGAGAGAGAGAGGTCACCAACGGCACGTCGGTGGGCAAGGTATGGCAGTCTTTGGGTAAGGGTAGGGTCACCGATGAGACGTATAGCTCTCTTCTGAATGGAGTCCAGGATAGCGAGTGTAGAAGCGGCAGCAGCACCCCAAATGTGGGAGCAGTATTCGAGGTTTGGTCTTATTTGTGAAGTATATAAAGTATAGAGATTAGCTGGTGAAAAATATTTGCGAGCCCGGAAGAGAAAACCTAATTTCTTAGTAGCCGCTTCTGCAATTGATGTGACATGTTGATGCCAATTGAGATTTCGATCCACAGAGATGCCAACAAGTGAAAAGGGCTCATTACTTTGAAAAACTTGGTTGTTTATTGTGATGGGTCTAGGGCTGGTGTATCTCTTATAAGAAAGAAAGCAAGACTGTGATTTCGTGGGGTTGAATTGTACAAGATTTCTACTTCCCCAGTCTAATATTTTTTGGAGATCCACGGAAATAGAACCCTCCATGAGTCTGCAATCCTCATCTAGTTGGGCTAAAGAGACAGGCTTAGAATATTGTATATTAAAATGGAGGGTGCTGTCGTCCGCGTAACTGTGAACTGGGTTGGATGTGCTAGAGAGGAGGTCATTAATGTGGAGAAGAAACAAAGTAGGGGCTAAAGCTGAACCTTGAGGAACTCATGCACTAATTGGATACAGTTTAGAGGAATGGCCATCCACGACAACAGAAATGCTCCGGTTGGAGAGGAAATTTGCTGTCCACGTACAGAGTTTTGGTGGTAGGCCATAGGCAGGTAGTTTATTAAGCAGCGCTGCGTGCCAGACCAGGTCGAATGCTTTGGATATGTCGAGAGCGACAATCTGGGATTCACCGTGTAGTTACATAGACTTGTACCAAGAATGGGTGACAAAGGAAAGGAGGTCGGCAGTTGATCTGCGCTGACGGATTCCATACTGCCTGTCGTGGATTAGACTGTGTTTTTCAAGAAATTTTAGTAATTCGGTGTTTATATACTTTTTCATCACTTTAGAGATGACTGAAAGGAGAGAAATAGGCCTGCAGTTGCTAGGAAGCGCTTTCAATCATTTCTTGGGGACGGGTTGTACTCGAGCAGTTTTCCAGTTACTGTGGAATATGCCCCTATTGTAAGATGTCTGAGACAGACGAGTCAGGACAGGAGCAAGTTCTGGTGCGCATTTTTTGAGAACAATTGCTGGGATCTCGTCAAGGCCAGAGGCTTTCCTGGTATTAAGAGAAGAGAGCATCTTACCTACCTTTCTAGTTTTGAAAATGATATCCGTCATTTTATGCGCGACACTGGGGACTGTTGGTGGTTGAACATTTGGAGGTGGGTTGAGAGTAGAATTGCCGGCGAACAACGAGGCAAAAAGTTCAGCCTTGCTCAGGGCAGTAGAAACAATTTCATCCCCTGAGACAAGAGGTGGGAACGTGCTCTTGGAGAAATTGTTCCTAATAGATTTACAAGAGTCCAGAAGGGTTTGCTGCCGCTGGAGCTTGAGAGGACTTTGTTTTTGATGTGGTTATTAAACGAGTTTTTCGTATCAGAAATAATGCGGACATAACGGTTTCTTGCGTCGTTAAATTCTTGACGGTTTTCTTGACTGTGATGGTGTAGAAGCGTTTTGTGAGCTTTGACCTTTTCAAGTCTGGCCTTGTCACAGGATTTAGAGAACCAGGGCTTTTGAGTGGCTGCAGAGGTTTTCTGTGTACGTGGAATAAATAATTCCATGCCAGCTTGGATAATTTCGGTGACGTTTTGTGAGATATCAGATGGGTTAGGATGAGAGAAGGAGACAGACGCCCATGGAAATGAGGAAAAGTAATCTCGCATTTCGTCCCAGTTCGCGGAGTTGTAGTGCCAAACGATACGTGGGTGTGATGACTGTGTGACCTCGGGTTGCATTGCGCAGGAAGCAGTGACCATGCCGTGGTCTGAGCGACATAGGGGGGCGGTGACTGATATCTTATAGCAGTCAGGATTTGTAGTAAGAAGGAGATCCAAGGGATTTGAGCTGTGTGTTGGGATGCGAGTAAAGTAAGTAGGTTGCTAAACCATATTGGCTAAAGAATTGCAGACTGCAAAGGTCTCCGCTGCTCTTCCTTGTGGATCGGTTTTTGAAGATCCTAGCCATTCCTTATTATGGACATTGAAGTCACCAAGAATAGTGACCTCGGAGGAAGGATATTCAGAGATCAGCTGGTCGGTTTTTTCAGAAAGGTAGTCAAAGAGCTGGACAAAGTTGTTGTCAGAAGGTGACCGGTAAATGCAACAGACGAATTTAGTTGCAGCCCTGAGAGAGAGTTTTATCCATAGTATGTCTTTTCTTCCAGCTTCTTAATTGGGGAGTCTGGTGCAGGGTAGATTGCTACGGACGTACGCGCACACGCCTCCATGCAATCTAAAAGAAGTAAGGTGCTCATACCCCGGGAAATTAAGGTGATTAGTGGCTGTTTTGGCACTGATTTGAGTTTCGGTCAGGAAAAGGAGTTGGGTCCTATTAGCCTGGAGGAAATGGTGGACGGATTTCAGGTTAGAATTTAGGCCACATATATTCGAGAAGGATATTGTAAATCTCGATGCTGGCGCCTGTACACCCCTCTCCCGGAGATCCGAATGGAGGGGTATTTTGCCTCCGGAATCTTTTGTACAAGGAGGAGCCATCATCATTTTTGCTTATATATCAATAAGTTATATAAAATTTCCAATATACAGTATACTAAGTGAATATTGGAACCTGTGATAAACACTAAGCACACTTGGAGAACCCAAATCACTACAACACATTTTCTGTCCTGACGATCGTTTCACTAACAAAGTTAGCGTCATGAGAGGATGAAAAATTCTAAACACTTAACTCCTAAACATTGTGTTTACCTATATTTTTTCCTTAGGGCTCGTCCGCGTCTTTGCCGCCCCGATAGCGTTTAGCTATATTAGATGTCAGGTAAACCCTGACACCCTAGAGAGAGAAGTCACATACAAACTTTCCACGGTTATATTTTTATTTTTATCACCAGAAATCCCTATAAAAATTCCATTCTAATTGTTGTTTCGGTCTCTTTTTCCATCAAATCGATGAATAATAATAATAATAATAATAATAATAATAATAATAATAATAATAATAATAATAATAATAATAATAATAATAATAATAATAATAATAATAATAATAATAATAATAATAATAATAATAATAATAATAATAATAAACTACAGTCATTACTATAAAAAAACAATCTAAAAAAGACGATACATTAGAACTATTCGAAATTTTAGTGACGTTTATCTGTCATCTCACAATAAATATCAGTTGTTACGTTCTCTGTGCCTCCTGTATCTGACAGAATACAGTTTTTACAAGCGAAAGTAAAACAAACCACTATAACTCGAAAACTATCAACTATAGAAGGCAAACCTTATACTAGATCGATGCAGAATTGAATGACCTACCTGACTAATCCATAAAATATAGGGTGTTCCATTTGAAAATAACAAGTTATGCCACTTTAAAGTTGGGTATGTTGTAACCCTAAAGAAATACACCCTGTACAATGATAACAAATTAATCTTTAAATATTTCAAAGAATTGAATGTCGTTTATTGATATTTCAAATTTAAGGCAGGGAAACTCAAAGCTCAGCCCATAGCATACGTTTGAAGTAACATATAAATCGGAGCTAAAAAAAGAAAGTCATAATATTTTCACAAATATCAAAGATAGCTATAGGAAATGCTACACAAAGTCACATTTGTTTTTTAATCTCCATCCAAAAATGAAATAAAAAGTATAGCATTCCATTTAAAATAACGAAGTTGATAGCTACTTCCGGTGCAACCGGAAGTTCCACAAAGCTTAGTATATTTTTTCGATATAGCTTAGATAATGGCTAGAAAATTTTGTTCAAAGTTTTTTTGGCTAGCTCTTAGGGTAAGGGATACATAGAGGAATTACACACTATTGGGACACGCTGTATATATATATATATATATATATATATATATATATATATATATATATATATATATATATATATATATATATATATATATATATATATATATATATATATATATATATATATATATATATATATATATATATATATATATATATATATATATATATATATATATATATATATATCCAACCGATAACTCAAAAAATAATTAACCGATTTGGATGAAACTCGACAAGTACCTTCCTTTTATTAATGGCTTGGATGAGTTCGTTAGTCAGGAAAATCAAACAAGGTTTTCCGGGAAAATGTTGAGTTTTCTCTCGAAAAAAATTTTTTCTCCAAAAATTACACAGCTGTTTTAATGAAATTCGGTGAATATGTTGCCTTGGGAAAGACCTTACTAAGTACCAATATTCAGCGTTCCAGGTTTATAGAAAATTGAGTTATTCAAATTTGAAGCATTTAATGAAAATGCACTGCCATAACGCACTTGCTGCGCCCCGAACTTTTTTATGTTTCATTTTAGTTTCGTTTTTAACCATATGTTAATGTATTTTTGCCTTATTAAATAAATAAGTATATTCTTATTACGTTCAATAATACATGCCCCTGCTCTGTGTCTGTTCTTATGCGAAACACCCTGTATATATATATATATATATATATATATATATATATATATATATATATATATATATATATATATATATATATATATATATATATTGTTCTATTTAGAATTGTTAAGGCGTCTCGTCTGGAGGATTATACCTCTCAAATTTACATATTTCTCAGTAGTTCTCAGTTCTTATGCGAAACACCCTGTATATATATATATATATATATATATATATATATATATATATATATATATATATATATATATATATATATATATTGTTCTATTTAGAATTGTTAAGGCGTCTCGTCTGGAGGATTATACCTCTCAAATTTACATATTTCTCAGTAGACTTCTTTGTTATGATATTTACCATATGTACAATGCAATTTTAAACATGGTTAGGAATAACCCAACAAGGGTCATTTCTTGTTTACAATTGACCACAAGTCTGCCAACCTATCTCAGGTAGCTGGCGTAGGAAAATTCGATATTTATTCAAAGCAGTTCTTCTATAGACTCGACACAAGCAACACCCTTGTAATAGCATAATCATTAATCATTTCGTAGAGTTCTCATGGACTTCAAAGCATACCATAATATAAGTAATTTTGTATAAGTTTACAGTTTGTTATTAAACGTTAAGTGTTACTAAAATCAGCGTTTAATTTAACAAAACATAATCAGGTCCTTCGAGCTATCAAGAAACAAAAACAAATAAAATGTGGTACATCAGTACAAAACGTAATTAAACAAGAATCATGAACTACATGGTACTTTCAGTTCACCCGAAACAGCCATATACTCTAAGGTAATTTTACTGGATTCTTCATATGGCCAGACCCACATTTTTTCCTTCGAATTCGGACTAGAAGATCAGAAACTTCTTATGGACGCGAATCGCCAAACAGCCTGTATAATATCCAGTTTGCAAATATATTAAAAATTCTAAGTGTTTATTTATACTATGTAAATTTCGCCTGTGCGAAATAATTAATGTTTTTAATAGATAACAGTACAAATAAACTCCAACATGAGTAATTGAAATACGAGATAAGGTCTTCCTTTGTTGATTGCTTCTTATCTTTATCCAACACGTGTACTTCAAATGTACAATAACGGACAAAGCTAATGATGGAAAACTGCCTTTTATGTATATAACTGAAATTAAGACAAATAAAACCCAGGGTTAAGTCTTTAATTTATAAAAAAAATTGTGGGCTTGGCAATAAACTTACGCCTTACATGTATATACTGTCAAATACTTAATTTAATTATAGATTGTATAGGCTGAGACAACGATTTTATAAAGTAAGTTTGTCCTTAGCGGATACAATTTTTAAATAAAATCTATATAAATGTGTCCCATATCGTTAAATTCAAATTTTATGACCATATAGTAGGCTTCATTATAAGACAAAAAAAACTTTTTTCCTTCTTTTTGACGAATTTTTCGTAAAACGAAAAATTCACCTATGAGGAGATCTGTGTTCACACACACACACACACACACACATATATATATATATATATATATATATATATATATATATATATATATATATATATATATATATATATATATATATACAGTGTGTCCACGGATTGAGTGGGTAAGGTATAAGTGACAAAAAATTTTTGAATTAGATTATGATATTCTGGGAATCGCTCCTGCTTTGTCTTAAACTAGGATGTTGAGGAAATGAACAAAATCAATTAATATACAGGCTGGTTTGGAACTGATTTAATTAAATATGTTAAGAGTAAACTACCTTCGTTTATAAAGATACCACAAAAAGTTATTAACAAGACTTGTTTAGAATTGAGATTTATGACAGGCTCTCAATTTTCAGCCAGATCAGCCTATTTTGAATTTTCAAGTAAATTATTAACATTTTTTTCCCTATCAACATGGAGCTTTTTACCTGTGGTTTTCTGAACACAGGTGTGCAAAGTAAGTAACCATGCAATGTTAAATAATAATTTATTAGTAAAATACAAAACGCTTATTGCTAACAAAAATCAAAACGAACAACGAAAAATAAAGAAACTATTCAAATGTGCTGCCACCAACCGATACACATAACTCAGTCCGTTTAGTAAATGCTTTGTAGGCATTTTGAATATGTTGAATTGAAATACCGTCAATTGCCTCTCTCAACCTCAGTTTCAACAAATCAAGATCGTTGTTTAATGGAGCCGCGTAGACTTTCTGTTTGAAATATCCCCATAAATAAAAGTCCATTAAGGTAAGATCGGGACTTCTGAGAGGCCAAGGTATTGGCCCATATCGACCAATCCACCGCCCAGGAAATTCGCGATCTAACCATTCTCGAACGATTCCTGTTGCATGTGCTGGGTGGCCGTCATGCTGAAAGTATGCTGATTGTGTATCTTCTAGTGACATGTTATGCAAATGGTCTTGAAGATTATTTTCCAGCATTTCCAGATAACTATACTGGTTCATATTCCGGTCAAAAAAAATATGCCCCAATTATCCCAGTGTAAGAAACAGCACACCACACATTTACTTTTTTATGGCATTGTATTCTGCAATTAACTATAATTTGGATTCTCCATAGACCAATGCCGTGCATTATGGGAATTTACCACCCCATTAGTGGTGAAAGTGGATTCGTCCGAAAAAAATAATACTTCTGCCAAAATTGTGATTTTGTAGACATTGCTCGCCGTACCATAAACTAAAATCTAATCCTTTTGACTCGTCATTTTCTTCCAAAGTGTGTATAAGTTTTGCTTTGAAAGGTTTCACCTTGTTGGTACGATAATTTGTTGCAAATGCGATTTGCTAATATTGCCAATTTCTAATGCCCTTCATCTCTATGATAATTTCGGAAAACGACTAACAGAATCCATAGCTAATGCAGCTGCAGCATTGTCTTCTTCATTTAGGTCGGATTTTGTCTTCTTAACATTTAAATCACTCCCAGTACGCATACATTTTGTAACAACTTTTTTACACCAATAGCGGAAACCGAATAATTTGGCCAGCGTTCAAGGAATTTTCTTATCACTCCCTGATAAGAATGTTCTTCACCCAAACCATAGCACTGCACAATAAACACTTTTTGTTCTGTTGTTAACATTTTTAAATACAGAAGCTTGCCGTTCGTGACAAACAAAATTGACGTTTCAATTTTCCAAATAAGTAGTATCCCGGGAAACGAACAACAAGGCTGAGCTCAAGTAGCCATGAAACTCGCCAATTATTGCTTCGAATGTCCAATTGTGCGTTTACTTTACTTTTTTTATTGGTTGAGATGAATGCAAACCTACCCCAAGTTTAATTATGGTAAATACTTTTTTTAATACAGTTTCAAGTATTTTTTAAAGTACACCTAATCACAGAAGCCGCCGAATAAAGTCGCAGCTAAAAAAATCATGGTAGGCTGATCTGTTTGAAAATTGAGAGCCTGTCATAAATTTTAATTCTAA
Organism: Tillus elongatus; assembly: GCA_964006375.1. Classification (NCBI taxonomy): domain Eukaryota; kingdom Metazoa; phylum Arthropoda; class Insecta; order Coleoptera; family Cleridae; genus Tillus; species Tillus elongatus. Next base: position 137,068,853 of record OZ023267.1, on the reverse strand, counting down.
ACAATTTTTGTTAATAACTTTTTGCGGTATCTTCATAAACGAAGGTAGTTTACTATTACTGCATTTCATTACATCAGTTATAAACCACCCTGTATATTAATTGATTTTGTTCATTTTCTCAACATCTCACTTTAAGACAAAGCAGGAGCGATTCCCAGAATACTCTCCACACTCAATCCGTGGACACACTGTATATATATATATATATATATATATATATATATATATATATATATATATATATATATATATATATATATATATATATATATATATATATCACATCGATAACTCAAAAAATAACGGGCCGATTTTGATAAAACTTGGTATTTACCTTCCTTTTGTAAGTGGCTTGGATCAGACCATTTTTTCCAGGAAAATTTTGGGTTTTCTTTCGGAAAATTTTTGTTTTTAAGAAAATAACAGAGCTAGGACAACCAAATTTGACATATACGTTTTTACTATCAAACTTATTCTACACACCAAAATTTAGATCTCTACGTTAAAAGGAAGGTAGGCATTTAAGGAAAAAAAATTGGGTCACACTGGTGATCAGAGGAAAGCACAAGAACAAAATATTTTGTGTCATTAACAAAACCGATTGAATATTACATATAACGGTTGAGTTTTCTTGGCGCAAAAAGGTTAAGAAATAGGAGAAAAAGTATTTTGAAAATTTTATAACTTTTCTTCTTGAAACGTGAAAGTCGCGATTTAAAACGTCAAAATTTGCAATTTTCAGGCAACGAATTTGAAGCAAATACGGATTATGTCGCAAAAATTTTGTAAGAAAGTAATAAGTGTGTTTTACAAAGCCTTAAATTTCAGCTTCAACTATCATTGTCCTTCATTTTACTAAAATATTTTCGGAAAATCCATTTCATTAGACCCTCTTTCTGATGCTTCGGCAGCAGTTTCCAGTATAGAGTTCATGGTTTAATAGTCTATATTTTAGCAACTTTTCGTAGAAAAAATTCGTTATTAAGAAGACCGCGACTTATGAATTTTAAAAAAGATTTCTTCAAATGAGCGCGAACTAGAACCCCTAAAATCCATATACGGGATCAGTTTCTGTTTTTGCCTGTTTACACATATACAGGATGACGCATTTCTACGCTAAAGCTCAATATATCCGTTATTATACAAAATATGAGAAATAAGTATATATGTTAATTATAGGGTGTCTCGAGCTGCATCTTATAAACCTATTTTGACAATCACAGGCTGGCCCATAAATCGTTGGTGATACACGCTTTGTTTTTTTAATAGACCACCCCTTATGTTATTGCATTTTTGTGTTTATCATCAAATTATAATGCATGTTTTTAAGGACAAAAAATAATATCGTTCATAGTTTTTGAGTTATTTCAATTGTTTTGCAACTTTTCACGTTTTTGGCACATATTTGAAACACATCAAACATTATTTTTTTACGGAAAAAAACATCACTCAAACCAAGGCTAAGCTTAAATAAATACTATGGGGACTCTGCACCATCAATTTCCATGGTAAAAAAAGTGGTTTACTGAATTTATTTGCGGCCGTAGGAGCACAAATGACGTCGAACGTTCTGGATGCCCAGTTGAGGTCGCTACACCCGAAACAATTGATAAAATTGACGATCTGGTGTTGGCCGATCGGAGATTGAAAGTGCGGGAGATTGTGGAAGCCATAGGCATATCACATGGCCCAGTGGTTTCGATTTTGCATGATCACTTGGGTATGAGAAAGCTATCCGCAAGATGGATACCGCGTTTGCTCACAATCGACCACAAACGCAATCGTGTGACAACTTCGAAGGAGTGTTTGGCGTTATTCAAGCGCAATAGGGACGAGTTCTTGCGCCGTTTCGTAACCTTGGACGAAACATTGATTCACCACAACACACCAGAGACCAAGCAGCAGCAAAACAGTGGGTTTCTCCGTGCTAATCGGGGCCGAAGAAGGCCGAGGTGAGTTTGTCAGCCAATAAAGTCATGGCGACCGTTTTTTGGGATGCACGCGGTATAATCCACCATGATTACATTCACAAGTGAAGAACAACCAATGGCGAATATTATACCAACTTATTGGACCGATTCAATGACGATTTGAAGAAAAAACGACCGCATTTGGCAAAGAAAGATGTTATTTTCCACCAAGACAATGCAAGGGTGCACACATGTGTAGTCTCCATGGCGAAATTGCATTAATTGGGCTACGAATTGCTCCCTCATACGTGCTATTCTCCGGATTTAGCTCCGAGTGACTATTTACTGTTTCCAAACTTAAAGAAATGGCTCGGCGGAAAGAGATTTGACTCCAATGATGAAATCATCTCGCAAACAAATACCTATTTTGAGGCCCTCGACAAATCTTATTTTTTGGAAGGGATAAAAAAATTAGTGAAACGTTGGACGAAGTGTATAAAGCTCAAAGGAGACTATGTTGAGAAGCAAAATGATTTGTCAAAAAACCTGTTTCATTCAAAAAGTCACGGACTTATTGACCAGCACTTGTATTTACCTTTTTTTGGTTGCGCGTTACCAACGACATTAATTTGTTTAGCTATATTTTTACCTACGTCTATGAAATCGTTAATAAAATGCCAATATATATATATATATATATATATATATATATATATATATATATATATATATATATATATATATATATATATATATATATATATATATTGCTATCATATCATAGTTTTTGAAAAATTTCGTAGTTAATTCATTCTCAGGATAGTGAAAACAAACAAATAATATAAAAAAGAATTTTGGTGGATTTAAGGGGAATTATACCTGGTTAAATAAATTTGTTGAGGTAGAGTCTGTAGAGTCTAGACGACAAGTAACAATAATATAAATTTTAAATACATACAAATGGAACAAAATGATACAATATGAATCCATAGGTAAATTGGCGAGCCTTTAGATTTGGAAAAAAATCAGTTTTGTAAAAAAAAGTTCAATATAGATTTCAATTGTCAATTCCCTTATTTATCATACGAAATGAAAGCAAAATTGTTGTAACGTTTTAACCAACTATGTATCCATAGCGATAAGACTTAGTGGTAGGAAACAAAAATCAAGTGTGGATAATGACAAGTTGTCAGGAGGAAAAAAGTTAGAAGATTTTTTTGAAGTAAAATATCAGTCAAAAAAGGCATATAAGATTGTACACACATCACATCGTCAGAAAGCAGAAACATATAATTTAGAGAATCCAGAAATAATAGATTAAGAGAACATCAGCCCTTGGAATTATATAGATTATATCAAATCACCAGAAAACAGGGATCACTATCGGCAGATAATTGAAACACAGATAATTTGGCAGGGAGTGTTAATGCAGACACAAAAATTTGGATATTGTCCATTAGAGGTATCGAAAGAAAGCCCTGGTGAGATATTCAAGGAAATTTATATAGTTTAGTCCAAACATCATGAACAGTGAATGGGTGGTTTGACATAACACAGGAAGAGTAGCAAAACAAGGCATCCACTTTATCAAAGAGAATTTCTTAAGTGCTATTGTTAAGTTAGAAAAACAAGTAAGGTATTTATAGTTAGAATAATAGTGAACCATTTTTAGTTAGTTTTATTGTTTGATTGTTTAAGGTGTTATCATCCTCATTTTCATATCTATTATTGTATTCATACCTCATTTAATCCTTTATTATACAATGTATTTTGAAAATTTTGGTTTCGTTTCATTTGTCCAGTTCTTAATAAGTTGATCAATCCTTTTGTTTTAAGAAATAAATTATTTAATTTAAATTTTTGTCAACTTCATTGATATGTTTTCATAGTGCCAGAACCCCCTCTGAGAAACAAAAATATCATATTAAATTATAAAAACACTATATAATTATTGATACCGTAATAATATATATATATATATATATATATATATATATATATATATATATATATATATATATATATATATATATATATATATATATATATATACATATAAAGTCTGAAACTGAGATGGGATTTGGGCTCTAAGGGGCCTAACGCGCAAGCATTTGAAGAAATTTTTTCAAAATTCAAAAGTCGGGATCTCATTAGTGAACTTTTATAAGTCGTCATCACCTATGATGATGATGATGATGATGATGGAAATCTTTAATAAGTGATATTTCAGTTAATAATTTTCAAAAACTAATCGTTGTGAAATTGACAATGCTGACGTGTTCTAACATGCAGAAAATAGAAAATGATGCGCTTTGCTTTTGCATAGTGATAATCTTTAACCCCGAACAGTTGCGTGATATCTCAAATAAAATAAACGTTTTACATCGTGGGAGTGCATTGATAATAATAATAAACGCCACATCGGCACTTTTGTTCCTTATTTTTCTCTGATAAGTCTGTATAAAAAGTGATATTAGCTCATTTGTATTTGCATTTATGTGTAACTATATTTGTTATCTTAGCTTTGTATAATAATTTATTTATTCTCTATGTGGTTATGCTTGTCAATAATTGATAGCCAGATGGACAATTTGTTAGTTGTCACTTAGTCATGGAGATAATGCTTGAAAAAAATAACCTTTTAGTGCGTATTTATAATGTGATAAGTTTGCTAGAAAGTGGCGCATCAAACAAATAACATTCTATGTAATACATTTTCCTAAACCTTTTGTTTACTTATGTAATTCTGTGCATTTGTTTGTGAATTGACACTTACTGATTATTAAATATAGGTACCACAAATTCATCGGTAGTGTTAGCCTTAGCTACAGGCTGTTACAATTTACTCGCTATTTTCATCAAGTTAGTTATTCGCGGTATTTTCATTAACAAACATTCTCTAATAGAGAGCTCACGAAATGTCTTCAGATGAGCGCGAATTTGGGTCCCTAGAACCCAAAACCAAGGTCCGTTAAAATTTTTATACGTTTATATATATATATATATATATATATATATATATATATATATATATATATATATATATATTCAGAAAGATTTCCGCAGTCTTTAATGTGAGCCATACTTGGTTCTTGGGTTGAACCGCGTCCAGAATTTATGAAAACTCGACGTTTCAGCTCCTCTTTTGAAACCACTTTCAAGAGGTAAAAGAAATATGTAAGGACACTCTAAGGCCTCAATCTACCTACTCCTTAGAGCGGTGGACAAAGGTGGGTTAGGTTAGTTTTAAGAGGTAAAGGAAATATGTAAGGACACTCTAAGGCCTCAATCTGCCTACTCCTTAGAGCGGTGGAAAAAGGTGGGTTGGGTTGGTTTCAAGAGGTACAGGAAATATGTAAGGACCTGAACTCTAAGGCCTCAATCTGCCTGCTCCTTAGAGCGGTGGACAAAGGTGAGTTGGGTTGTTGTAGCTCGATTACGGGGCCTCAATCTGCATACTCCCCAAATCTCGACGGAGATCGTCTGTGAGGTCTCAGTGTGTTCAACCCTAGGCCTCTAGATCTCTCTGAGGCCTAGGATTGAACACACTGACACCTTAGAGTCTATCTCCGACGAGATTTGGGGAGTATGCAGATTGAGGCCCCGTAATCGAGCTACAACAACCCAACCCACCTTTGTCCACCGCTCTAAGGAGCAGGCAGATTGAGAACGTCGAGTTTTCGTAAATTCTGGACGCGGTTCAACCCGAGAACCAAGTATGTCTCATATATATATATATATATATATATATATATATATATATATATATATATATATATATATATATATATATATATATATATATATATATATATATATATATGTATATATATATATATATATATATATATATATATATATATATATATATATATATATATATATATAAAGTCACAACATAGGTTTATTTGCCCTATTCTTAGCCACATGTAAAGTCTCATTCCAGTTACTCTGATATTTACAAAAATATAGCGTTTTCAAAAATATTATTGTATATTTTTGGGGGGAAATGTCCGTTATAGCTGATATATGAACTCGTCCGTGGTCTTAATACAATGAATATATGTGTCAAGTTTCGTTCAAATCAGTTGAGTATTCTTTAAGTTATCTCTCGGATACATATATATATATATATATATATATATATATATATATATATATATATATATATATATATATATATATATATATATATATTTCAACAACACACCACGAGGGCATACAGCCTAAATACTATCGTACCGTGGGTGTTGACAAGGAGGAAAGAGGCAACTTGTTAATTCTGGACTTGAAGGTTTGGAGGTTCGGGGGAGAAGGAAAAACATGTGCCGGCAAGGAATTCCACAACTTGGAAGTCCTCGGGACAAACGAGCGGGCATAACAAGATGTTCTATGTCTGGTGACCTGGACAGTAAAAGGGTGCATTCGCTCCACAACTTGGAAGTCCTCGGGACAAAAGAGCGGGCATAGCAAGATGTTCTATGTCTGGTGACCTGGAGAGTCAAAGGGTGCATTTGCTCTGTTGCCCTGGTAGATCTGTTTGGGACAGCAGGTTGAGGAACTATGGAAGAAAGCTCCTCTGAGCAGTGCCCGTGCAGATATCTATAAAAGAGAGAGATGTCACCAACGGCACGTCAAGGGATGGCAGCCTTTGGGTGAGGGTATGGTCACCGATGAGACGTACAGCTCTCTTCTGAATGGAGTCCAGAAGAGCGAGTGTAGAAGCGGCAGCAGCACCCCAGATGTGGGAGCAGTATCCGAGGTTTGGTCTTATTTGTGAAGTATATAAAGTATAGAGATTAGCTGGTGAAAAGTATTTGCGAGCCCGGAAGAGGACACCTAATTTCTTAGCAGCCGCTTCTGCAATTGATGTGACATGTTGGTGCCAATTGAGATTTCGATCCACAGAGATGCCAACAAGTGAAAAAGGCTCATTACTTTGAATAACTTGGTTGTTTATTGTGATGGGTCTAGGGCTGGTGTATCTCTTATGAGAAAGAAAGCAAGACTGTGATTTGGTAGGGTTGAATTGTACAAGACTTCTACTTCCCCAGTCTAATATTTTTTGGAGATCCACGGAGATAGAACCATGAGTCTGCGATCCTCATCTAATTGGGCTAAAAAGACAGGCTTAGAATATTGTATATTTGAGTGGAGGGTGCTGTCGTCCGCGTAACTGTGAACTGGGTTGGATGTGCTAGGAGGTCATTGATGTGGAGAATAAACAAAGTAGGGGCTAAAGCTGAACCTTGAGGAACTCCTCAATTGGGTACAGTTTAGAGGAATGGCCATCCACGACAACAGAAATGCTCCGGTTGTAGAGGTAATTTGCTGTCCACGTACAGAGTTTTGGTGGTAGACCATAGACCGGTAGTTTATTCAGCAGCGCTGCGTGCCAGACCTGGTCGAATGCTTTGGATATGTCTAGAGCGACAATCTGGGATTCGCCGTGTAGTTCCATAGACTTGTTCCAAGAATAGGTGACAAAGGAAAGGAGGTCGGCAGTTGATCTACGCTGACGGAATCCATACTGCCTGTCGTGGATTAGACTGTGTTTTTCAAGAAATTTTAGTAATTCGGTGTTTATATACTTTTCCATCACTTTAGAGATGACTGAAAGGAGAGAAATAGGCCTGTAGTTGCTAGGAAGCGCTTTTGATCCCTTCTTGGGGACGGGTTGTACTCGAGCAGTTTTCCAGTTACTAGGAAATATGCCTCTATTGTAAGATGTATGAAACAGACGAGTCAGGACAGGAGCAAGTTCTGGTGCGCATTTTTTGAGAACAATTGCTGGGATCTCGTCAAGGCCAGAGGCTTTCCTGGTATTAAGAGAAGAGAGCATATTTCGTACCTTTTTAGTTTTGAAAATGATACCCGTCATTTTATGCGCGACATTGGGGACTGTTGGTGGTTGAACATTTGGAGGTGGGTTGAGAGTAGAATTGCCGGCGAACAACGAGGCAAAAAGTTCAACCTTGCCCAGGGCGGTAGAAACAATTTCATCGCCTGAGACAAGAGGTGGGAACGTGCTCTTGCAGCAATTATTCCCAATAGATTTAGCAAGAGTCCAGAATGGTTTGCTGCCGCTGGAGCTTAAGAGGACTTTGTTTTTGATGTGGTGATTAAACGAGTTTTTTGCCTCAGAAACAATGCGGACATAGCAGTTTCTTGCGTCGTTAAACGCTTGACGGTTTTCTTGACTGGGATTGTGTAGAAGCTTTTTGTGAGCTTTGACCTTTTCAAGTCTGGCCCTGTCACAGAATTTAGAGAACCAGGGCTTTTGAGTGGCTGCAGAGGTTTTCTGTGTACGTGGAATAAATAATTCCATGCCAGCTTGGATAATTTCGGTGACGTTTTGTGAGATATCAGAGGAGTCAGGATGAGAGCAGACAGACGCCCATGGAAATGAGGAAAAGTAATCTCGCGTTTCGTCCCAGTTCGCGGAGTTGTAGTGCCAAACGATACGTGGGTGTGATGACTGTGTGACCTCGGGTTGCATTGCGCAGGAAGCAGTGACCATGCCGTGGTCTGAGCGACCCAGGGGGGCGGTGACTGATATCTTATAGCAATCAGGATTTGTAGTAAGAAGGAGATTCAAGGGATTTGAGCTGTGTGTTGGGATGCGAGGAAAGTAAGTAGGTTGCTGAACCATAATGGCTAAAGAATTGCTGACTGCAAATACCTCCGCTGCTCTTCCTTGTGGATCGGTTTTCTAAAGATCCTAGCCATTCCTTATTATGGACATTGAAGTCACCAAGAATAGTGACCTCGGAGGAAGGATATTCAGAAATCAGATGGTCGGTTTTTTCATAAAGGTAGTCAAAGAGCTGGACAAAGTTGTTGTCAGAAGGTGACCGTAAATGCAACAGATGAATTTAGTTGCAGCCCTGAGAGAGAGAGTTTTATCCATAGTATGTCTTTTCTTCCAGCTTCTAAATTGGGGAGTTTGGTGCAGGGTAGTTGCTACGTACGTACGCACACACGCCTCCGTGCAATCTAAAAGAAGTAAGGAGCTCATACCCCGGGAAATTAAGGTGATTATTGGCTGTTTTGGCACTGATTTGAGTTTCGGTGAGGAAGAGGAGTTAGGGCCTATTAGCCTGCAGGAAATTGTGGACGGAGTTCAGGTTAGAATTTAGGCCACATATATTCGAAAAGGATATTGTAAATCTCGGTGCTGGCGCCCCCTGTACACCCCTCTCCCGGAGATCCGAATGGAGGGGTATTTTGCCTCCGGAATCTTTTGTACAAGGAGGAGCCAGCATCATTTTTGCTTATAAGGGAAACCGACTCATACACCAGAACCGGAAACGTCCGTTGGGACTTCACCGGCCCCTTGATGTAAGGGGTGGTACCTCCTCGGGCGTGAAAAAAATCCTTTACTATCACGTAAAGGAAAATTCGACTACCACCTACCATATTGCAAGTATACCACACCAGCCAACTATTAAAGAGCTGATCAGCTTTAGAACTTGCTATATATATATATATATATATATATATATATATATATATATATATATATATATATATATATATATATATATATAAACATATTGAAACTGACCCCGGATATGAGTTCTAGGGGTCCTAGTTCACGCTCATTTGAAAAAATTTTTGCAAAGTCTCACCATCGATACCTCTCTATTAGTGAATTTTTTTAAAAATAAAAATTCACTAAAATTGAAAAGATACGTGAAGTATAAAATGACAAATATCATTGTCATGTCTTTATATCAAACAACACATTTAAAATTATATAGTTAGTTAGTAATTATCAAAGGAAAGGACTTTTTAACTACTATAACCTATAACTAACTAGAGGAAAACTTGGTAAGTGGTTAATAATTATTAAGTTTAGTAAGTAGGTTGTTTTATAATACATTTTCGGGGAAAAAAGAGGAGAGCCCTTCATTTTTTTTCTTGCGCATCCCCAATGCATTAACTCACGAGCCGCTACTGCAAAAAAGTGACATACTGACGTCATCCTAAGTTTTATTGTCTTGTGTTATTTATAAGCAAATACAATAATTGTGTTAGCTTTAAACAAAAAATTGTGTGAATTAAGAAACTATCGAGATAAATATGTTTATTTAAACTGCTTGGAAGATATTAAGTAAATATTTTATTTGTTTATCGAATTTTGATAATTTTGGATTATTCAAATAATTCAAGATAAATTGAAAGCATGCGTTTTATTAAAACAGTGACGGATTTATAGTTTATCTATTTTGCTTAATTTAATTTTCTATTGTTCCCAAATTAAGGTTTTAATACTTGATAAATGGTATGTTAGTATAGATATATAGATAGATAAATTTATCTGACCACTTTGTACATAATAATAAAACAATAATTGTGGCAAGTCAAAATAATACACTAATAAAATTCAAGTTTTAAAATTTCGTCACGCAGCTAGTGCGTTATAGTAGCGAATTTTTATAAGAATTGTGCACTATTATTATACGGCATATTAGTTAAGTTAATACTTTAAACTTACAAAGACCTTGAAGATGGATTTTAGAGGTCCTAGTACGCGCACATTTGAAGAATTCTTTCGAAAGTGTTACCATCGATATCTCTCTATTATCAAAAAAATCTTGCGTTCTAACTGCTTTTGAAAAAAATTGCCCAAAATTCAATTTTCTATAAAGCTAAAGAACTAAATTTTCCTATATATGTAGATAGTGCAAGTCTGTTTAAAAGAAACTTGTATTACAAATTTCATTGAAGTTATAAAAGAGATTTCCAAAAGGAAACTTAATTCATATTTAGAAAAGTAAAGTATCTGCCAAATTATAAACGTAGCAGTTATTTTTCCTTATAAATCCCAGTATGATTTCGTTTTAGTCAACCTAATCAAACTGGTTTTTAGTGAATTTATATTTAAAAAAATTCACTAATAGAGAGGTATCGATGGTGAGACTTATTCAAATGAGCGCGAACTAGGACCCCTAGAACCCATATCCTGGGTCAGTTTCAATTTATATATATATATATATATATATATATATATATATATATATATATATATATATATATATATATATATATATATATATATATATATATATATATATATATATATATATATATATATATATATATATATATATATATATATATATATATATATATATATATATATATATATACATGTGTGTGTGTATGTATGTATGTATCCATCCGATAACTCAAAAAATAATTCACCGATTTCGATGAAACTCGGCAAGTGCCTTTCTTTTATTAATGGATTGGACGAGTTCGTTATCCAGGAAAATTGGACAGGGTTTTCTGTGAAAATTTTGACTTTTCTTTCGAAAAAATTTGTTTTCTCCGAAAATTACAAATCTGTTTCAATGAAATTTACAACATACATTGCCTTGAGTGAGACTTTACTACGCACCAAAATTCAACTTTGTAAGTTTATAGAAAATTGAGTTATTTAAATTTTGAATTTTCTTTCGAAAAATTTTTTTTTCTCCGAATATTACAAAGTTATTTTAATGAAATTTGGTGGATATCTTGCCTTAGGAAATAGCTTACTACATACCAAAATTAAACTTCCTAAGTTAATAAAAAATTGAGTTATTCAAGTTTTAAACATTAAAAAAAATTCACTACCATAACGCACTTGCTGCGTCCCGAACTTTTTGTGTTTTGTACACATTTGTTACATGCAACAAAGAACTATTATTATTACTACTACTTCTATTAATATCAGACATATAATAATATCCATTATTGCCTTAAATATTACTAAAAGATAACAAAAAAAGTCTGGACGCAGCAAGTCCGTTATGGTAGTGAATTTTCATAGAAATGATCTGGCACCAAATAGTTTTTTTATAACTTTTTTTCTTGTAACATAGAAACCTAAATTTTGGTATATAGTTTACTCTTTATATGGCAAGCTTACCGACTAAATTTGACTACCATAGCTTTTTTATTTTTTGAGATAATTTTTTTTCCCAAAGAAAACTCAAAATGTTCCCGGAAGACCTGGTCCGATTTTCCTGGCTAACGAACTTATCCAAGCCACTTACAAAAGGAAGGTACGTGTAAAATTTTATCAAAATAGGCCGATTATTTTTTGAATTATCGGTGTGAATATATATATATATATATATATATATATATATATATATATATATATATATATATATATATATATATATATATATATATATATATATTCAAACTGACCCATCTCATTTGCAAAAAATTTTCCAAAATTCAAAAATCGGTATCTTCCCAATACTGAATTTTTTCTACGAAAATTCACTAAAAAGTTCGGGACGCAGCAAGTGCGTTATGGTAGCCAATTTTCATTAAATGCTTCGAATTTGAATAACTCAATTTTCTATAAACCTAGAAAGTTAATTTTGATATGTATATATATATATATATATATATATATATATATATATATATATATATATATATATATATATATATATATATATATATATATATATATATATATATATATATATATATATATATATATATATATATATATATATATATATATATATATATATATATATATATATATATATATTGAAACTGACCCCGGATATGGGTTCGCGCACATTAAAAAAAAAACAAAGTCCCACCATCGATATCTCTCTATTGGTGATTTCTTTAAATAAAAATTGGTAATCTTTGAATATAGGGTGTCACACGGCGCATTCCAAACGGCGCAGTCCAGAAAACGAACAGAAACGCAAATACTACATACAGTGTTGTCGGGTTGTAGTTTTTTTCATTGAATAAGATCTAATCAATATTAAATACTTTTTAATATATTTTTGCCTGTATCAAATGTGTTGTATCTTGTAAAGAGAATGCATCTAAAAATAGGTTCTACAGCAGCTAAAAATAATGTCTCAAAACATAATATTGTTACACTTAAGTGTAAAGTTGGTCAATTTGCAGACAACCTCCCGAACTCCTTTTAGTGAATTTTCATACAAAAAATTCACTAAAGGAGAGATCCCGACTTGTGAATTTTATAAAATATTTTTCAAATGAGCGCGAACTAGGACCCCTACAATCCATATCCGTGGTCAGTTTCAATTTTCATATGCATATATATATATATATATATATATATATATATATATATATATATATATATATATATATAAATGTATATATATCCAGACTTTTTGAAATATCTTTTCAGAAACTGAATGCACAAACCATAAGGAAAATTCGTGAATTTGCATGCAGATGACCTCCCGAACAGTTTGAAATAAAACAACTGCTGATAAAGTTTGGTATCTCACATACACGCTGACTTTTTGTTCTCTTGCCTTTGCCGAGTTATTTACATATAAAGTTCTTTACACATTTCATACGTTTTAAACAATTTGTCAGCTGATATAGATAAAGTTTGGTATCTTACATGCACGCTGACACTATTCTTACCTTTTGTTCTTCTGCCTTTACCGAGTTATTTACGTTTAAAGTCTTTTACACATTACATACTTTTTAAACCATTTCTAAGCTGCTACAGTAGAAGCCAATATTTCATGTATATAGAATATTCCAGGGATTTCCAAAGTCAATGTTAACTTTGTGTCGAATGATATGTTTAGGAGGGGAAGGGGTGTCACGGAACAGAACCGTACTGAGAAATTGTTTAAAAAGTATGTAATGTGTAATTTTTTTAAATGTAAATAACTGCAAAGGCAAGAGAACAAAAGGTAAGAATAGTGTCGGCGTGCATGTGAGATACCAAACTGTATCTATCAACAGCTGAGAAATTGTTTAAAAAGTGTGTAATGTGCAAAAAACTTTTTATGTAAATAACTCGGCAAAGGCAAGAGAACCAAATGTAAGAACAGTGTCAGCGTGCATGTGAGATACCAAACTTTATCTATCAGCGACTGAGAAATTGTTTAAAATGTATGTAATGTGTAGAAGACTTTAAATGTAAATAACTCAGTAAAGGCAAGAGAACAAAAGGTAAGAATACTGTCACCATGCATGTAACATACCAAATTTTATGTATCAGCAGTCGTTTTATCTCAAACTGTTCGGGAGGTCATTTGCATCCAGTGGGAAATTTTTTCGATGGAAGACAAAATTTTCCCGGAATACCTGTTCCGATTTTCCTGGCTAACGAACTTAACCAAGCCACTTACAAAAGGAAGTCACATGCCCAACTTTATCAAAATCGGCGTATTATTTTTTGAGTTATCGGTGTTCTACATATATACACATAAAAACTGAAACTGACGCCGGATATGGGCTCTAGGGGTCCTAGTTCGCTCTCATTTGAATTTTTATTTCATAAAATTCAAAAGTTAGGATCTGCCCAATGGTGAATTGTCTCTAAAAAGACCACTAAAAAGCGTTCGGTTGGTTGTCTGCAAATTTACCAAGTATAGACTTAAATCTAACAATATTATGTCTTGTGACATTATTTGTAGTTGCTGTAAACCTATTTTTAGATGTATTTGATACAGGCAAAAATATATTAAAAAGTATATAATATTGATTAGATCTTATTCAATGAAAGAACTACAACCCGACAACACTGTATGCGGTATTTAACATTCTGTTCATTTTCTGGCTTGCGCCGTTTAGAATGCGCCGTGTGACACCCTATATTCAAAGATTAAAATTACCTAAAAATTTACTAAAACCAAAAAAGTAATAGGTAATTGAAAAACTATCTAAAAATATCTAAATGTTATGCCCTGCCATAAGCATTTGTGTTACACAATAATTATATTCTGGCATACCTATAAATATAAATTCTTTAAAACTAAATTAAAATACACAAGGCACAAGTCATGATATTATTCATAATTTTTCTTATAACTTTATCTTAATAATTCAGGTTATTTAATATTATTTTAAAACTTGTACGTACCTCCAAACAACTTTTTACCACAACAACGTCCAGCATGTACTGAAAGCGCACAAAAAACTATAAGATAAGGCGGCCCTGTGACTTACTGTAGGTACAAAAAAACACCTACGACGGACGTTCGTTATCTTCCGTTTGTGCAACAGGAGTGTAAAAACATTGGTGATTAAATTCTTTTAACAATCTACATACCCTTGATCGTTCAGTTTTCCGGCGACCATTTCTCTGTTAACATGTCTGTGAATTTCTTCTAAATTTTACACATTCAATTTTAATTTAATTTGATTCTTGTTTCATTTTGTTTAATTATAACTTAATTCGCGATCGCGTCGGGCGTTTACCGTTTTTATTTTCGCGGCTGGTGAATTTTCAAATTTGTTTTTAAGTCATTGCGGTCGAACGAATTTTCGTTTAGCCGCCAGCACTTTGCAAATTTGAAAATAGCCGGCAGATCGGGTTTCCGTGTGCGTGTTTTGCATCCACCCCTTTTTTCGCCAAGTTTTTTAAATTATTACAAATCAGGTGAAGTGTTAAGGTGAAAATAATTTCACAATAATTCCGTTTTAAGTTTTTGTGGTGTGGTGTTGGTGTGCTGGTGGCGCGGTTGGTTCCACGGCCATCTTCAGGGATCGGCGCCGCAAGCAAGGATCTTGGATTTCGCAGGTAACTTTTTTTATAAACTGACATAATATACTTTCTATCAAATTTCCTATTTTTTTAAAATTATCCCATTACATCATTATTACGGTTTAATATTAATAAAATTTTGCAATAACAAAAGTACATTGGTAAAAAATATATTAGTGATAAACTGATCTATCTCAGCCTACTCTATAATATAACGGAGACAAAGAAAATCAACAGTTTTTAAATTTATGCGGGAATGCATTTGTTAAGATTTTCAAATTCATGATACACAACTTATTTCTTTTATTTCTGAATAGCGTAACAACTAAAATAATTACACTGCATTTATCATAATATATTTTCACACACTTTACTGACACCATTAAAAAAATATAATAGAAGGAGAAGGCCGGGATACCATTATCTTGAATATGTATACCCTTTTATTATACAATAAAACAAACTAAAAAATGCTCCCTAATATTCACTAAACTGTAAGACTGGTTTCGCTTTACAGCAGCTTCATCAAATACAGATGACTATTCCTGATAAAGCTACTGAGTGACAAAACTGGTTATACACTTAAGTAAATATGAATAATAATTTTTTTATGGCGGATTTTTTACTCATAGTCACGTCTAAAGATGGCATAGCCTTGTCTCAATCACGATTCTCTTGTCTTTAGCGGCTCCTTTCATTTTATTGTAGATATTGACCATTTATCATAATTTCATGTGATTTAATTTCTTTTTGTTTTCTTTTACTTTAACGTCGGCCTATTTCCGCGACTCTGACCAATCACCGACGCCAGGGAGTAGTTTTATCTCGCTATCCTGGAAATTTAGCCAAACCTCTGCCTTCCTGTAAGGCGGGTAGCGATCTTTAACGTGCGCAACATCGCATGGACACGGGACCGACGGCTTTACGCCCCCTCCGAAGGATGGAATGTGCAGACATTAACTTGCTCAAATACAATGCCAGACCCCGGTTAATAATTTATTACAGTTTTGCTGAAAAAGTTAAAGGGAAACCCTGGGAATCGAACCAAGTACCCTTCGGTTCAGGGGCACACATTCTTACCCCTGTACCACCGAGGCTCCTGATTTGATTTCTCTTCTGTGTGTGTAATTATGGATTACCTCCGATGCTAACATCTATTGGCCACAGATTTTATTTATTCATTATTTTTAATATTATTTTTTTAAACAAATTCCTCGTCTAACAGACGCATAAAATTGTAAAGAAAACCAGCTAAAATCAGCCTGACATATTGTTTAGTCATATTTATCATTCGAATTTGAAAAACATTTTAAAGCTGTCAGGTAAATCAGGTACAGGTAAATCTTTCATATCCAGAGCGCTTCCTAGCAACTACAGGCCTATTTCTCTCCTTTCAGTCGTCTCTAAAGTGATAGAATAGTATATAAACACCGAATTACTTAAACTTCTTAAAAAACACAGTCTAATCCACGATAGGCATTATGGATTCCGTCAGCGCAGATCAACTTCCAACCTCCTTTCCTTTGTCACCCACTCTTGGAACATGTCTATGGAACTACACGGTGAATCCCAGATTGTCGCTCTAGACATATCTAAAGCATTCGACCAGGTCTGGCACGCAGCGCTGCTTAATAAACTTCCGGCCTATGACCTACAACCAAAACTCTGTACCTGGACAACAAATTTCCTCTCCAACCGGAGCATTTCTGTTGTCGTGGATGGCCATTCCTCTAAACTGTATCCCATTAATGCAGGAGTCCTTCAAGGTTGAGATTTAGCTCCTACTTTGTTTCTTCTCCACATCAATGACCTCCTCTCTAGCACATCCAACCCAGTTCACAGTTCACGCGGACGACAGCACCCTCCACTCAAATATACAATATTCTAAGCCTGTCTCTTTAGCCCAATTAGATGAGGATCGCAGACTCATGGAGGGTTCTGTCTCCGTGGATCTCTAAAAAAAATTAGACTGGGGAAGTAGAAATCTTGTACAATTCAACCCCACGAAATCTCAGTCTTGCCTTTTTTCTCATAAGAGATACACCAGCCCTAGACCCATCACAACGAACAACCAAGTTATTCAAAGTAATGAGTCGTTTTCACTTGTTGGCATTTCTGTGGATCGAAATCTCAATTGGCACCAACATGTCACATCAATTGCAGAAACGGCTGCTAAGAAATTAGGTCCCCTCTTCCGGGCTCGCTATACCTTATATACTTCACAAATAAGGCCAAACCTCGAATACTGCTCCCACATCTGGGGTGCCCCTGCCGCTTCTACACTCGCTATCCTGGACTCCATTCAGAAGAGAGCTATACGTCTCATCGGTGACCCTACCCTCACCCAAAGGCTGCCATCCCTTGCCCACCGACGTGCCGTTGGCGACCTCTCTCTCTTTTATAGATATCTGCACGGGCACTGCTCAGAGGAGCTTTCTTCCATAGTTTCTCCACCTGCTGCCCCCAGCAGATCTACCAGGGGAACAGAGCGAATGCACCCTTTTACTGTCCAGGTCACCAGACATAGAACATCTTGTTATGCCCGCTCTTTTGTCCCGAGGACTTCCAAGTTGTGGAATTCCTTGCCGGCACATGTTTTTCCTTCTCCTCCGAACCTCCAAACCTTCAAGTCCAGAATTACCAAGTTGCCTCTTTCCTCCTTGTCGACACCCACGGTACGATAGTATTTAGGCTGTAAGCCCTCGTGGTGTGTTGTTGAAATATATTTAAAAAAAAGATTATATAAAAGATATTGACAGCATTTATTTTTGCAACACTTTTGTTAAAATCATTGTTTTTTTTTCTATATAAAGACAATCTCTCTTTAGTAACAGTAATTTAATTCTAGTATTTTATGCTTAACATTTTTTTTCTCTTGTTTCAGGGTATGTATTGAAGAAACTGATGCTGCGACGTGGGATATAGCCAGCCCAAAAGGGCATCCATCGAGGTTGGTGAATTTTTCTTTGCATTATAGTTAAGACTTCGTTTTGAGCCGGTCAGCGGATTATTCGTGGCATTCGTGTTATACAGCTGTTTCTAAATTGTATGTCATTAACTCTAGTGTGTATCCCTCTACATCAAAGTTGATTCGGCTTATCTTGGTAATGAAGTATTGCTCGAAACAAGTTCATATAACATTTCCCCTATTCTGATACTAGCAATGCACTCTATAGAGTCCATGACAGCCATAAATGTAAACACATATTTAGTGTGATTTCTTCAAAGCAATAATACGGATGAAAAGTGATAAGTGACAAGTGTTTATGTGATTCTATAGTGTCTCTGTGATTTGATACTTGTTTAATAGTGATTCATAAAGTCAGGTAAGTGAGTTATCCTTATTGTACTGTTTTCGATATAATGTCTATTTTCTAACCATTTGGTTTTTTTTTCTTTTAGGGTTTTTCTAAATGTTACAAAGAATTGACTATTAAAACTGAAATTAGTAGTCGAATTTTAACAATATTTGTTAAAATGTGTGATACATACATTTGGTAAGGTTGGTTTTATCAATCGCAGGTAATTCTTATTGACATAATTAACTTCTCCCTGTGTATATACTCTTAGGACATAATCATACCCATGCAAGCACACAAATGTTATTGCTATTCCCAGAACTTTATTTATTTTCAGCTTTATGTGTGTATTTGATGACATATTTACCCATTTATTGCATTCTGATGGTACATTAAGAATATACTAATATTTTATTTCAGCAAAATAAGTAACTTAAATATGATATCAACTCATATGTTAAAAGGTTAATACTTTATTTGCGACGTGGTTTGATTGTTAATATTACTTGCATTTTTTCGTGATTATTTAAGGTCACATTTTATTTTCAGGCTAGGTAAATATATTTGACTATTAAGAAAATAAATGATTAACCTTTCTTTCAGTGTGTAAGTTTTTTAATGAAGCAAAGTGAATGTTTGCTTGGCTCTGGGTAAAGTATCTTCTTTAAGCAAAAAAAAAACAAAAACAAAAACGCTTGATTAAACTTTAGAGGGAAAAGTTTATTAGGCTAAGACACAGTGTTTCGGTCTCATGACCATTCTCGGTTAGGACTAGATATATATATATATTTAGCTTAAGAGACTCTTTCCTGTTAAGTTTTACAAAGTATTTTTGTTATTCTTTACTTGAACAAAATGCTCCACCCAAAGTCAAGTGAAAATTCTCTTTCTTTCAGTAAATTAATAAATTACCTCCTGTGAAATTATAGGTACGAAGTGTTTTTGTATGTTTTCGTATATATGTATATGTGATATTTGCATCTTAAAATTCTTATTTCGTGGTTCTATTAATTGTGTTTAATTATATAGTTATTCTTCTAATAATTTTCCATGTCTAACTTGCTTCTTACTTTCTTTCCCGTAATCAACCTAGTTTTATTTCAGCTTTAACCCATTTATTTCAGGAAACTAATATTGTTTTCTTTTTCAGCATTTAAGGTAATACATACTTCTTAAATAATTAAATTATAATCTTTGTGGATATATTAACTTTAATTTATTTCAGATTTAACTTGTCTCTCTTTATTTCAGGAAACTAATTTTGTTTTCTTTTTCAGCATTTAAGGTAATACTTTTTTAAATAATTGAATTGTAATTTTTGTAGATATATACACTTTATTTTATTTCAGCTTTAACTACCTCTTTATTTCAGGAAACTAATATTGTTTTATTTTTCAGCATTTAAGGTAACACTTTTTAACAATTATATTATTTTTGTAGATATATTTATGTCTTTTACATTTAAATTTTGCACCCTTGTTTTAGGTTTATATGTGCACAAATTTAATATTTCTCATCATAATTTATAAGTGGATATCACTGTATCTGTAATTCTGTCATAATTTGTCTATGTGTGTGTTTTTTTCTTTTGTTTCAGGGCGGCGAGGGTGCTCAAATACCTCCTCGTGGTCCTCGCTGGAATGTAACATATAATAATAAGTAAATGCAGACAGCACTCAATCATTACACATTTTGATTCCTAAATGGCTGAAAATTGTCTTGACAATCCATTAAAATCAATTACTACTTGTCAGTCAAAAGCATTAAAGACAACCACTTCATTTTTAAACAGTTTGAAAGGTCTAAAGTTATTTGAATCAATTTAACAAAAAAAATTAACGAGCTCCAACGAAAATATAATCAACCACAGTTTTGGAAGAAATTTTGAGCCACCTACAAGGTTAATGTGGCAGGTATCTAGATAAATGAGAAAGATGTGATACTCCATTTTTCATTTTTGCTTATATTTCGCAAGCTTTGCTACACAAATATTGATTAATAAGAGAGATTACCTGTTTAAAATTTCCATTTTTTTGTTCCAAATAGGACTCTATAGAACACATAACACTGTCACTAACATAAGTTTAAAAAAATTGAGACGCAGCAGGTGCGTTATGGTAGCGAATTTTATATACCTAGATATGTAGTTACCAAAATTAAAATTTTTAAGTTAATGGAAAATGAATTATTAACAATTAAAAGATATTTATAAAAATTCGTTACCATAACGCACTTGGTGCGTCTGGACTTTTATATGCAGGGTTTCTCAAACTTGGTGGCCTATCAAACATTTATGAAAAAATATTGATAGGTATATGAATTTTGAAAATGTTGTATTATCAGTTTCTTGACTATGCATTTAAAATACATCATTGACATTGTTTTTTTTTTGACATACAAGATTTGCTACTCACATGCCTATTTTAAATAGGGTACCCTATATTTTTTTTTATTTTTTATTTAAACAACACACCACGAGGGCTTACAGCCAAAATACTATCGTACCGTGGGTGTCGACAAGAAGGAAAGAGGCAACTTGTTAATTCTGGACTTGAATGTTTGGAGGTTAGGGGGAGAAGGAAAAACATGTGCCGGCAAGGAATTCCACAACTTGAAAGTCCTCGGTACAAAAGAGCGGGCATAACAAGATGTTCTATGTCTGGTGACCTGGACAGTAAAAGGGTGCATTCGCTCTGTTCCCCTGATAGATGTTGGGGGCAGCAGGTGGAGGAACTATGGAAGAAAGATCCTCTGAGCAGTGCCCGTGCAGATATCTATAAAAGAGAGAGAGAGAGAGAGAGGTCCCGCAACTCTCTTGGGGGTTGGCCTCAAGAATTTTTTCTTGTTTACATTGTTCTTTTTATGCATTTGGGGTGGCTGCAGGCATGCAGAAGCTGGAAGAGAACCATCCTC
Organism: Tillus elongatus; assembly: GCA_964006375.1. Taxonomy (NCBI): domain Eukaryota; kingdom Metazoa; phylum Arthropoda; class Insecta; order Coleoptera; family Cleridae; genus Tillus; species Tillus elongatus. The sequence continues at coordinate 137,047,218 of OZ023267.1, read as the reverse complement.
GTGACAAAAGAGCGGGCATAACAAGATGTTCTATGTCTAGTGACCTGGACAGTAAAAGGGTGGATTCGCTCTGTTCCTCTGGTAGATCTGGTGGGGGCAGCAGGTGGAGGAACTATGGAAGAAAGCTCCTCTGAGCAGTGCCCATGCAGATATCTATGAGAGAGAGAGAGAGAGAGAGAGAGAGAGAGAGAGAGAGAGAGAGAGAGAGAGAGAGAGAGAGAGAGATCACCAACGGGACGTCGGTGCGCAAGGGATGGCAGCCTTTAGGTGAGGGTAGGGTCACCGATGAGATGTATAGCTCTCTTTTGAATGGAGTCCAGGACAGCGAGTGTAAAAACGGCAGCGGCACCCCAGATGTGGGAGCACTATTCGAGGTTTGGTCTTATTTGTGAAGTATATAAGGTATAGAGATTAGCTGGTGAAAAGTATTTGCGAGCCCGGAAGAGGAAACCTAATTTATTAGCAGTCGCTTCTGCAATTGATGTGACATGTTGGTGTCAATTGAGATTTCAATCCACAGAAATGCCAACAAGTGAAAAGGACTCATTACTTTGAATAACTTGGTTGTTTATTGTGATGGGTCTAGGGCTGGTGTATCTCTTATGAGAAAGAAAGCAAGACTGTGATTTGGTGGGGTTGAATTGTACAATATTTCTACTTCCCCAGTCTAATATTTTTTGGAGATCCACGGAGACAGAACCCTCCAGGAGTCTGCGATCCTCATCTAATTGGGCTAAAGAGACAGGCTTAGAATATTGTATATTTGAGTGGAGGGTGCTGTCGTCCTCGTAACTGTAAACTGGGTTGGATGTGCTAGCGAGGAGGTCATTGATGTGGAGAAGAAACAAAGTAGGGGCTAAAGCTGAACCTTGAGGAACTCCTGCATTAATTTGATACAGTTTAGAGGAATGGCCATCCACGACAACAGAAATGCTCCGGTTGGAGAGGATATTTGCTGTCCACCGACAGAGTTTTGGTGGTAGGCTATAGGCCGGTAGTTTATTAGGCAGCGCTGCGTGCCAGACCTGGTCGAATGCTTTGAATATGTCTAGAGCGACAATCTGGGATTCACCGTGTAGTTCCATAGACTTGTTCCAAGAATGGGTGACAAAGGAAAGGAGGTCGGCAGTTGATCTGCGCTGACGGAATCCATACTGCCTGTCGTGGATTAGACTGTGTTTTTCAAGAAATTTTAGTAATTCGGTGTTTATATACTTTTCTATCACTTTAGAGCCGACTGAAATGAGATTGGGGATGGGTTGTACTCGAGCAGTTTTCCAGTTACTAGGGAATATGCCTCTATTGTAATATGTCTGAAACAGACGAGTCAGGACAGGAGCAAGTTCTGGTGCGCATTTTTTGAGAACAATTGCTGGGATCTCGTCAAGGCCAGAGGCTTTCCTGGTATTAAGAGAAGAGAGCATCTTTCGTACCTTTTTAGTTTTGAAAGTGATATCCGTCATTTTATGCGCGACATTGGGGACTCTTGGTGGTTGAACATTTGGAGGTGGGTTGAGAGTAGAATTAGCGGCGAACAACGAGGCAAAAAGTTCAGCCTTGCCCAGGGCGGTAGAAACAATTTCATCCCCTGAGACAAGAGGTGGGAATGTGCTCTTGCAGAAATTATTCCCAATAGATTTAGCAAATTGTCCAGAAGGGTTTGCTGCCGTTGGAGCTTGAGGGGACTTTGTTTTTGATGTGGTTATTAAACGAGTTTTTTGCCTCAGAAAGAATGCGGACATAGCGGTTTCTTGCGTCGTTAAATGCTTGACGGTTTTCTTGACTGGGATTGTGTACAAGCTTTTTGTGAGCTTTGAACTTTTCAAGTCTGGCTTTGTCACAGGATTTAGAGAACCAGGGCTTTTGAGTGGCTGCAGAGGTTTTCTGTGTATGTGGAATAAATAATTCCATGTCAGCTTGGATAATTTCGGTGACGTTTTTTGAGATATCAAAGGGGTCAGGATGAGAGAAGCAGACAGACGCCCATGGAAATGAGGAAAAGTAATCTCGCATTTCGTCCCAGTTTGCGGAGTTGTTGTGTCAAACGATACGTGGGTGTGATGACTGTGTGACCTCGGGTTGCATTGCACAGGAAGTAGTGACCATGCCGTGGTCTGAGCGACCCAGGGGGGCGGTAACTGATATCTTATAGCAGTCAGGATTTGTAGTAAGAAGGAGACCAAGGAATTTGAGCTGTGTGTTGGGATGCGAGGAAAGTAAGTAGGTTGCTGAACCATATTGGCTAAAGAATTGCTGACTGCAAAGGCCTCCGCTGCTCTTCCTTGTGGATCAGTTTTTGAAGATCCTAGCCATTCCTTATTATGAACATTGAAGTCACCAAGAATAGTGACCTCGGAGGAAGGATATTTAGAAATCAGATGGTCGGTTTTTTCAGAAAGGTGGTCAAAGAGCTGGACAAAGTTGTTGTCAGAAGGTGACCGGTAAATGCAACAGATGAATTTAGTTGTAGCCCTGAGAGAGAGTTTTATCCATAGTATGTCTTTTCTTTCAGCTTCTAAATTGGGGAGTCTGTTGCAGGGTAGATTGCTACGGACGTATGTGCACACGCCTCCATGCAATCTAAAGGAAGTAAGGAGCTCATACCCCGGGAAATTAAGGTGATTAGTGGCTGTTTTGGCATTGATTTGAGTTTTGATGAGGGAAAGGAGTTGGGGGCCTATTAGCCTGGAGGAAATGGTGGACGGAGTTCAGGTTAGAATTTAGGCCACATATATTCGAGAAGGATATGTTAAATCTTGATGCTGGCGCCCCCTGCACACCCCTCTCCCGGAGATCCGAATGTAGGGGGGGGGGGGTATTTTACCTGCGGAATTTTTTGTACAAGGGGGAGCCATTATCATTTTTGCTTATAAGGGAAACCGACTCATACACCAGAACCGGAAACGTTCGTTGGGACTTCACCGGCTTCTTGATGTAAGGGGTGGTACCTCCTTGGGCGTGAAAAAATCCTTTACTATCACATAAAGGAAAATTCCACTACCACCTACCATATTGCAAGTATACCACACCAGCCAACTATTAAAGAGCTGAACAGCTCTAAAACTTGCTGTTGGAAAATCAGTCGGATCAATCACAAGTTTTTACCCTATATCTTATTGAGTTTTTCAATAATTTCCAACATTTTAGACTGACTATGTAACATTCACTATGTGTATTGTCAAATCTTTTGGAGATATTCAACTGTTTTGTAATTTTGATAGGTAAAGACTTTCCAGAATACCATTATTAAAAGCTTTAAGGGAATGTACAGTGGCTTTCATATAGGGTTTTGTTTTTTAAATATTTTCTTTATCGCCGCCTTATCGCAAACTCAATAGTTTGTAAGTCGTGGCCTCTCTATTAACAATTTTTCTCACGGCAATTTGTTAAAAATCTAAAGACCACTGCAATCAGTAAGTCTAGAAAGCAGCGGCCAAAGACAAATACGCTACTAATTTTCTTTTCGTAAATACTTAGAAAGTCTTAATACTTTGAAGTGAGAAAGAAAAGTAGTCATAATGAAAACAAAAAACTTGCAGAATTTAAGTTTTTACAACTCATCTTGATACTTATGCCTGTTAAATTAACTTTTGTATGTGGTTATGAATGAAATATCTTCAAAATTTGACACTTTTAAATTTAACTATTTTTGTATCTCTAAGGCAGTTCTTGAGATCACAATAAGACACATTCTCTATCAAGCCTGATATTTTTAACCATTTCATTACATTTATATTTTTCTTTTAGTCTGCATACATTTACTTATTGATTATATGTTGCATACTAAGTTTTGAGCAAATACGATGCAGTCTTACCAATATCAACATTGCGGTTGCATAAACTAAGTTGTAATACGGTTATGACTGGGAATAAAGAAAACTAAATCAACTTCTACAATGCCAAATAACAATAAGCTTTAAATTTATGTTAGTATTAAATTTACAAAATTCATAAAGCTAAGAACATACTATTGGAGTTATCGCATGTCTTCTGCAAAATTATCCCAACATGAAAATTATCCATTTTAGCACACCAAAAACATAATAGAACCCCGATTAAATTTTAAAATAAACACAGCTCTACTGCCCTACTACGACAAAAGGTCGTATCTGTAGAATGTTAAGTTTTGGGTTACTAAAGTTTTTAAGTTTTGGGTTACTAAAGTTTTTGTGAAATAGCAAACGCCGTCAATATACGTGAATATATAATTTATTTTCTTTGTATTACCATTGTATTAAATTAAATAACACCTAAGTTGAAACGGCAAAATAATGTCTCTATCCTAGTTTCTAAGTGAATTTGAAATTTGTAAGATACAACTTTTGGACAGCTTCACTGCTGTTTTTTTATTTTTTTATTTTTATTTCAACAACACACCACGAGGGCTCACAACCTAAATACTATCGTACCGTGGGTGTTGACAAGAAGGAAAGAGGCAACTTGTTAATTCTGGACTTGAAGGTTTGGAGGTTCGGCGGAGAAGGACAAACATGTGCCGGCAAGGAATGCCACAACTTCGAAGTCCTCGGGACAAAAGAGCGGGCCTAACAAGATGTTCTATGTCTGGTGACCTGGACAGTAAAAGGGTGCATTCGCTCTGTTTCCTGGTAGATCTATTGGGGGCAGTAGGTGGAGTAACTATGGAAGAAAGCTCCTCTGAGTAGTGCCCGTGCAGATATCTATAAAAGAGAGGTCACCAACGGCACGTCGGTGGGCAAGGGATGGCAGCCTTTGGGTGAGGGTAGGATCACCGATGAGACGTATAGCTCTCTTCTGAATGGAGTCCAGGATAGCGAGTGTAGAAGCGGCAGCAGCACCCCAGATGTGGGAGCAGTATTTGAGGTTTGGTCTTATTTGTGAAGTATATAAGGTATAGGCTGGTGAAAAGTATTTGCGAGCCCGGAAGAGGAAACCTAATTTCTTAGCAGCCGCTTCTGCAATTGATGTGACATGTTGGTGCCAATTGAGATTTCGATCCACAGAAATGCCAACAAGTGAAAGGGACTCATTACGTTGAATAATTTGGTTGTTCATTGTGATGGGTCTAGGGCTGGTGTATCTCTTATGAGAAAGAAAGCAAGACTGATTTGGTGGGGTTGAATTGTACAAGATTTCTACTTCCCCAGTCTAATATTTTTTGGAGATCCACAGAGACAGAACCTTTCATGAGTCTGCGATCCTCATCTAATTGGGCTAAAGAGACAGGCTTAGAATATTGTATATTTGAGTGGAGGGTGCTGTCTTCCGCGTAACTGTGAACTGGGTTGGATGTGCTAGAGAGGAGGTCATTGATGTGGAGAAGAAACAAAGTAGGGGCTAAAACTGAACCTTGAGGAACTCCTGCATTAATTGCATACAGTTTAGAGGAATGGCCATCCACGACAACAGTAATGCTTCGGTTGGAGAGGAAACTTGCTGTCCAGGTACAGAGTTTTGGTGGTAGGCCATAGGCCGGAAGTTTATTAAGCAGCGCTGCGTGCCAGACCTGGCCGAATGCTTTGGACATGTCTAGAGCGACAATCTGGGATTTACCGTGTAGTTCCATAGACTTGTTCCAAGAATGGGTGACAAAGGAAAGGAGGTCAGCAGTTGATCTGCGCTGACGGAATCCATACTGCCTGTCGTGGATTAGACTGTATTTTTCAAGAAATTTTAGTAATTCGGTGTTTATATACTTTTCCATCACTTTAGAGACGACTGAAAGCGGAGAAATAGGCCTGTAGTTGCTAGGAAGTGATTTGGATTCTTTCTTGGGGGACGGGTTGTACTCGAGCAGTTTTCCAGTTATGCCTCTATTGTAAGATGTCTGAAACAGACGAGTCAGGACAGGAGCAAGTTCTGGTGCGCATTTCTTGAGAACAATTGCTGCGATCTCGTCAAGCCTCGACCTTTTTAGTTTTAAAAATGATATCCGTCATTTTATGCATGACATTGGGGACTGTTGGTGGTTGAACATTTGGGGGTGGGTTGAGAGTAGAATTGCCGGCGAACAACGAGGCAAAAAGTTCAGCCTTGCCCAGGGCGGTGGAAACAATTTCATCCCCTGAGACAAGAGGTGGGAACGTGCTCTTGCAGAAATTATTCCCAATAGATTTAGCAAGAGTTTGCTGACGCTGGCGCTTAAGAGGCCAAGGGCTGTAGTGCTATCGGAGTGGCAAAGCTGCGGACGAGCCCTGAGGGAGAAAAAATATATCCTGGAAACTCAGCCTAAAGTTTCCCCGCGGTTTTCGGGTCACAGATAGTGTCCTGAAGGTTTCCCGAAAAAGGACGCCTAACAATGTAACCATGGCTTAACTAATATAAATATAATGTCTTAGCTTCTACGTTTTTATTTTGTACAAAACTTAATGTTAATTTTTTGGCACCTTAACTCGGAATATCCTTTCTTCTGTCAATGAAATTGAATAAATTGTTTTTATCATACAATTTTTTTAAAACTTGTACTCTCCTTTTGAAAAAAAAAATTTGTTTTTGCTGTATCCACATTCTTTCATAATTATTTTTGTTTTTTTATTCAAATTAATCACCTTCACACCTCAGGCCGAATCAACTGTTAGTTACATCGCCCGGGGATTGAACCCATGTAGCAGCGAATCTCCTTTATACAACTACACCACCGGACGGGTTCAGCTACTGTTACTACGTCTACATGGAATTCTTAATAATTCATAGTTCATACATATAACAGTAAAATATGCTATCGATCGACTATCCAGTTCAAAATAGGTAACAGATAAATAACAGAACCTCTTATTTTCAACTGTTATTGTGAAATAACGTTAACAGGTCCAACTGTTAATAGAAAATAACCATTTTGCCCATCGCTAATATCTTGAATTATTCCGTTTTAACCAACATCGAGCCAGTATTTAAAAAATGTTTTTAAACACTAATTTGCGTCTCCAAGCTCATTATGTTATTTTCATTAAACCTAGTGGGTACCTTTAAAAGAAAAAACAGACTTTAAAAAAGAAAGAACAAACATTTATTTAAAATTTAAGATTAAAACAATAACTTTTTTTGACTTAAAAACAATCATAAAAATATAAATTATTATCACATATTGGTTGTGCTGGATTGGGCCCCTGTGTTTGGGCAAATGATGCTAGACAAATAATTCCTAGTCTGCTTAGTATAGACTGCTCTATTCCAATCATTTAAGCCGATAAAAACCACTTCATATCCCAGTATTTCCAAATGTCGCATCATCAACTGATATTTACCCTTGAATAGAGTTTTATATTTTGTGTAAGCTTTTTTTTGTAGAAAAATAAACGCTATTCTAAAACCAAACAAAAAATTATAATTTATTAATTATAAATACATAATTTTGTAAAATTTATGCTTTTTAAATTGATTAGAAATTTATCAATTTACAAGTATCATAGTACGGGATCTGGCTGCAAAATTAGTACATTAATAATCTAGATTATCAAGATTTAATTTTTAAGTATTTTTACAACTAGGAGAAGTCACTTTTCATCAGGTGCCAATTAAAAATTACCCGCCAGTATTAATAATTAAAATATAATTAATTTACTTTTAGAGAAACATTTCGTTAACATCTTACGGAAATAAAACCTACACAACTTCACAACAGTGTATTTAAAATATCTGAAACGTCATAGTTGCTGCTGATTGCTTAACCGCTACCTCTACGCAGCCAGGTGTAAACAGGTATAATTTTATTAAAACTTTTCGTTCTTAACGTACACTCATTTCATTTATACCACATTAAAGCTCATTTTTTTTCTGTAGTTAATGATATAAAGGTGCCTATATAAAAAAAACCGCAAATCAAAGTTTCCTACCCTAAAAGATGCTAGGTATGAAAAATAAAGTGACAGAGAGTGATCGCGCGAGGCTAATTGTTAGACAAGGATGCTCAATGCCAGCTGAACGTATTTTTTGAGCTATTGCGCATGCTCCGATAAATAGGGTTCTCAACCAACGATCTAAGTAGTAATAAAAATGACTGGACTCAGATGCTTATCGGAGCATGCGCAATAGCTCAAAAAATACGTTCAGCTGGCATTGAGCATCCTTGTCTAACAAGTAGCGTCGCGCGATCACTCTCTGTCACTTTATTTTTCATACCTAGCATCTTTTAGGGTAGGAAACTTTGATTTGCGGTTTTTTTATATAGGCACCTTTATATCATTAACTACAGAAAAAAATGAGCTTTAATGTGGTATAAATGAAATGAGGGTACGTTAAGAGCGAAAAGTTTTAATAAAATTATACCTGTTTACACCTGGCTGCGTAGAGGTAGCGGTTAAGCAATCAGCAGCAACTATGACGTTTCAGATATTTTAAATACACTGTTGTGAAGTTGTGTAGGTTTTATTTCCGTAAGATGTTAACGAAATGTTTCTCTAAAAGTAAATTAATTATATTTTAATTATTAATACTGGCGGGTAATTTTTAATTGGCACCTGATGAAAAGTGACTTCTCCTAGTTGTAAAAATACTTAAAAATTAAATCTTGATAATCTAGATTATTAATGTACTAATTTTGCAGCCGGATCTTAGACTATCACTTTTAAGTACACTTGGAGAACCCTAAAATCACCACAACACATTTTTTAAGACCTAACAATCGTTTCTCCAGCAAATGCTGGCATCATCAGAGCATGAAAATTGTAACCAAATTATTACTACACCTATACTTATATAACTATCAGGTAGACGACGAAAACGAAAGTAAAAATTGCAGTCAGAGGCGTATTGTTTATCTATTGTATCTATATTGAACAGACAAGGTTGTCGACCTGCCCTAATCTTTTGCTTGACAAATTTATGAGCCCCTATCTAATTTTGAAGGATAATGGGCTTGAAGGCAAACAGCGGCGTTATTTAAGGAGTTCACGTTCTTTATTGATATATAAATTCACTATGTGTGTGCCGGAAACTGTTATGAGCACCGACAACTAAATCTGGGGACATATTACTAACTACCGCACGACTGTTTATTAAAGCAAAAGAAGGTTTCGCCCACAACATTTTATTCAACAGAAGATGAATTTCTAACTAAGTTACAAGTATTTATATTGACAGTTTCCAGTTATAGAGTATATAGTTTCTAAAGTACCTACTTGACATTGATATAATTTAACGTAGCCTCATAATCAATGACAATACACAGGTTTGTATCAATAAACATACAAATTAGAGTTCTTAACAGGGGCGTGCGGTGACATTTTAAATAAGGGAAGCAATTTTCAGAAATTTACCTATTTGTAGTGTAACTAAATTCTTCTGTCGTTTTTGGCAAATTCGTTAATAATGTCATAAAACTGTGGATTCTGGGACATTTCCTCGATGAAGTTATTTTCAATTGACAAAATTGAAATTTGGGAACGTCTTTCCTGTCCTGTTGAATTCCTAACAAAACTCTTGATACGTTTCAATGTAGAACAATTTCGTTCTACAGACGCACTAGTAGCGGGAATTGTTAATACTAATTCACATAATTTGAATGCTTCAGCATATGCATTTTCCAATTTTGATTCTTTTAAGAAAGTTAAAGGTTCACTCGTGTTAGTTTTTGTGTCAATAACATCGGTTTCATAAATGACTGTAAGTTCTGATCGTAATAAGGCTTTGTCAAAATAATGTCCATAGTGGTGAAATAATGATTTAAATGAATCTTCTGGGAAAGGTATCCCTACAAATCCTCCAAAATTACACAATTCAAGAAATTTCAGGTCACTGAGATGATCAAATCTGCAGTTAATTTGCTGCTGAATTTGATCTATGATTTTGTAGATCGGCGATAAGAAGTTTGAAGGTCTCCCACATTATCAGTGCGCAGACGCTTTCTTCGTGGATCACTTTTCCTAATTCCATTGTTTTTTCCAGAACTTATCAAATTCATTCCTTTTTTGAATTATAATGGATTTAAATTCACTAATTTTCTTCAGGCAAAAACCAATGCCATTTGTTTTACATTGCAATATGTTAAATACATTATCTGAAAACGGAAATATTTCCGAAAATATATTAAGTAAGAAATTAAAATTAAAGTCTCTTTTCAAACCATCCAAAAATGCTCTAGAACTCTATTTATTGTTTCTGCATCCCAATTTTTGCTATTTTCTATTATGTTTTCAAAAAGTTCAATTAACGATTCACAGTGTTCAAAAATAGTTCACACAAGTCTGCCGTTGTAGTTCCATCGGGTTGCAGCTACTTTGGGTAAACGTTTTTTAACAATTGAGTCTAAGGCTTGTATGCGCTTCATAGATTTGGAAAAAAAGCAGCCATTCCACTTAGGGTAGTAAAAAACACCTTACATTCTTTAATATGATTAATGGGATAAAATTAAATTTAATTTATGAGCACAACAGTGTACAAATAGAGCACTGGAAAACGTTTCCCGCACTTTAGCTTGAAGACCTCCTAAATGTCCGGCTATAACAGCAGCCCCATCATAGCTTTGGGCAATTAATTTATTATCAGTCTCCTCAATATCTTTCATAATATTAAGCACAATTTTATATAGAGCGTTTGCGGTACGATCTTCTGTCACATTTTTAAAGCCTAAAAATCTTTCTTGCTCTCATCCATTTTTACATAGCGTATTACTACACATAGTTGACTTAAATTAGTTACGTCGTTGTTTCATCTAGAACAATAGCAATGAAACGTGTCTGTTTAATTTCAGATTTAATTCTGTTCAAAATAATAGTGGGAGCAGCCGCAATTAAGTCATTCTGAATGCGATTTGATGTCCCGCGAAAAACGTTAGACTGTTCCAAGTGATTTTTTAAACAAATGCCGTATTTGGTTAATAGCCAAAGAAACTAGGTCTTGAAAGATTCCTCTATTTGCAGATGTAGCTGTTTTGTCATGACCCCTGAACCCCAATTCATGCTGACCAAGAAAACACACGACATCAATAAGTCTTTGTAATATGTTTCTGTTTTTATCAACCAGTTCGTTGTGTTGGCGATGAATAATTTCTATCTGCTTGTCAACGGCGTGTTCAATGCACGTTTGTTTCAAAGACACTTAATTTTAAAATGGTCTGTAAATGCGCTTTAGACATAACATGTCTTTTTACTACTTTATGTAGATTATTCAAGTCGGAAAACCGACTTTTATTCCACACCCCCTTTTCAGTCACAAATAGACTACCAGGCCAACAAAACAGTTTATTCCTGTTAACCATTCATATTGTTTATAAGTTTATTCCGCGTTGAAATGTCGAATACATGTTTTAATTTTTGTATTTAAGTTTTTTAGAGTAGGTTTCGGCTTACCTTTATTAATAATAGCAAGTTTTTCAGCAAACGATAAAGCTGAAAATCCTTTGGTTATCAAAAAACACACGACACAATCACAGTTATTATTACCACTTGTTCGTAAAGTTTGTAAATTCCCACACCCACTGACGCCGCTGTTAAAAGCTGATGTAGTTGCAGCCATATTAATAATCATAAAATGCCAATGTATTTAACTTAGTCAACTGCTTATTTCTACGAAATAATCAGAGACATTCACGTTGTACGTGCATCAGGTCTTCCAACATGTTCTACATGTTGAAATACACGTACATTGCGTCGAGCATCGAGCAAAGGTTTCTCATTATGTGGCCTGCTGGCTACGTGTATTTAACTGAAGTCATTGCATCCACTCTCGTAGTATCAGGTTTATGCTGTTGGTTGGCGGTTGGGTTACTGGGACGAGGGTTCTTGCCAAGAGCGCAGAGCGCATATACAAGTACAGTATAATGCATAATAAATAATTATGTGTGAGCTTGCGAATTAAAAATTGTAATAGATAAATTGGTTTTAGAATTTAAAATTTAATATTTAAAATACAAAATGGATTTTAAATAATGCAGTTTAATACAGATTATTTTTAAGTAGGTATGTGGTCGTTATTTTAAGGGAAGCAATGCTTCCCTTGTTTCCATGGACCGCACGCCACTACTTCTTAAGCTTCAACCAACGTCTCAATCTGTGTATTTTAATTTAAATTACTTTTTTGTTAATTAAAAGGCTGAATAATGAATAATTTAAATATATATACACTTACTTTCTTTTGATGTCTGCAGAACCAGGCTCGACAAGTTTGCCATTATGATTTAAATTTATTTCAAAATCTATATAATATCCATATGGTGTTATTACATTTTGATTTACATATTCTGGTTTTCCTACTGCCCCTATAAAGTAATCTTTGGCTCGACTTGAAAATTGTTGGCTTTTCTTTAAATTTTTGATAACTGTAACACAAACGTTTCTGTTATTATGAGCAGTAATAATCTACATTTATAGATACATACAGATTTATTTAACTACTTAATATTATAATTAAATGCTGTATAAACACTTCTCGACCAATATATCTATTAATTTTTTATTAAATTGTTTATTGTCCCTATCAGATATCCTTAGACAAGCTGTTGTTAATTAACTTTCCAGTTTACGATAAATATTAAGCTTCCTATTTTCACAGTATTTAAAAGCCATATCCCTCCCCTAGTTTAATATGACAACACCACTATTTGTCATTTGTTAACTGACAGAAGTCATGAGAGAAACGTGCGCGTTCTAAGCATAACCTCGAAACTGACAGACGCCATTAACAAAGAAGAATAAGAAGATAACCTCGAAATTGACTCCGCTAATACCTTATAATCTTACAATATAAAATAACGACCTATATTCTAAGGTTAACACAAACAGGAGTAGGTAAATAATAATCCAACTTTTAATTTTAACCTAACATTAACAAATGCCTTCAGCCGTCGACTGTAGTATAACATTATAATTTTAACATCCAATCAAACAAATAAGAAAGTGGTTGTGTGCATCACAAAAAGAAAATGTGAGCGGAAAGTGCGAAAAAACCAGCTTAGTGTGACCTCTATATGCTGACTTTATCCCATTTTGCAGCTATACTTCCTTAAAATCCTTTTTACTCTATCCACCGCAGGTCCCGCAACTCTCTTGGGGGTTGGCCTCAAGAATTTTTTCTTGTTTACATTGTCCTTTTTATGCATTGGGGGTGGCTCCAGGCATGCAGAAGCTGGAAGAGAACCATCCTCGTGACAAAAGAGCGGGCATAACAAGATGTTCCACGTCTGGTGACCTGGACAGTAAAAGGGTGAATTCGCTCTGTTCGCCTGGTAGATCTGTTGGGGGCAGCAGGTGGAGGAACTATGGAAGAAAGCTCGGTAATCCTTTACTTGAGCCCGTCCAAACGGCAAAGTCACAGCGTATTAGAATTTCGTCGCTAGAACTCACGCGCTGTTGCCACATCCTTCTCATAGTAGAAATAATTAAAAAGGCCCAAGAATTCATGAATAAAATATGCAGGCATCCATCCAGTACGTTATTGACGTTACTTATATTGACGCAGCAAGTGCGGACGAAGCAAGTGCGTTACGGTAATGAACGATAATACAATTAAAACATGTGTGTTATGATAGGGAGTCTGCTACAATTTAGCAAGTAAAACGGAAAAAATATATACACGTGTATTCACGCAGCAAGTGCGTTACGGTAATTAATACGAATAAAATTAAGACGTGTGTTATGGTAGGGAGTATGACATAATGTAGCAAGTAAAACAGAAAAATTTAAAATATACCTATATTGACGCAGCAAGTGCGTTACGGTAATAAATGAGAATACGATTAATACATGTGCATTATGGTAGGGAGTCTGTTACAATTTAGCAAGTGAAAGGGAACTTTAAAAAAGATACCTATATTGACGCAGCAAGTGTGTTGTAATGAATGCGAATACAATTAATACATGTGCGTTATAGTAGGGTGTATGACATTATGTAGCAATTGTATTAATTGTATTCGCGTTCATTACCGTAACACACTTGCTGCGTCAATATAGGTATATTTTAAATTTTTCTGCGTGCATATTTTATTCATGATTTCTTGGGCCTTTTAAATTATTTCTACTATGAGAAGGATGTGGCAACAGCGCGTGAGTTCTAGCGACGAAATTCTAGTACGCTGGGACTTTGCCGTTTGGACGGGCTCAAGTAAAGGATTACCGAAAGCTCCTCTCAGCAGTGCCCATGCAGATATCTATAAAAGAGAGAGACGTCACCAACGGGACGTCGGTGCGCAAGGGATGGCAGCCTTTGGGTGAGGGTAGGGTCACCGATGAGATGTATGGCTCTCTTTTGAATGGAGTCCAGGATAGCGAGTGTAAAAGCGGCAGCGGCACCCCAGATGTGGGAGCAGTATTCGAGGTTTGGCCTTATTTGTGAAGTATATAAGGTATAGATATTTTTTTGGAGATCCACAGAGACAGTGTTGAGTGAGTCTGCGATCCTCATCTAATTGGGCTAAAGAGACAAGCTTAGAATATTGTATATTTGAGTGGGGGGTGCTGTCATCCGCGTAACTGTGAACTGGGTTGGATGTGCTAGAGAGGTCATTGATGTGGAGAAGAAACAAGGTAGGGGCTAAAGCTGAACCTTGAGGGATTCCTGTATTAATTGGATACAGTTTAGAGGAATGGCCATCCACAACAGAAATGCTCCAGTTGGAGAGGAAAGTTGCTGTCCAGGTACAGAGTTTTGGTGGTAGGCCATAGGCCGGAAGTTTATTAAGCAGCGCTGCGTGCCAGACCTGGTCGAATGCTTTGGATATGTCTAGAGCGCAATCTGGGATTCACCGTGTAGTTCCATAGACTTATTCCAAGAATGGGTGACAAAGGAAAGGAGGTCGGCAGTTGATCTGCGCTGACGGAATCTATACTGCCTGTCATGGATTAGACTGTGTTTTTCAAGAAATTTTAGTAATTCGTTGTTTATATACTTTTCCATCACTGTTGAGACGACTGAAAGGAGAGAAATAGGCATGTAGTTGCTAGGAAGCGCTTTTGATTCTTTCTTGGGGACGTGTTGTAGTCGAGCAGTTTTCCAGTTACTAGGGAATATGCCTCTATTGTAAGATGTCTGAAACAGACGAGTCAGGACAGGAGCAAGTTCTGGTGCGCATTTTTGAGGACAATTGCTGGGATCTCGTCAAGGCCAGAGGCTGGTATTAAGAGAAGAGAGCATATTTCGTACCTTTTTAGTTTTGAAAATGATATCCATCATTTTGTGCGCGACATTGGGGACTGTTGATGGTTGAACATTTGGAGGTGAGTTGAGAGTAGAATTGCCGACAAACAACGAGGTAAAGAGTTCAGCCTTGTCCAGGGCGGTAGAAACAATTTCATCCCCTAAAACAAGAGGTTGCAGAAATTATTCCCAATAGATTTAAAGTCCAGAAGGGTTTGCTTCTAAATTGGGGAGTCTGGTGCAGACTAGATTGCTAAGGACGTATGCGCACACACCTCCATGCAATCTAAAGAAAGTGAGGAGCTCATACCCCGGGAAATTAAGGTGATTAGTGGCTGTTTTGGCACTGATTTGGGTTTCGGTGAGGAATAGGAGTTGGGGCCTATTAGCCTGGAGGAAATGGTGGACGGAGTTCAGGTTAGAATTTAGGCTACATATATTCGAGAAGGATATGTTAAATCTTGATGCCGGCGCCGCCTGCACACCCCTCTCCCGGAGATCTGAATGGAGGGGTATTTTATCTCCGAAATCTTTTGTACAAGGAGGAGTCATCATTATTTTTGTTTATAAGGGAAACCGAGTTATACACCAGAACCGGAAACGTTGGGACTTCACCAGCCCCTTGATGTAAGGTGTGGTACCTCCGCGGGCGTTCCTCCTGTAGCGTTCCATGGTGGAATGTCACGAATAAATATGTATGCCTGCCAAATTTGACAGCTATTGCTTTTCCAAGATGGCCGCTACAAACTGTTAAAGTTCGAGCGTCCCTACTTTATATATAAAATATATAATTATGCCTAAAAAATTCATTATAATGTTTTTTTTACAAAACATTAACTTTCAAACACATACAAGGTGAGCGAGCAGTCCCTTATTTTAAAAACTGTTTCACATATTTAGAAGTTAAAAAACTAAAACTAGTTTAAGTGGTACAACTACGGTAAAGCAAGAAGCTAGAGGTCGTAAAAAATAATTCTTGAGGACGATACAAAACATGCAATATGCTGTATTGATAAATTTTTTTTAAGTTCTGATGAGGTTTTAAATAGAGGTGGGCATTTTCAGCGATGTATAGGGGGTTAAATATGCTAGCAGGAACAGTCATTTTATTAACAGAAATCATTGCTCAAATTTATTTTTTATTACCTCATCTAGAGACAAATAATAAGAACATTATTGCCAGTCATGTCTCTGAGCGTGTTTAACTCTGGTAGACATAGAAAAAAAAGTTTATAGGAAAGACCCCCCATTATTTTTCAACGAGTAATTGCTGCCTAATCTTTTTGCATCCGTTTAGAAATATCAGCATCAACGAATTTTTGTAGGTCTAATTTTGCTTTTAATTTTAGAAAACGTCCAAAGTTCAAATTTAAATATAAAATACACTATTTCACATTTGGACAAACATATTCCCTTGTTTTTTGTTCAGTTAAAAAAGGGTTTAAACAGCCCTAGTCCTTACCAGGATTTTCTTCACTGTGAATGTACTTTTCATGAATCCAGGAAACATCTGCTTCTGGATATTCCAAACAAACTGCCCTATTTAGCTGCATTAAATTATGCCTCACAAGCTGAGGGTATCTGTCCTAAAAATAATTAAAATGTACTTGTTTTAATATATACTAGGATGCATTATTTATTTATTTATTTATTTATTTATATATTTATTTATTTATTTATTTATTTATTTATTTATTTGTTTATTTGTTTATTTGTTTATTTATTTATTTATTTATTTATTTATTTACTTATTTACTTATTTACTTATTTACTTATTTATTTATTTATTGAATACTGCATCCCAAGAGACTGCGCCATTTAAGGACGAGAAGATACAGTGTAAAAAATAGTACATATAATTCATAATACAGATAAAATTTATATTATTGTACATTGTGTACAATAATATAAATTTTATCTGTATTATGAATTAGATGTACTATATTTTACACTGTATCTTCTCGCCCTTAAAACGCAGTCTCTTGGGATGCAGTATTAAATAAATAAATAAATAAATAAATAAATAAATAAATAAATAAATAAATAAATAAATAAATAAATAAATAAATAAATAAATAAATAAATAAATAAATAAATAAATAAATAAATAAATAAATAAATAAATAAATAAATAAATAAATAAATAAATAAATAAATAATGTACACAAAAAAGAACACATCAAAATCGAAACATAATAAAAATAGAGCAAAAAATACATATCCTATACAGAGCCAAAGAACAAAGACTTAACATTCCTACTTGAGATTTGGAATATACTTACCAAACTCTGAATAATTTGTAAGTTACCACATACTGTAAAGGGAAGACGATTGCTGCGAATGCGTACGAGCCAAGAAGAGATAAAATACAACCAAATAATGTGTCCCAGTGCGTCATGCATTAGCAACTAGTTTCTATACTATTCATAGACAGTTAATGATGCTGATAATCACCTTATAGAGAAATACAACAGAATGGAACTGCCTTTGTAGCTCAAGAGATGATACATCAAATCTCTCAAGAAGATTATGTGGTATATGGGTATCGAATAGGCAGATACAAGCTATCCAATTTGAGTGAATTTTTTTTATTTATTTTTATTTCAACAACACACCACGAGGGCTCACAGCCTAAATGCTATCGTACTGTGGGTGTCGACAAGGAAGAAAGAGGCAACTTGTTAATTCTGGACTTGCAGGTTTGGAGGTTCGGATGAGAAGGAAAAACATGTGCTGGCAAGGAAGTCCTCGGGACAAAAGAGCGGGCATAACAATATGTTCTATGTCTGCTGACCTGGACAGTAAAAGGGTACATTTGCTCTGTTCCCCTAGTAGATCTGTTGGGGGCAGCAGGTGGAGAAACTATGAAAGAAAGCTCATCTGAGCAGTGTCTGTGCAGATATCTATGAGAGTGAGAGAGGGGGGGGGTCCACCAACGGCACGTCGGTGGGCAAGGGATGGCAGCCTTTGGGTGAGGGTAGGGTCACCGATGAGACGTATAGCTCTCTTCTGAATGGAGTCCAGGATAGCGAGTGTAAAAGCGGCAGCGGCACCCCAGATGTGGGAGCAGTATTGGAGGTTTTGCCTTATTTGTGAAGTATATAAGGTATAGAGATTAGCTGGTGAAAAGTATTTGCGAGCCGGGAAGAGGAAACCCAATTTCTTAGCAGCGTTTCTGCAATTGATGTGACATGTTGGTGCCAATTGAGATTTCGATCCACAGAAATGCCAACAAGTGAAAAGGACTCATTACTTTGAAGAACTTGGTTGTTCATTGTGATGGGTCTAGAGCTGGTGTATCTCTTATAAGAAAGAAGGCAAGACTGAGATTTGGTGGGGTTGAATTGTACAAGATTTCTACTTCCCCAGTCTAATGCTGTGGTCTGAGCGACCAAGGGGGGCGGTGACTGATGTCTTATAGCATTCAGGTTTTGTAGTAAGAAGGAGATCCAAGGGATTTAAGCTATGTGTTAGGATGCGGGAAAGTAAGTAGGTTGCTGAACCATATTGGCTAAAGAATTGCTGACTGCGAAGGCCTCCGCTGCTCTCCCTTGTGGATCAGTTTTTAAAGATCCTAGCCATTCCTTATTATGGACATTGAACTCACCAAGAATAGTGACCCTGGAGGAAGGATATTCAGAAATCAGATGGTCGGTTTTTTCAGAAAGGTAGTTGAAGAGCTGGACAAAGTTGTTGTCAGAAGGTGACCGGTAAATGCAACAGATGAATATAGTTACAGCCCTGAGAGAGAGTTTCATTCAAAGTATGGCTTTTCTTCTAGCTTCCAAATTGGGGAGTCTGGTGCAGGGTAGATTGCTACGAACGTATGCACACACACCTCCATGCAATCTAAAGAAAGTAAGGAGCTCATACCCTGGGAAATTAAGGTGATTAGTGGCTGTTTTGGCACTGATTTGGGTTTCGGGGAATGGGAAGCTTAATATTTATACTTAATAAAACGTAGTTCTAGATTGCCTTTAAACAAATTGAATCACTTTCATTAAAGTTTTAATGTATTACTATACATTTTTCTGACATCTTAAAATTCAGATGACACTTTTGGCAAATGGCAACCCCGCTGATTGTTTGTTGTGACATATGTAGCCTGTTCGTTTGAAGTTTAATTGGGAGCATTTGTTTCCAATAGCAGCATAACCCTGATATATCTGTCTGACCTTGTCTAACACTATAGGCACCCATTCAGAGGTAATTTCAGGTTATATCGTAAATTATTTATTTTTTATTTGGCTTTAACTCAGAATTTACTGAACCGATTAAGTTCAAATTTGGTAGAGAGGACAACTGATACGATATCTACGTGCAAGTAAAGTTTTAGTTTCATACTTCTATTCATTTAAAAGATATTGCGTTTTTAAACAGTTTTTTGCATTTTTTTCTGAAAGTATGTGAGTGTCAATTTTTTGAGTTATCGCTTGGATACATACATATATATATATATATATATATATATATATATATATATATATATATATATATATATATATATATATATATATATATATATATAAACATTTTAGCTGACCCTGGAAATGGGTTCCAGAGGCCCTAATTCGCGCTCATCTGAAGAAAATTTCCGAAAATCTCACCATCGATACCTCTCTATTAGTGAATTTTTCTGAATGAAAATTCACTAAAACCGATATGAAAGCGGATACATTACACAAAGGGCTCACCTTGTAATAGCAATTTTTTAGTTCAGTCTCAAGCCTTTCTAGGAACTCAACGTTGAATATGAGCTTGATGAGTGACATAGGTAGGCTGTTGTAATAACACAAGGCCAAAGCAGATTTCAAAATTGACAAGCCAGACAAACGTTCTTGTTCCCTGAAATAAATATATAAATAAATAACTAAATAAACGTTTAAAAGCTACAACCATAACATGTTGAACACACTAGCTCTCGAATGATAACTTATTACACTTTATTGCTCTTGTAGGTCTATAAAAAGCATTTGTAAATGTTTTTTTTATTGTCTGCCTATCTCCGTGACTGTCGCCAATCACTGATGCTAGCGAGTAGTTTCACCTCACTATCCTAGGGCTGGTGTATCTCTTATGAGATAGAAAGCAAGACTGAGATTTGGTGGAATTGAATTGTACAAGAGTTCTACTTCCTCAGTCTAATATTTTTTGGAGATCCACAGAGGCAGAACCTTCCATGAGTCTGCGATCCTCATCTAATTGGGCTAAAGAGACAGGCTTAGAATATCGTATATTTGAGTGGAGGGTGCTGTCATCCACGTAACTGTGAACTGGGTTGGATGTGCTAGAGAGGAGGTCATTGATGTGGAGAAGAAACAAAGTAGGGGCTAAATCTGAACCTTGGGGGACTCCTGCATTAATTGGATACAGTTTAGAGGAATGGCCATCCACGACAACAGAAATGCTCCGGTTGGAGAGGAAATTTGCTGTCCAGGTACAGAGTTTTGGAGGTAGGCCATAGGCCGGAAGTTTATTACCCAGCGCTGCGTGCCAGACATGGTCGAATGCTTCGGATATCTCTAGAGCGACAATCTGGGATTCACTGTGTAGTTCCATAGACTTGTTCCAAGAATGGGTGACAAAGGAAAGGAGGTCGGCAGTTGATCTGCGCTGACGGAATCCGTACTGCCTGTCATGGATTAGACTGTGTTTTCACAAGAAATTTTAGTAATTCGGTGTTTATATACTTTTCCATCACTTTAGAGACAACTGAAAGGAGAGAAATAGGCCTGTAGTTGCTAGGAAGTGCTTTGGATCCTTTCTTGGGGACAGGTTGTACTCGAGCAGTTTTCCAGTTACTAGGAAATATGCCTCTATTGTAAGATGCCTGAAACAGACGAGTCTGGACAGGAGCAAGTTCTGGTGCGCATTTTTTGAGAACAATTGCTGGGATCTTGTCAAGGCTAGAAGCTTTCCTGGTATTAAGAGAAGAGAGCATATTTCATACCTTTTTAGTTTTCAAAATGATATCTGTTGGTGATTGAACATTTGGAGGTGGGTTGAGAGTAGAATTGCCGGCGAACAACGAGGCAAAAAATCAGCCTTGTCGAGGGCGGTAGAAACAATTTTATCCCCTGAAACAAGAGGTGGGAATGTGCTCTTGCAGAAATTATTCCCAATAGATTTAGCAAGAGTCCAGAAGGGTTTGCTGCCGTCGGAGCTTGAGATACTTTGTTTTTTATGTGGTTATTAAACGAGTTTTTTGCCTCAGAAAGAATGCGGACATAGCAGTTTCTTGCATCGTTAAATGCTTGACGGTTTTCTTGACTGGGATTGTGTGGAAGCGTTTTGTGAGCTTTGACCTTTTCAAGTCTGGCCTTGTCACAGGATTTAGAGAACCAGGGCGTTTGAGTGGCCGAAGAGGTTTTCTGTGTATGTGGAATAAACAATTCCGTGCCAGCTTGGATTATTTCGCTGACATTTTGTGAGATATCAGAGGGGTCAGGATGAGAGAAGCAAACAGACGCCCATGGAAATGAGGAAAAGTAATCCCGCATTTCGTCCCAGTTCGCGGAGTTGTAGTGCGAAACGATACGTGGGTGTGACGACTGTGTGATCTCAGGTTGCATTGCGCAGGAAGCAGTGACCATGCCGAATCTGAGCGACCAAGGAGGGCAGTGACTGATGCCTTATAGCATTCAGGTTTTGTAGTAAGAAGGAGATCCAAGGGATCTGAGCTGTGTGTTGGGATGCGAGGAAAGTAACTAGGTTGCTGAACCATATTGGCTAAAGAATTGATGACTGCAAAGGTCTCCACTGCTCTCCCTTGTGGATCGGTTTTTGAAGATCCTAGCCATTCCTTACTATGGACATTGAATTCACCAAAACTAGTGACCTCGGAGGAAGGATATTCAGAAATCAGAAGGTCGTTTTTTTTCAGAAAGGTAGTCGAAGAGCTGGACAAAGTTGTTGTCAGAAGGTGACCGGTAAATGCAACAAAACAATTAAGTTGCAGCCCTGAGAGAGAGTTTCATCCAAAGTATGTCTTTTCTTCCAGCTTCCAAATTGGGGAGTCTGGTGCAGGGTAGATTGCTACGGACGTATGCACACACACCTCCATGCAATCTAAAAAGGAAATAAGGAGCTCATACCCCGGGAAATTAAGGTGATTGGTGGGTGTTTTGGCACTGATTTGGGTTTTGGTGAGGAAGAGGAGTTGGGACCTATTAGCCTGCAAGAAATGGTGGACGGACTTCAGGTTAGAATTTAGGCCATATATATTCAAGAAGGATATGTTAAATCTTGATGCCGGCGCCCCCTGCACACCCCTCTCCCGAAGATCCGAATGGAGGCGTATTTTATCTCCGGAATCTTTTGTACAAGGAGGAGCCATCATCATTTTTGTTTATAAGGGAAACTGACTCATACACCAGAACCGGAAACGTCCATTGGGACTTCACCAGCCCCTTGATGTAAGGGGTGGTACCTCCTTGGGCATGAAAAAAATCTTTACTATCACGTAAATGAAAAATCCACTATCACCTACCTAATATATATATATATATATATATATATATATATATATATATATATATATATATATATATATATATATATATATATATATATATATATATATATATATATATATATATATATATATATATATATATATATATATATATATATATATATATATAATATAAAAACATATAAAAATAGAAACTGACCCCGGATATGGGTTTTAGGTGTCTTAGTTTGCACTCATTTGAAGAATTTTTTTCAAAACTCAAAAGTCGGGATTTCATTAGTGAATTTTTTTAAAGAAAATTCACTAAAAGCAAAATTGTATCATTTCATATTAGTGCCATTTAGTTCGCAAGCTTTTACCCACTAAACCAAAACTGTATCTATTACGGTTTCCGAGATCCTAATGGCATACTTATCTTGAACAACTGTATATGTATGTAAGCCATTTGGAAAAAACTTGACAAGTGTTTCTTTTGTATTCCTCGGATGAGTTCGTTAATCAGACTAATTGGCCCATCTGTGGGTGCTTATCAATTACAAGGCAAGAAAAAAATGTTTAATTAGTTATAATTAAAAGTCAAAATTGGGGATTTTTAGTGAATTTTTAAAATATTGAGACATTAGGATAATCATACACTTCACGTGAAACAACACTAAAAGTATTGTGAAAGTACTTACCTGATGATTATATCGATTACTGTATTAATAAACTGATGCTTATTCTTTGGTACATAACCCAGACGATAACACAAACACAATACTTTTTCTGCCTTATGACCTAAAACATGATCCTTATTTTCTACAACATACTCTGTACACTGGTCTAAAAGTTCGCTGTGTAAAGCATTAGCTTGAGAAAGAGTGAAACATATATTTTCCAAGCTTTTAGAAGACATAACTCCACTTTGATTAATACTGTCCATCAATTTTGATGTTCGAGCTATATCACTCTTTTTTAAAACACGCGATTTAAGTAACACACCCATTTTCTTTCCACCAATATCGTTTTCCATGATTTCCAATTCCTTTTCAATAACCTTATCAATTAATTTGTGCAGCTGATGGAATTCATGGTATGTAAAAAGGGGATTCGGTGTTGTATTTAATACTTTGATACACTGTGACAGAAGCAAACAATTTAAATGGTCGAGCTGCTCCCAATTATTTTCTAAATTATTTAGCAATTGACCAACGAACCTTTTATCTTCTCCGTATATCATAAAGAAAGCTAAAATGTTGCAGACTTTTGAAGGTAGATGCTTTATGTAAGTCGTTTCATACATTCTCTTCAAATACGATAAGCAGTATCTTTCAAATGGTTTATACTGATAATTATAAACGTCTGTATGAAATTTGATGTATATATCACATAACTTTAGTACATCAAGTGCACTTTCAGCATTCCTTGCTTTTAGCAGCATTATCTTCCATAAATTTTCACATAAATTAATGTCAGAGACTTTAATATGTGATAAAATTCTTGCCAAGATTATGAGGTCTTCGTTATCGTAATGCTTTGAGTTAGAAACATACTTTTTTGCTATTTGTTGATACTCTTTTCTCTGCAAAGGTGATAGAAAATAAACGAGTGGTAAAAACAGCTTTAATTCGAAACTGCTTTCGTGTTCAAACTCTTCCTTTAATGAACGAATAAACTTTTGGGAGTATCTTTGTATCTCGGTAAGTATTTCTCTAGGTTGTTGGATTTTAGAAAATACCTGCAATTAAAAATGAACTTACTTTTTTTAATATTTAAATATCAAGGATAAAACACTGATTAAAAAAATAATGTTGGATTAAAAAACTTATATACAGGATGGTCTAAAATAGTACACATGAAATGGATCGGACAGATATGTACAGCAAATATATACAGATGGTTCAAAATCGTTATCTGGGACAGGCTGTGCTTTTTATTCCCAAGACGGTAGATACCAAAAATTAAATAAAATAATATAGCATCTATTTACACTGCGGAGGCATATGCCTTGTATGAAGCACTTCAATGGTCAATTGAAAACAAAATTAAACATACTCTAAGTTTATCAGATTCCAAATCAGTTCTGCTTTCACTTACAGATTACACCAAACATGGCAAAAATACAGTATTATGTGACATTATCAGTCTGTATCAGTCGATAAAGGATGGTGGTAATCGAGTCATATTTATGTGGATAAAAGCGCATACGGGACTAGCAGGCATCAAAATAGCTGACAAACTATCTAAAGAATCTATTGAAAGTCCAAACAAAATAATAAACTGGATTACTGCTGACGATGTAAATCAAAAAATTAAATTTGAAATAATGGAAACGTGAGAAAGTGTTTGGCATGAGTTTGTTAACAAAACAACTTATCGATTTACACTTATTCATCCGATGTTGCCTAAAAAATTCCACATATTGACGAATTTATTATGCCAAGGTACTATACTACTATAATTACCAGAATGAAGCTGAATCACGGCTGCTTTCCACAACACCTACATAAAATAGGCATTAGTAACAATCCTTATTGTACATGTGACAACAGTTACCTAGGAACTTTAGAACACCTCATGTTTCAGTGCAGTTTGTATAACCCGATACGTAAACAACTCTGGAAAAAACTCAAAGATGCAGGAGTCGAGTTTCCTGTGAACTTAGCAACACTTATTTGTACAAATAGCCTGAAAATCTATAATATACTTATAAAATTCATTCGGCATACAAAAATCAAAATTTAATTTTGCTATTTCTCTATATTTATATTTTAGTATTAGCCTTAATTAAGAATAATATTAATATAAATTTAGTTTTCCTACTGTCACACCTATTGTTTTTTATCCCATGTCATTAGCTGTCCAGTGTTGTTTGTTATAAAAAAAATGCCCTGAAGGACACCTGGGGGAGAAGCGAGTATCCTTTGTTTCTATCCTTAATAATAAGTAAGAACACAAACATTTATATTTTGACAAAATCGATATGTTAGATGATAAATATTGCTTATGCTATAGCCATTTAGAAATAGTCATACTCTGTAAGAGCTTACACATAAAGGTACGTCTATCGCTTTAACCCTCCCTATTGCTGTAAGTATTGATATCCATGCAGCAAATTATAAATATATTTGAAAGAGAATCGCTTTTTATAACAATGTATAGATATAACAATGGTACAAATTTACTGCAGCGTTTTGTGGCCAATGGACGCAATGCCCGAAGACAATTCCTTCCACACATCACACACACACATATATGTACAGTGTGATGATAAATTCTGGAGCATAATTCATAAATGTGTTATTTAATTTTTTCAAGAAAAACGCCCTGACAGGTTAATTTTATCTTTTCAATTGCCAACTTATAACGTAAAAATTACATCTATGATGTGTTACGGTTGGCTTTTTACCACCATAACTTTCTTACTGATGCAGGAATCTATCAAGGGAAGTTTTTGATAATGATTGGATCGTTTGAATATTAAATAACAAATTAACTATTGTGTTGAAAATATTTTAAGGAAATTCGCTTTGCTCCCGCTATCCTACACTGCTGACCTTCCTCCAGTATTTCCTGGAATGTAAAATGTTTTACAAACTGAAATATCTCAGAGCAAGAGAACATAGTTACAAATAGGTGTATTTCCCAGAAAATAAATTATAAAGACGTGCTAATATCATTCTAGAATATCAGAGTATTAGACGCGGAAATATGAAATAAAAAAGGACTGTTTAGATATGTCAGAGACTTCTATAAAAAATGATGACAACGCAGTTAAAAATCTCTGGAGTCAATGTCGAACAAAGAAGCATTCATGCAGACATGTGTGACGCAATTGGGTCTTGGCACGTCTTGTAAACAGAAACGAGGAAAATCGATATTTCAATATTTATGCTTCAAAACCGCCAAACACAGCTATAACGTTCAATTTGAATCATGTGGGAGAGATGGATTTTAAAATCGATCAATGATACGCCGGCACGTTTGCCACGGCTGGCGTAACAGATGAGATTCGAACTGATGCAAGTTCAGAACGATTTCCCGACTAGTGCAGTGAACACATCAATCTAGCGGACACAATCAGACTAATTATCACCGTTGTTTGTTTCTTACCTGAGCCTCATCACAATAGGAATGGTGAGAAAACTTTATTTAAATATCGACTTGCATAATTTATAGGGAAATTTATTTCTAATTATGTAGAGGCCTCAGGCTACTGGTCAATTTAATTAGATACCTAGGGTACTGGTCAGCCCCTCTAAGATTTCGAGCTCTGCGTCGCTTCTTGAATACAGGGTGATATGTGAATATCTGAATTACTGGTCGAGCTTGGTGCTTTTTTTTCTGCAATGAATGGTCAATTAATTGTGGGGAAAGTGCTGTAGTTTTGCTGTTGGATGTTAAAAAGGGGAACTACCTTTCACACAGTTACTAAAGGATAATAATGTATTCACATACACTTGGATGGAACATGAGTTTCATAAGGGTTCAAATGAGATAGCCTCTGCAGTTTTTCACACATTGTCACTATCTGATCTGTCAAGTGTATCTAAAATCCGATTTTGCGCTGATGGATGTGGAGGTTAAAATCGCAATACAACTATGATTGGCATGTGCATATATTTTTTGCAAACAGTTGCTCCATCCAATCTTAAAGAAATCGAATTAGTATTCCCCATAAGAGGGCATTCGTTTTTTTCTTAGGGTAGACTGTTTGGGATTATAGAAAATTCCAGTTATAACCAATACTCACGACTACATTAACGTGTTTGAAGAATTTGGAACTGTGACTAAATTGGATGTAATGGGGTAAAAGACTGGAAACAGGCTGTCTAAGATTCTTTAAAAAATGTCCAGTCTTGGCATTTCAAGTTTTCACTGGCAAAGAGATTTTTCATTGAAAAGCAAAATATGACCATAACAGTCAGATGAGAACATTATAATGGAGACGGAGGTGAGCTAAGTCTGTTTTCAAGCAAGGAAAGAAAAAATTGTACCTACCAGCTGATATATCCAAAGGGTTTAGTGCTAATCCCAAAAAAATTAAAGATATTCAAGCATTATTGGTGGCACATTTTGGAGTAAAATGGGAGGAAGACGAGAATCTGGTTTTCTTCAAAACCTTCCTGGACACAGAAAGAGCTACTCTGATGGACACTCAAGTTGGGGCAGAAACCTCTGATGAAGCCCAAGAGTTTTGTGAGCAGATACCAGAAGAAGCGGGGTATAGTTAATTTATCAAAATATGAGTCAGATTTTTTAAATATTTCCAGCAATTTTGTGAGTTTATCTTAAGTACTTTGTGTTTCCTTTGTAGCGAGGATTTTTTAATTTACTGGAAAAAAATAAAATCTACTTTTCATTAGCTCTCAAAAAATTCTCTTTCGTTCCATTAAGTCGTTCCAAAACTTACGAAATCCAATGTGTCATGCCAAAACTAGCTATGCTTAAATTGAAAATTCATATTCCAAGCTTATTAAACATATTATTATTTAAATAATCAGTGGATATGTAACCCAAGATCCCAGTCAATTGCTAAAACGCAACAAACCCTTCAAATTCCTAGAAATAATAATGTCAAGCATCCTTCGTGTTTCCTGCACATTTTGTCAAGGTGGACAAGGCGAGTTTTGGAATGGACCTCCTCATATTGTATACAATTCTATAGGCATCCTATATAAATACACAGCTGCAACTCTTTTTAGCGAATTTTTTTTTAATTCGCTAATGAGGAGATCTATATATATATATATATATATATATATATATATATATATATATATATATATATATATATATATATATATATATATATATATATAGTATTAAATTTTTGTGACGGTAATAGTGTTATTTATCAAAAAATTGTAGGAACGCCGTCAGTTGTAGATTAAACTCTTTATTATAGGCCGAGCTTTCGGAAAAATTTATTCCTTTATCAAGGCTACAACATGGAAAGAAAAAAGTTTACAATTTACTTGGAAAAAATATAAAAGTTTAAAATACTTACATATAACATGTAGAACTCATGTTATATGTAAGTATTTTAAACTTTTATATTTTTTCCAAGTAAATTGCAAACCTTCCTCTTTCCAAAATAATGGACCGATCTTGATCAAATTTAGTGAGTACCTTCCTTCTGCAACTGGCTTGGATAAGTTCGTTAGCCAGTAAAATTGGACCAGGTTTTCCCGGAAAATGTTGTGTTTTCTTTCTAAAAAAAACTCATATATCCGTAAATCACAAAGTATGGGTAACCAAATTTGGTACGCATGTTTGTATTATAAAGAGTGAACTCTGTACCAAAATTTAGGTCTCGAGCTTTAAAGACAACGAAGTTATGGGCAGTTAAAGAAACAAATTTTAGAGTTTTCCTCAAAACGTCAAACTCGCAATTTTAAACGTCAAAACTGGCAATGTTTAGGCAAAGAACGTGAAACAAATACCGATTCTGAAAAGAAAATGTTGCAAGAAGAGTGCTCTGCAAACCCTTAAGTTTCATATTCAACCGTCATTGCCCTTCATTTTACTAAAATATTTACAAAATATTCATTTCAAATAGACCCTTTCTTTGATGCTTTGGCTGTCAGTTTAGTTACGTTGATGTCTTTTTGGATATTTATTTGTAGGTTTAGTGGAGTTTCGTAGAACAAATTCGTTAATGCATTTTTGCATTTTTTATCGAAATATGATGGGTTTATAAGAAAAAATCTGGACGCAGTAAGTGCGTTTTGGTAGCGAATTTTCGGTAAATTTGCTGATTAGCTCCCGAACGCTTTTCAAAAAACTGTTTTCAGAAACTTGCCTAGAAAACCCACACCCCACCCCCCGATGCACAAACCCCAAGAAAAAATTTCTTGTTCAGGCATCCCAAGGAAGTTACGGAATCAGGAGTGAATAGGGATGCTGGACGGGGTAGGTAGTAAAAAGGAAATATGAGCAGAAAGTGCGAATAAAACGGGCTTGAAAGTTGTCTTTTTCACATCTTGAAGCCCTTAAACCCTGCCTACCCTGCACACAGCACCCCTAGTGGCGTAACTTCCTTGGCGGGTATGAACAAGAAATTGTTCTTGTGGTTTATGCAACGCGGGTGGTTGTATGCACGCGAGGAGGGGAGGAAAATCCCCACGATGAAGCAGCCACCCCCAACCGTACCGCACGTCGAAGCGGGGGGGGGGGCTCTACTTCGTCGTAGGCATTTTCCTTCCCCCTTCGTGTGCATACAACCACCCCCGTTGCATAAACCACAAGAAAAACTTCTTGTTCATACCCCCCATGGAAGTTACGTGACCTGGGGGTGAATAGGGGTGCTGTGCGGGGTAGGCGGGTTTTAATGGGGATATGGCTTCAAATAGACAGCTTTTAAGCAGTTTTCTTCGCTTTTTCTGCTCACATTTCCTTTTTACTACCTACCCCGCCCAGCACCCCTATTCACTCCCAGTCCCGTAACTACCTTGGGGGGTGTGAACCAGAAATTTTTCTTGTGGTTTGTGCATCCAGGTGGGCTCCTAGTAATGTTTCAGAAAACAATTTTTTGAAAAGCGTCCGGGAGCTAATCTGCAAATTTACCGAATTTTCATTATATCCTTCAAATTTCAATAACTCAATTTGCTATTAGCGTAAGCTTTGTTGATTAGGAAACAAACATTTAAGTTTATTTTCGGAAAATTTTTGTATATTTTCAAACCATAAGTAATGTTGATAAAATATAGTACATTGTTTCTACTATATAGGCTATAATGATAATCAGATTGATGCCTGCTCGCATTTGCTATTAAAAACATTTTTATAGAAGTGAATTTCCATTTAAATGTTTTTAACACATTTGCTGCATCCAGACTTTTGAAAAATGTTTATATATTTTCGAACAATAAATTTATTTCGATGAAATATGGTACATTGTTTCTACTATATAGGCAACCAAGTTTGATGCCTGCTTTCATCAAAGAAAGACATTTGCTATAAAAAATATTTTAATGAAAATTCACTACCATAACGCACTTGCTGCGTCCAGAGATTTTTTCCTGTTTTTTAAAGGTTTTTATGTAATTGTTTGGAATATAATAATAAGGTATAATACTCACATCATAAAGGAGAATTAAGTCGTTTGGATTTAGCAAATGCACTTGATTTTTCAGCAGCAATAAACATTCAGAAGCTAACTTTGTACATTCATCTCCCCATCGTGGGGCGCTTAAAAAAGATGCAGCTTTTAAAATTCCTTTATAGTGACCAGAATGCAAGTCCCCATTGTCTTTTAAATTACTCAATCTTTTTTTATATTTCTGTAAAGTTTCAGTGTTTATCAATCGGTGAATTTTGCTCAGACAAATACTCAAATCTTCTAGTTCGTCTGCTTCAAAACAATCTGAAAAGAAATGACATTAAAAAGTCATGCTACTATTACCTGTTGTTGCTCTTAATTAGTGAAACCATTCCATACTAAATACAGGATGCCCCACGCAGACCTTCTATTGGTCGTTTCTGGAGTATGGCTCACAAAACAGCATATCAATTTCCCTGACTTTTCCCTAACATGCCAAAACCTGTTTCCCTGGCTTTGATATTCTACAATCTATCCCCAAAACGTGTAACAATACTGCAGAATACAGTAGATCTTCGCCTAATGAACGAAAAGACACTTCCCCAAATTATTTTTATTTTTTTATTTATTTATTCAACGGATCAACCATTTACAATAATAATAAGATTACCAATAATAATTTGCAACATTTACAATAATAATAAGAACATCTAAAACTACATTAGTCTTAAATAATCTATCTCAATATGAGAACATAACAAAAAAGTAAAACATAACCCGTACACCGTATGTATGACAATTCAATCAATAACTCCTCTCAAAATGCCTCTAATTGAACGGTCAGAATCATTAAACATATCCAAGAGCTCCGAATACTTATTTGCAGTTCTCGTCACTCTCAACATTGTACTGAAAAAGCCATAAAATTGGTTCGGTGGAAGGGAACCACAAAAACCTCCCTTGCTCTCGTGTGGTCCGGAATCCTTAGAGAGACTAACTCAAGCAAAGAAGGACTATCAATTTTATTCACTAATAATTTATGCAAAAAACAAACATCACTGACAATCCTTCTACCTTTGAGTGACTGCAAGTGCAGCCAATTCCGCAAATAAGAAAAGTTAAGATCATTTCTCTGCAAGCCCATTCTGTAAGCACAAATTCTTAAGAATATATTTTGTACGGCCTCAATCTGATTGATATAAATATTGTAATTCGGACTCCAGGCTACAGAAGAGCATTCCAACAAAGAGCGAACCAGACCACAATACAGTCTTCTCAAGCTATTGCATGAAAAATCTAAAGTTGATCTATGAATAAATCCCAACATTTTATATGCTTTAGATTCTATGTATTCTATGTGATCCTTAAAAGATAATTCCCTATCCAATACAATGCCCAAGTCTTTAATAATTTCCTGCCTCTGTAAAGCATTAGAGCCCATGAAATACACAAAATCAATAGGAAACTGAGCTCTAGTGAATGTAATGCAGAAACACTTATCAACATTCAGAGTCAGAAGATTGTCATGACACCATCGAGCAAAACGATTTAGGTCTTCCTGTAAAAGTAAAGCGTCCTGTCTGGAGCGAACAATCTTGAAAATTTTGATATCATATGCAAACATCAAAATCTGACCATGCTTAAGTGAATGTATGACATCATTGATAAAAAGGTTAAAGAGGACTGGTCCACAATGTGAACCCTGAGGAATTCCTGAAGAAACAGTAATACTATGAGAAATGAAGTTTCTGATCTTTACACTCTGGGACCTACCCGTAAGGAAGCTGCGCACCCAAGACAACAAATTGGCATTAAAACCCAACAATGCAAGTTTTGACAATAATAAGGCGCGTGATTAACCTTATCAAACGCCTTGGAGAAATCCGTATACACTGAATCAACCTGTAACCTATCCTCCAAAGCCGAGACCAATACATTCTGGTAAAGAAGAAGGCTGGTTGTTGTAGAGCTTCCTTTAAGAAAACCATGCTGCTGTTCGACGAAAACATGTCTGCATTCCCAAGTTATATGTCTAGAGACAAAAAAGTCAAGAAGTTTGGGTATCTCTGATTGAATACAAACAGCTCTATAATTAGAAACCAAATGCCTTGGTCCCTGCTTATGAACGGTCATCAAATAAGAATGTTTCCAAACATGTGGAAACTCGCCAGCCAACAAAGACCTGTTAAAGAGAATCCTCAGTGGAATTGCCAAGGTGAAAGTACAAGATTTTAACAGATGGGAGGGGATTCCCTCTGGACCGTAAGTAAGTTTATCTTTCAAACTACAGATACGATCAATGATATTGGCAGAAGTAACACTAGGCACAGTGATATTTACCGACTCACGCAAAAGAGGATCGGGACCGACACTCCCAGCTTGACCCTCATACACAGATGAGAAAAAACTAGCAAAAAGACCCACCGAATCATGCAAAGAATCACTCCTAACATCATCATAATACATAGCCTCAGGAAGATCATAAACCATCCTCAACTTGTTAATAGAAGACCAGAAAGAACCCGGATTGTTCTCAAAATTATTCTCAGTATAAGCAATAAAATTTCTGTGACAAGTATCACGAAGATTCCTACATTCTCCTCCCAGAGACCAGAAAACCTAATATAATCATATATTCTACCATATTTCTTATATTGACTGTGTACCCTCTTCTTCTCAGCAACAAATTACATTTATAAGACACACTTCCCCAAACTACATTTATAAAACATACAAAATTTTCCTTAACAATTAACGAAAACGCTACTTATACAAATATGCACCTATCGTTGCGTTTTAATTATTTACCATAAAACGGAAACAAATAATTTTTCCCTGATACAGACAAAAATGACCCGACTCTTAGACAATTTTTCTCTGATTTCCCTGACAAAATTTTTCCTTCTACAAATTCCCTGATTTTTTCCGGTTTTCCCTATTTTCCAGAAAAGTGGGCACCCTGCCAACCCTGTGTGTGTGTGTGTGTGTGAAGTTTTCACGTTGCACAGTTTATTACGTCTTAAGAATTAAATTTTAAAAACTTTCAATTTTTTGGTCGTCGGCTGAAAAAATTAAGGACTGGGTAGACCAAATGTTGTCTTTATTTAAGTCTGTAGTGCACAAAAGATTTATTTCCTTTTTCTATTATTTGGCATCATTATCTAACCTTTTTCTGTCAGACCACACTTGATGACTTATCACATTTTCATGTATTGGCTTTTTCTGCATGTGGTTGTAACGACTTTGGTTATTCAAAATAAACCCGTAAGAGACTTAATTAAGAGCCGACAATCCAATATCTGTAAGGAAATTCATGTTTTGATTTCAAAATTATTTTTATGAAAAGTCGCTAGATCTTCAAGCACCGTAAACCCCTTTACTGCATTTCTAATTTGTAAGTTAAAATTCAATATATGTTTGCCATGGAAAACTACCTCGCATTATTACTGAACAAATATTTCCGGGAACGAAATAAGCATTGAAAATGTACGTTATGAATGTTCGAGAACAAAATATTGTTTATCTTGGAATTTTCCATAATCGGTGATGTCACCCAACGACGGTTTGGAAGTGTTGCAAAGAATTGCCGGTAAAGCCACCGATTGGACGTCTCGTTTTATCTTATTTGAAGAATGGAGGCTAGTAAGAGCTCGCACATAGACTGAAGATCAACCCAGGCTTCAGGGGCCACTGCAAAATTCAGGAGATCGTGAAGGAGCCCATGCTTGAAATAAGGTCAGACTTCGCGAGCCCGCGAATGTGCAGGGAAAACAACTTCACAGTGGAAATCCCTGATCGCGAGGCATGGCGGGAGGAGACGCCGGGCATACCACGGGACGCGCTCGTCTGGTTCACGGACGGATCTGGCGGGGAGCGTGGGACGGGGGCAGGTGTTTACTCGGAAGGACCGAGGGTAAGTCATAGTATTTCCCTCGGAGCCCATGCAACGGTGTTTCAGGCCGAGATGTACGCCATCCTGCACTGTGTGCGGGAGAACAAGAGGAGGGGCTACACAAACAAGCGGATCCTCATAGCCACAGACAGCCAGGCAGCCCTTAAGGCACTAAGTAGCCCACAGGTAAATTCCTGGCTGGTGAGTGAGTGCCGAGACGAGACGAGCGACCTGGCTGGGCAGAATGAGGTGACCCTCATCTGGGTGCCGGGTCACTCGGGGGTCAAAGGCAATGAAGAAGCTGACAGTCTCGCGAAGAGAGGGTCAGCAGAACCATTTATGGGACCAGAACCGGCTCTGGGCGTGTCAAAGAGCACTGCCAGGGGAGCCATTAAGTCCTGGGTCAGAAACCAACACAAGGTGTACTGGGCGGACTGTCCAGGGCTCAGACATGGGAAGTCAATAATTGACGGACCCAGTTCAAAGAGAGCTGTGGAGCTGCTAAACCTTAGCAGAGGACAGCTCAGAAACACAACAGGTCTCTTGACGGGACACATGGCCGTCAAGAAACACCTACATAAAATGGGGCGGTTCGAAGGGGACCTCGCATGCAGACTCTGCGGCGAGGGGGAGGAATCAGCCCAGCACATCTTGTGCGAGTGTATAGCTCTGGACCGGAAAAGACAACTGATCTACGGTCACTCTAGACCGGAGACAGAGCAATATAAAACTTCACCATACCAATCGCTGTGCAGACTAGTTCAAGGCACAGTGATTTTGGAATGGGTGGAGTAAGACTAGGGGTATGCACAATCAACCAAGGGTTGAGGTGCTATCGGGGCGGCAAGGCCGCGGACGAGTCCTGAGGGAACAAAAAAAAAAGAGCTCGCACACAGCCAGTAACGGTCACAGTAAGAATTTTTGCGTGCAGCGACCTAGCAGTTGCCGAACCCGACACATTAGCGGGGACTCTCTGCTGAGCCTTCATAGAGTGAACACCGTCAGTTTTCGGTGGATATTAAATTATCTTAAAACGGGGTTGTAATGTTTTTTCTGTTATCTGTACCACCTAGTGATTATTGTCAGTGATTGTTCGGAGTAATTCAAGTGATTTTCGAGTTTAAATAAACATAGTATTCAGCCTAAAAACGAGAGTTAAGTTGTGTTTCTTTGTTCCGAGCTGTTGACTTCTTGCCATAACCAGAAAGGATTCCTGGTTATTATCGAACCTTAAGTCAATTGGTAGTGAATTTTACTTAAGCAAATTCACGTTTTAATTGCGATTCGCAAAGTTTCCATCAAGCGAATTCAGAACATCGACATAGGTGTCAAATGGTTTTGTAATATTGGAGCAGCAACATCCACCGGCCCAATAATCTCTGATGGGAAGTCCCAGTCGTTTTTCCCCAGTTTTTCCGCTCTTATTGGAGTCTGGAATATGTGTCAGGCACTCATGATTGACCCCACCTGAAAAGCATCTTCATAGGGTCATCAGGTAACTCAGTACTGGAAGACTGGTGAGCCTAAACAAATCTTTTCTCTGAATCAGCAGAATTTTCATGCCGAAATTTAACATCTGAGATTTTAATAACCTGAACTTTCAAAATCACGTAATCAAGTTTGAGCTAAACAATGTCAGGGAGGTGCTGTTACCACAACCATATATTTCCTGTTTAATCTCCAAGATTTTGTCAATTTTTGTAAATTTAAACACACAGTTTGCTATTCCAAATTTAATTTACATGAATAAATTTATATATTTTGTTATATTACAATATCTGTTTAATTGAAGACAAATTTCTCCCTAAGTTCTCATTTCTTTTGGCATCAATGCAAACAATTTTCTTACTAAGTATTCTCTAGATATCTAAATTTCAATGTAACCTGGCACTAGTCTGGAGAGCCCACAAATATAGGACTCTGGGCAGTGCGAAGCAAACAAAGGAAGAGAATGTGAGTATCAAACTACATCCAGATCTGTCAACCTCCTAAAAAATGCTGCTAATCTTAATAAATTTGACAATCTGATAGATAGCTACTTTAGGGTAGGGTGCTATAGCCAATTGTGACCTCACCATTGAGCAGATCTATATCCACCTGAGGTCAATCACAATATATCACGGTTCTTGTGATCTAAAACTTTTTCTTTGAAGGAGGTAACATGGTATTGGTACTTACCCTATTTGTTTTAAAATACAATGCTTTAAAAAGCCTTTTAAAATGTGTAATACTAATAAATAGAAATGTAGTACTTCCCTGTGCTGTATTTGGTAGGAAATAGTTTTACCAAATTAAAATAAGAGCAATTAAAATTAATTAATCATAATACCAACATTTAAAACAAAAAGTGTACTAAAAGCTGTCAAATCTAACACTAAGTGTCTAAATAAATGTCTATCAGGCAGTAGCTTATATATTCTCTATTAGAAGATACTGAAATTAGGGACCACAAAACATTAATAAAACATCAATTTGTAAGTAGAAACATATATAGAATAAAATTACATACCAGTTTTATTTATTAAAGGTGGAATTAATTGTTGGACAACTAGGAATGATCTCAGAGATACTTCACTGAATACGATTCTAAAAAATCTTGATGCTTCTGGCAATGAAAATCTTTCCAACAGATCATTTCTTACCTTGGCTACCAGCAACTGGCAAAGAGAATTAGTTACCTCGATTCCTAAAGCACTTAAATAATATAACATATAATTTGCTTCTGCCCTATTAAACATTGGTATCTTCTTATTAATTAAATTAAGGAGTTCTTTGAATTCAGTCCTTTTATGCAAGCTTATAATGAAATCATTTTTACTGTTTTTGGGTGCACCAATCATTTGATGTAATACTCTTTGTAAATCGTTAAGAACTAAAATTGTCTGTACTGCATGCTGATGGGTATAAGAATGTTCGTTTTCTTTGTACACAGTAAAAACTTCTTGCATTGAAGCACAGTTATTTAAACTCTTCAAGATATGATCATTGTTTAGATAAAGTAAATTTTTTGCACTTTTTTCCTCAAGATAACTTTCTCTTTCTGCTAATAATAATTCGGCCTCTAACTCTTCAAATTCATCACAATTACTTGTAGTTTCATGGATTTTTCTTGATAATTTGTGTGCATCCAGATTAAGACAAGCTGATAATTGTTTCGAAATCGAGTTTTCATGTACTTTTATAGAATTTATATAGTAAAAGTGATTTCTTTTGCAGCTAATAAGACTTTGGTGTGAATTATAAAATTTACTTTTCCTAATAAAACTTAATATATTGTAAAGTCTCATATTTGCTGTTGTATTCTCTGAGATATCATCGTTAATAACTTTAAACTGAAGGTATACTGATAATAAATGGTATAAAAAAATAATTTAAAATTGATAAATTTAAATTTAAACTTTTTGCAGGTTAACCGGAAAAAAACTTAGGTTAGTAAGTTGACACATTAGTGTCACTTCTTTTCTGCTTGAGAAATTAAAATCTTTCTCTATGACTTCTGGGCTTTCTATTTCATATGTAACATGAATAATATTATGTAGTCAAACGTAAATAAAGCTCTCCGATTAATAATAATAATAATAGTACAATAAATTAAAAAAAGTCCAGATACGACATAAGTGCGTTGTGGTAACGAATTTTCTTAAATGTTCCAAATTTTAATAACTAAATTTGCTATTATTAAGTACACTTGAGGAACCCAAATCACCACACCACATCTTTTAAATACCATCTCAGAGAAGAAAACTCTGGACACAGCAAGTGCGTTATGGTAGTGAATGTTCATTAAAATGTTTTTAATAGCAAATATGTGTGTTTTTTTAAAGAAAGCAGGCATCAAATTTGGTTACCAGTATAACCTATATAGTAAAAACAATGTGCCATGTTTCATAAAAATAACTTTATTGTTTGAAAATGTACAAAAATTTCTGAAAGTAAACTTAAAGTGTTCGGGAAAAACTCGTTTCTTGGTCAACCTTACAGGTTAATAGCAAATTGGGCTATTCAAATATGAAGCATTTAATCAAAATTCGCTACCATAACGCACTTGCTGCTTCCAGAATATTTTTTCTTACAAACATGCCTTATATTTCGATGGAAAATGCAAAAATACAATAACATAAGGCGTGTTTGATTTAAAAAAAAAGAAAATTTGTATCACCAACGACTTATGGGCCAGCCTGTGATTGCAGAAATATTTTTTTAAGATGTAGCTGAAGACACTCTATAATTAATATATACATTTTTTTTCATATCTTGGATAATAACGAATATATTGAGCTTTATTGATTTTTTACGAAAATTCGACAAAAATTATATACCACTAAACGATAAACTATATAGCTAAGACTACTGCCAAGCATCAGAGAAAGGGTCTATTTGAAATGAATTTTCTGGAAACATTTTAGTAAAATGAAGGACAATGACGGTCGAAACTAAGACTTCATGGTTTGTAAAAC
Source organism: Tillus elongatus (assembly GCA_964006375.1). NCBI lineage: Eukaryota > Metazoa > Arthropoda > Insecta > Coleoptera > Cleridae > Tillus > Tillus elongatus. Next base: position 137,008,327 of record OZ023267.1, on the reverse strand, counting down.
ATCCTTCTTGAGACATTTGATTTCCATAGCCCGTATTAGATTCAAGTTATTGGCCTAAATGTTGCTGATTTTGACGTTTTAAATCGCAACTTTGACGTATTGAGGAAAATCCCAATTTATTTTTCTTTAAATGCCTATAACTTTTTTGTCTTTTGACCCACATAGCTAAATTTTGGTAGTCAACTTACTTATAAGGAGATAAACCCGCGTAGCAAATTTGGTTGCCCTTACTTTGTTAATTCCGGATATAATTTTTTTTGAAAGAAAACACAAAATTATCCGGGAAAACCTGGGCAGATTTTCCTGGCTAACGAACTTATCCAAGCCATTTGCAAAAGGAAATTATTCACCAAATTTAATCAAAATCGGCCTATTATTTTTTGAGTTATCGGTGTGATACATATATATATATATATATATATATATATATATATATATATATATATATATATATATATATATATATATATATATATATATATATCGGTAGTCAGCAGATAAGCGCTTAAACTCCGCCAGCGGATGAGTTCACCAGGCACCAATATTTGAATTAGGTCAAAAAATATTGGCGCTTTGTTATATTATTGTTAATAGATTTTATTACGGGAACATGTTGTAAAATGAAACATCAATCTCCATTATCCAGTATTAACTAAACTGTCATTTTATTCCCACTCTGTTAAACACATTACATATATATTGAAAGGTTATGCATACAGCCATACATGACACTGCTATATGTGTCACATACCACTGTACCACACGCTTGGTGAGCTCTGCCCGATTACACCAGGCGCAGCAATTGCATTGTTATGTCAAACAAATGTTGACGAATGTGGTGCCTTATATTATTGCATTTTTTGTATTTTCCATCGAAATATTATGCATGTTTGTAAGAAAAAAATTCGGGACTCGGCAAATGCGTTATGGTAGCGCTTTTTCATAAAATCTTTCTTTCTATGGCTTAATTTGCTATTAACCTAAGGGTCGTTGGCCAGGAAACTAGTTTTTTCGGGAACATTTGAGTTTATTTTCGGAAGATTTTTGTATATTCGCAAACAATAAAGTTATTTTGATGAAATATGGTACATTGTTTCTTCTATATAGGTTATACTGGTAACCAAATTTGATGCCAGCTTTCTTAAAAAAAAAGATATATTTGCTTTTGAAAACATTTTTACGAAGATTCACTACCATTGCCCTTGCTGGGTCCAGAGTTGTACTTTATGAACACATATCCGGGGTCGGTTATATATATATATATATATATATATATATATATATATATATATATATATATATATATATATATATATATATATATATATATATATATATATATATATATATATATATATAACATATAAAAATTGAAACCGACCCCGGATATGTGTTCTGGGGGGCCTAATTAGCGCTCATTTAAAGAAATTTTTTCAAAATTCAAAAGTCGGGATCTCATTAGTGAATTTTTTTTAAGAAAATTCACTAAAAGAAAAACTTGTGAAGTCAGTAAATCAGAGTAGTAGTGTTTATAGGTATCTGTATTTATTTTTGAACGGTTTCACGAAGTAAGAACAACAACAATTAATGATCTATAGCAAAACGCTAAAAAGTAACACAAAGTCATAAAGTACAACTCTGGACCCAGCAAGGGCAATGGTAGTGAATCTTCGTAAAAATGTTTTCAAAAGCAAATATATCTTTTTTTTAAGAAAGCTGGCATCAAATTTGGTTACCAGTATAACCTATATAGAAGAAACAATGTACCATATTTCATCAAAATAACTTTATTGTTTGCGAATATATAAAAATCTTCCGAAAATAAACTCAAATGTTCCCGAAAAAACTAGTTTCCTGGCCAACGACCCTTAGGTTAATAGCAAATTAAGCCATAGAAAGAAAGATTTTATGAAAAAGCGCTACCATAACGCATTTGCCGAGTCCCGAATTTTTTTCTTACAAACATGCATAATATTTCGATGGAAAATACAAAAAATGCAATAATATAAGGCACCACATTCGTCAACATTTGTTTGACATAACAATGCAATTGCTGCGCCTGGTGTAATCGGGCAGAGCTCACCAAGCGTGTGGTACAGTGGTATGTGACACATATAGCAGTGTCATGTATGGCTGTATGCATAACCTTTCAATATATATGTAATGTGTTTAACAGAGTGGGAATAAAATGACAGTTTAGTTAATACTGGATAATGGAGATTGATGTTTCATTTTACAACATGTTCCCGTAATAAAATCTATTAACAATAATATAACAAAGCGCCAATATTTTTTGACCTAATTCAAATATTGGTGCCTGGTGAACTCATCCGCTGGCGGAGTTTAAGCGCTTATCTGCTGACTACCGATACACTTCAGCAGATCTAAACTGACGAACTCACTGTAGACTTCAAGCACTATCTTGTGACGTTTGTCAAATCGGCAACAGTTAAGTTCCAGCAGGAATTTCGTGGGACTGGTGAACGCTTTCATTGACGTTTATTCAACTGCTGGTACCTAGTGAACTCGGCCATTGAAGTATAATTTTACTTTTTCTATGGGTACGTTAAAAAGAATTGAAGTGACGTCATGCGCAACAGGTGTGACCCTTTGGATTGGGATACTACTAACTCAATAATGCACAATGCACGAGACGTACCAGTACTCCATGATACAAATAACGAGATATAATATTCCGACTACCTATTTTTAGACCTGTCACGCGCATGGTGTCAAGTGGTGAGTACAATGCAACAATAATATGCTGTCGTGCATTGGGGTTTGACGTTTCATCACAACGTCTTAACAAATCATGTATTTTACTAATATTTAAGGGCATACAGTTGGAAGTAATAAAAATGAAAAAGATTAAATTTAGTGCTGCGATCTATATTATCTGAAAAAGACAATATAGGCGTAACTTCAACCGCATTTAACTGACGTATAGAAACTTTTTGATTGCGAATGACTTTGTTTTAAATGTGTAGTTGGACTTCTATAACGTTACTCGCCACGTGACGTCATAGGAGGGGGTGGGGCATATGCGCAATATCATATCTCTTCTAAGTCATTATGTCATGGTCATGCCAGTACTCCCTTACAAGTACAAGATTCATTAAATTACTTTTGTGGGTCTTGGTACCGGTGCAGTGTGAAGATTATGAAATTTGATTTGTCTTGAATTAGAATTGTACTCTGAATTTTGAATTTGTGGTAAGCTTAAAAGATGAGAAACATTGAAATTAAGGCTGCTGTAAATAATCTAACATTTTTAATTGAAAAAGCTAAAAATTTAAGTGGAAATAGTGGTGAAATTATTAAGCAACATGATACTTTCTATAAAGTTCCCCAAGGAAGATTAAAGTTGCGGAAGTTTGAGGTTAGTCGTTATGATTCAAACTTTGAATATAAAACATGTTTTATGTTCAAAGGATTAAAGTCCGCCACCAGCCACCTTGGTTTATAAACTTTCATCTTTCATGTGGCCTGTGGCTATTTGTCGACACCTATAATAAATATTTTACCCACCTGGTATATTTGCAGACAACCTCCCGAACGCTTTTTTGAAAAATGTTTTCAGAAACATGCTTAGAACCCCTCCTGGATGCACAAACCACAAGAAATATTTTTGCTGAACACCACTTTATGCCAAATGTAAGGTTTAGGAGGTGAAGGAGTGTCACGAAACAGAACCGTACTGGGAAATCGTTTAAAAAGTGTGTAATGTGTAAAAATCTTTAATGTCAATAACTCGGCAAATACAAGAGAACAAAACGTAAGAATACTGACAGCTTGCATGTAAGATACCAAACTTTATATCTATCAGCAGTTGTTTTATCTAAAACTGTTCCGGAGGCAGTCTGCTAATTCGTCGTTTTTTTCTATTTATTCTGAAGTATGTTTGTATACGATAGAATATAAATATTATGTGTAGAATTTGTTTTTAATTTATTTAGGTCGTATATAAATTGATAAGCTCAACACCCAAAGAGTAATACAGTGTAATTAATTGTATATATTCGGGTAATAAATTGTATAAGTGCACTTGGACAACCTAAATCACCACAACCCATTTTAAAAACCTGACCATTGTTTCACTAACCAAGTTAGCGTCATCAGAGGATGGATAATTCTAAATATCCACATTTACAACTGCGTTTATATTTTGTGCAGGCAGATTAAGGGTGGTTCAACAAACTAAAAACTTAACATTTCGAACTTCCTGAATTCGGTTACTATCTACCGTACGTGATTCTGTCGATGTTTGTGCGGGTTTTACAAGTGTACTTATCAGTGCTCGTCACAGGTTTCAATTTCACCCAATGTAATAAATTGTATCTATCTATATCAGGTCAATGGACGCATAAAAGTGTATCATTGTGATTTTCTACCAAACAACGACTGGTTAAAAATCATGAACTGTGCTCTAAAACACTTACCTGATTCATTGCTTACTCGACAAATAAGCGTCGTACAGAAAATGATCAAGAAAGTCATTTTTCTCACGAATGAAAGTAAGATTCAAAAAATAAAAAATAAAAAAAATATTGGCGTACCACTTTTTTTCTTGAGGGATAACCAATGACATGTGGGCACGCGCGCCACTGCTGGTTTAGCCGATTCAATTGTTATGGTAGAATACGTGCCTTCCATAACAGCCTACACTTGCGAAGTTTCAGCAAAATATATGTACTACTTTTTAAAAAATTGGGAAATTTAATTTTTTGAAATTCAACTTCAACACCCTGTATAATTTTAATGAAGCATTATAAGAAATTTTTTTATAGGACATACCCTCTCTAAAATTGTTCAAAGAACATGGGGTTTCATTTTTGGTCACCACTTATGAATCACCCTGTATGTTTAATAAAATTATCATTATTGTTATAAATATAGGTACAATTAGTTTTTATGGTAAGTTGCAAATTAAGCAGGTGAGTTTATCGTGCAGACAAGAAAACAAAATTTGCTTAAAGTGCAACTTTATTGTTTTTACTATTTACTAAATAATTAAATATTTATTTTTTTTAGTCAGGACTAGGAGAATTAATTTACTATGAACGGCCAGACAAAGAAGGACCGAAGCTTTCATCATATGAAAAAGCCACAATTGATTCCTCGTCAGTTATTGGACTACACAGTGTACTTAACAGAGCGCTTGGTTCTTCGGGTATTGTGAAGAAAATAAGACATTTATATATGATTGGTCAGACTAGAGTTCACATAGATTCTGTTCAAGGTTTAGGCGACTTTATGGAATTAGAGGTGAGGGCAGAACATATTTGTAACAAATTTATATATATATATATATATATATATATATATATATATATATATATATATATATATATATATATATATATATATATATATATATATGAGATATACTTGATTCTCAGGTTGAACCGTGTCCAGAATTTATTAAAACTCGACGTTTCGGCTCCTGTTTTGGAGCCATTTTCAAGGGGTAAAGGAAATATGCAAGGACACTAAGGCCTCAATCTGCCTACTCCTTAGAGCAGTGGACAAAGGTGGGTTGGGTAGTTGTAGTTCGATTACGGGGCGTCAATCTGCCTACTCCCCAAATCTCACTGGAGATCATCTCTAAAGTCTCAGTGTGTTTAACTCCAGGCCTCAGAAAGATCTGACGGTTCGTTGTAAGTCCTGCATTATATGTATCGTTCCGTCTAACTGCTTCGTTATCAGTGAAAGTAGTCGGGTCATGGTCAATTAAGTCAGGGGCTTTGGTCACGGCACTTAAAGGACTAAGAAGATTACCGGCATTTGTTGAGACAGATAAGGGGTCAATGAAATTGTTTATTGAATTTATTTTCTTTTTGTGTGTTTGTAATGAAGATATAATAGGTTTCGGAGGGCGAAGACCATCATCTTTCTTATTTAAACAATCGGGACTATTTTCGATCTTGATTGCTTCGCTGATAATTCTCGTTTTGAAGTTGTAAACCGGTGCTATTGTTTTGACATTATCGAGGTCTATTTTGTGTCCTGTATGAATATGATGCATGGCCAACGCCGATGAGGGGTCAGAGTATGAAAAGGCAACTAAGACAAAAGTTCACGACATGCGATTCTGCTGTGGATGAGAGTTTATGGAGGAACGACATCACCTGATGAATCCTCCTTCTATCATCGAAAGAGGCGAAAATGAATTTCTCAACTAATATCTTTTGAGGTATACCCCTTTCAGGTTAATGCTTCTTATTGAAAAATAATTATATTTTAAAAATGGTCATTGCACTGATTCTAATGTTCTCAATTGTTTTCAGGGTAATCAGAGAGTTGCGGGCAAGGGCATTGTCTTACAAATAGAGCAGATCTTTGGCCATTTTTTCGCGTCATTTTACAACAATTTTCTCAAGTAATATAGTCCCCTGTGGGTCCGGGGACTAACTAAAAGAATGGGCCTAAGGTATTTCCTGCCTGTCGTAAGAAGCGATTAATTGGAGCCAAACAGGTGGGGGTATTGTCCAGGTGAGCCTAGAGAGAGGCGGATATCTCTGGAGAGTGATGAGGACCCGGATTTGGAGGCCTCTACTGTGGGCTTAGAAATGAACAATTGACCTCGCTTGGTTGTTACTCAGGAGCGGGGTTCCAGATGATACCGCTTTGGGTTGAGTGCTGGCGGGTGTAATGTGTTCAGACGACCCGGAGGGGGTTGAGATCTGTGATGAGTGGTATACACCCGGAGTTTGAAGCCTCCACTGTGTGCTTCGAAACGGACAGACGGCATCGCTTGGGTGATGCTCGAAAGTGGGACTCGATGGGATGTCGCCTTTGAGTCTAGCACTGGTGGGTGTCGAGTCTAGACGAACCCGGAGGAGAGCTGAGATCTTTAGGGGTGGATTACAAGTAGAGATTGAGGCCTCTTCTTTGAGCTTCGAAACGGGCAAAATACCTCATTTGGATGCAGCTTGGGTGAGGGACTTCATGATACCGCCTCGAGGCAAACACTGACGGATGTCTGGTCCAAACGAACTCGGAGAGAGGTTATCTTTCTTTGAGCTTCGAAACGGGCAAGCGACTTCGCTCAGATGGCAGTACACCGGCCAAACAAAGTTTCACCTCGCAGGTGTCGTCTCCTGTCGGAAGCTCGATTTGTTGGGTAAAATTTAAGCTAAAGCTGGCGGATATCGGGCCTAAACGAACCCGGAGGGGTGTTGAGATATCTAGAGGTGGATTACACCTGGAGACTTAGGCCTACTCTGTGAGATTCGAAACGGGCTAACGAACCCGCATGGATGAGGGCGGGACCTCATGATACTGCCTTGAGTCAATCAAACACTGGCGGGGGTCTGGTCTAGGTGAACCCGGAGGGATGCGGATATCTCTGGGGGTGATATGGACCTGGCTTTTGACGCCTCCATTATGGGCTTAAAAATTGACAATTGGCCTCGCTTTTTTTTTCCCTCAGGGCTCGTCCGCGGCCTTGCCGCCCCGATAGCACCGCAACCCTTGGTTGATTGTGCATAATTGGCCTCGCTTGGTTGTTACTCGGGAGCAGGGTTCCAGATGATACCGCCCTAGGTTGAGCGCTGGCGGGTGTCGTGTGTCCAGACGACCCGGAGGGGGTTGAGATCTATGGATAAGTGGTATACACCCGGAGTTTGAGGCTCCCACTGTGCTTCAAAACAGACAGACGGCCTTGGTTGGGTGATGCTCTGGAACAGACTCAATGAGATGTCGGCTCGAATCTAGCACTGTTGGTTGTCGGGTTTAGTTTAGCCTGGGGGGGAGCTGAGGTCTCTAGGGGTGGATTACAACTGGAGATTGGATGCTGCACTTCATGATACTGCCTTGAGTCAAACACTGAAGAATGTCTGGTCCAGATGAACTCGGAGAGAGGTTATCTCTCTTTGAGCTTCGAAATGGGCAAGCGACTTCATTCAGATGGCAGTACACCTGCCAAACAAACATTCATCCTCAAAAAAAAAGATCGACTTCCGCAGGGAGCTGGAATTGCTGAGTGCAATTTAAATAATTAGACATGAGCCACAATAGACCTAAGGTGGAGGAACTGGAATAGCCAACTCACAATGAACCTAATCTAGTTAGCAACCATAGTAGATCTCATAACAGTCCTACCCTGTTCCAGCGAATCTATCAGAATTATTCCATCTTTGTCACAGAAAAAACTAAAGCAGAAACCTTGTTACACAACTTTTGAAGAGGTAATTGTTTGGGTCGTGGTGAACCGAAATGCTTCCACTCTGTCAATTGCATTACCTAATTGCCCTAATCTACCAATCATGCATGAGCAAGCTTAGGCTTTTTTTGCATTATGCTTTGTATAATTATTGTACTACTAAATAAATAAATAATTTCTTATTGTTCTAGGTAGTTTTGAGACCCGAGCAAACCCCTGAAGAAGGCGAAAAAATTGCACATGATTTGATGGGGCAATTGGGCGTGGATAAAGCAAATCTCATTTCTGGGGCATATACAGATTTACTTTGTCGTGCAGAGAATCGGGAATAATTAAAAATATACCATATTGTAATTTTAAATCAACTCCATTCAGCATTTAATATGTATGGGGTTTGTAACCTTTTAATTAAGTTACATAATCACTTTACCCATTAAATAAAACACTATCTACTTTGTTATAAATAAATATTGCCTTTATTAACCAATTATCACAACCCCACTACCACCAGGAAAGGGCGAAGTCTAGCACAGCTCAACCCCAACCGTCAGTAGAAACAGGGCACACTAGAAGAAACTGTGAATCTTAGGCAAAAATGATAAAATAATTAACAAATCTGAAGAAAAATAAAAAATGACTAAACCTCTGAGGAGTCGCAACTAAGACAAAACATAAAATAAAAGTCTGGACGCAGCAAGTGCGATATGGTAGCGAATTTTCATAGAAATTGATATAGAGTTTTTTATAAAAACTCCGGACGCAGCAAGTGCGTTATGGAAGTGAATTTTCATAAAAATGTTTTTAATTACAAATATATCGCTCTAATGCGAGCAGGCATCAATTTGGTTACCGGTATAACCTATATAGTAGGAACAGTGTATTATATTTTATCAAAAGAATTATTTTAAGATGTACAAAACTTTTCGGAAAATAAACTTTAAATGTTTATGAGAAAACTGGTCTCCTAGCCAATAAACCTTAGGTTAATAGCAAATTGAGTTATTGAAATTTGAAACATTTAATGAAAATTCGCAACCAAAACGCCCTTGCTGCGTTCATACAAAAATTTTCCGAAAATACAGTGAAATGTTGGTTTCCTAACCAACAAAACTTACGTTAATAGCAAATGAGTTATTGAAATTTGGAGGATTTAATGAAAATTTGCTACCAAAACGCACTTACTGTGTCCAGATTTTTTCTTACAAACATGCATCATATTTCGATAAAATATGCTAAAATGCAATAACGAATTTGTTCTACGAAAATTAGCTAAAAATTATAAACCGTTAAACCATAAACTTCACTAAACCTACAGCGAAAGCATCAACTTAACTAAACCGACAGCCAAAACATCAGAGAAAGGGTCTATTTGAAATGAATTTTCTGGGAATATATAAGTAAAATGAAGGACAATGACGATTGAAATTAATACTTCAGGCTTTGTAAAACATTCTTCTTCAGACATTTTCCTTCCATAGCTCATATTAGTGTCAGGTTCATTGCCTAAATATTACCAATTTTGACGTTTAAAATCGCGATTCTGACGTTTTGAGGAAAAGCCAAATGTATTTTTCTTTGAATGCATGTAACTTTTTTGTCCTTTAACCTACGAAGCTACATTTTGGTAGGTAACTTGCCTATAATGATATAAACCCGCGTATGAAATTTAGTTGCCCTTACTTTGTTAATTTTGGAGATATAATTTTTTTCGAAAGAAAACATAAAATTTTCCGGGAAAACCTCGGCGGATTTTCCTGGCTAATGAACTTATTCAAGCCACTTGCGAAAGGAAGGTACTCACCAATTTTGACGTTTAAAATCGCGATTTTGACGTTTTGAGGAAAACCCAAATTTATTGTTCTTTAAATGCCTGTAACTTTTTGTCCTTTAACCTACAGAGCTAAATTTTCGTAGGTATTTTACCCATAATGATATAAACCCGCGTGTGAAATTTGGTTGCCCTTACTTTGTTAATTCCGGAGAAATATTTTTTTTTCGGAAAAAAAAAACACAAAATTTTCCGGGAAAACCTCGGCGGATTTTCCTGGCTAACGAACTTATCCAAGCCACTTGTGATCGTGAAGGAGCCCATGCTTGAAATGAGGTCAGACTTCGCGAGCCCGCGAATGTGCAGGGAAAACAACTTTACAGTGGAAATCCCTGATCGCGAGGCATGGCGGGAGGAGACGCCGGGCATGCCACGGGACGCGCTCGTCTGGTTCACGGACGGATCTGGCGGGGAGCGTGGGACGGGGGCAGGTGTTTACTCGGAAGGACCGAGGGTAAGTCATAGTATTTCCTTAGGAGCCCATGCAACGGTGTTTCAGGCCGAGATGTACGCCATCCTGCACTGTGTGCGGGAGAACAAGAGGAGGGGCTACACCAACAAGCGGATCCTCATAGCCACAGACAGCCAGGCAGCCCTTAAGGCACTAAGTAGCCCACGGGTAAATTCCTGGCTGGTGAGTGAGTGCCGAGACGAGACGAGCGACCTGGCTGGGCAGAATGAGGTGACCCTCATCTGGGTGCCGGGTCACTCGGGGGTTAAAGGCAATGAAGAAGCTGACAGTCTCGCGAAGAGAGGGTCAGCAGAACCATTTATGGGACCAGAACCGGCTCTGGGCGTGTCAAAGAGCACTGCCAGGGGAGCCATTAAGTCCTGGGTCAGAAACCAACACAAGGTGTACTGGGCGGACTGTCCAGGGCTCAGACATGGGAAGTCAATAATTGACGGACCCAGTTCAAAGAGAGCTGTGGAGCTGCTAAACCTTAGCAGAGGACAGCTCAGAAACACAACAGGTCTCTTGACGGGACACATGGCCGTCAAGAAACACCTGCATAAAATGGGGCGGTTCGAAGGGGACCTCGCATGCAGACTCTGCGGCGAGGGGGGGGAATCATCCCAGCACATCTTGTGTGAGTGTATAGCTCTGGACCGGAAAAGACAACTGATCTACGGTCACTCTAGACCGGAGACAGAGCAATATAAAACTTCACCCTACCAATCGCTGTGCAGACTAGTTCAAGGCACAGTGATCTTGGAATGGGTGGAGTAAGACTAAGGGTATGCACAATCAACCAAGGGTTGCGGTGCTATCGGGGCGGCAAGGCCGCGGACGAGCCCTGAGGGAAAAAAAAAAGCCACTCGTGAAAGGAAGGTACTCACCAAGTTTTATCAAAATCGGTCCATTATTTTTTTAGTTATAGGTGTGACATAAATATATATATATATATATATATATATATATATATATATATATATATATATATATATATATATATATATATATATATATATATAAACATATAAAGTCTAAAACCGACCTCGGATTTGGGTTCCAGGGGTCCTAATTGGCGCTCATTTGAAGACATTTTTTCAAAATTCGAAAGTCGGGATCTCCTCATTAGTGAATTTTTTTAAAGAAAATTCACTGAAAATTATATACAAAATGTTAGTTTTTAATTTGTTGAACGACCCAGTAAATTATATATCAGGGAGAAAGCAGCAAATTATCACTATCTTTTTATCGTGAATCATGGAAAATTATGTTAAAAGTAGAAGTCTATTGTTAGACTGCATGACCTACTGCTTTTTGAACGCTTTTTTTTTTTGGCATTTGTTTTCTGGTATTGGATTTCATAGCCTACTATCCTCAAAACGATTTTTCTCAAAATTGTCAGTGCAATTACAAGATTTCTCAAGCATGTTGTACATCATTGGAAAGCTCTTTTCACAGGCTATCACAGCAAAAAATCCAATATGGCTGCCATAATAAAAACAAACCTGTAGCTCAAAAACAAATGACAATCCAAAGTTGAGAATAGCACAAAAAGATTACTCTGTAAAAAGTGTCCTGATAATGTGCAAGTCTTAACATGTCAGATCAACACCTACTTAGATATTGAAGAAAAAAGAAATCGACAAATTTTGGTTTTTTAAAATAACTCGAAAACGAAAAGAGGCAGGGCAAAATACAAGTCATATTTGGAACGAGCATGAAATTCTACAAAACATTGCTAATTTAGCCATCTCCCTATATCTAATAATAACGGAGATAGCAATACATTCCCATCCAGTTTGGGACACACTATATATATATATATATATATATATATATATATATATATATATATATATATATATATATATATATATATATATATATATAAACATATGAAAATTGAAACTGACCCTGGATATGGGTTCTAGGTGGCCTAGCTCATTCTCATTTGAAGCAATTTTTTCAAAATTCAAAAGTCTGGATCTTAGTAATTTTTTTTAAAGAAAATTCACTAAAAACAAGAACTGATGGATTTTTTTCTATCGAAGGAAGATAAATCTATGAAAAGTGTGTTTGCCTGCATGAAAACAAAATTATTCATCTATCTCTTACTATTTTTAATAGAGGATGAATCTTTGGTATTGAATACCAGGATACCAAAATGTTATATTTGAATACAGAAATCCCGGGATTGAAAATGAGTCCGGTATTGGACACCCTAGTCAGAACACACTCAACTATCTACTTGTACATTAAATCAATGCGCCTCTCCTGTTTTAAAAATTCTTCTATGACTTCTTCGTAGAATTGGGGACTTTGAGAAAGTGTTTTAATAAAATCCTTTTCAATAGATATCACTGCAAGACTTGCAAGTCTCTCCTCCTCTTCTGTAGAGTTCTGAATGAAACTTTTTATGCGTTTTAAAATTGAAAAATTGTGTTCAACTGACACACTCGTAGCTGGAATAGTTAATACTAATTCACAAAGTTTGCAGACTTCACAATACACAGTGTCAAGTTCGCTTTGCTTGAGGTACGTCAAAACTTTTGCACAATTTTGTATGTCATTTATTTCTGGCATTTCATATAATACACTTAATTGGGCATGAAGTGCTACCATGTCAAACAAATTGCCATAAACTTGTCGTAAGCACTTAAATGCCTCTTCTGGCACAGTTTTCCTGTTGCAGAAATAGGCAAGTTCGAGGAATTTCAAGTCACCCAATTTTCTAAAACGTTGCTTTAATTGTTTATTTATGTTATCTATAATTTTCACAAACAAGCGTTTATAGGAAGTTTGTACGTCCCCAATATTATCAGTTCGTAGTCGTTTCCTTCGTTCATTTATGTTTAGCTGTTCAACTTTCTGCCAAAATTCATCAAACTGTCCGCTTTTCTCCAAGATTTTATTTTGAAATTCACGAATTTTATTGACACAGTAACCTATGTCGTTCATTTTTGTTTGGAGAATATCAAACAATTCATCTGTATATGGGAAGATTGATGCAAATATAACCAGCAGAAAGTTAAAATTCAAATCTTTCGAGAATAGGTCCAGATATCCCCTGGAAGAGTTTATTGTTTCAGCATCCCAACTTCTTTCATTTACAATGATATCAAAAAAATCTATTAGTAACTGTCTATATTGACATACGGTTTCAACTAGGCAACCGTTATAATCCCATCTTGTAGGGGCCGCCTTTGGAAATCGTTTCTTTATTTGTTCATCTAGAGCTAAGGTCCTTTTGGTAGATTTTGAAAAAAATTTGGCCATTCCGCTCAACGTCTCAAAGAAAACCTTGCAATCATTAATTTGGCTAACCGACTGAAAAAGAACCAAATTCAGGCGGTGGGCAAAACAATGGACAAACGCAGCGTTTTTAAATGTTTCCTGTACTTTTGCCTCCAAACTTCCCAAATGTCCCACCATCACTGCTGCACCATCATAGCTTTGAGCAATTAATTTCTGGTCACATTTGTAGGTACTTAAAACATCACGTACAATATGGCATAAAGCTTCAGCTGATCGATCAGATATTACACAAGTGAAACCAACAAATCTTTCTTGAACAAGGCCATCTTTTGTTACATATCGCAACACAGTTGATAACTGACTCCTATTTCTTACATCTGTCATCTCGTCCATAACAATAGATACGTATTTTGAATGTTCTATCTCAGTTCTGGTTTTATTTAAAACAACACTTGCTATACTTTTTAAAATGTCATTTTGGATTCTATTTGAAGTCCCCCGAAAAACAGTACTTTGTTCAAGATGGTTACTAAGAACTGGATCATATTTTGAAAGCAAATTTAATAGGCCTACATAGTTACCTTGACATACACTGGTTTCTTCTTCATTGTGTCCTCCGAAACTAAGTTCATGTTCTCCCAAAAAGCAAGTTACATCAATGAATCTCTTGATAATCTCCCGATTTTTCCGCACCAACTCATTGTGCCTTTCCTTCAGTTGGTTGTCTAACACATGCTCTATACGCACTAAACAGAAACGCTTTAGCCTAAAACACGATTCCAAGTGACACTTGCTGTTGCTATGTTTTTTAGCAATTTTGTGCAAATTATTCAAGTCCGAAAACCCCACCGTTATCCACAAAATTTTCTCTTTTTGTGCAGACTTTGACGAAAACAAAAGACAGGGCCAGCAGAATAATTTAGAAATTGTTTCACAACCCGTTAACCACTGATATGTTTGATAAACACTGCTATTAAAGTGGCGACTAAAACTTTTCATTTCCTTCTTTAATTTTAATGTAGGCATTGGTCGACCAGCATTTATTATTTGCTGTTTTTCCTCAAAAGGATAAACCGAAAATTTTCTGGTCCTCAAATTGCATATAACACAATCACAGGTGTCACACTGAAAAGGTCTCTCTTTCTTCTGTATTTGGAGATAAACCGGCGAATTCCTTTTGTCAGTTGTAGTATAATCACAAGTGTCACTTTTAAGAGGTCTCTCGTCACTTCTGCATTTGGAAACAGCATTTCTTGAAAAGTCTGTCTCCTGTAAATTACAGTGATCACTTAAATCATCACACTTACTGTCCAACTGTTCGCAAACATCAGTATTTACGCTCGTTTTGCAATCATTATCGCTGTCACTACCGTTTTCCTTTTTAAAATCTACAAGTGCCGTCAAATCACCTTCTATGTCCATTGTAAAATCTTCATCTGTTTTTAGTTCTTCCTTGCATTCGAACTTTAATTCCAAATCGCTACCGGCATTCATATCCATGTTTAACGTTATTCACATAAAAGATAAAAGACACAGCTGTGTTCTAATCTTTTACCAAATTTTTTTTATTTCGTTAATAACAATAACTAAGGCTTTACTTCTAGAATAAGCCACACATAGGGTTATTACATTATTATCACAGATCACAGCATAAGATTATAATAAGATATTAAGAAATAAGAAGCACTCAGCGAGTTCACCAGGCGTTAGCGCCAGCACCTGCAATGTTATTTCAAAAAATGTTGTGTCAACATTTATTGACATAACAATTTAATTACTGACAACTCTTAGATTACGTATTACGTATTATTACCTTAATATAAGTGACAGCTACTGACGCCTGGTGATGAACTGCTGTTATTATTAATATTCCATGAGTTCATCAGTTGCCAACAGCTGCAATTGCATTAGTTGAATTTTGTAGTGTGAATAAATGAGAATGTTGACAAATGTCAAGGTTTATAGATTAGACATGATACAAATAACGAGGGATATGATATTCAGACCTTTGACTATCTATCTCTGATATAGTCAATGATTCAGACTACCTATTTTTAGACCTGTCACGCGCATGGTGTCAAGTGGTGAGTCCAATGCAACAATAATGTGCTGTGTGCACTGGGGTTTGACGTTTCATCACAACGTTTTAACAAATTACGTATTTTACTAATATTTAAGTACATACAGTTGGAAGTAATAAAAAATTAGACAGATTAAATTTAGTACTGCGATCTATATTATCTGAAAAAGACAATATAGGCGTAACTTCAATTGCATTAAACTGACGTATAGAAACTTTTTAATTGCGAATGACTTTGTTTTAAGTGTGTAGTTGGACTTCTGTAACGTTACTCACCGCGTGACGTCATAGGAGGGGGCGAGGCATATGCGCAATATCATATCTCTTCTAAGTCATTATATCATGTAGATTAGATAGCTGGTGACTTTGAGAGGGGAGTGAGCGAGAGGAGGGTAATACGTCATGTGTATTCCAAAAGCGTATATTTCCTATAGGTTCAGATTGCGTTTTGTTGTTTTAAATAATAATTATTAGAAATTTGTGTAACTTTTAATGCGTTTGCTAAAAAATTGCGAATACAATTAGTAGCAAATTTATTTTAATGTTTATTTTGTATGAAATAGCAGTTAGCAGACCTAGACTTTTGTTAATGCTGAGAAGTTTAGTTCACTTTTCTGATTTCGATCTCGTTCACTAAAGTGAATAGTATAAATGACTAGTTCGTTTAGTTCACTGACTTATACTCTCACAGTGAAAGGAAAGAAAATAAATTATTAGGAACGTTACTGAGACAATTTGAATTAGTTGTATTGTAAATACACCTCAAGGCCTGGGTAAGTCAACTATTTAAACAACTAAAAACCTAGGTCGTGGTTTAAAAGAAAAACATTATGTCTAACTTGAGGCATTGTGACTTTATAATTTTATAAAAATATTAATGCATTTTTTCAATCCTTTTCAAGATAAACCAATTAATTGAGTCCATTAATTTGAAATCGATTAATATTCTAAAACTTCAACACTTTCTGTTACTATGTGAAAAAATCTTAATTTCAACTTTTTAGTAAACGTTTAATCTTGTTATGAGTTCAAAGAGAATATAACTTTGAAAAGATTAATATAAAAATGCCGTCTGATTTCAATATTAAATGCACTATTATTCCACTAGATTTAAATTGGGAATACATGTGACGTTTTCATGCTTTCATCACTGATTTGTCAAGAGTTACCATACAACCTCTTTAATCTGTAAACCTAGCACAAATGTGAACTCGACTGCAGAGTTCACCAGTGGAATAGCTATGTTATGTCAAAGTATGTGTTCACCAGTTCCAAGATTTATGCACTTATAGGTTACCTCATAACTTCAATCTCAAATCGCGTGACGTCATCTTTTGCTAAATTTATATTTTAATGCAAGTTGCAGTAAATAGTTTAGGTACAGAACATACTAATTATTTTTTATTTACCTACTTCTATGTTGTTTATAATATATGATAACGTAATTGGCTTAAATAAACTCTGATTTGTCAAGAGTTACCATGCAAACTCTTTAATCTGTAAACCTAGGACAAATGTGAACTCGACTGCAGAGTTCACCAGTGGAATAGCTATGTTATGTCAAAGTATGTGTTCACCAGTTCCAAGATTTATGCGCTTATAGGTTACCTCATAACTTCAATCCCAAATCGCGTGACGTCATCTTTTGCTAAATTTATATTTTAATGCAAGTTGCAGTAAATAGTTTAGGTACAGAACATACTAATTATTATTTATTTACCTACTTCTATGTTGTTTATAATATATGATAACGCAATTGGCTAAAATAAACTGTTTATTGTACAAAATGATAAGAACTGTATTTCTAAATTCACCTAAACTCTGGTTCCAATATATATATATATATATATATATATATATATATATATATATATATATATATATATATATATATATATATATATATATATATATGATGTGACTCACCACGCTATTATATGAATTCCATAGGCGGAGAAAATGGTAAATTTGCAAACAACCTCCCGAACGGATTTAGATAAAATTTGGTATTTTACATGTAAGCTAACACTATCCTTACCTTCAGTCCCCTTGTCTTACTTATTACACACTTTTTAAACGGTTTCCCAGCACGGGTTCTGTTCCGTGAGACCCCCTCTCCCCAATTCCTCAGCATTTAACCGTGGCATATCGTTGAGCCGACAGTTCTTTCGACAGACAGATCGTTTAGTCCACACTACAATAGAGCGGTGATTCGAGCGAAACTACCGCTTTTTTTCAGTATTTGTCTGACCGACTGGGAGAAAGGTTATTTTTGATGTATAAAACCTAATATTGATCTCTGTTTATATTTAGTTGCAAAACGTGACATATAAGCGAAATTGAAATAAAAATGCCAATTTATATGCGGGACAATACACACTCTTTATATGTTTAAAATGGCTTACCTAATTGCATAGCAATATTTTGAGGTTTAGTTTGATTTTGATTTTTGTTTTGCTTTAATATAACATATTGTAAAAAATGATGTTTAAGTTATTAGATATAAATGAACATACTTATGGGTAATTATTATATATGTAAATATGTATGAAACTCAATCCTGAGTCACCTTAATGAAAAGGTCATTTTCTGTCTCCCTTGCTTTCGTGCCTAGTCGTGGATGGCCTGCTGGGGAGGCTCTCGGAAGTGGGGTATGAGGTACAGGGCTATGCGGATGACATTGTCATCATAGTCCGAGGAAAGGTTACACAGTCAGTGTGGGAGCGCATGCAGACAGCACTGAAAGTGGTGGAACGGTGGACGGTTGGTCAAGGTCTCAGGGTGAGCCCCGGGAAAGCCACCATACCGTTTACGAGGAGGAAGTGAGAGAGCCACAGAACTCTCACTCTATATACGATAGGAACATTCCAATGGCCAGGGAGGTAAAATATCTTGGGGTCGTATTGGACTCTAAGCTAACCTGGAATGGTCACGTTGAAAAAAAGACTGCGTAAGACAGTTATGACCTTAGCCGTCACTAGGCGGCTATATCGAAAAACGTGGGGACTAAGACCTAGTATGGCCCACTGGCTGTACACAAGGGTGGTCAGACCATCGTTAACATACGCGGCACTGGTCTGGTGGCCTAAAGTGACACAATCCAGTGCCAAACAAAAACTAGGCAAGATCCAAAACATGGCTTGCCTAGGGATCACAGGGACCATGTCTTCAACCCCAACAGCTGCCATGGAGGTGTTGCTGGATCTGCTCCCGCTACACTTAGTTATTATGGGGGAGGCCAGGCTAGGACTATACAGACTAGCCTGCAATGGTAGACTGAAGATCAACCTAGGTTTCAGGGGCCACTGCAAAATTCAGGAGATCCTGAACGAGTCCATGCTTGAAATGAGGTCAGACTTCGCGAGCCCGCGATTCTGCAGGGAAAACAACTTCACAGTGGAAATCCCCGATCGCGAGGCGAAATGTACGCCATCTTGCACTGTGTGCGGGAGAACAAGAGGAGGGGCTACACCAACAAGGATATCCTCATAAGCCACAGGTACATTCCTGGCTGGTGAGTGAGTGCCGAGCAACCTGGCTGGGCAGAATGAGGTCACCCTAATCTGGGTGCCGGGTCACTCGGGGGTCAAAGGCAATGAAGAAGCTAAGTCTCGCGAAGAGAGGGTCAGCAGAACCATTTATGGGACCAGAACCGGCTCTGGGCGTTTCAAAGAGCACTGCCAGGGGAGCCATTAAGTCCTGGGTCAGAAACCAACACAAGGTGTACGGGGCAGACTGTCCAGGGCTCAGACATGTGAAGTCAATAATTGACAGGGGACAACTCAGAAACATAACAGGTTTCTTGAGGGGACACATGGCCGTCAAGAAACACCTGCATAAAATGGGGCAGGTCGAGGGGGACCTCGCATGCAGAATCTGCGGCGAGGAGGAGGAATCAGCCCAGCACATCTTGTGCAAGTGTAAAGCTCTGGACCGCAAAAGACAACTGATCTACGAACAGTCTAGACCGGAGACAGAGCATTATAAAACTTCACCCTACCAATTGCTGTGCAGACTAGTTCAAGGCACAGCGATGTTGGAATGGGTGGAGTAAAAAGACTAAGGGTATGCACAATAAGCCAAAGGTTGCGGTGCTATCGGGGCGGCAAAGACGCGGACGAGCCCTGAGGGAGAAGAAAAAAATGGCTTCAAAATGTGAAAAACTCAGCTTTTAAGCTGTTTGCTTCGCATATTCTGCTCATATTTCCTTTTTTACTACCTAGCCTGCCTGGCACCCCTATTCACTCCTGGTCCCGTAACATCCTTGAGGGGTGTAAACAAGAAATTTTTCTTGCGGTCTGTGTATCCAGGGGGGTAGGGGTCTAATCATGTTTCTGAACAAATTTTTCAAAAAATCCTTCGGGAGGTTGTCTGCAAATTTATCACTAATCCAATGCAAAGCTAAGGGTTGCGGTGCTATCGGGGCGGCAAGGCCGCGGACGAGCCCTGAGGGAACAAAAAAAAAATGCAAAGCTAGAAAGTGTTATCTTAAGAATATAACACACACAAAAATTAATACTTTTTTACAACTACGTAAATATTATGTTTACATAAATAATAGATATATAATGTAAAACATAAATAAAAAAGCAAGTAAGTACATAATAAGTTTAATATTTAAAATTGTGAACATTTTCTAAATCTATCTACATAAATAACTAAGCTATTATGTATGTACAGGTCTGTTTCTTAGAATTAGTACAGCCTCTGCTACTTTTGTTTTTGGAGATGGAAGAAAACTTTCCAAATGAAAGTTGTAGAACTTTTCACAAGCTGTGAGAATTTGCTATTATAAAAACTAAATGAACACTGCAAAGTCGAAAAAATTATCTGACCTCACTTTTTTTTTTAAATAGAACACCCTATACCTATACGATTGCTTAGAATAGAAGTCCATTTTCTTCTGATTTCAAAAATATAATGATAGATGATATTCAAACGAGCCGTTTTAGAAATATTCCATATCAAACATATTGCTTTTACAATAATAATAATTAATAATTACCGAAAAGTATCCAAAGCTTGCCATGCCTGAAATGAAATAGCTTAATAACCATGGAAATCTAGTGAAAGTAAATAACGCACTTGTTGCATCCCCAATTTCTTTTCTTACAACCTTGCTTTATTTTTCGAAGGAAAATGCAAAAATGCAATAACATAAAGCGTGTTCGATTAACAAAAAAAAAAAAAGTATCGCCAACGATTTATGGCCCACCCTGTGATTGTAGAAATATTTTTTTTAAGACGTAACTCAAGACCCTATAATTAATGTATATAATTTTTTTGTATCTTGTATAATAACGGTTATATTAAGCTTTATAAATTTTTTACTAAAATTCGCCAAAAATTATATATACAATAAACTCTATAGCTAAGACTACTGCCAAAGCATCAGAGAAAGGGTCTATTTAAAATGAATTTTCTGGAAATATTTTAGTAAAATGAAGGACAATGACGTTTGAATCTAAGACTTCGGGATTTGTAAAACATTCTTCTTGAGACATTTTCTTTCTACAGCTCGTATTAGTTTCAGGTTCTTTGCCTAAATGTTGACGTTTTAAATTGGGACTTTGACGTTTTGAGGAAAACCCCAATTTATGTTTCTTTAAATCCCTATAATTTTTTTGTCTTTCAACCTACAGAGCCAAATTTTGGTAGGTGATTTACCTATGATGATATAAATTTGGTTGCCCTTACTTTGTTATTTCCGGATATATACATTTTTTCGAGAGAAAACCCAAAATTTTCCTGGAAAACCTCAGATTTTGCTGGCTTACGAAATTATCCAAGACATTTACAAAAGGAAGGTACATGCCAATTTTTATCAACATCGGACCATTATTTTTTGAGTCATCGGTTCTGTATATATATATATATATATATATATATATATATATATATATATATATATATATATATATATATATATATATATATATATATATATATATATATATATATATATATATATATATATATATATATATATATATATATATATATATAACAGGATTTGTAAGACGGCATTTCTGCATACTATACAAGGAGATTTCTTCACCTCCGTGGCGATTTCGGTTGTTGCCCTTGAATTAAGGGTCTTCCGAATGATGCTGCAAATGTGAACTGGTTGCCTGTTGTGACTCCGTGTATTTTTGCTTCTTCATCCAGAGTGTTTCCATCATCACCTGGCTATACCGTACTGATGATAGCTAATAAGCTTGAAACACGTGTATGTGGTTGTCTCCTTGCGAACTGATAACTTAAACAATGATGGTGATAAAATTTGGCATGAACCTTCCTTTTGTAAATGGCTTGGATAAGTTCGTAATCCAGTAAAATCGAACTAGGTTCTCCGGGAAAGTTTTGGGTTCTCTTTCGGAACCAAATGTTATCTCAAAAAAATAGAAAAGCTATGGTAACCAACATACCGCAGTTACTGCCTCCAGACTTTTACTTGATAAATTTGACAATACTCTCAACCATAACAGTAATGCACTTGCTGCGTCAATATAGGTAACGTCAATGACGTGCTTAATGCGTGCATATTTTTGTCATGAATTCTCCGATCTTTTAAATTGTTTCTACTCCGAGAAGGCTGTGGCTATAGCGCGTAAATTCTAACGACGAAACTCAAGTGTGTGAGGACTTTTCTGTTTGCACGGGCTCAAGTAAATGATTACCGACTTTTCTGTTTCAAGGGCATAAAGTGCATATCTACCTACATACAGACTTGGAGACTACTTCTCTGGCTTCACTGTTGGTTTTTGTAGATGAAGGACGTAGCCAGCGCGTGAGCTAACTGGAGCAAGTGGCCCTTCGAATTCTGGAAGTTCTAGGATGTTCTTCAATGCTTCTGTGACTATAGTTTCGCTGCTTGACAGCATTTTCAGACAGATTGAAAATGCTGTCAACATTATTTCCAATGTTATCACTATCACTACAGTATTCCTCTTTAACGTTTACAAGTGTAGTCAAAACCAAAGCACTTTGCGATATATCTGGTTTGAAATCTTCATCTGGTTTGACTTCTGCCTTGCACTCGAACTTCAATTCCAAATCGCTATTGGCATCCATGTTTAACTTTATTTTCTCAAAAATTTTTATTTTCACGAAAGATTATTTTTGTTTTCCTTTACTAATAGTAGTAATTCTAATATAAGTAGTAATTAAAAATAAGTAATAACCAAAGAGGTTGTATATGTTAGAGGGAACAAAGCCGAGTTTGCAGCCTGTCGATTTCCCACTCCTGTCACCGTCCAATCACAAACAAAATTTTGAATAACGCGCTAATGTGTTTTGTTTTGATTCGTTCCCCCAACCGCTCTTGAAGTTATTGTCAGCTGTCAACAAGTATTTGAAGTGTTTGTTGATTTGCGATTAGAGGTTATCTTGTGTGTTTTGCCGTTTTTTAGCAGTGTTTTAAGAGTGTAAAAGTTAAAAAATGCCAAGGTGTATTGTGAAGAACTGTATGTACAATAAAAGTGCCAATTATGAAAAGGATAAAGCAACTGTGCATTTATTTCGGTAAGTTGTTTACATGTCTTCTGTTTCCTTGTTTGGCGCCAAATGTTTATTGGTTTTCACAGGTCCGTATTTACACATTGTATTGCTTTTGTTAAATCTTTAGCATTTATTATTGTCAATTGTGTTTTTTTAAGAAATAAAATCTTAATAATGCATTATTTATTGAATATTTGTAATGAAATTAAGCATTTTGTTTGGCAATTATTATTTGAATTAGATGTATTTACCTATGTAGTTCCAGTAGAAGCAGAAAAAAAGTAGAATAGTTTCGTTTTATCTATTACTGCATCTTTCTAGAGGTTCAGTCACTGATAAAGTAGATAATTCGAGATATTATTTTCAGATTTCCCAAAGCTGGTGAAAGATACGAGGCTTGGAAACGAGCATTAAATTTAAGCGATGAAGATATTTTTATGAACTCAAATGTGTGCAATTTACATTTTACCGAGGAATCTTATGATTTAGAAAAATCACCTTTTGCAGTATACTTAAAAAAAAGTTCTATACCTGTATTGGTAAGTACTGAATCAAGGTTATTAATTTATGTAACTATTAGTGATATATATATATATATATATATATATATATATATATATATATATATATATATATATATATATATATATATATATATATATATATATATATATATATATATATATATATATATATATATATATATATAGCCAAACAGCGGTTTTTCAATGGCACTGCTATCAGTGATGGCTATTTTTAAATAACAGGGACTTTAAACAGCTACTGCGATTGTGGTTTAGCCATTTACAATGCTGCATGTGCGTATGCTATTATTTTAAACACTTACAAGGTGTTAGTGTTAACCGCTTAATTGAAACCACAATATGATCTTCAGATAGCTTTTAAATTATATTAATTTTAAAACTACTCAGATTTTTACTATTAATAGAAGTTCTATAAAATTAGCATATTACAAGAATATACGATGAGAGAAATCTACATATTATTTTTATTTTAATATAATGAAAAAGTTGGAAGGCATATATATGCTACAGTTCGGTGCTGCTTTAATTTTAGATTCAGCAGGTTTTTCCATGATATAATGACTTACAAGATATATGATATTGCGCATATGCCCCGTCCCCTCCTATGACATCACATGGTGAGTAACGTTATAGAAGGCCAACTACACACTTAACACAAAGTCATTCGCAATCAAAAAGTTTCTATACGTCAGTTTAATGTGGTTGAAGTTACATTCCATTCCATTTTTATATTACATATATATATATATATATATATATATATATATATATATATATATATATATATATATATATATATATATATATATATATATAAGTGAAGTATAATAATTAAGGGGAGCCCTGAATTAGCATTGGTGATACACACACAAACTTAAAAAGTAGAGAAGACGTTCGTAGACATTTACAGGGGGCGTTAACATTCATAAACTTGATTTGATCATCATGTCACATAATCATAGTATAGTATTCTGATCTTAAAAAATTAATTCCAGCTGTATGCACTCAAATATCAGTAAAATACCTAATTTGTTAAGGGGTTGTGATGAAACGTCAAACTCCACTGTACGACAGCATATTATTATTGCATTGGACTCACCACATGACGCCATGCGCGTGACGGTTCTAAAAATAGATAGTCTCATTATCATATCTCGCGTTATTTGTATCATGAGTTTTTCGTTTTCTACCTATAAGAAAAGGAGAAATGTTGTATTCTAATACTGGCGAGAAGGAAAGTATACAGATACTTCTACTCGCTCGCACAAACTGCGATTGCGTGTATTATGAATACAGCAATTGCTGTTTGTCATGGAGTTTTTAGTATAAGATGAATTTCATAGAAATAATTACTCTAATGATTTGTGTAAATCTCGGTTTTCACAATCGCTGTTGTTTTGTGTTTTAATAACAGCTGCTAACAGCGATCTTTTAATAGAAGCGATTAAATCACCGGTAGCTATATATCGCTCATCTCTAGTAACTATGCTACTAATTACATTCACGTAATATATTGTTATGATATTTATCGTAATTTAATTAGCCCTGCAAATTTACATTAATGGTATTCGTTTCAAATTTATTTATGCAGGTAACAAACAAGCCATCAACACAAGTCGTTTTTGGCGAGCAGCCAATGACTGATATAACTGCTATCAATGTGCCATTTGCAGCTGACCCGTCAACTAGTACTTGGTCTGGTAGCAATGTACCTGTAATGGATTATTCTCGGCCATCAACAAGTGCTGGTTTTTATGAAGAGAAAACTGTTGTAGAGGTACCGCAAAGATCGTTTAGTAGTTTAGGATTTGCTGAAATGAAAACACCTTCAATGCCACCCACTTTGAAGGAAATGGTGAGTTAAATTCAGTTTTTGCCGTTTATGAAATCAGTATAATTTTAAAAAACCTAATATGTTATTCCATCACATTTTATATGGTGTTTAAGTTTGTATAGTCCATGATTAAATAAGTTAGAAACAACTGTTTTGCAATTTATCTCAACCACTATTAACCAAAATGTGTTGTTGGAAATTTTGTTTATATATTCATTTTACTTGAGAAAATAAATGGTTTATCATTGAACATTTTTTATAGGTTGTTACACCGCGCAAACGTAAACTGAAGAAGCAGTTATTCGATGCACGAAAAAAAATTAAACGGCTCAGCAGTAGTGTTCATCATTATAAGAAGAGAACAGCAACCCTTGCGAATATAATCAAACAACTAAAAGGTAAAGTAACCGACGAAACATTAGAAACATTAATGCAAATAGGACCTAATGAAGAATTTTTACAAAGACAATTAGGTCGTAAACATAAGTATGAAAATCAACTTAAAGCTTTTTCTCTTACGCTGCATTATTACTCTCCCAAAGCTTACAGTTTTGTCAGAAACACATTTAACTCGGCTCTTCCTCATCCAAAAACTATATCTAGATGGTATCAAAGCGTTAATGGGGAAGCTGGTTTTACGTCAGAGGTGTTCAACTTATTAAAGTCAAAATCAGAAAGCACAAATGGAAAACTTATATGTTCTTTAGTCATAGATGAGATGGCAATTCGCCAACATATAGAATGGGATGGGGTAAAATATTATGGGTTTGTAGATTTTGGTACAAATCTTGAGACCGATTGTAACCCTGTAGCCAAGGAAGCTCTTGTTTTTATGCTTGTTAGCATTAATCAATCATGGAAGCTTCCTCTTGGATATTTTTTAATCGACTCTTTAAGGGGTACACAAAAACAAAATTTGGTATTACAGTGTTTAACGCTACTAAATGAGTCGGGCATATACGTGGTCTCAATAACTTTTGATGGGGCAACAAATAACCTAACGTTAGCAAAAGAACTTGGCTGCGATTTGAATTGGAGGAACATTAACTCTACGTTTGTTGATCCTAGTTCAGGTAGGAAAATTGCAGTCTTTTTTGATCCATGTCATATGATCAAACTGATAAGAAACACATTAGGCGATAAAAAATTAATAATTGATGAGAATGTGGAAAATATAAAGTGGGATTATTTAGTAAAATTAAATGAGTTACAGGATCAGGAGGGCGTTCATTTGGCAAATAAATTAAGAAAATCGCATATATTTTATACAAATCAAAAAATGAAGGTTAAATTAGCCACACAACTTTTTAGCCACTCAGTGGCACATTCTTTGGAATATTGCAATGAAGTTTTACATCTTGAGGAGTTCAAAGAATGTGAGGGAACTGTGAAATTTATCCGACTTATAAACAATTTATTTGACATTCTTAATTCTAGAAATTTAAACAATTCAGATTTTAAGAAAGCAATAAACGCAGAAAATTTTGAAAACATTAATGTATTTTTAAGAGAGCTATCACAATATTTAACGTCACTTAGGATAATTGATGGAACGCTTCTGTGTGAGAGTGGTAGAAAAATGGGTATAATTGGCTTTTTATTTTGCATACAAAGTTTGCAATTTGTTTATAAAACTTTAATTGCCGACAATAATTTTTTGCTGTATTTTCCCACTTACAAAATCAGTCAGGATCATATTGAGCTTTTTTTGGGCAAATTAGATCCATGGGAGGCTATAACAATAACCCATCAGCAAAGCAATTTAAAAGTGCATATAAAAGGATGATGGTGCATCTTGAATTAAAAGATTCATTTAAAGGAAATTGTATCCCTTTGGAAGCAATTCCTATTCTGTCACCCATTGAGGTAATAAATAAAACTTGTGGGCGAGAACGAATATCTGAAGAACCAGATGAAGACATGAGTCAAATAGATAATTTTGACGACGACACAGTTCTTCAAATATTAGATATGAATATATCAGAGTTTAAGAAAGAAGTCGTGACATATATATCTGGCTATGTAGTAAGGAAAATAACAAAAGCTCTGAGATGCGAAGAATGCGCGGGTGAACTTGTTGGGGAGAGGTCTGCGTTATTAACATCGTTTATAGATCAGAAAGACAAAGGTCAACTCCTCACATACCCATCTGACGATGTAATATCTATTTGCACTATTGCAGAAAAAGTTCTTCAAACATACTTAAATGAATCTGCGGTGATTATAAATGTAAAGGAAATAAACATGCGAATATTAAAAACTATAATAAACCAAAACAGCATATTTAAAAAACTTGAAGTTCACTTTCGAGAACAAAATCTTTTGACTTGCCATTATGGCCATCTAATTAAACTAATATCATCTATGTATGTTTCTATTAGAATACATCATTATAACAAAAATCTATTTGATAAAAGTAGAAGTTTAAGGGCTGTTTATAACAAACTTCTTTTATTTAAGGGCCAATAATTCAGTGTACATTTCAAGTACTCGTATGTCCTTCAAATAATGTTATCGGGAAGTTATTATGTCTTATAATATGACCAATAAATTTTAGCTTCCTCTCGATTTCTTTGAGCAAGCCTCTTTATTCGTTCACCTCTCCTAGCAAACTTTGAAGCGTCTTTCTATCAACCTGCACTGTCTTTGACATTTTTCTTGTCTACATTTCAAAAGCTTATATTCTCTTCATATCCTGCTTAACTACAGCCCAAGTTTCCGCCCCATACATTACCATACTCCATACACGTACGACTTGCATTTGTTCCTCATGGACAGGTTAAAATGTTTATTAGTGAGAACAGTACTTTGGTTATTGAATGCTTATTTTGCCATCGCGATCCTCTTCAGACCTTTCCTACACTTACCATCATCTGTGATAATACTTCCAATCAATTATTTGAAATAATCTAATAAATCAAGCGTCATGTTATAAGATTTAAAAGCTACTTTTGTATTTGTATAGGTATTCAAAATTTGTGAAATGCACACGTAACGCAATCTACATCGATCAAACTTCTAGAAATTTTAACACCCGATACAAAGAACATATTTTTGCATTTAGAAATAACCATGCTGACAAATCTACATTTGCAAAACATATTATTGATACCCAACATAGACCCACAGTAAATAACGGCATAAAACCACAACATTTTTGTCATGACAAGTGTAAACTAGACTTGTTTTAAGCTTTAGAAGTAAAAAAGCATATACACGACAATATTTAGGATTTCTGAGATATTCTTCTTCCTAATTAAATAAATCAGACAACATAAATCTAACTATTTTTTCCAAAAAGTTGTTATAAGACATGATGTGTGTCGATATTTTCATTGTATAGTCTGCTTTATTAATGTGTTTGTTTAGTTATTTTATTGTTGTAATTGTTATTATAGTTATTACTGTTATAGGTTTCTTCTATCTTTATGTTAAATATTGATATACATCACGTAGACATTTTAAAGGCGTCATCCGTCATATTTGTTTTATTTTATTTTCACTTTTAAAGATTTTTTTGATTATAACATCATAAAATAGCAACAGATCTTTATTTGTAATTGTCATGATTTCGTATTAATTCAAATTTTTTCTGTCTGAGGATACTATCAAGCAGCAAAACCAGTAACAGAGACGTTGAAGAACATCTAGAATTCAGAAGGGCCACTTGCTCCAGTTAGCTTACGCGCTGGCTACGTCCTTCACCTACAAAAACGAAAACCAACAGTGAAGCCAGAGAAGTAGTCTCCAAGTCTGTATGAAGTATGGACCAGTTTCATGAAGTAAGCGCAACAGCAATCAATGAAATTAATCTCTATTTCTTTAAAAAAGACAAGGAATGTTAACATTAATTTGTAAACAGTACAATGTACTTTATTTTGTATTTTCTTCTGTTGTTGAAATAAAAACTATTATTATTTATCTAACCTTTTGAATATAAAACTTTATCCAATATATTCATCCAACAATTTATCCAACCAATAACCCAAAAAATATTTCACTGATTTGGAGAAAATTTTGGAATTACGCTTATTTTGCTAATGGCTTGGATGAGTTCGTTCATCAGATCTTAACACATAGTTTTTCCTAACAAAAAATTAAATATATTTTTTTAAACGCAATAGCTTTCAAATTGTTTAAGTGATTGGAACGAAAATTTACAACTTAAAAGAACATACAGAGATGTGGTTGTGTACCAATTTTCAAGTCTTTTGATTAAAGAAAAATGAAGTTATTCGAAATTAATAATAAAATAATCCTCGACATCACTTCAAATTCTGTAATGCAATATCTACAATGTTGGACAAAGGCAGAGCAATACAGCACCTGTACTGTTATGCTATTTAAATAAATTGTAGATAAAATCTAAACAATGGAAGTTACAACCATTGCCAGATGTCAAGATGTTGCTGACCAGGATTGCCCGATCTTCAGAAATTTCATGTAGTTAAACCTTTCATGTATAAACATATGAAATTTTTACAACTTCTGATAATAAAGAAAACATTTTATAAAATTTAATTTTATCAGTCAGTTAAAAAATACTGTATTTAATACCTGCAAATTTCGAATTATCCATTTCTCATGATTTTTAACTTAGGTATCCCTCCGATCATAATTTACTCTATCCGACAACTTTGTTAGACTGCGTCTGTGCTGAAGCTCAGCTGTCATTTGTCATTGTGTGGTAGTGTTATTTATTGACAATATCAAATTGGAAATTTAGGACAGTAGAAACAGACACCATAAACAAAGAAGAAATTGGAAATTTAGCCTCTAGTGTAGGTTTTTGACATGATACCATTACTAGAGAGATATGATAATGTGGCAGCATAATAATATTATGCTAATGCTGTGGTACAGTCAGTTTGGCGTTTCATCACATCTCGTAACACACCAGCTGTTGTGTGCATACAGTTAGATGTAATTTTGTATTATCAGAATACTACTGTAACATGATGAAATCAAGTTTATAACTGTTAACATACTGTAAATAATTTCTCCACTTTTCAAGTTTGTGTTGCTGCAATGTTAATTAAGGGTTCCCTTAATTATACGCTTATTGTGCTTATAAATGTAATATAAAAATAAATGAAAATGCAAGTGAACCTATTTAATTTAGCTCTGTATTCTACATTATCTGAAAAAGACATTATAGGCGACGAAGTAGAATGTAATTTCGGTAAATTTGCAGTTGACTGCATGAGGGTTTTAGATATTTTTTTCCAACAACATGCTTAGAACCTTCCTCGGCCACAAGGCAAATTTTCTGGCAAACAACCCCCAAGAAAATTAAGGGACTTTGAAAACATGCGTTTTTCACATTTTACAGCAATACCTCCTTTAAACCCTGTCTACCCCATATTCGCCCAGGTCCAGCAACCTTCTTGGGGGTTGCTCACAAGAAATTTTTCTTGTGCTTTATGCTTTGAAGGTAGTTGTATGCATGCACAAGGGGAAGGAGAACCCCCCGAATTTTTGGGTGAGGAGCAGAAACCCTCTTCCTCCTGGAGGTTCTTCTCCTGCATGCATACAATCACCCTCAATGCATCAACCAAAGGATTTTTTTTCCAGCTTTCTAGTGTATTTTTCTAGAGTATATTTCCTGTTTATCAATTGCTTTGTTTGAGTTTTGTATCCAAATTACTCTATAAATATATGTCATAGATCATGTTTTTGCTTGTCCTTCTTTACCTTGTTTTACTGTTCCTAATTAAATAAATTAATTTTCATAACTTTTAATATAAGGCTAAATCTTACAGCTTATATAAATATATTATTTAATATTGTTATGAAAATTCACTATCATAACGCACTTGCTGCGTTCCGAACCTTTTTAGGTTACCTATTTATACAAAAGCTTAAGAAATTCATGAATAAGCATTACATTTCAATGATTGAATAATTTCAGTTTTATTTCTAACCAAACTAAAAATTCCTAAATACGTCCCTGACGTTTCTCCCACTCAAGTCACCGAACTCCGCCCAGTTTGGAAAAGTGTACAGGCTTCTTGTATTGCAAAACTGCACCTTTGTTACCTCTATCCCTTACAACCTCTTTGGTAATAACCTTATAATATCCGTGACACATGACATAATATTATTATTTAATTATATTATAAGTCCAGTTTATATGAGGCGCCCTGTGCCAATATAATATACTACAATGACACTATTATATATGTCATTGCAAATTGTAATAGGCGTTTACGAAAAGTAACCGGGTAGATAGCGGTTACACCGCAAGCGTTCGAAAATGTAATTGGTAACTCTGTCCATCGTTCGAATATTATACGGTATCTACTTGGTGCATCAACCTGCTGCACGATTTGTGTACCGAACCAAACAATCGGTAAATTGAGTCATATAGAGAACAAACTTAATTCCCTATACAAATTGTCTAAAGTCTAACCTATAATCTGGATGTAAATAAATAATAATACCAATACCCTAAGGTTTGTCATTTTCATTCGTTCAGTTCACAATCATTACTTGAAAGAAGGTGAAGGTGTTGTATTGTCATTTAGTGGATGTTAATAGTAGTTAGTGTAAAGTGTGCAACATCAGATACATAATTTTCAATGGCGCGGCGCTCCTTTTTGGAATTTTTTAATGTATAATAAGTCGGAACTCCTGTTAATAACTCTTCGTCGCTATCGCTGTCTAATATTTCAGATACAACATTAACTAAAGCAATTTTTTCAATATCCATACTGATATATTAATATTACTACTTCAAAGTTCAAAGCCAAAATATCATTATCATCAAACAACAAAGAGGAACCTTTGACAGTTTGACGTTTGTCATTTAGTTTACCGCGCATTTAAAAGCGTTCGAAAATTACTGCACCGGATCCATTTACCATAAAGCCAGCTGTATCGGTAAGCGGTAGATATCTACCCAGTTACTTTTCGTAAAGGCCTATTACTATAACCATTATCCAAATACTTTATAATGACAATACAGCACACTCCGGCTGATTTCGTGTTTTAAGAATATCAGCGCCCCTAGCGGATAGTACTGATGTTACGTCGTTCGAGAACGTGTAACACTAGCAATTGCTGGTGTTTAACTGTGTATAATTAAGTTTGAGCTGTGATTTTTACAATAAATGTTAGTGCTTGGGTGTGTGCAATCTATAATTGTTCGAATTATAACGTGCTAAATCTATCAAAGACATTTCATAGGTTTCCAAAGAATGGCGAAACGTGAATATGATTTTTTGCGTTTTCTTTTGTTACCAGCGAATTTTTTTTCCAAATTCGCCTAATAATTAATATTAAACAATAACTATAACATGAATTGACGATAATTTTGTATTATAGATGCAAGAAAAGGGTACTGTTATCAAAAAGAACTGATTTGGATATAGTATTGAAGACACAAGGTGCATTTTACATTTCAATGTCATTTCTAAAAGAATTAATTTGTTGAAGCAGAAGACAAATTCAGAATCACTTATGCCAATATGTACAGTTCGCAGAAGATAATTTATTGTGTAATATTTACCATCATGTACCTATTTATAGATAAACTTCGTAAACGGATGGTTGAACGGCTTCAATCATAACTTGTCTTC
The DNA here is from genome assembly GCA_964006375.1 of Tillus elongatus. NCBI lineage: Eukaryota > Metazoa > Arthropoda > Insecta > Coleoptera > Cleridae > Tillus > Tillus elongatus. The sequence goes on along the minus strand of OZ023267.1, from coordinate 136,975,090 downwards.
CAGTGCATAAAAAAAAACAAATGTGAAGGCATAAAAGTTTTGCATTAATAATAAATGATATAAGAAAACTGTTTTTCTATCTTTTTCTGTGTCCTTTTTTATTTCAGTATGGCATAAATTGTTACATTTTTCACATTTAAAATTATTTTACTCGGTAAAGGCTTTTAATGATCTTCCCAAGACAAGTTTTTAAAGAGACAAGTAGAAATAGCAGAATCAGCCCTATATAAGATTTATTCACGGAAGTAAGAGTTAGCCTCACCTTTCATCTGCACAATTTCTTAATTATGTACTAAGTATATCCGTTACATATTTTAAAATATTAGATTAATAAGACAGTTTTCATGTAGAGATATAGCAAATTGAGTACTGTGCTACCATTTATACCTAGAACAATTATTTATAGGTAAGTACAGATTGTAACCTAATATCATCAGAAACAGCTTGCAGTATATTCCTATACCTACCCTTGAAATAGTAGTTTAACGACGGTTTCAAGGTAGTACTTTAAATTATGATGAAATAAGATTATAGGTAAGAGAAATTTGCAGAATTATTCATGCTGAATTCATTTAGGTTTCAAGCTGATTGTTGATACAAATTTTATTTATAACTATATAATCAGAAAATTTTCATTGTTTTGTCATGTACAAGTTTTTATATTCATCTATAATAAACCAATTGTCTAAATTAAGAATATGCAGGTAAATATACAATTCAAATTACCCGCTCAGTTGTCAGTACTTCACGCGAGGTGGCGCTAGCATACTTGTCACAAATATCACCAATGCTAAAGCATGGGGGTGTCCCGTATTGTCATTATATAGTATTTGCTTAAACGTTGCCAATCTGTCAAAGCAGAAGCGGATACAGATAAACGTCACAAAATAGTGCTTAAAGGAAAATTGAGTTCATCAGTCTCTTCACTTGGACTGCTGCGCCTGGTGCACACGGCCATCCTCTCATGGACGTTATCGGTTACAGAGAAACATTTTATATCTACAATCGACTTTCATCAATATTATTCTGATTTCTATTGGCCTTAGCTATTTCATCCCTTAAAATATAAGTTGTTTTATATTCTAAGATCCAGTGGTACAATTTTTGCAAATTCTGTTGGCTACCTTGAGAACTGACGTTCATATTAAAAAAATGTCAAAGTTTGACAGTCTTAAAAAAGCATGATAATTCAAATAGGCAAAAAAGCCTCTAGCTTTTAGTTTTTCTTAATTTTAGTGTTAATTATTTATTTTCACGTAATGTTCCACGCAAACAAAGTGCCATCTATCCGGAGACTGGGTCGTAGATTTACCCATTGGACTCCAATAGCTGAAGCATTCAACAACCGTCTAGTCAACATAAGTAAGTCCTCGCTCAAAGAAAAACACGTCGGTTTATTTGGCATACCCCAGCTCACCAACCCTGAGGGTTTCTATGATCTCAAAGAACAATGTAAGCGTAAAACAACTTTCCTAATATCCGAGGCACTGAGCAGTAATCGCAAAAGAAAGATGGTACAAGTTTTTGATGAGCTTTCAGATACTCTTTGTCAAGTTGCGGATATGGCAGAATTTGTAAGACTGGCACATCCTTCAACGAAATACAGCAAAGCTGCTGAAAGTGCTTGCATAACTGTGAGTGGATTGGTAGAAACTTTAAATACAAACCAGTCACTATATAATGCTTTAAAAGATGCTCAAGAGAATGGCGATATTGTAGAAACAAGCCATGTAGATGATCTTGTGGCTAGTTTGCTGCTATTTGATTTCGAGCAGAGTGGAATCCATTTACCACAAAATAAACGTGAGCAGGTTGTGGCACTTAACGAGATAATCCTCGAGCTCGGAAGGCAGTTTGTTTCTGAATCAGCTTCACATCGAATTATCAATCCAGATAGATTACCAAGTGACTTCAGAGATGTTTTTCCAAAGGAAGGTGAAAATGTCGTCGTCTCGTCACCTTACGCCGATTCCTCTGATGGTGATATCCGAGAATTGGGTTATAAAATATATCTCTTACCAAATGCCAAACAAGAAGATGTTCTCACCAACTTATTGAATGCTAGATATAATCTGGCCAAGTTGTGTGGCTTTAAATCGTATTCTGAAAGGGCATTAAAGAGTTCAACGATGGAGGAACCTGAGAAAGTTTCAGAATTCTTGAATTGTCTATCTGAAGGTATATGGGACAAGGCGAAACATGATTTTAATACCTTGAAAGCAATGAAACTTAAACACGATCCCAAAATGAGAGATGTGGCAGTGTGGGATGTTTCGTATTTCACACATACTGCTAAAAAGAGATTATTTGAGGTGTCCGCATCAGACTATTCACCATATCTTTCGTTAGGGGCATGCATGGAAGGGCTGAATATGCTTTTTCAGCAGTGTTTTGGAATCTCTTTAGTCAACTCGGAAATAGCACAAGGTGAAGTTTGGTCCCCAGAAGTTTATAAATTAGCAGTTAATCATGAAACGGAAGGTTGTTTGGGATACATTTACTGTGATTTCTATGAGAGAACTGGAAAACCCCACCAAGATTGTCATTTTACCATTAGAGGTGGTAAATTACTGAAAGACGGCACCTACCAAAAACCTATAGTAGTCCTAATGTTGAATTTAAATCAGCCGAGATGGCAGTGTCCATCGTTGTTGTCGCCAAGCATGGTGGATAATCTATTTCATGAGATGGGACATGCTATGCATTCAATGTTAGCCAGGACTGAATACCAGCACGTCACTGGAACTAGATGCAGTACAGATCTAGCTGAGGTGCCATCTATTTTGATGGAGTATTTTGTGTCCGATCCAAGAGTGTTGAAGTCATTTGCAAGACATTTCCAAACCAAAGAACCTATGCCAGATGATATGATTGAAAAATTGTGTGCATCAAAGAGGCTGTTTTCAGCTAGCGAAACACAGCTGCAGGTATTTTATGTCAATAATAATCATAATAACAATATAATAATACACATTTATTGAGAAGATTTACTTCCATACAGAAAAATACAAATAAATATACCATAATGCACAATTTACAGAAAAAAAATCCCCCAAATAAATGAAGAGAAAAAAGCTACCTAAGTCAGTATAACAAAAACAAAACTACAGAAACAACACACAAATTCTATCATTTTTATCATATGCTTTCTTCTAAAGAAGTCATTGATCAAAACATTCTAACACATCTGCTACACAAAAACAAAATTTCAAAACAAAAGAGCATATATGCATTTTAAAATACTAACATAGAGCCTCGGTGGTTCAGAGGTAAGAACGTGTGCCTCTGCACCAAAGGGTACTGGGTTCGATCCCAGGGCTCTCCTTTCACTTTTTCAGTACAAACTGTAACATTAATATCAACCGAGGTTCTGGCATTGTATTTGAGCAAGTTGAATGTCTGCACGTTCCGCCCTTCGGAGGGGGCGTAAAGCCGCCGGTCCCGTGTCCATGCGATGTTGGGCACGTTAAAGATCCCTACCCCCCTTACAGAAAGGCAGGGGTTCGGCAAAATTTCCTTGATGGTGAGGTGAAACTGCTCCCTGGCGTCGGTGATTGGTCATAGTCGCGGAAATAGCCGACGTTAAAGAAAGAAAACACAAAATACTAACATCTAAAAAAACTCAGTTCCCAGTCTCCAATCAGAGGACACATGCCTCATACCACTATCCACTCCGATCTGCTTGTCCCCAGCAGTAGCGGCTCGTGCCTTAATGCATTGGGGGTGCGTAAGGAAAAAAGTTCGGGACGCAGCAAGTGCGTTATGGTAGTGAATTTTTATTAAATGCTTCAAATTTGAATAACTCAAGTTTCTACGAACTTAGAAAGTTGAATTTTGGTGTATAGTAGGGTCTTACCCAGGGCAACATATCCACCAAATTTCATCAAAATAACTTTGTAAATTTCGGAGAATTTTTTTTTTCAAAAGAACACTCAAAATTTGAATAACTCAATTTTCTAAAAATGTAGAAAGTTGAATTTTAGTGTGTAGTAAGGTCTTTCACAAGGCACCATATCCACCAAATTTCATTAAAATGCCTTTGTAATTTTCGGAGAAAAAGATTTTTTTTGAAACAAAACTCAAAATTTTCCTGGAAAACGTTATCCGATTTTCCCGGAAAACGTTATCCGATTTTCCTGACTAACGAAGTCATCCAAGCCATTAATAAAAGAAAGGCATTTGCTGAGTTTCATCGAAATCAGTTGCTTATTTTTTGAGTTATCGGTTGGATACACACACACCAATATATATATATATATATATATATATATATATATATATATATATATATATATATATATATATATATATATATATATATATATATATATCTATATATATATATATATATATATATATATATATATATATATATATATATATATATATATATATATATATAATAATAATAATAATAATAATTTATTGAACAATATACCTCTTTTTACAAAACAACTTACAAGATTAATCAAGAGCCTGATTGAACAAAATTGAACAAATATACATTTCTCACAAAATAACTTACAAGGCTAATCAAGAGCCTGGTTGTTCAATAACGTTAAAAGTCACCTAAGTCGAAGACTTGTTGGTGATACTTGTAACATCATTCTCTCTAAAGATAAGCTAGTGCACACTCTGACACTGTAAACAAATACAAACAAAAACCAAAACTGCAGACGAACTCCAGCGATTCGCGGAAAATATAAAAAAACATGCTTTTTCGGCTATAGATAAAATCTCTTTTACCAAATGTCTTAAGCCACACTGGGTAACCTACACACACACACACACATGCGCGGGCCCCACAGGTCAGACGCCAGGCACAAGAAACAACAAAATACAAAGGAAAGACCACTACACCAGCATATTAACCTCCACGACCCTGTGGATTACTTCACGATCTAGTCCAACTATCCACTTTTTTCAACCGACTTTAAAACCTCGAAGCCCATGCTGCTGGCGAATTTGGGCTGGTATAGAATTATATATTTTTACGCAAAGGTAAGCATAGGAACGCTGTGCAATTGTCTTCCTAGCTCTTTCTGTTTTAGATGCGTGTGCGCAGTGTCTCGTATTATAGTTGTGACTCAACTCCTTCAATTCACATCGATGAATATGCTGGTATACAGCAGCATTAAAGTAGAATATATATATATATATATATATATATATATATATATATATATATATATATATATATATATATATATATAAACATATAAAAATTGAAACTCACCCCGGATATGGGTTCTAGGGGTCCTAGTTCGCGCTCATTTGAAAAAATTTTTGCAAAGTCTCTCCATCCATGCCTCCTTAAATAAAAATTCACTAAAAATGAAGGGCTCGCCTATTTTTTCCCCGAAAATGTATTATAAAAAAACCTACTTACTAAACTTAATAATTATTAACTACTTACCAAGTTAGTTATAGGTTATAGTAGTTAAAAAGTCCCTTAAAAAGTTAACCTTTAAATTTAAAATATTATCCACTGAATTAATCACAGTATGACAATTATTTTGTCCACTTATTAAGCAACCCGAAGTAGTGGCCATCATAATAATAATAATTATCTTGTTAGAACATGTAAACATCAAAACGAAATGATCTAATTAAAAATCAATCCGACGCGAAGACAAAAATTACTAGGTAGTAGGTTCACACGCTCTGCCAAAAGTCCACTACAAACTGGAAGTGTGTAATTTTATAGCGCACAACGGGATTGCTTATTTGGTCGTTTTCGACGATGATAGGCGATCATTTCGCACTGAAGTATCACATTTCCCGAGAGCACCGAAAAATACACACCGTTGCCCGACTGCTTTATATGGATATGGATGTATCTAAGGTCTGCAACGATTAACACTATACTTATTCTGATTCTGTATTAATGGCTGCCGACTTTCTGCTATCCTCGATATACTAATTTTGTTTGTTGTATGCAGGAGGTAAAAAAGTAAATAAAAATTTATTAAAATATAGCATAGCAAGAATATTATTTTTTCCACGGCAGGCGGCAGTGCGCGCGCACAGGCGGACTTATTGAGGAGCCGCCCCTGGTCCCCAGTCTAAACACACTGCTCCCTCTCTACCCAAAAATAAACAAAATTACACAGATACTTACGCGACCAACCACACACACCCCCACGCAAACACACGCCAGCGCACAAACAAAATGACCGAAGCATGCAGAAACCCGTGCACGCACGTCTGACTGTTGTCAATTTCTTCTAAACAAAGAATGGATTTCACTTCTAGGGGTATGAAAAATCCAGCTCCTTAATCGTTTCTTAAATGAATTCAAAGAAGTGTGTTCTCTTATTTCAGGAGGCACTGAATTATAAACCCTTACACATAGGTAAGCAAACGATCTCTTGCGTAACTGCCTTCCTTACCTTTTGCGTTTTAAACGAGTGTGTGCTATGTCTAGTAAAATGTGAATGCTCTATTATTGTAAGACTCTCCCGCTGAGCATGCTAAGTGTTTGCAACCGTAAAGTAAAATAGCTCTCTAATATCCATCAAGCAAGTGTCCTTATATAGATGACCACTAGGGTAAGCATAATCAAGGGCGTACCCAGGATCAAAACTAGGGGAGGCAAGCCATGGTCGTTCAGGTTGTAACATCTTATCGCGGAAAAGGTGAATGAAACCAAAATTTTTAGAAAATTATGTATAATTATAGCAGTGCCTTATCAACTAAGTTATTACAATTATTTGCTTGAGAAACATGTATTCTAGTTACATGTCTTATAGTAGTATAATTTTTCTTGGATTTGTACAAAACTTGTTCAAAACTCTCATTTCAATCCAGTCCTGATTTTCCTTGAAGAATTTCCGATGGACGCTCATCAAACACAACCCAGTCAGTCTGTCTTCTCCCATTGTACTTCTCAGTCAGGTCTTTACCCTTCGAAGGGTACTGAAAGATCGTTCAACAGTAGCCGTAGTTGATGGGAAAGCACTTAAAATGATGAGTGCATGCCTTGTTGCAGGGAAAAAATATTAGCCTCCTCCAAAAGTGCAGCCACTTTAATATCCTTTAATTTGTCTCCTGCTAAATCCTTCTTTTTCCACAGATTATACCACAAATCTAATTCTGCAGAGATATCACCCAACTCATAAAACTCCATGAAAGATTTTGCATTCTTCTCCAAGTCATTTTAGCATGTATGAAGGATGAAGATGGGATAAGGCAAAAGCAGGTGTATTTTCGTGTGAGAATCTAACATTAAATGATAAAGTTAAAGAGTCAAGATAAGGGATGATCAACGACCGTCTCCAATATTCAGTCGCAGTTTCAGATGGCAGATTACTTCTGTGTATTTGCCTTTGAACAATTCGTGGGACTGTTAACTCAACACCGACTTTCTCTGCGATATCATGTAATTTTTCAAGTAATTCATCAGAAACATGTTCAATTTCTTGTCGATCCTTCTTGATGACATCAAGGATTGCACCAATATGTTTCCTCACCATAATCAAATCCATATTTTTACTTTGTAGAACGTTCACAACGGGTTCCAAAATCGCAGAGTACTTTGCAATCATGACTAAACCTACGATGAAAATTGGTTTAGTAACTGCACAGTGCAATTGATAGGTAAATTTTCTTGTAGCATAGTTTCCTTCGGCTGAGAGATGTTCTAGCGCATTGACAATTTCATGGAAGCTGCCTGAAAACTTTCTAATGCTCTTGTATTTCTCAGACCATCTGGTCTCACTGAGCCTTGATAGATTATGAGCCGAATTCCTGCGGGCTGGTGACTCACGAAAGAAGGATATTGTATCCTTAACTGTTGCAATTAAGTTTCTTATTTCCGGTAGTTTGCTAGCATCATTGATCACAAGATTTAGTTTGTGGCTTGAGCAATGAAAAAATAAAGATTTATTGTACGTTTTCTTAAAAATGGCCTGTACACCACCTTCTTTTCCAGCCATCGTAGAACATCCGTCAAATCTAAATCCAACACAATTCTCTACTGAAAGATTCTGATCAACTAAAAAACTCTGAATTGTGCTAGCGATTGTAGGAGCATCTTGGGATTTCAGCTCAACATAGCCTACAAATTCCTCTCTGATTTTTTCTTGATTCTCATCATAAAACCGCAATCCGTTAGAAAGCTGTTCTTTTCCAGCGATATCTCCTGTTTCATCGGCCATTACAGCGTAAGCTTTTGCTTGTTTACAATCTTCAATAATTCTTTCTTTGACAACTTCACCACATAATCTTATAATCTCATTTTGAATTTTTGGTGAAGTGTAGACTGCATTTTTTCGACATGTATCCAAATGATTCTTTAGCTTCACATCATTTTTCTGATGGCAACTTAAGGGCATGACCAACATAACGACCAATGTCATTTTCATGGTAGCCATCGTATTCTTCAATCGTTTTAGATGTCCCAGGAACAGCTATGTGTAAAGGTGAAGAATTACCAGACCCTTGTTCCATAATAGACACAGAATCCGATGGTTCGGTCAGTTTAGTTCCATCTTCATCACCATCACTGCTTCCACTTCCACTACTGTCATCTTGATCCTTTTTCCGTTTGAGAGGTTTTCTGTCTGAAAATAATAGAAATTGACTTAATTCAAAATTCAATAAAACAGGCTCATCCGTTAGTTGAAGACAATACGAAATTCACTGCTTTAACCTATATCAATAAATCCAGCAATAGATTGAAATCATTTTTATCAAATTTTAATTTCAATATTGCGTTCAGAACAAACAATAATCTCAGTAAATACATTAAGAACAATAAAGCAAGGAGTTTGAAAGAAAATAAATCAGGTGTCTATTAACTAAATTGCGGCAGTTGCGATAAATTTTATATCAGAAAAACTTTTTAAACTCAGATTTCAGAGCACAAAAGAAGTTTTGATTTGGATAATGGTATTTTACATTACGTGACTCATTTAAGAAATGAAAATCATAATTTTGATAAAGTGTAAATCTCATTTTGAAATAATTTTCATTGTATTATATGATAAATTTAATTTAAAATTTTATTTTCTACATAAATTGAGAAATTACTTAACTTACCTTTTTGAAACCAGTTTCTTATATCCATTTAGGCAGCCTCAGTGTTCTCCAAACGCAAATAAGACGGTAAACTAATAAACTATAATAATTGGTTGTTTAAAAAAATATTTAGTAGTAAACACCAACAGTTCAACTAACATACAAATACTGATCAAGTAGCGGCGGGCGGGTCAGCTTATATAGTGATGCGGACATGCGAAACTCTCTAGATCGAAGGGGAAGGCGGAGACCTTTCTAGAAGATTTCTTTTTCTCTCATTGGCTGCCGCCAGTAGACTCTAGCGATCTCTCAGTCTTTCTCGAATCCCACTAACTGGCTGGCAGATTTCGCTACCAGTCGCTAGATGGCTCTAGATCAGTGTAAAGCTTTGCGAGATGTACGATAATTATCCTATTTGTTTGTGGTATTTTTTTTTTTATAAGGATTTATTTTTTTCGCTTCCAGGCTTCCAGGGTGCCCCCCTGCCCCTCGCTGGGTACGCCCTTGAGCATAATCCTTACCAGGTATCACCTATCAGAACCTCCAGCAGTTTCACATGGCTGACAGTGTCAAAAGCTTTTTAAAAATCTATAAAAACACAAAGTGATGGTTTATTGCCTTTGTCAAGATTGTCATACAGGTTGGAGGTTAGATCATTTACAGCATTCTGAGTTGATTTTTTTCACAAAAACTATATTGCCCATCAGACAACGGATAATATTTCCGCAGGTAAATGTTTAGTCGCGCTTTCAGTACATCTCCAAAACCTTTGCAACATTGGAAACCAAAGAAATCGGCCTATAATTCGTCACATCCAGGCAATTTTTGCCTTTACAGAAGGGTTTCAAAACGGCAAATTTGAAAACCCCGGGAAACGTTTCATCCTCAATATATCTATTATATATAAAAACAAGTGGGGTCAGGATTAGATCCACGACCAGTTTAAGGACCTTTAAACGTATACCATCAAGCCCAGGAGCTTTCTTGTTCTTTAGGCGTATCATCCTTTTAACCTCATATTCATCTGTGGCAAGCAGAGCTATTGAATGTGAAAACCGTGTGTTTTAAAAATCATAGCGTTCTTGCAAGTATTGAATAGCTCGTCTTAAAAACTGCTCAGCTTCAACGCAAAAAACGGTTTTCTCATTGTTGGAAACATTCTTTAATAGGGTTTTATTTCTACTACAACCGAATTTGTCACTTAGTATTCATTAATTTCTTCATTACACTGTCTATTTCTAGGACAGTGCATGCATCACTTTCCAATGCTAAAATTGCTGTTTGGAACTCCAACATTACGTTGTGTACAAAGTATAGATACACTTCTGAAATACCTTCTTGTTTGTATTCGTCATCCTCTTCACTATTTTCAAAATGGTTTAGACTTTTGGTTACAAACTCCCATATCTCTTTTCGATATTCGACTTCCCCTTTCAACAAAAAAATACTGCTTCACAGCAGGCTAGCTATGCAATAAACGATCTAAAGCGGGCTAAAGCGATAGCCATCTTGTTGGGACATGGCGAAGAAGGTTTTTGTACTCAACACCTGCAAATAAGAAATATTCTTTTAATTTCTCGGTTTTTTTAGAAGATGCGCTGAATTCATTGAATGTTTTTATCACGATGCTTTCAATATCTACTGACAAAGCCTTAAGGACATATTTGACGCAATTGTTAATAACATGGCAATTACAGTTTGCTTTAATCAGATGATCGTTTGTCTCTTTTAATTTTTGAAACACCGAATTGTTTACGCCGTAATTTACTGAAGCGTTATCCGCGCTGTACGCTGTTAACTGAGTCAATTTTAAGTCGTTATCTTCTGTCACTGTTTTAATTTATTTTAATATATCCTTTGAAGATTCAAATGGATCCTCATAAAAATCTAGCAGCTTTTTAGTTATCCCTGTCTCTGTATTAAAAAATTGCACAGCGTACGGATAGGTTTTCATGTTTCCAACATTAGACGCATCGCTTCTTACCGAAAAATACTCAGCGTTCTTAAGTTCAGTGACGACTTGTTCCTGTGCATATGGGGCGATCACATTTCGTGCTATTGCTGCAGCTTTTGTGCGTCCATAAGATATTTTAGCAGCAATTTTGCTATCAGAATATACAGTAGGAGCTAATTTCATCTGATAGCGGCAATTTCAAATGATAGTTTCCTAGAGAACTTTCGGAGAAGCTGTTTGTCTGGAGATTTTGAGATTTGTCGGGAGTCTGGAGATCACTTAAAATGTCGGGAGAATCCAGACGAATCCCGACCATCTGGCAACCCTAATCAAGACATAATATTTGCTATTAAAAACACTTTATGAAAATTCACTTCCATAACTCATTTGCTGCGTCTAGATTTTTTTTTTTTTGTTGGGATCTACATGAACTTAGGTCTTGTTTATTTGACCATGTTGGCTTTTGAGTTTGACGTTAATTTTTTGACCAATTATTATTTTGTGTTAATATTATTGATTGATTACAGGTATTCTATTCTGCACTGGACCACGTGTACCACAACAAATGTCCGCTGGATGGCACCACTACAGAAGTACTAGAACAGGTGCACAATAATTTTTATGGATTACCTTACGTCCCAAATACCGCATGGCAGTTGAGGTTCAGTCATTTAGTAGGATATGGTGCCAAATACTATTCGTATTTGGTGTCGCGTGCCTTGGCTCATGCTACCTGGAAACAGTATTTTGAAAAGGACCCCTTAAATAGAACGCAAGGGGATAAGTACCGTCAGGGTTTCCTAGCTCATGGAGGTGGTAAGAATCCAATAAAACTTATCGAGGACTTTTTAGGTGAAAAACCGGATCCAAAGCAGTTGGCGAATTTGATTATAAATGAAGTTGGGGAACACCAAGAAAAAAATAATTCGATTAGGGAGTCATTGTTGTGAAATTAGAAAAATAGCAAAAGTAGAAAAGAGTTGTGATATTATGGATAAATTTTATGTAGAAATTTTATGTAATAAAAATAGTGTCAATAGTCTATTGGTCTTTATTGACTAGGTATCAATGATGATTGTATTTTATATTTACAAAAAGTGGTATAGTGTTATGATTAGAGTGGAATGACGTCATGAAGGAATTGATGCAACATTGCCACATTGTCAAATATTTTCCGGTATGCCTATTTCGAAAGCAAACCATTTTAGTAGTACATTTTATAAAATTTGTATTGATTTGACTTCCAAACATCATCATATATTTTAGGAAAAAGATGAAGCATTTTCGTTCATTACAGAGTTTTGTTGATTTTTTTTAATGGGCTTTATTTATGAACTTAAAGCAGCACTTTGTACTGGTAACAAGTTTTACGATTACTTACAATATATGAAATTTTCCTGAGGTTTGTGATATGTAATTAGAATAATACACCAACCCCTCTTTCACACAGCTTAGTGTAATTTCCAGCGTAATTTCCCGGGGTATGAGCTCCTTGATTCTTTTAGATTGCATGGAGGCGTGTGCGTGTACGTCCGTAGCAATCTACCCTGCACCAGACTCCCCAATTTAGAAGCTGGAAGAAAAGATATACTATGGATAAAACTCTCTCAGGGCTGCAACTAAATTCATCTGTTGCATTGGTGACTTCAATGTCCATAATAAGGAATGACTAGGATCCTCAAAAACCGATCCACAAGGAAGAGCAGCGGAGGCCTTTGCAGTCAGCAATTCTTTAGCCAATATGGTTCAGCAACCTACTTACTTTCCTCGTATCCCAACACACAGCTCAAATCCCTTAGATATTCTTCTTACTACAAAACCCGAATGCTATAACATATCAGTCACCGCCCCCCTTGGTCGCTCAGACCACGGCATGGTCACTGCTTCCTGCGCAATGCAACCCGAGGTCACACAGTCATCACACCCACGTATCGTTTGGCACTACAACTCTGCAAACTGGGACGAAAGTCGGGATTACTTTTCCTCATTTCCATGGGCGTCTGTTTGCTTCTCTCATCCTGACCCCTCTGATATCTCACAAAACGTCACCGAAATTATCCAAGCTGGCGTGGAATTATTTATTCCACGTACACAGAAAACCTCTTCAGCCACTCAAAAGCCCTGGTTCTCTAAATCCTGCGACAAGGCCAGACTTGAAAAGGTCAAAGCTCACAAAAAGCTTCTACACAATCCCAGTCAAGAAAACCGTCAATCATTTAACGACGCAAGAAACCGCTATGTCCGCACTCTTTCTGAGGCAAAAAACTCGTTTAATAACCACATCAAAAACAAAGTCCTCTCCAGCTCCAACGGCAGCAAACCCTTCTGGACTCTTGTTAAAGCTATTGGGAATAATTTCTGCAAGAGCACGTTCTCACCTCTGTCTCAGGGGATGAAATTATTTCTACCGCCCTGGGCAAGGCTGAACTTTTTGCCTCGTTGTTCGCTGGCAATTCTACTCTCAACCCACCTCCAAATGTTCAACCACCAACAGGAAAGCCTCTGGCCTTGACAAGATCCCAGCAATTGTTCTCAAAAAATGCGCACCAGAACTTGCTCCTGTCCTGACTCGTCTGTTTCAGACATCTTACAATAGAGGCATATTCCCTAGTAACTGGAAAACTGCTCGAGTACAACCCGTCCCCAAGAAATGATTGAAAGCGCTTCCTAGCAACTACAGACCTATTTCTCTCCTTTCAGTCATCTCTAAAGTGATGGAAAAGTATATAAACACCGAATTACTAAAATTTCTTGAAAAACACAGTCTAATCCACGACAGGCAGTATGGATTCCGTCAGCGCAGATCAACTGCCGACCTCCTTTCCTCTGTCACCCATTCTTGGAACAAGTCTATGGAACCACACATTCGACCAGGTTTGGCACGCAGCGCTGCTTAATAAACTACCGGCCTATGGCCTACCACCAAAACTTTGTATGTGGACAGCAAATTTCCTCTCCAACCGGAGCATTTCTGTTGTTGTGGATCGCCATTCCTCTAAACTGTATCCAATTAATGCAGGAGTTCCTCAAGGTTCAGCTTTAGCCCCTACTTTGTTTCTTCTCCACATCAATGACCTCCTCTCTATTACTTCCAACCCAGTTCACAGTTACACGGATGACAGCACCCTCCACTCAAATATACAATATTCTAAGCCTGTCTCTTTAGCCCAATTAGATGAGGATCACAGACACATGGAGGGTTCTATCTCCGTGGATCTTCAAAAAATATTAGACTGGGGAAGTAGAAATCTTGTACAATTCAACCCCACTAAATCTCAGTCTTGCTTTCTATCTCATTAGAGATACACCAGCCCTAGACCCATCACAATAAACAACCAAGTTATTCAAAGTAATGCGTCCTTTTCACTTGTTGGCATCTCTGTGGATCGAAATCTCAATTGGCACCAACATGTCACATGAATTGCAGAAGCGGCTGCTAAGAAATTAGGTTTCCTCTTCCGGGCTCGCAAATACTTTTCACCAGCTAATCTCTATACTTTATATACTTCACAAATAAGACCAAACCTCGAATACTGCTCCCACATCTGGGGTCCTGCTGTTGCTTCTACACTCGCTATCCTGGACTCCATTCAGAAGAGAGCTATACGTCTCATCGGTGACCCTACCCTCACCCAAAGGCTGCCATCTCTTGCCCACCGACGTGCCGTTGGTAACCTCTCTCTATTTTATAGATATCTGCACGGGCACTGCTCAGAGGAGCTTTCTTCCATAGTTCCTCCACCTGCTGCCCCCAACAGATCTACCAGGGGAACAGAGCGAATGCACCCTATTACTGTCCAGGTCACCAGACATAGAACATCTTTTTATGCCCGCTCTTTTGTCCCGAGGACTTCCAAGTTGTGGAATTCCTTGCTGGCACATGATTTTCCTTCTCCCCCGAACCTCCAAACCTTCAAGTCCAGAATTAACAAGTTGCCTCTTTCCTCCTTGTCGACACCCACGGTACGATAGTATTTAGGCTGTAAGCCCTCGTGGTGTGTTGAAAAAAAAATGTTTGCATGCCTCTGATATTTGAACCAATCAAACGATGCTTTGTCCAAGTACTCCATGTCGGTTGTTTTTAGACTTTTTCTCTTGTTGTCAAGAGTGTTGGAACCCCTTAAAATTTTTGATAATGTAGACAATGAAATACAGTACTGCCTACCAACATCACTTTTTTTCCTTCCCGTTTTCACTTGTTTTAAAATCGACATTTTCTCTTCAATGGTAAGGCGTTTTCTTTTTAATACCGGACGCGGACATTGTGTATACAAGACTCTATTTACCTGCCTCAACCGCGCGGTAATCGAAAAATGATCGGAATAAGGCGCAAGTTTCAAGATTCAAACAGAAAAACAAAAAGCCACACAAATGTACAGTTATAACGAATTAGCGAACGTTGGTTTTAAGTGGTAAGAGGGACTCTATCATTTTCTGAGGGGAAGAACCCATAAATATTTTCTATTGTGTTATGTACAGTAAAATTTATTACTCATTAGTGTCATGTCTCAATCAAGAAACATCTGCATCTAGTCCTAGTGTGCCTGAATGGTCATATTTTTAGGTAGAGAGCAGGGGCGGCTCCTCAATAAGAGCGCCCGTGCGCGCCCACTGCCGCCTGCCGTGGAAAAAATTTTTGCTATGCCAAATTTTAATAAATTTTTATTTGCTTAATTGCCTCGTGCATTCCTGCATTCAACAAACAAAATTAGTATATCGAGGATCGCAGAGTTGGCTGCCATTAATACAGCATCAGAATAAGAATAGTTAATGGTTGGTTGCAGACGTTATCGTTATATACATCCATATCCATATATACATCAGTCGCCGGCGGTGTGTATTTTTCGGCGCTCTTGAGGAAATGCGATACTTCATTGCGAAATGATCGAGTATCATCGTCGAAAACGACCGAATAAGCAATCTGATGTGCGCTCTCAAATTCCACACTTGCAGTTTGTAGTGGAATTTTGGTAGATCATGTGTTTAGTAATTTTCGTGTAGTGCTGCGTGTCGGATTGATTTTAATTAGATCATTTCGTTGTTGTTTACATGTTCTAACAAGACAATTATTATTATTATGATAGCTACTACTTCGGGTTGCTTAATAAGTGGACAAAATAATTGTGATATGAGATTAATTCAGTGGATAATATTTTAAATTGAAGGGTTAACTTTTTAAGGGACTTTTTAACTACTATAACCTATAACTTACTAGAGGAAAACTGGTAAGTATAGTTAATAATTATTAAGTTTAGTTAGTTTAGTAGGTTTTTTTATAATACATTTTCGGGGAAAAAATAGGCGAGCCCTTCATTTTTAGTGAATTTTTATTAAAAAAAATTCACTAATAGAAGGTATCGATGGAGAAACTTTGCAAAAATTTTTTCAGCTGAGCGCGAACTAGGACCCCTAGAACACCATATCCGGGGTCAGTTTAAATTTTTATATGTTATATATATATATATATATATATATATATATATATATATATATATATATATATATATATATATATATATATTTTAAAATTCACTAATGAAGAGGTCCCGACTTTTGAATTTTGAAAAAAATTCCTCAAATCAGCACGAACTGGGCCCCCTGGAACCCATAGTCAGGGTCAGGTTCAGTTTATATATATATATATATATATATATATATATATATATATATATATATATATATATATATATATATATATATATATATATATATATATATATATATATATATATATATATATATATATATATATATATATATATATATATATATATATATATATATATATTCAGAAAGATTTCCGCGGTCTTTAATGTGAGACATGCATCTCTCTGAGGCCTAGGGTTGAACACACTGAGACCTCACAGACGATCTCCGGCGAGATTTGGGGAGTAGGCAGATTGAGGCCCCGTAATCGAGCTACAACAACCCAACCTACCTTTATCCACCGCTCTAAGGAGTAGGCAGATTGAGGCCTTAGAGTGTCCTTACATATTTCCTTTACCTACCTTTGTCCACCACTCTAAGGAGTAGGCAGATTGAGGCCTTAGAGTGTCCTTACATATTTCCCTTTACCCACCTTTGTCCATCACTCTAAGGAGTAGGCAGATTGAGGCCTTAGAGTGTCCTTACATATTTCCTTTACCCACCTTTGTCCATCACTCTAAGGAGTAGGCAGATTGAGGCCTTAGAGTGTCCTTACATATTTCCTTTACCCACCTTTGTCCATCACTCTAGGGAGTAGGCAGATTGAGGCCTTAGAGTGTCCTTACATATTTCCTTTACCCACCTTTGTCCATCACTCTAAGGAGTAGGCAGATTGAGGCCTTAGAGTGTCCTTACATATTTCCTTTACCCACCTTTGTCCATCACTCTAAGGAGTAGGCAGATTGAGGCCTTAGAGTGTCCTTACATATTTCCCTTACCTCTTGAAAATGGCTCCAAAACAGGAGCCGAAACGTCGAGTTTCCATAAATTCTGGACGCGGTTTAACCCGAGAACCAAGCATGTCTCATATATATATATATATATATATATATATATATATATATATATATATATATATATATATATATATATATATATATATATATATATATATATATATATATATATATATATATATATATATATATATATATATATATATATATATATATATATATATATATATATATGTATATGTATCCAACCGATAACTCAAAAAATAAGCAACTGATTCCGATGAAACTCGGCAAGTGCCTTTCTTTTATTAATGACTTGAATGAGTTCGTTAGTCAGGAAAATCGGATAAGGCTTTCCGGGAAAATTTTGAGTTTTGTTTCCAAAAAATATTTTCTCCGAAAATTACAAAGCTATTTTAATGAAATTTGGTGGTTATGTTTCCTTGTAAAAGACCTTACTACAAACTAAAACTCAATTTTCTACATTTTTAGAAAATTGAGTTATTCAAATTTTTAGTTTTCGTTTGAAAAAAAAAAAATTTCTCCGAAAATTACAAAGCTATTTTGATAAAATTTGGTGAATATGTTGCTCTGTGTAAGACCCTACAATACACCGAAATTGAACTTTCTAAGTTTGTATAAACTTGAGTTATTCAAATTTGAAACATTTAATAAAAATTCACTACCATAACGCACTTGCTGCATCCTGAACTTTTTTCCTGCGCACCCCCAATGCATTAAGACACGAGCCGCTACTGGTACAGAGGCAACAAAATTCACAGAAAGACGAAACCCTGTTGTTTACTTTCGCACATCTGTGGATACCAATAACAGTGTGAACGGGTCAGCGCAATAATTACCTCGCTAAAACCGAAATCGCATCAAAAGCGGTCTCGTTAAATCAGAAACATTTTAGCATTGTCTCTTATCAGTGGCGGCTCGTCAGATGACACAGGTGAAGCGCTGCTTCACCTATATTTTTCGGTTAAGCTAACATTTTTTCAAAATCCACCATAATTTTTTTATTCTCTCAAATTTATTTGGTACAACCACATAAAAATGTCTTGTTACGTCGCGCCGCAGTTGATAATCTATTTTTGTAGTAATTTATGTTCCGATATAATTTGCAAGCCCGCACCTGATCACCGAATTGAATATGTCAACGCGCAGCGCTTACGTATTGCAGACCACAGACTACAGTATAGAGCGTCAAGCAACTGCGGACTGACTGAGCCAGATTCCTTCGTATACAAATGCTGCGTCTGTTTCGGGAAGCTTGCATGAGACGGTTGTCATGGCAATGGCACGCGCACTGGTAGGTTGGTGTTTATGAGTGTCACAAAAGTGATGCAGAGTTCTGAGCCTGCTTCAAAGCTAGTTTCCATCGTTTATTTGGATTGAGTCGGATCAGCAGAGGCGTATTTTTATTTTTATTATGTTGCCGTTAAATAATCTGGTATGTGTCACATTTACATAATTTGAAAAGCTGGATTTTTCATGTCTCTTTTTGGTGGGTGGAATTAATTTATTATCACCTCTAAAAGAATAATTTCAAAAAAATAACATATATATGGTTAAACTTGTATTGAAAGGTAGATTCCAATAATGGAAAAATATACAGAGTGTTGTATTAAAAAACATAGTGACTAATAATATTAGATAAACGGTAAATCGGGCAACATTGCACACATTAAATTTACAATCTCTGTATCCTGAAATAGGTGTATCCCAAGTTTTGTATATTTCTGACTATCCCTTTGAAAGAAAATTAGGCGTTTTCTGACTTTTCTTTCATTCTACCTTTTTTTTCAGTTATCGGTGTAATACTACACCGATAACTGAAAAAAAAGGTTCGAGACGCAGTAGGTGCATTATGGTAGTGAATTTTTATTAAATCCTTCAAATCTAAATAACTCAATTTTATATAAACTTAGACAGTTTAATTTTGGTATGTGGCAACGTCTTTCTCAAGGCAACATATTCACCAAATTTCATTAAAATAGCTTTGTAATTTTTGGAGAAAAAATTTTTTTTTCGAAAGAAAACTTAAAATTTAAATAACTCAATTTCCTATAAACTTAAAAAGTTGCGTTTTGGCATGTAGTAAGGTCTTCACCGACGAAATCTATGCACCAAATTTCATTAGAATAGATGTGTAATTTTCGGAGAAAAAATTTTTTTTCGAAAGAAAACTCAAAATTTTTCCGGAAAGCCTTGTTCGATTTTCTTGGCTAACGAACTCATCCAAGCCATTAATAAAAGAAAGGCACTTGCCAAGTTTCAACGAAATCGGTTGGTTATTTTTTGAGTTAGCGGTTGGATACATATACATATATATATATATATATATATATATATATATATATATATATATATATATATATATATATATATATATATATATATATATATATATATATATATATATATATATATATATATATATATATATATAAGAATTGAAACTGACCCCGGATATGGGTTCTAGTGGTCCTAGTTCGCGCTCTTTAAAAAAATGTTTGCAGTCTCACCATCGATACCTCGCTATTAGTGAATTTTTTTAAAATAAAAATTCACTAATAATGGGTTTATTTTGTAACTGGCCTGGTGATAAGTTTGTTAGCAAGGAAATCGAACCAGTTTTCCGGGAAATTTTGGGTTTTCCTTCGGAAATGGCAACCAAATTTGGTACGCAGCTCTCCATTATAAAAAAGCTCGGGACGCAACAAGTGCGTTATGGTAGTGAATTTTTATTAAATGCTTCAAATTTGAATAACTCAATTTTCTATGAACTTAGAAAGTTTAATTTTGGTATGTAGTAAGGTCTTTCCTAAGGCAAGATATCCACCAAATTTCATTAAAATAAATTTGTAATTTTCGGAGAAAAAATTTTTTTCGAAAGAAAATTTAAAATTTGAATAACTCAATTTTTTTATTAACTTAGAAAGTTGAATTTTCGTATGTAGTAAGGTCTCTCCGAAGGCAACATATATAGTAAATTTCGTTAAAACAGCTTTGTTATTTTCGGAGAAAAAAATGTTTTTCGAAAGAAAACTCAAAATTTTCTCGGAAAACCCCGTTAGATTTTCCTGGATAACGAACTCATCCAAGCCATTAATAAAAGAAAGGCCCTTGCCGAGTTTTATCGAAATCGGTTATTTATTTTGTGAGTTATCAGATGGATACATACATA
The DNA here is from genome assembly GCA_964006375.1 of Tillus elongatus. Taxonomy (NCBI): domain Eukaryota; kingdom Metazoa; phylum Arthropoda; class Insecta; order Coleoptera; family Cleridae; genus Tillus; species Tillus elongatus. The sequence goes on along the minus strand of OZ023267.1, from coordinate 136,954,479 downwards.
CATACATATATATATATATATATATATATATATATATATATATATATATATATATATATATATATATATATATATATATATATATATATATATATATATATATACATATATATGTATATATATATATATATATATATATATATATATATATATATATATATATATATATATATATATATATATATATATATATATATATATATATATATATATATATATATATAAACATATAAAACTTGAAACTGACCCCGGGGTCCTAGTTCGCGCTCATTTGTAAAAATGTTTGCAAAGTCTCACCATCGATACCTCTCTATTAGTGAATTTTTTAAAATAAAAATTCACTAAAAGTATACTAAGTGTATACGTACCAAAATGTTTTCTAAGAAGAAAAAAGTTGTAGGCATTTAACCAAAACAATTTTTGGTGCCACTGGAGGTCACGGGATGGCATAAAACCAAACTATTTGTATACTAATTAAAATCTATTAAATATTACATCCAAATATTATGTTTTATTTTGCACATACATAATTTCCGTGAACATAATTCCGTGGATCATTTCTATGAAAATTCGCTGCCATAACGCACTTGCTGCGTTTAGAATTTTTTTTTAATTGGTAACGCGTAATGATCAGGTTAAGCGGATCCTCATAGCCACAGACAGCCAAGCAGCCCTTAAGGCACTAAGTAGCCCACGGGTAAATTCCTGGCTGGTGAGTGAGTGCCGAGACGAGACGAGCGACCTGGCTGGGCAGAATGAGGTGACCCTCATCTGGGTGCCGGGTGACTCGGGGGTTAAAGGCAATGAAGAAGCTGACAGTCTCGCGAAGAGAGGGTCAGCAGAACCATTTATGGGACCATAACCGGCTCTGGGCGTGTCAAAGAGCACTGCCAGGGGAGCCATTAAGTCCTGGGTCAGAAACCAACACAAGGTGTACTGGGCGGACTGTCCAGGGCTCAGAATGGGAAGTCAATAATTGACGGACCCAGTTCAAAGAGAGCTGTGGAGCTGCTAAACCTTAGCAGAGGACAGCTCAGAAACACAACAGGTCTCTTGACGGGACACATGGCCGTCAAGAAACACCTGCATAAAATGGGGCGGTTCGAAGGGGACCTCGCATGCAGACTCTGCGGCGAGGGGGAGGAATCAGCCCAGCACATCTTGTGTGAGTGTATAGCTCTGGACCGGAAAAGACAACTGATCTACGGTCACTCTAGACCGGAGACAGAGCAATATAAAACTTCACCCTACCAATCGCTGTGCAGACTAGTTCAAGGCACAGTGATCTTGGAATGGGTGGAGTAAGACTAAGGGTATGCACAATCAACCAAGGGTTGCGGTGCTATCGGGGCGGCAAGGCCGCGGACGAGCCCTGAGGGAACAAAAAAAAAATAAAAAAATGATCAGGTTCCAAGAATGTTGCGCTTTAGCTTAAAGGGGTCAAACATGCTGCGTTTTATCATTTGCGTTATTAACTTTTTTGATTTAAACATTCGGCAAATAAAGTTTCACAAAATATTACATCAAAAACTTAAAATAGAAAAAATTCGGTTCATTATTGAAATGTTCTGATTTTCAATTATTTAATTGTCACATTGACAACATCGCACTGTTTCATGGTCCCGTGTTTCCAGAATTCGGCTAGTCAGCTTCTGTGGATCACACATTTTCTTACTCAACGAGCGTTCCAGTGTATATTTTATGTAAGTATTTGTGTAACAAACATTTAGAGGACATTTTAACTGTTTGATGCAATTATTTTATATTAACTAATACGTCATAGTTCAACCGATAAGATTGATAACTCCATTGGTTGTCGCAAATTTGGGAAATCCTACTAAACGGAACTAGATGCAGACTGTTCAGAACGTTTTGTCATTTTGTTCTGTGCAGTCAACTGTTTGTCAGAAACAGTGAACTCTTTGTTTTATTTATTGTTTCGTTTGTTTTGTTTTTGTAAATTTAAGATGAATCTTGATCAAGAATTTGATTCTCTATTTGAGAATATCGCCACAGTAAGTTGTTTTTGTTGAATTGTTTTTTGAATAAGTATTATCTATCTAAAAAAAATAACAAACGCTTTTAATTAATTCGTAGGATTACGGAATATTTGATTTTGATTCGATTGGGTGTAATAATTCGAACAGTTGCATGAGCAGGGACAGTTTTGCTTTGGGTAAGTGATCATATTTGATATTTTTCTAATTGTTTTGTATTTTTTTTATCTGTAATATTCACGTATTTTAATAAACATTATAGTTAAGTTAAGTAAAACACGAAGCGAATTGGAACGGGAGCAGCAAATGCTTTATAGTAGCGAATTTTCATACTTTTGTAACACACATCGTAATTTACCTACTTTATATGCCAATCATATCATTGGACTTGTTTAAACGTATTTTAAATTTAGTCTGTGGATGACGGATATCCTTTCCAATGCCATCCATTTCTTTGCACACACACACACACACACACACACACACACACACACACACACACACACACACACACACACACCATCACACACACACACACACACACACACGCACATGTTAAAAACTTGAGTACGTGATTTTTATAAACAGTTTACAAAGCATCTCAATTTTTTCTACCAATTTAATACGTCATGTTAATTAAAAACACTACTCGCAAGTAAATCATCGGCGAATATGCAGTTTACTGCACGGAGAGTTAAATAGACCGCTGATAGATAAAGTTTGGCATCTTACATGCACGTTGGCACTATCTTTACCTTTTGCTTCCTTGTCTTTTCTGAATTAGTAACATTTAGACTTGGAACCTGACCAAGTGCGATCTTTTCTTTTGCTTCCTTGTCTTTGCTGAATTATTTACATTTAAACTTGGCCCCTGGTCAGGTGCGGTAAGTTAAAAATGTTTTTCTTCCACAATTTATATATTTATTTGCTTGCTACACCACCACCGCTTATTCGTCGTGTGAGTTTTCCTTCCCCTCCTGCATGCCTACAACCACCCTTAATGCATAAACCACAATAAAAATTTCTTGAGAACAACCCCAAGAAAGTTACTGGATCTGGAACGAATAGGGGTAGTGTGCGGGCTAGACAGGATTTAAAGGAGATATGTGCTGTAAAATGTAAAAAAGGTATGTTTTCGATGTCTGGCAAAGCTGTTTCGTCGCATCTCCGTTGATATTTCCTTTTTATTTGTCCCCGTCCGGCACCCTTATTGACTCCTGGTCTCGTAACTTTCTTGTGGGCTGCTTGCAAGACATTTTTCTTGTGGTTTGTGTATTCAGCATATTTCCGAAAAAATCTATGGAACTACACGGTGAATCCCAGATTGTCGTTCTAGACATATCCAAAGTATTCGACCAGGTCTGGCACGCAGCGCTGCTTAATAAACTTCCGGCCTATGGCCTACCGCCAAAACTCTGTACCTGGACAGCAAATTTCCTCTCCAACCGGATGATTTCTGTTGTCGTGGATGGCCATTCCTCTAAACTGTATCCAATTAATGCAGGAGTCCCTCAAGGTTCAGCTTTAACCCCTACTTTATTTCTTCTCCACATCAATGACCTCCTCATTAGCACATCCAACCCAGTTCACAGTTACGCGGATGACAGCACCCTCCACTCAGATATACAATATTCTAAGCCTGTCTCTTTAGCTCAATTAGATGAGGATCGCAGACTCATGGAGGGTTCAGTCTCTGTGGATCTTCAAAAAATATTAGACTGGGGAAGTAGAAATCTTTTATAATTCAACTCCACCAAATCTCAGTCTTGCTTTCTATCTCATAAGAGATACAGCAGCCCTAAACCCATCACAATGAACAACCAAGTTATTCAAAGTAATGAGCCCTTTTCACTTGCTGGCATTTCTGTGGATCGAAATCTCAATTGGCACCAACATGTCACATCAATTGCAGAAGCGGCTGCTAAGAAATTAGGTTTCCTCTTTCGGGCTCGCAAATACTTTTCACCAGCTAATCTCTATACCTTATATACTTCACAAATAAGGCCAAACCTCGAATACTGCTCCCACATCTGGGGTGCCGCTGCCGCTACCGCTTCTACACTCGCTATACGTCTCATTGGTGACCCTACCCTCACCCAGAGGCTGCCATCCTTTGCTCACCGACGTGCCGTTGGTGACTTCTTTCTCTCTTTCTCTCCCTCTCTCTCTCTCTTTTATAGATATCTGCACGGGCACTGCTCACAGGAGCTTTCTTCCATAGTTCCTCCACCTGCTGTCCCCAACAGATCTACCAGGGGAACAAAGCGAATGCACCCTTTTAATGTCCAGGTCACCAAACATAGAACATCGTGTTATGCCTGTTCTTTTGTCTCGAGGACTTCCAAGTTGTATACTGAGCGCTCTCAAATAGTGACTGAATTTGAAAAAATTCAAACCGCCTTGATAATTTTTTTTTAAATTGAACAACTCCCTATTATACCTACAAACTCTAGTTTTGGAAATATTTTTTGCATTTTTTTTTAAATCTTAATTACAGGTTAGGTATACATATAATTTAAATTTTATGTATTTTTTAGGCAATTTTTTTTGTAAAAAAATAGTTATTTTTTGCACAATTTTTTTTGTGTGTCCGTAGAAATCATTGTTGGTAAGATTTTTGTGTCATTTTGGTAATAAATGTTTAATAAGTTATTGTAAAAATATCTTTTTGGGCTTTTGTGAAAATTTTCATGCAAAGGTTTTTTTGTGAGTTTCGTCGGAAAGCGTTTTGTGAATAATTATAACTTGCTAGGTGGGTAAATCACTTGACGAGGTTTGTTGCCGGGAAAATCGGAGCAGTTTTTTCGGTCACATTCTCAGTTTATTTTTCAAACGGTGAAGTTATTTTGAAATATTGTACATTATTTTACTATATAGGTTATACAGGTAACCAAATTTGATGCCTGCTTTCATTAAAAAAATAGTGCTGAAGAAAATGTCAATTTTCACCAAATCACCCCTCATTTATCACCTACCCCCTGAACCGATTGAAAACAATTCGAAGCGTTCGTTTGTCGGGTGCTAACTGTATACCAAATTTGAAGATGATGTCTCAATTAGTTCGAAGGTTATTGCGCCTACTAATAGACAGACTTATAGTCCGACAGACCGACAGACGAAAACATTTTCAAATCAATAAGTTTTCTATATGTTTTGAGACTTTACGCCGTTTTAACAGAAAAAATTGTCGACATTTCTGTTACCGATATTTCACCCTCACACATTCAACCCCTAATTTAATTTCAGCACACAATTCTAGATGTTTGATGTAACTGGAAGTTTTATAACAAACAAACCGAAATAAAGCTATGTGGGAAGCAATTAAAGAAAATGTCAACGTGGGGAAGATGAACAGCAAGGCGGCAAATCTGAGTATTCTGTCTGGTGACGGTGTCGTTATGACCGATCCCAATATGATTGCTGACAGTCTCAATGCGCACTTTGTCGACTCTGTTGAGTATCTGACAAAAAACTGTGACATAAATTGTGCATTGAAAAATAGCTCTAATCCCTATTCTATGTTTTTATATCCTGTCTCAGAGGACGATGTATTAGAGATCAAAAATTAGTGTCAGTTAAAAATTCAGCAGGAATAGATGAAATACCATGTAGTCTTCTTGGCGGGGTTGCTCATCTTGTGGTGGCTCCACTAACTTACCTTATAAATGTGTCGTTTGAAATCGATTGTTTTCCTGAGAGTCTGAAGACAGTCATTGTCGTCTCTCTCTTTAAGAAGGGAGATCCACGTCTTTTGGATAACTACAGAGTGATTGCGCTGCTTTCGGTTTTTTCTAAGATCTTTGAGAAGGTATTTCTGCTAAGACTCAGGTCCTTTTTGGAGATATACAATTTTCTGTCTTCGTGGCAATTTGGCTTGTGGGCAGCTGTCAACACAGGATGCCGTGCTTAGCACTTACCTGGCAGTCTTGGATTACATAAATAGTGGGTCCAGGTCCGCCGGGCTGTTTCGACATTTCGAAAGTGTTTGATGCGGTCAACCATTCCCTTTTATTGCAAAAATTGGAGCATTATGCCATAAGAGGAAATGCATATTTATGGCTAAAAAGCTACCTGATTAGGAGAAGTCAGGATACGGCAGGTAGGTAAGAACTATATGTCTGGATTTTCAGCCGTGTGGTGCGGCGTGCCGCAGGACAGCATATTGGGCCCTGTTTGGTTTACAATTTTTCTTAACGATATTGTTAATGATCTCCAACAATACCACTTAATTTTGTACGTAGATGACACCACTGCTGCAATCTCAGGAGAAAGTTTTGAGGAGCTCGGTGCTGCAGCTAATGTGTGTGTGTGTCTCGGGTGTCAGCCTGGTGTTCGCGAAATGGTCTGGTTCTTAACACGCGAAAGACTGAAATGCTTCTTTTTTCTCCGGCGGGTGTGCATCCGAATCTGAGCCTATATGTAAGCTCTGATAACGGTTCAATAAGACAGGGCACGTCTGTAAAGTTTTTGGGGATCCATCTGGATTCTAACTTATCATGGGACGTCCATGTTGACTATGTGCGTGCCTTTCTTGCATCTAGGAATTACGCGTTGCTGCAGCTGAGGGATTCCTTGAGTACTCAGGCGTTGTTGACATGCTACTATGGTAGTGTCAACTGTCTCCTGGCATATGGTTTGCTGTGTTGGGGCGGCTGTGTGCATCTGGGGAGGGTTCTGTTGATGCAGAAGAGAATTGTCCGCATCATGTTTGGCCTGCCGTCTTCCGCATCTTGTAGACCATTATTTATACGGTATGGCATTTTAACAGTGACGTGCCTATATATGCTTAAGGCGTTTTGTTATGTCAGAAAAAATATTGCAATTTTTAGTACCTGCGGTAATATTACAGCGTATGAAACAAGACAGGCTAAAGATTTGTATGTTCCTTCTTATAGGATCGAACAGATTAATCGGGCACCTCTCAACACTGCAATACGCTTATATAAACATTTACGTGACAGCGTCAAAAATTTGAGCAGCCTCAGGCAATTTAAGCTTACTTTAAAATCGTGTTTTAGGGACTATTCTTTTTATTCTGTGGACGAATATTTTAATTTTAAATTTCAGCGTTTTTGTGTTTTGACTATTTCCCACATCTTGTAGAGATCTATGGAGCAGTTCTAATAAATAAATAAATACATAAAAACCCTAAAACGTTAGATTACTCGAGTTTAAACGATAAAATGTCAATTTTCACCAAATCACCCCCATTCATCCCCTACCCAGAGTGATTTTACCCACAAACAATCCGAACCATTCGTTTGTCGGGTGCTAAACTGCATACCAAATTTTAAAACGATATCTCAATTAGTTCCAAAGTTATCGTGGCTACAGACAGACCGACAAACCGACAGATCAACAGACCGACAGACAAAAAAATTTCGTTCCCAAATCATGTTTTCTCTATGTTTTGATAGTTTTTACGACGTTTAAGCGTAAATTTTTTTTTGGAAAATTTGGTGCGTTCAGACTTTTTAGTGAATTTTCGTAGAAAAAATTCACTAATGGGCAGATCCCGACTTTTGAATTTTCGAAAAATTTTTGCAATTGAGCGCGAACTAGGACCTCTAGAACCCATATCCGGGGTCAGTTTCAATTTTTATATGTTTATATATATATATATATATATATATATATATATATATATATATATATATATATATATATATATATATATATATATATATATATATATATATATCTGTTTCCTCTTCTAATGTAAATTTAATAAATTGGTTGTAAGAATTAAAAACATGTAAAATGTGTCTTGATGAATTTAGAGGAATACTACAAATAATGTCGTCAACATATTTTTTTAAAAAAGGCATATTGAAATTTAATTTTGGTATACATGTTTCAAGTAAATCATCTATAACATATTGTGCAATAATTGGAGAGATACAAGCACCCATTGGAGTTCCAAAAATTTGCTTATAATATGTGTTTTCAAAAACAAAATAACTTGAGTTAAAAATAAAATCAACTATTTCAAGAAATGTATTTTTTGGAATGGATGTTTCTAGAGAAATAGAAACCCATCTTTTCTCAATGCTATCTTTAAAGAGTTGAAGTGGTATGTTAGTAAAAAGTGAAACAATATCCAGACTAACAATTACATAATTATCTGGAAGTGTAACATCCTTTATAAAATCTGAAAAGTGAAAAGAGTCTCTTATGTAATAATCATTGTTGGTATTGTAAGCTTTTGTTAAAATTTTAGTGATTAGTATAGCTAATTTACTATTAGGTGAATTTATGGAAGAAATAATTGGCCTTAAAGATAGAACAGGTTTATGAATTTTAGGAAGACCATAGTATTTTGGACACGTCTGATTATATATTGTTAATTTTTTAGCCATTTCTTGTGTAATAGAATTATTGTTTTTTAATTTAGAAACTATCTTATTAGCTTTTTGTTGAAAGGTGGATGTTGGGTCTGTGGTTAATTTTTTGTAATAATTTTCGTCAGAAAGTAAAGAATTGGAAAGCTCAATATACTGATCCTTATTCATAATAACTGTGACATTGCCTTTGTCAGATCTTGTAACTATAAGGTTGTTATGTGATTTAAAAAAAGAAACTGATTTTTTGTAAAGTATTTCTAGGTAGGTGAACTTTGTTTGTTTTTGATAAAAATTTGTTAGAATATTAATTACTTTTGATCTGTATATATTCTGTTTACTAGTATTACATTGTGAAATTATAAATTCAATTTCAGACAAAAATTTATATATATATACAGGGTGGGCCAAACTCGATGGCCTATTAGAAGTATTTAGAGCATCAAAAGTGATAGAGATCTGAAATTTAGGTTATTTTTGTAAGTGGTCGCGATCTTTGTTTCGAAAATATTTTTAACAATGCAGTGTTGCCACATCTACCCTAAATAGATACTAACTTTGTTTTTTCAAATGAAACACCCTATATATTATGACATTTTCGGGTCCCCCGGAACATTTACAAAGTTTTTTATACAAGTTATTTCTCACCTATCTAGAGCCGTTATGGAGATAAAAAATAATATTTAGGAAATTTGGCAACTTTCATTCCTCAATGAAAAAACGATTATTACCGCAACCGACATAGCTAGGATTCTGTATTTATGGTTTCTGTTTGTCAATGGGTTAATATAGGATGATATGCTGTGATAATTCAATTACTGCATACAGGGTGTTCACAAAATGATGGACTTCTGATAGGACATTGAAAGGCAAGTAACTCGGAAATTTCAAATGGAACACCTTGTATTTTATAATGAAATAAGCAAGATTAATTCATTTCCATTATAAAAGTGCTGGGCGATGTGGTACCTATTCTCAGCGGTTTTCGACTTATAAGCAAAAATAGAAAATATTGCAAGTAAAGTGTTAAATAATACTAATTTTTAGTTCCTCAACCAATTGCTATGTTAAAATCTGATTCATTATTCAACACTAAAAAATCACACCATTGACAGCCGGCTATATTCTCATATAAAATAACAAGACGAAAATAAACATACACACAAATAAATTAACAAACACAAATAAATAAATAATGAAATGAACATCAATAATTAAATTGCTTGAATCGTCCTCCTTCAACTCTCAAACATTCTATGACTTGTGTCAGAACATGAGTTGTTGCTGCTTCTATCTCACATCCCCCTAGAGATAGTAATGCGCTCGACACTCTATTTTTGAGTTCTTCCTTGGTGTTAATGGGCGTCAGATAAACAATTTGTTTGATTCTACCCCAAAGATAAAAATCCAGTGGGGTGAGATCTGGTGACCTCGGTGGCCAAACCCAAGGACCTCCTCGACGTATCCAACGATCTTCAAACATTCCCACAAGTTCATTTGTCACTTGGTTTGTGCAATGGACTGGAGAACCATCTAGCTGATACCAGCAATCTCGGAGAGTCTCAAGATTTAATTCATCGAGGAAGTCAGATACTGTGGTCCGTAATATCTGAAGATATTTTTCCGAATTTAAATTCTCTTCGTAAAAGCAAAATTTTATTTGGTCGTTCATCATCAAGCAAAAGACATTGAACTCAAATTTATGTTGAAACCCTGTCTCTTTAACGAAGTGTGGATTTTCCGCTGCCCAGTAATGTGAATTTCTTCGATTGAAGATGCCTTCTCTAGTAAACTTGCTTTCGTCCGTCCAAATAATTTTCTTCAGAAAATTTGGATCTTCTTGAGTACGAATTAACATCATTTCACACAAATTTACGCGTTTTTCCGGATCAGTTGGCTCAATGGCTTGAAGTCTTATGAATTTATAATTATGCATTCCATAGTTATGCATTATTCTTTCTATGGATTTATAGGATATTCCTAAGTCTTTCTCGGCGGAATGAAGTGATGCATGAGGAAATGCAGAAAAATATGCTAGGACAATTATTATATTGTCATCGTTACCTGTAACAGGTTTCATTTGGAGTCTTGGATTGCTCATGTGACCGTTATTCAAAAAGTTGGCTTGTAACCTCTTAAATTTCTTCCCATTCATCGGAACAATGCCTGGATACTTTTCGTTGAAGTTTCTGCATGTCCTTGAAATAATCTTGTTACACTGGCCATGCATGAAGAACAAGTCCAAAATTTGCTCATTTGTATAAATACAGAATCCTAGCTATGTCGGTTGCGGTGATAATCGTTTTTTTCATTGAGGAATGAAAGTTGCCAAATTTCCTAAATATTATTTTTTATCTCCATAACGGCTCTAGATAAGTGAGAAATAACTTGTATAAAAAACTTTGTAAATGTTCCGGGGGACCCGAAAATGTCATAATATATAGGGTGTTTCATTTGAAAAAACAAAGTTAGTATCTATTTAGGGTATATGTGGCAACACTGCATTGTTAAAAATATTTTCGAAACAAAGATCGCGACCACTTACAAAAATAACCCAAATTTCAGATCTCTATCTCTTTTGATGCTCTAAATACTTCTAATAGGCCATCGAGTTTGGCCCACCCTGTATATATATATATATATATATATATATATATATATATATATATATATATATATATATATATATATGTGTATCACACCGATAACTCAAAAAATAATGGGCCGATTTTGATAAAATTTGGCATGTACCTTTCTTTTGTAAATGGCTTGGATAAGTTCGTTATTCAGGAAAATCGGACGAGGTTTTCCGGAAAAATTTTGAGTTTTCATTCGAAAAAAATTCTTATCTCAAAAAGTAATAAGCCGATTTTAATAAAATTTGGCATGTACCTTCCAAGTTTGTTAGTCAGGAAAATCGGACTAGGTTTTCCGAGACAATTTTGAGTTTTCATTCGAAAAAATTTTTTATCTCAAAGAATAATGTGCCGATTTTGATAAAATTTGGCACTTACCTTCCTTTTGTAAATGGCTTTGATAAGTTGGTTAATCAGAAAAATCGGACGAGGTTTTCCGGGAAAATTTTGAGTTTTCATTTGAAAAAAATTTTTATGTTAAAAAATAAAAAATCTATGATAACCAAATTTGGTAGGTAGGTTTACGATATAAAAAGTAAACTATACACCAAAATTTAGATTTCTATGTTACAAGAAAAAAAAGTTATAATAAAATATTTTGTGCCAGATCATTTCTATGAAAATTCACTACCATAACGCACTTGCTGCGTTCAGACTTTTTGTGTTACAAGTTTATGTTCCTATATGTTTCCTCTTTCAGATTTTTCAACATACGACCCGTCTTGGAAAATGAAGCCGATGTTCCAATGGACCAGTAAAGAAGTTATGAACTTTATATTTTCAGAAGTGTATCAACAAGGATTTCCTTGTGATGTAAACTTAGAAAAATTCGAAAGTGTTTCAGGTTACATTTTTCATACACTAACACAAGAAAATTGTATGTTACTGTGTAACAATCCTCATGTCGGTGAACTAATTTTCCGAGCCAAAGAAACATACGTCAGATCTCAGGCACAATATGAATGTAAGTATTATTATTATATATTGTGTGTTTTGTTTGTGTGTTTTGTTTCTTTAACGTCGGCCTATTTCCGCGATTATGACCAATCACCGACGCCAGGGAGCAGTTTCACCTCACTATCCTGGAAATTTTAGCGAACCCCTACCTTTCTGTAAGGAGGGTAGGGATCTTTAACGTGCCCAACATCGCATGGACACGTGACCGACGGCTTTACGCCCCCTCCGAAGGGCGGAACGTGCAGACATTCAACTTGCTCAAATACAATGCCAGAACCTCGGTTTATGTTAATTTTACAGTTTGTACTGAAAAAGTGAAAGGAGTACCCTGGGATCGAACCCAGTACCCTTCGGTTCAGAGGCACACGTTCTTACCCCTGAACCACCGACGTTCTGTATTATTAGATATTACTTCCACATCGTCACAACGTGTGGAAACATCGCATCGACGACAACAATTTCAATTTTTTTTCTCGCTTAAACGTCGTAAAAAGGGCCAAAACATATAGAAAACATCATTTGGGAACGAAATATTTTTTGTCTGTCGGTCTGCGTGTCTGTTTGTTTGTAGCCCCGATAACTTTAGAACAAATTGAGATATCGTCTTCAAATTTGGTATACATTTAGCACCAGACAAACAAACGGTTCAGATTATTTTCGCGCAAAATCGCTCCTTAGAGTATGTGATGAATGGGAGGTGATTTGGTGAAAATTGTCATTTTTTCGGTAAAACGCGAGTAATATAACGTTTTTAGGTTTTATTTATTAGCAAACTTTTAATTTCATCAAACATCTGGTATTCTGTGCTGAAATTAAATTAGGGGTTGAATTTATGAGGGTGGAATCTCGGTGACGGAAATTTCAATTTTTTTTTGCTAAAGCGTCGTAAAAACATATAGAAAACTGATCTGGTAAACTGTGCTAAAGTTAAATTAGGGGTCGAATGTGACCGGTGTTACGCCAGCGAGCGAAAGTTGGCAGCTAATCTATCGAAACATCCCGAAGGGCCAGTGGCACACCTGACCTACTATATCTCCTTTTAGGTATACTGAAAGTATACAATTTTAGTCACTGGCCTAAAACCTGATTAAAAAAAACGTTTAGCCAAAATTTCATTTGTACCAAAATACTGTCTTTATTAATGCTCGTCTACGTACGAAATATTCTTTTCCTACGAGCCGTCTACAGGGTGTTTTTATCTTAAAGTATAAAATTTTAGTCGCTGGTCTAAAACCTGATTAAAAAAGTCGAAGACGCAAGTGCGTTATGGTAGTGAATTTTCATAAAAATGATCTGGCACAAAATATTTTATTATAACTTTTTTTTCTTGTAACATAGAAATCTAAATTTTGGTGTATAGTTTACTTTTTATATCGTAAACCTACCTACCGAATTTGGTTATCATAGAGTTTTATTTTTTAAGATAAAAATTTTTTTCAAATGAAAATTCAAAATTTTTCCAGAAAACCTCGTTCGATTTTTCTGATTAACGAACTTATCAAAGATATTTATAAAAGGAAGGTACATGCTAAATTTTATCAAAATAGGCCCATTATTATTTGAGATAAATTTTTTTTTTAATGAAAACTCAAATTTTTCTCGGAAAACCCCATCCGATTTTCCTGGCTAACAAACTCATCAAGGCCATTTACAAAAGGAAGGTACATGCAATATTTTATTAAAATCGTCTTATTACTTTTTGAGATAAGAATTTTTTTCGAATGAAAACTCAAAATTTTCCCGGAAAACCTCGTCCGATTTTCCTGACTAACGAACTTATCCAAGCTATTTACAAAAGAAACGTACATGCCAAATTTTATCAAAATCGGCCCATTATTTTTTGAGTTATCGGTGTGATACATATATATATATATATATATATATATATATATATATATATAAATATATATATAAATATATATATATATATATATATATATATATATATATAAATATATATATATATATATATATATATATATATATATATATATATATATATATATATATATATATATATATATATATATATATATATATATATATATATATATATATATATATATATATATATATATATATATAAACATATAAAAATTGAAACTAACCCCGGATATGGGTTCTAGGGGTCCTAGTTCGCACTCATTTGCAAAAATTTTTTCAAAATTCAAAAGTCGGGATCTCCCCATTAGTGAATTTTTTCTACGAAAATTCACTAAAAACGTTTCGCCAAAATTTAATTTGCACCAAAATATTGTCTATATTAACCGTTAAAAATATTTTTAGCTGTATCTGGTATACACAACCGACAAAGGATACTCAATAATTGTCAAAACAGAGGAAAATATGACCAAATACTTTAGACTGGAAATCCCAACCCTCAGTCATAAATAAAAGGATTAAATACATTAATTTGTGTGTGCACTGGTTTTCTATACTTTCCCTTGCACACATCTCGATGGCATACACTTCTTCCTGGTGTATGGTTGCGTACTTGCCGAGACTAGCTGATAGTCTAGCATCGGTGCTGCCCCCATATGCGCCGGCTCCTACTCCCATATTGGTTTTGGAGCCGTCAGCATACCAACAGAGATCGGCCCTCAATAGGGTCGTTTGATTTCGTTCCCAGTCCTCCCTTTTTGGGAAGACGGTCTTGAAAGACAGATCTCTACTGACCTTTGTAGGCTTCAAGTCTGAGACCATTCCCAGAATCCCATGACCCTCAATGTCATCGAGGAGTCCGGACCCTCCCAGATTAATATCTTCGGCATGCTGTCGGTCGTTTGTTTTAATCTGTACATTGTCCATCTCGCCACCCTCTCCAGCCAAATGTGAAGAGGTGGAATGTTAAGGAGGACCTCTAGAGCGGCTGACGGAGCTGTGCTTATCGCTCCCGTTATCATCAGACAAGCTTGTCTCTGTAGATGAGCCAGTTTGGCCCTCGCGATACCACCAAGTGCCTTGGGCCACCAAACTATGGCTCCATATGTTATCATGGGTCTGATAAGCACTATATAGAGACAGTACATCTGTTGAGGGTTTGCTGCCCAGTTATTTCCACAGATTCTACGGCTTGTCCACAGGGACAGTTTAGCCCTGCGGATTACATTCTCTAACTGTACGTCCCAGTTGAGCTTCTTATCTAGGGTAACCAATCCTTGTAATGTATGTAGTTTTTACTTCTACATCGTCACAACTTATGGAAATATCACACCGGGGACAAACATTAAATATTTTTTTTTTGCTTAAACGGCGTAAAAAGTATGGAAACATATAGAAAACATTGTTAATGTCTGTCTGTTTGTAATCACGATAACTTTAGAACGAATTGAGATATCGTCTTCAAATTTGGTATACAGTTAGCACTCGATAAACAAACGGTTCGGTTGTTTTTGGGTAAAATCGCTTTAGTGGGTAGGGGATGAATGGGGGTGATTTGGTAAAAATTGACATTTTTTTCGTTAAAACTCGAGTAATATAACGTTTTAGGGTATCTTTATAAGAAAACTTTTAATTTCATCCAACATCTGGTATTCTGTGGTGAAATTAAATTTGCGGGGTTGAATGTGTGGGAGTGGAAGTCTCAAAACATGTAGAAAACTTGATTCTGACACGAAAATTATTTTGTCTGTCGGTCGGTCTGTCGGCACGTACGTCTGTTAACAGGCGCAATAATAAGTACGCTTGCAGAATCCCAAAATCATCACAACATATAACATTTTCTAAGATTTTACGTTCGTTTCTCCAGCAAATGCTGGCATCATCAAAGGCTGAAAATTCTGTAGAACCTATATGTAGAATTTTTATCCTTTGATGATGCCAGCATTTGTTGGAGAAACGATCGTTAGGTCTTAAAAAATATGTTGTGGCGATTTTGGGATTCTCAAAGTGTACTTATCAGTGCTCATCACAGGTTCCAGTTTTCACATAGGCGCAATAACTTTCGAACGAATTGAGGTATCATCTTCAAATTTGGTATCCAGTTAGCACCCGACAAAATAACGCTTCAACTTGTTTTTGGGGAATATCGCTTCAGGGGGTAGTGGATAACTAAGGCGTGATTTTTTTTCAATAAAACTCGAGTAACACAACGTTTTAAAGGTCTATGGGTACAGGAATACAAATATTTTTTTTATGGTCAAGTCAAGAGGGAAAGTATAAAAAACCAGTGCACACACAAATCGATAAAGATATATGCAGATAGCCAAGCTGCAATAAAAGCTCTTGGTTCCTACCGGTGTAATTCAAAAACGGTATGGAGTTGTAAATCTGCCCTTAACGAACTGGGCAGCTGTAATGAGGTGTCGCTGGTCTGTATACCGGGTCACTCGGACCATGATGGCAATGTTGCGGCCGCCGCGCTTGCCAGGAGTGGTACCTAGAGAGACTTTGTCGGACCAGAACCGGTCCTGGGGATAATATCATGCACAGCAAAACGCACCTTAAAGACCTGGACAGAAAGAATGACAATCCAGTATTGGCAAAATCTTCCAGGATTAGCTCACTCTAAGGCCTTCATAAATGGCCTGTCTGAGTCAAAGGCTAAAAAACTTCTAGAGTTAAACAGACAACAACTGAGTACTCTAGTCGGCCTGTATACAGGACACTGCCGCTTACGTCACCACACGTATTTGAGTCGGTCAGGAGATCGAGTGCCGGCTGTGTATGGAAAGTGACGAGACAGCAGAGCACGTACTGTGTTCCTGTCCGGCAGCGAACAGGACTAGATACCAGCTCTTTGGCAAGATAAAGCTTGCTCCGGAGGATCTGGATCAACTTTCGCCCACAAAGATAATCGACCTCTGCAGGAGGCTGGCTTTGTTGGGCGAAGTATAGACTATTAGGCGTGAGCCACAATAGACCTTATGGTCGCGGTGGAGGAACCGGTATGGCCCACTCACATACAAACCTAACCTAACCCAACCTAAGATCCCTAAATTCATTCCAGGAGCTTGTCTTTCTGAAGAGAATATTTTCAGAATTATCACAGCTATGTGGAAGTTATGATTCAATTTGCAGCACTGTTTTTAAAACAAATCTCGGTACCTGCTTTTAGTCTATATAAGTGAGATAACATCAGTGCATTGTGAATTAGATAATGCAAAGCAAACTGCAATATACAATGTTATTTATTGACCTATCTCACATGTGAATGTGTTGTGCTCCTTATCGTGGTATTGTTGAGATGCACTTTGAAAAATGCTTCATAATCGAGGCGTATCGTAGCAATCACAATAATCTCCGACTTAACTGTAACTGAGTCAATTGACATAATTTACTTTGGTGAGCCAAATTTTTAATTTCAGATTTTTTTCTTCACGAATATTGAGGTGACGTTCATCTAAGCAAGGAATCTCTTTTTAGAAATGATTGATTAAATAAAATTTGATACTTAAAGTTGAACATTGCTGACTTTGATATGAATTGCGGGAGAATGTTTTCTTTGATATGAAAGCTGATAGTAATTGCTGCTTTTGTTGAAAATTTATCACCAGTATGAAATAAAAAATCTGGACGCAGCAAGTGCGTTATGGAGTGAATTTTCATAAAAACGTTTTTAATAGCAAATACGTCTCTTCAATGCAAGCAGGCATCAATTTGGTCACCAGTGTAACCTATATAGTAGAAAGATGCGCTCTTCTCTTAATACCAGGAAAGCCTCTGGCCTTGACGAAATCCCAGCAATTGTTCACAAAAAATGCGCACCAGAACTTGTTCCTGTCCTGACTCGTCTGTTTCAGACATCTTACAATAGATGCATATTCCCTAGTAACTGTATAACTGCTTCCTAGCAACTACAGGCCTATTTCTCTCCTTTCAGTCGTCTTTAAAGTGATGGAAAAGTATATAAACACCGAATTATTAAAATTTCTTGAAAAACACAGTCTAGGCCAGGACAGGCAGTATGAATTCCGTCAGCGCAGATCAACTGCCGACTTCCTTTCCTTTGTCTCTCATTCTTGGAGAAAGTCTATGGAACTACACGATGAATCCCCGATTGTCGCTCTAGACATATCCAAAACATTCGACCCAGGTCTGGCACGTAGCGCTGCTTAATAAACTTCCGGCCTATGGCTTACCACCAAAACTCTGTACCTGGACAGCAAATTTTCTCTCCAACCGGAGCATTTCTGTTGTCGTGAATGGCCATTCCTCTAAACTGTATCCAATTAATGCAGGAGTCCCTCGAGGTTGAGCTTTAGCCTCTACTTTGTTTCTTCTCCACATCAATGACCTCCTCTCTAGCACATCCAACCCAGTTCACAGTTACGCGGACGACAGCACCCTCCAATCAAATATACAATATTATAAGCCTGCCTCTTTAGCCCAATTTGATAAGGATCGCAGACTCATGGAGGGTTCTGTCTCTGTGGATCTCCAAAAAATGTTAGACTGTGGAAGTACAAATCTTGTACAATTCACCTACATCAAATCTCAGTCTTACCTTCTATCTCATAAGAGATACACCAGCCCTAGACTAATCACAATGAACAACCAGGTTATTCAAAGTAATGAGTCCTTTTCACTTGTTGGCATTTCTGTGAATAGAAATCTCGATTGGCACCAACATGTCACATCAATTGCAGAAGCGGCTACTAAGAAATTAGGTTTCCTCTTCCGGGCTCGCAAATAGTTTTCACCAGCTAATCTCTATACCTTATATACTTAAAAAAAAAGGCGAAGACTCGAATACTGCTCCCACATCTGGGGTGCCGCTGGCGCTTCTACGCTCGCTATCCTAGACTCCATTGCGAAGAGAGCTATACGTCTCATCGGTGACTCTACCCGCACCCAAAGGCTGCCATCCACCGACGTGCCGTTGGTGACCACTCTCTTTTTTACAGATATCTGCACGGGCACTGCTCGAAGGAGCTTTCTTCCATAGTTCCTCCACCTGCCGCCGCCAACAGATCTATCAGGGGAACAGAACGAATGCACCATTTTACTGTCCAGGTCACCAGACATAGAACATCTTGTTATGCCCGTTGTTTTGTCCCGAGGACTTCCAAGTTGTGGAATTCCTTGCCGGTACATGTTTTCCTTCCCCTCCGAACCTCCAAACCTTCAAGTCGATACCCACGGTACAATAGTATTTAGGCTGTGAGCCCTCGTGATGTGTTGTTGAAATAAAAAAATAATGTAACATATTTTATCAAAATAACTTATTGTTTGAAAATTTACAAAAAATGTCTGAAAATAAACTTTAAATGTTTCCGAGAAAACTGATTTCGTAGCCGACGAACCTTAGGTTAATAGCAAATTGAGTTATCCTGTATATATGTAAACAGATAAAAACTGAAACTAAACACGGATATGGATTCTAGGGGGCCTAGTTTGCACTCTTGAAACGAGAGAGGACCAGAGTCGCTGACTCTGGTGGTGGTGCACAGCAGGCAGATTATGCTGAAAAGGGACCAAGGGGCCTCCCTCTTCCCTTTTCCTTCTTTTAGCGAATTTTTCGTAAAACGAAAAATTCACTAATGAGATGTGTTTATATATATATATATATATATATATATATATATATATATATATATATATATATATATATATATATATATATCACACCGATAACTCAAAAAATAAAGACCGATTTTGATAAAATTTGGTAGGTGCCTTCTTTTTGCAAGTGGCTTGGATAAGTTCGTTATCCAGGAAAATCGGACCAGTTTTTCCGGGAAAAATTTGGGTCTTCTTTCGGAAAGTTTTTGTATCTCCGAAAATAACAGAGCTACGATAAACAAATTCGGCACAGCATTTCTACTATCAAACTTACACTACATGTCGAAATTCAGATCTTTAAGTTAAAATAAAATGAGTTATAGACATTTAGAGAAAAACATTTGGGTGGCACTGGTGATCAGAGGAAAGCGCAAGAACAAAATATTTTGTGTGATTAACAAAACCAGTCAAATGTTACAGACAATTGTTAGGTTTTCTTGACGCAAAATGGCCTAGAAGTAGCGGAGAAAATATTTTGAAAATTTTATAATTTTGTTTCTTAAAACGTCAAGATTTGCAATTTTTAGACAAGGAACCTGAAACAAATACGGATTGTGTAAAATAAATGTCGTAATAAATGTGTTTTACAAAGCCTTAGGTTTCAGTTTCAACCATCATTGTCCTTCATTTTACTATAAATATTTTCGGAAAATCCATTTCAAATAGACCCTCTTTCTGATGCTTTAGAAGTAATTTCGGCTATAGATTTTATGGTTTACTGGTCTACATTTTAGCAAATTTTCGTAGAAAAAAATTGTTATTGAAAAGACCACGACTTACGAATTTTAAAAAGATTTCTTCAAATGAGCGCAAACTAGAACCCCCAAAAACCTTTTTCTTCTGTTAACACGTATACAGGGTGACGCATTTCTACGGTAGAGCTCAATATATCCGTTATTATATAGGATATGAGAAAAAATTATATGTTGGAGAAACGTAATTGGTACGCCCCTGTCTCTTTACTTTCATCCAATTGCAATATCCTTTTAGTTTCTACCTGAAATTATTTATCTCTGGATTTCACAATCTTTTCCAATTTGCTAGTAATCCTTATCCTCTAGACGTCTGTATCGCATTAGGTTTACGCATGAACAATGCCATACAAAGAATATTTATATACCGTTAAGTCCCTCATGGTAAATAGCTTTAGCTGTCTTTGACATATTCTTTAGATGCATCCAGTGGATTTTCTTCACTAGAAATAATGCTTCTACCTAGTTGCCCATTATGTATTACTGACATTATGTTATGTCAACTACGTCACCTAGCGTTACGCGAAAGCTCGATAAAAGTACACCTTTCGCCTTTCGGTACAAGCCAGTTCTACGTTCGACCTCCTCTTCTTAAATTCTCGGGACTCCAAGTTCCCAATTTTCTACTTAAACACCGCTCGCGTGTTTAAACCAATTCTACAGTGCCGTTCTACAATGAATCTCATCTTCATCGCTTTTTGGGACTTCTAAGATCCCGATCTTCTACCTAAACATCGCTAGTGTGATTACGCCACTTTAGTTCAAGTTTCAATCTTACTACAGAAATTCCGTTCGTACAGTATTACAGTGAAAAGTCAGTGTTTTCTTCGAAATTAGAAAGTATACGCGCAGTTAAATGTAATAGCAAGTAGCTAATAAGATTGTGAAATCTCCTGAATAACCCATTAAATCAAGTGTAAAACCGCAAATTGTAAATAAATGTTAAGTTCAAAGTGTATATAGTAACAATACAACATGTATGAATATAAAAAAGTGTATTATTGAAATCTTCTGGAATCCAGTGCACCTACAGTTATAAATACAGTCCACATCTTCAACATATTCTTCTTCCAACGCTAATTAGCAAACCTGACTAGTTAGCGAGGGTGGGATCAATCCACCTGCAAAACATTGGGGAAAGAAAACAAGCTCTTTCTGCCCCATTTGAATACGTTAATTATAGGGTGTCTTGAGCTGCATCTTATAAGCCTATTTTGACAATCACAGACTGGCCCATAAGTCCTTGGTGATACGCACTTTCTTTTTTTATATAACATCCCTTATGTTGCATTTTTGTACTCTCCATCGAATTATAATGCATGTTTGTAAGGAAAAAAAAATGATGTCGTTCATCGTTCTTGAGTTATTTCAATTGTTTTGCAACTTTTCACGTTTTTGGCACATACCACAAATTGTGATACGGCGTTTCTACCAATAGAAAGCGGAGTCTCATGGAAATGACGCATTCAGAGAGTATTTGTTTGTATCACTCGTAGAAAAAATCGAGCTGCGATATACAGGCACTCTCAAATAGTGGGTGATTTTGAAAAGTTTTCGCAGAAATGGTTTAGTGTTTCCGTAGAAATAATTTTTTGTAAGATTTTTGTGATATGTTGGTAATTAATAATAAAGTTTAGTAAGTTGTTGTAAAAACAAGTGGTTGAATTTTTTTGAAAAATATAATTTAGTGTAAAAGGATATTTCTGTAGAAAATGGTGAATTTTTGTAAAAGAAATTTTTGCAAATTTTCATAATTTTTTTTTTAAAGTTTTGGTCCAATGCTGTTCGTAAATAATTATATCTGGCAGGTTTGTAAATAGCTTTAAGAGGTTCGTTGGCCATGAAAATCGGACCAGTTTTCTCTTGAACTTTTTAAGTTTATTTTCGTAAGATGTACTTTTTGAAACAACAAAGCTATTTTAATGAAATATGGTACATTGTTAGTACCATATGGGTTATATTGCCAATCAAAAGAGTTCTTCTTTTCAAAACAAGACATATTTGCCGTTAAAAACATATTTACCAAAATTGGCTACCATAACCACTTGCTGCGTCCAGACTTTTTTTAGTAGGCTAGGTGGCGCTTCCATAAATCCAATATGGCATTTTTTTTCGTTTTAGTACACCTACATAATTAAAGCTTGTTTTCGAAGTATTGATAACCTCATAACTTAACCATTCAAGAAACAATATTCAGGTCTCATGATAATTCCCACAAAACTGAAGTATTTTATAAATATCAGTAATTTTCTTACATTGTTTCAGGTGTATATAGTTCTTATGTGCCCAGTTACCAAGATCTTGGTTATGATAGGTGTAATACTGAAGAAGAAATAAATAGAATAGAGCCATATCCTACCCATTTTGAAGGCAGATCTCGTAAGTAACTCTGCTATATCATTTTACCGTATAAACTCTATTATCACATTTTATTTTATTAAGAATACAGTTAGACCCGTATTTCATTAAAAATAATAGTTTCTAAGAAAAGATAATCCAGAAAATCAGTTTGCTCATTTGAATGAAGCCACTTCTTGTTGTGCATGTGCTTTTTATCTGTAAAGCTTCAAACGTCTAGTATGCGCTTGCCATTACAAAATGGTAGTGGCTCTATGTGGGCCTATGTTAATTATCGATAGGATGTTTACAAATAGATATTTGATAGCATGGATATTTCTAAGTGCAGAAATATGTTTTAGTGAAGTTTCATTAAGAAAATTAACAATAGAGAGGTATCGAATTAGAGTCCCAAGAACACACCTCCAAGATCATCTTATAATAGCTTGGATAAGTTCTTTAGATAGTTTTGCGGCCCTGCTCCAGAGGGGCCTCGATATACTGCTTCACAACGTAAGGGAGGTTTTTCGGGCGAGCCTGGCGTGGGGCTAGGTCCCAAATGCCTGGCGCCGGGTTAGGGGGTCTTCATTCCCAAACCGGGAAGGGAGGACTACACGCTGGCCAAGGCGTACGGGCTAATCAGCCTAACATCCTTCCTACTCAAGGCATTAGAAAAGTTAGTATATAGGCTTATGTTGGGAGAGATCCTCAAGGATCATCCCTTCCACAAAGATCAACACGCGTACCAGCGGGGGAAATCGACGGAGACGGCGCTCCACGCTGTGACGCGGAAGGTGGAAAGGGCCCTACACTACGGGGAGAGCACATTAGCTGTGTTCTTCGATGTGGAGAGGGCCTTTTATAAGGCAAGGACGAACGAGTACTGACGAAGTAATAGCGACCCTCTGGCAGCTGCGTCGTGTGATAGGAAGGACCTGGGGACTTAATTCTCGGATCCTTCATTGGATCTCCACTGCGATCGTCAGGCCGAGAATCCTCTATGGGGCGTTGGTCTGGTGGTGTGGTGTGAACCAGACTACCAGCAGGAAGCTGGCCAAACTCCAAAGGCTGGCAATCCTGGGTATCACAGGCGCTATGAGGACGACACCCTCAGCCGCGCTAGAGGTCCTGTTGATGCTGCCACCGCTTCCCATCTGTATCAGAAGGGAGGCTATGACGTCGCATCTTAGAATGCGGGACTCAGGAAACTGGTGCGGAGAGGGAGCAGTAATAGGACATGCAAGAGTCGCCAAGGAGGTGGAAAAGGAAATTCCGATTTCCGCTATAAAGGTGCGGGATGCCGAGGACGATATTAGGTTGACTAGTCCATACACCTCAGGATCCCCAGTAGGGATCAGTGGAGGGAAAATGAGGTTGCATTCCAGCCCGTTAGCCTGGTCTGTTTCACTGACGGATCGCGGCTGGAGGACCAACAATTTTCCGGGGCAGGAATATACATCGAGGGCCTGGGGGTGCGCGAGAGCTATGCTCTTGGAGCATATACCACGGCATTCGAGACAGAGGTGTATGCTATCCTGTCTGTAGCCAATAGACAGGATGTGAAGAGGAGTCCCGGGAAATGTGTGTACATCTGCTCGGATAGCCAGGCGGTCCTTCGGGCAGTCTGCGCGGCCAGAACCAGGTCAACACTGGTTTAGGAGTGCGCTGACGCCCTCAGAGGACTAGCCAGGACGAAGGAGGTGCAACTGTTGTGGGTTCCGGGACACTGTGGTGTAGCGGAATGAGGTGGCGAATAATCTCGCAAGACTTGGTTCCCGGCGGCCGTTCTGTGGCCCGGAGCCTGCGATAGGCATAAGTAGGAAGACAGTCTCTGTCGCCTTAGACAGGTGGATCGGGAAAGCAATGAAGAGGCACTGGGGGTCGGTTGGTGGCTGCAGGCAGGCGAGGGACTTCGTGGAGGGGCCGGACAGATATAAAGTTGTCTGGCTACTCGGAAGGAGTTAACCTACGCTTCGCCGCATCCTTGGGGTGCTGACAGGCCACTGCGCCCTTAGAAGACCCCTCACCTAGATAGGCGTAGAGAGGGATCCCATTTGCCAGGAATGCGGCGAGGACGAAGAAACGTCCTAACACTACCTGTGTGAATGCGGGACTTTTGGGAGTCTTCGAGCAGAATTGTTCGGATCGAGAACTCTGCAGAGGAATCAGGTAAGTACCGTCCAATTGAAAACCGCCACGGCCTTCATCTGGAGGCCGAGGCGGTTTGGCGAGCGAACCGAGGAAGAGTAGAGCATGGTTGCTGTGTGGCTGGGGTTGGCAAAAAGGGCCCATTGTGGGCTACTTGCTTGGCGTTGGCCTCCCCACCACAGCTGCTGCTACTACTACTACTACTACTACTAGATAGTTTTGGCATTTAAATACTTTTTGAAAAAAATGCCGAAAACTCTTTGAAGACGCAATATCTTTTAAATTACTGAAAGTATGAAACTAAAACTTTACGCGCACATAGATATTGTATAAGTTGTTAATGTTCAAAGACCAACCTACGCTCACGCATTCCGTCGCGTGCGCGGAGAAACTTGCGATGTGGCGGGATTGGACAAAGCCTACCTACCTACTACCTAATGGGCTTTGCACCGATTTCAAACAGTTAAGTAGGTAGCGCTTGTAATAATATTTCATTAAAATTAATTTTTGTCTTTTGAATTAAACCTGCAATCCAGTTATTTTTTTTGCTTTTATTTTGAAGTCGGTATAATTTTTGTAAGTCTGTTTGTCTAATATTTGGGCAAATTAAATTACCTATGTGCTAATTAAGTTTTCCCCCTTATTAAAAAAAGTCTTGCTAGGTAAAAAAGGATATTCAGTGGATTTTTGTCGATTAACTTTTGACAGTTTCATTTTAAATAATAGAAAAAGTCTGGACGCAGGAAGTGCGTTGTGGAAGTGAATTTTCATAAAAATGTTTTTAATAGCAAATATCTCTCTTGAATGCAACCAGACATCAATTTGGTTACCGGTATAACATATATAGTAGAAAGAATGTACCATATTTTATCAAAATAATTGATTGTTTGAAAATGTACAAAAATTTTCCGAAAATAAACTTAAAACGTTTCCGCGAAAATAAACTTAAAACGTTTCCGCGAAAACTGGTTTCCTAGCAAACAAATCTTAGGTTAATAGCAAATTGAGTTATTGAAATTTGAAGCATCTAATGAAAACTAGCTCCCAAAACGCACTTTATGTGCCTTAATTTTTTTCTTACAAACATGCATATTTCGAAAAAACAAATGCAAAATGCAATAATATAAAGGTATTGTAGGTATAACCAACGACTTTTGGGCCACCCTGTGATTGTCAAAATAATTTTATAAGATGCAACTCAAGACACCTTATAATTAACGTATACAATTTTTCTCGTATCTTGTATAATAACAATTATATTGAGCTTTACCCTAAAAATGCGTCACCCTGTATATACGTAAACAGATTAACACTGAAACTAAACTCGGATATGGATTCTAGGCAGCCTAGTTTTTTTTTGTTCCCACAGGGCTCGTCCGCGGCCTTGCCGCCCCGATAGCACCGCAACCCTTGGTTGATTGTGCATACCCTTAGTCTTACTCCACCCATTCCAAAATCACTGTGCCTTGAACTAGTCTGCACAGCGATTGGTAGGGTGAAGTTTTATATTGCTCTGTCTCCGGTCTAGAGTGACCATAGATCAGTTGTCTTTTCCGGTCCAGAGCTATACACTCACACAAGATGTGCTGGGCTGATTCCTCCCCCTCGCCGCAGAGTCTGCATGCGAGGTCCCCTTCGAACCGCCCCATTTTATGCAGGTGTTTCTTGACGGCCATGTGTCCCGTCAAGAGACCTGTTGTGTTTCTGAGCTGTCCTCTGCTAAGGTTTAGCAGCTCCACAGCTCTCTTTGAACTGGGTCCGTCAATTATTGACTTTCCATGTCCAAGCCCTGGACAGTCCGCCCAGTACACCTTGTGTTGGTTTCTGACCCAGGACTTAATGGCTCCCCTGGCAGTGCTCTTTGACACGCCCAGAGCCAATTCTGGTCCCATAAATGGTTCTGCTGACCCTCTCTTCGCGAGACTGTCAGCTTCTTCATTGCCTTTGACACCCGAGTGACCCGGCACCCAGATGAGGGTCACCTCATTCTGCCCAGCCAGGTCGCTCGTCTCGTCTCGGCACTCACTCACCAGCCAGGAATTTACCCGTGGGCTACTTAGTGCCTTAAGGGCTGCCTGGCTGTCTGTGGCTATGAGGATCCGCTTGTTGGTGTAGCCCCTCCTCTTGTTCTCCCGCACACAGTGCAGGATGGCGTACATCTCGGCCTGGAACACCGTTGCATGGGCTCCGAGGGAAATACTATGACTTACCCTCGGTCCTTCCGAGTAAACACCTGCCCCCGTCCCACGCTCCCCGCCGGATCCGTCCGTGAACCAGACGAGCGCGTTCCGTGGAATGCCCGGCGTCTCCTCCCGCCATGCCTCGCGATCGGGGATTTCCACTGTAAAGTTGTTTTCCCTGCACATTCGCAGGCTCGCGAAGTCTGACCTCATTTCAAGCATGGGCTCCTTCACGATCTCTTTAATTTTGCAGTGGCCCCTGAAGCCTGGGTTGATCTTCAGTCTACCATTGCAGGCTAGTCTGTATAGTCCTAGCCTGGCCTCTCCCATAATAACTAAGTGTAGGGGGGGTAGATCCAGCAACACCTCCATGGCGGCTGTTGGGGTTGAAGACATGGCCCCTGTGATGCCTAGGCAAGCCATCCTTTGGATCTTGCCTAGTTTTTGTTTGGCACTGGATTGTGTCACCTTAGGCCACCAGACCAGTGCCGCATATGTTAACGATGGTCTGACCACCCTTGTGTACAGCCAGTGGGCCATACTAGGTCTTAGTCCCCACGTTTTTCCATATAGCCGCCTAGTGACGGCTAAGGTCATGACTGCCTTACGCAGTATTTTTCCAATGTGACCATTCCAGGTTAGCTTAGAGTCCAATACGACCCCAAGATATTTTACCTCCCTGCCCATTGGAACGCTCCTACCGTATAGAGTGAGAGTTCTGTGGCTTTCACACTTCCTCCTCCTCGTAAACGGCACGACGGTTGCTTTCTCGGGGCTCACCCCGAGCCCTTGATCAACCTTCCACCCTTCCACCACTTTCAGTGCAGTCTGCATACGCTCCCACACTGCCTGTGTGACCTTTCCTCGGACTATGATGACAATGTCGTCCGCATAGCCCTGTACCTCATACCCCCCTCCCGAGAGCCTCCACAGCAGGCCGTCCGCGACTAGAGGCAGCCTAGTTTGCCCTCATTTCAAGAAATCTTCTTAAAATTCAAAAGTCGCGGTCTCCTCATTAATGAATCTTTTCTACGAAAATCAGCTAAAAATTATAGATCGTTAAACCATAATCTTAACTAAAAGTACTGTTGAAAGCATCAGAGAAAGGGTCTATTTGAAATTAATTTTGTGTAAATATTTTAGTAAAATGAAGGACAATGACGGTTGAAGCTGAAACTTCTCTGTTTAAAACATTTTCTTTATATAATCCGTATTTGTTTCAGGTTATTTGCCTAAATTTTGCCAATTTTGATGTTTCAAATCGCTACTTTAACGTTTTGAAGAAAACCTCAATTTTTTTTCTTTAAATGCCTATAATTTTTTGTCTTTAAACTTACAGACCTGTTGTTTTTTTTTAAATTTCAACAACACACCACGAGTGCTTACAGCCTAAATACTATCGTACCGTGGGTGTCGACAAGGAGGAAAGAGGCAACTTGTTAATCCTGGACTTGAAGGTTTGGATGTGCGGGGCAGAAGGAAAAACATGTGCCGGCAAGGAATTCCACAACTTGGAAGTCCTCGGGACAAAAGAGCGGGCATAACAAGATGTTCTATGTCTGGTGATCTGGACAGGGTGCATTTGCTCTGTTCCCCTGGTAGATCTGTTGGGGCAGCAGGTGGAGGAACTATAGAAGAAAGCTCCCCTGAGCAGTGCCCGTGCAGATATCTATTAAAGAGAGAGAGGTCACCAACGACACGTCGGTGGGCAAGGGATGGCAGCCTTTGGGTGAGGATAGGGTCACCGATGAGACGTATAGCTCTCTTCTGAATGGAGTCCAGGATAGCGAATGTAGAAGCGGCAGCAGCACCCCAGATGTGTGAGCAGTATTCGAGGTTTGGTCTTATTTGTGAAGTATATAAGGTATAGAGATTAGCTGGTGAAAAGTATTTGCGAGCCCGGAAGAGGAAACCTAATTTCTTAGCAGCCGCTTCTGCAATTGATGTGACATGTTGGTGCCAATTGAGATTTCAATCCACAGAGATGGCAACAAGTGAAAAGGACTCATTACTTTGAATAACTTGGTTGTTTATTGTGATGGGTCTAGGGCTGGTGTATCTCTTATGAGAAAGAAAGCAAGACTGTGATTTGGTGGGGTTGAATTGTACAAGATTTCTACTTCCCCAGTCTAATATTTTTTGGAGATCCACAGAGACAGAACCCTCCATGAGTCTGCGATCCTCATCTAATTGGGCTAAAGAGACAGGCTTAGAATATTGTATATTTGAGTGGAGGGTGCTGTCGTTCGCGTATCTGTGAACTGGGTTGGATGTGCTAGAGAGGAGGTCATTGATGTGAAGAAGAAACAAAGTAGAGGCTAAAGCTGAACCTTGAGGGAATCCTGCATTAATTGGATACAGTTTAGAGGAATGGCGATCCACGACAACAGAAATGCTCCGGTTGGAGAGAAAATTTGCTGTCCAGGTACAGAGTTTTGGTGATAGGCCGGAAGTTTATTAAGCAGCGCTGAGTGCCAGACCTGGGTCGAATGCTTTGGATATTTCTAGAGCGACAATCTGAGATTCGTCGTGTAGTTCCCTAGACTTGTTCCAAGAATGAGTGACAAACGAAAGGAGGTCGGCAGTTGATCTGCGCTGACGGAATGCATACTGCCTGTCGTGGACTAGACTGTGTTTTTCAAGAAATTTTAGTAATTCGGTGTTTATATACTTTTCCATCATTTCAGAGACGACTGAAAGGAGAGAAATAGGCCTGTAGTTGCTAGGAAGCGCTTTCGATCCTTTTTTGGGGACGGGTTGTACTCGAGCAGTTTTCCAGTTACTAGGGAATATGCCTCTATTGTAAGATGTCTGAAACAGACGAGTCAGGACAGGAGCAAGTTCTGGTGCGCATTTTTTGAGAACAATTGCTGGGATCTCGTCAAGGCCAGAGGCTTTCCTGGTATTAAGAGAAGAGAGCATCTTTCGTAACTTTTTCGTTTTGAAAATGATATCCGTCATTTTATGCGCGACATTGGGGACTCTTGGTGGTAGAACATTTGGAGGTGGGTTGAGAGTAGAATTGCCGGCGAACAACGAGGCAAAAAGTTCAGCCTTGCCCAGGGCGGTAGTAACAATTTCATCCCCTGAGACAAGAGGTGGGAACGTGCTCTTGCAGAAATTATTCCCAATAGATTTAGCAAGAGTCCAGAAGGGTTTGCTGCCGCTGGAGCTTAAGAGGACCTTGTTTTTGATGTGGTTATTAAACGAGTTTTTTTGCCTCAGAAAGAATGCGGACATAGCGGTTTCTTGCGTCGTTAAATGCTTGACGGTTTTCTTGACTGGGATTTTGTAGAAGCTTTTTGTGAGCTTTGACCTTTTCAAGTCTGGCCTTGTCACAGGATTTAGAGAACCAGCGCTTTTGAGTGGCTGCAGAGGTTTTCTGTGTACGTGGAATAAATAATTCCATTCCAGCTTGGATAATTTCGGTGACGTTTTGTGAAATACCAGAGGGGTCAGGATGAGAAAAGCAGACAGACGCCCATGGAAATGAGGAAAAGTAATCTCGCATTTCGTCCCAGTTCGCGGAGTTGTAGTGCCAAACGATACGTGGGTGTGATGACTGTGTGACCTCGGGTTGCATTGCGCAGGAAGCAGTGACCATGCCGTGGTCTGAGCGACCCAGTGGGGCGGTGACTGATATCTTATAGCAGTCAGGATTTGTAGTAAGATGGAGATCCAAGAGATTTGAGCTGTGTGTTGGGATGCGAGGAAAGTAAGTGGGTTGCTGAACCATATTGGCTAAAGAATTGCTGACTGCAAAGGCCTCCGCTGCTCTTCCTTGTGGATCGGTTTTTTAAGATCCTAGCCATTCCTTATTATGGACGTTGAAGTCACCAAGAATAGTGACCTCGGAGGAAGGATATTCATAAATCAGATGGTCGGTTTTTTCAGAAAGGTAGTCAAAGAGCTGGACAAAGTTGTTGTCAGAAGGTGACCGGTAAATGGTTGACTCTTTATATTACAAACACGCGTACCAAATTTGGTTGCCCTTTGTTATTTCCGGAGATATACACTTTTTTCCGGAAGGAAACACAAAATTTTCCGGGAAAACCTGGAGCGATCTTTCTGACTACCGAACTTATCCAAGCCACTTGCAAAAGGAAGGTACTTAACAAATTTTATCACAATCGGTCTATTATTTTTTGAGTAATGTGTGTGATACATACATACAAACATATACATACATACATACATACATACATACATACATATATATATATATATATATATATATATATATATATATATATATATATATATATATATATATATATATATATATATATATATAAACATATAAAAATTGAAACTGACCCTGGATGTGTGTTCTAGGGGACTAGTACCCGCTCATATGAGGAAATTTTTTCAAAACTTAAAAGTCGGGATCTCGTCATTAGTGATTTCTTTTAAATAAAATTCACTAAAAAGGCTACATTTCCACATTTTTTTGTAGCATACTGTATATACTGTCACTTCAGGTAGATTATTAACGGAGGAAACTTATTGATAGCAATAAATCTTAAATAAACATGCATATCAAAATAGAACGGGTATTCAATGGATTTCGCATGCGCTTATGTAAATATTTGCTGGCTGTTCCAGACCAGGAGTTGCCGTCGATGTTAAATTTTAAGAATCTGTATAAGGATATATATATATATATATATATATATATATATATATATATATATATATATATATATATATATATATATATATACAGGATGATTCATAAGTGGTGACCAAAAATGTAACAATTTGAACAATTTTAGAGAGGGTATGTCCTATAAAAATTTTTCCTATAATGCTTCATTAAAAAGATATAGGGTGTTGAAGTTGAATTTCAAAAAATAAATTTTCCCAATTTTTTAAAAAGTAGCACATATATTTTGCTGAAACTTCGCATGTGTAGGCTGCTATGTAAGGCGCGTATTCTACCGTAACAATTGAATCGGCTAATCCAGCAGTAGCGCGCGCACATGCATGTCATTGGTTATCCCTCAAGAAAAAAACGGGTAAGCTAATGATATATATATATATATATATATATATATATATATATATATATATATATATATATATATATATATATATATATATATATATATTGAATCTTACTTTCATTCGTGAACAAATTGACTCTCTTGATAATTTTCTGTACGACGCTTATTTTACGAGTAAGCAATGAATCAAGTAATAGTGTTTTAGAGCACAGTTCATGATTTTTAACCAGTCGTTGTTTGGTAGAAAATCGTAATGATACAATTTTATTCCCAGATTGGCCTGAATACACGTACGACATCTTTTTAATATGGAAAATTTAATGTGT
The DNA here is from genome assembly GCA_964006375.1 of Tillus elongatus. NCBI lineage: Eukaryota > Metazoa > Arthropoda > Insecta > Coleoptera > Cleridae > Tillus > Tillus elongatus. The sequence continues at coordinate 136,922,296 of OZ023267.1, read as the reverse complement.
TGATAATTTTTTGTACGACGATTATCTTTGTTGTATTTTAGTAAGTAGTAGTCTGGTTTGCCAAAGTTGTCATTAAGTGTCACTTGACCTTTAGGTTAACAAGTTATTATTTTGAATAGATGTAAGTGGTAAACTTTATAAAATTGGAAAATTTTCTACTCTTGGTGGTGGATGGTGTGATGGATCAACCTTCTACAAGTACTCGGAGGATTGCCACGGAGTTACAATGTTCTCAAAGCTTTGTTTGGAGAACTTTACATCGAGAAGCCTTACATCCATATCATCGACAGAATGTTCATTGCCTTCTATCTGGAGATAATGTGCATCGACGAGTCTTTTGTGAATGGACGTTGGAAATGAACAATCAAAATATCTTATTCCCTAATCTAATCTTCTGGTCTGACGAATCAACATTTACAAGAAATGGTATTTATAATTCTCATAATGAGCATGTCTGGCCATTGGAAAATCCACGTGCAACAAGGACTCGCACATTTCAACATAGATTTTCAATTAATTTATGGTGTGGTATTTTTAACGGCTCACTGTTCATGGAAGTCCTGCCACAACGTTTCAATGGATCTTCGTACTCAGCGCTCCTAGAAAACCGCGTAGAAAACATTCTAGACGACATTCCACTAGCAACAAGATGTATAATGTGGTATCAGCATGATGGTGCACCAGCGCATCATAGGCCAAACGTTGTTACATGGCTACATGAACATTATAATGAAAGATGGATTGGCAGAACTGGACCAATACATTGGCCTGAAAGATCACCGGACTTAAACCCACTTGACTTCTATCTTTGGGGTGATTTTAAGCGACTGGTCTACACTGAACAAATAAATACACCAGAGCAGCTACAACAACTGATAAATAATGCTTTTCGTCGTATTCAAGCTACAATGAATCCTCAAGACATTAAATTTTCCATATTAAAGAGATGTCGTGCGTGTATTCAGGCCAATGGAGGCATTTTTGAACATTTATTGTAATAAATAAATTACTATAAGCCTGATAAAAGTGTATCATTGCGATTTTCTACCAAACAACGACTGGTTAAAAATCATGGACTGTGCTCTAAAACACTATTACCTGATTCATTGCTTACTCGTAAAATAAGCGTCGTACAAAAAATTATCAAGAGAGTAATTTTGTTCACGAATGAAAGTAAGATTCAAAAAATGAAAAAAAAATATCATTGGCTTACCCGTTTTTTTCTTGACGGATAACCAATGACATGTGGGTACGCGCGCCACTGCTGGATTAGCCCATTCAATTGTTATGGTAGAATATGCGCCTTACATAGCAGCCTCAGCCTACACATGCGAAGTTTCAGCAAAATATATGGGCTACTTTTTAAAAAATTGGGAAATTTTATTTTTTGAAATTCAACTTCAACACCCTGTATCTTTTTAATGAAGCATTATAGGAAAATTTTTTATAGGACATACCCTCTCTAAAATTGTTCAAAGAACATGGGTTTCATTTTTGGTCACCACTTATGAATCACCTTATATATATATATATATATATATATATATATATATATATATATATATATATATATATATATATATATATATATATATATATGTCACTAAATTTTAAGAATCCTTATAAGTTTATATATATATATTTGTGTGTGTGTATGTGTATGTATGTATGTATGTGTTCGTCGTAAACGTTTCCGCGGTCATAAGTGTGAGAAATACGTCGTAGTATTAGCCAGAGGAGTAGTTGTTTTTGCTCGCTAGTTTTCTTCCAACCGATTTATTCCTGCTGTACTGTGTGTGCGTGGAAGCTGCTGTGAAAGCCTAGAACCGTCACAACCACAACATTCGAGATGGATCTGTGCGCTATTCTCCATTGAATATTATGACATGCCTCCCTTAAGGCCACTTGTTGGAGCGCAGGAGTGGTATACTGAAGAGTGCATAAGGAGGACGAAACCGGTCTGTGTATCCGGCTATATATATATATATATATATATATATATATATATATATATATATATATATATATATATATATATATATATATATATATATATATATATATATATATATATTGCTATGGTATTGCACTTTCATTTGTTGAGCATGAGAATTTTAATTTTAATGGGTTTTTATCTTTCTTACAAAGTACTTATTTTTATTGCCCATTTAAAGTATTAACATTGATAAAAATGAAATTATTGCCAATATTTATTTACTTATCGTTGTATGTGCAAATTTTTCTCTTATCTCACGGGTAGAGTTCTAATATTGGGCTATCATTTTATGTTTTGATTTAGGTTATTTGTATTTTTTATATTCATGTTAATCCAGAGATCCCAGCAATTGTTCTCAAAAAATGCGCACCAGAACTTGCTCGTGTCCTGACTCGTGTGTTTCAGAGATCTTACAATAGAGGCATATTCCCTAGTAACTGGAAAACTACTCGAGTACAACCCGTCCTCAGAAAAGGATCCAAAGCGCATCCTAGCAACTACAGGCCTATTTCTGTCCTTTCTGTCGTCTATAAAGTGGTGGAAAAGTATGTAAACACCGAATTACTAAAGTTTATTGAAAAACACAGTCTAATCCACGACAGGCAGTATGGATTCCGTCAGCGCAGATCAACTGCCGACCTCCTTTCCTTTCTCACCCATTCTTGGAACAAGTCTTTGGAACTACACGGTGAATCCCAGATTGTCGCTCTAGACATATCCAAAGCACTCGACCATGTCTGGCACGCAGCGCTGCTTAATAAACTTCCGGCCTATGGCCTACCACCAAAACTCTGTACCTGGACAGCAAATTTTCTCCCCAACCGTAGCATTTCTGTCGTCGTGGATGGCCATTCATATAAACTGTATTCAATTAATGCAGGAGTCATTCAAGGTTCAGCTTTAGCCCCTACTTTGTTTCTTCTTCACATCACTGATCTCCTCTCTAGCACACCCAACCCAGTTCACAGTTACGTGGACGACAGCAACCTCTACTCAAATATACAATATTTTGAGCCTGTCTCTTTAGCCCAATTAGATGAGGATCGCAGACTCATGGAGGGTTCTGTCTCTGTGGATCTCCAAAAAATATTAGACTGGGGAAGTAGAAATCTGGTACAATTCAACTCCACCAAATCTCAGTCGTGCTTTCTATCTCATAAGAGATACACCAACCCTAGACCCATCACAATGAACAACCAAGTTATTCAAAGTAATGAGTCCTTTTCGCTTGTTGGCATTTCTGTGGATCGAAATCATAATTGTCACCAACATGTCACATCAATTGCAGAAGCGGCTAATAAGAAATTAGGTTTCCTCTTCCGGGCTAGCAAATACTTTCCACCAGCTAATATCTATACCTTATATACTTCACAAATAAGGTCAAACCTCGAATACTGCTCCCACATCTGGGATGCTGCTGCCGCTTCTACACTCGCTATCCTGGACTCTATTCATAAGAGAGCTATAGGTCTCATCGGTGATCCTACCCCCACCCAAAGGCTGCCATCCCTTGCCCACCACTGTGCCGTTCGTGACCTCTCTCTCTATTTTTTTTATAGATATCTGCACGGGCACTGCTCAGAGGAGCTTTTTTCCATAGTACCTCCACCTGCTGCCCCCAACAGATCTACCAGGGGAACAAAGCGAATGCACCCTTTTACTGTCCAGGTCACCAGACATAGAACATCTTGTTATGCCCGCTCTTTTGTCCCGAGGACTTCCAAGTTGTGGAATCCCTTGCCGGCACATGTTTTCCTTCTCCTCCGAACCTCCAAACCTTCAAGTCCAGATTTAACAAGTTGCCTCTTTCCTTCTTGTCGACACCCACAGTACGGTAGTATTTAGGCTGTGAGCCCTCGTGGTGTGTTGTTGAAATAAACAAATAAAAAATAAAAAAAGATACGTTGGCTAGAAAATAAGTTTTTTCGGGAGTATTTTAAGTTTATTTTAGTAAACTTTTGGTACATTTTCAAACAATAAACTTGCTTTGATGAAATATGGTACATTGTTTCTACTATAATATAGGTTAGCCTGGTAACCAAATTTGATACCCGCTTTCATTAAAAAGAGACACATTTGCTATTAAAAACGTTTTTATGAAAATTTGGTTCCATAACGCACTTGCTGCGTCCAGACTTTTTATAAATATGCAGAATAATTATTGAGAATTATTAGTGAATTTTTATTAAAAAAATTCACTAATAGAGAGGTATCGATGGTGAGACCCATATCCGGGGTCAGTTTCGATTTTTATATGTTTATATATGTATATATATATATATATATATATATATATATATATATATATATATATATATATATATATATATATATATATATATATATATATATATATATCCGTCTAATAACTCAAAAACTAATTAACTGATTTCGATGAAGTGACTTTCTTTTATTAATGGCTTGGATGAGTTCGCCAGAAAAATCGGACGGGGTTTTCCGAGAAAATTTTGAGTTTTCTTTCGAAAAAAATTTTTTTCTCCGAAAGTAACAAAGCTGTTTTAATAAAATTTACTATATATGTTGCCTTGGGAGACATATTACTACGTACTGAAATTCAACTTTCTAAGTTTTCAGGAAATTGAGTTATTCAAATTTTAAATTTTCTTTTGATTTTCTTTTTCTCCGAAAATTACAAAGCTTTTTAAATGAAATTTGGTGGATATCTTGCGTTAGGAAAGACCTTACTACACACCAAAATTGAACTCTCTAAGTTTATAGAAAATTGAGTTATTCAAATATGAAGCATTTAATAAAAATTCACTATCATAGCGCACTTGCTGCGTCCCGAGATTTTTTATTCCATTTGCCTGTTCCATACTGTATGCTACGAAACTACTATCAAGTAGATAATGTATTAGAAAAACGTTGAACGTTTATTTAAAACAACCCAGACAAACTACGTGTCTTAAAGGTTACTATCTTTTAATTTTGACAGACTGCGTTTCTGGGAACTCCACTAAATTACACAGAAAACCGGAAATTTCACTTTCGACTATCGTTGGCAATTATATGCAAGTTCTGAATCATCATATCCTCCATGGAAATCATTCTGAATTTGTTTATATGTATCTTTTGTTTCCTGCTTCCAAAAACAAGTCTATGTATCTAGATTATAACTGACGTCTATAATTATCTACAATTATTCTAATTTTGCGGTGGGACGATAAAATTCTGGTTAAAAGTTCATGTCAGATAAGATGACTTATTTAAATAAATATAATTTTTTTAGTTTTCTGTGTTTAAAAATACGTTTTAGTGAATTTTCGTAGAAAAAATTCACTAATGGGGAGATCCCGACTTTTGAATTTTGAAAACATTTTTGCAAATGAGCGCGTCTTGGACCCCTAGAATCCATATCCGGGGTCAGTTTCAATTTTTATGTTTATATATATATATATATATATATATATATATATATATATATATATATATATATATATATATATATATATACATATATATATATATATATATATATATATATATATATATATATATATATATATATATATATATATATATATATATATATATATATATATATGTCACACCGATAACTCAAAAAAGAATAAAATAATGGGCCGATTTTCATAAAATTTGGCATGTACCTTCCTTTCGTAAATGGCTTGGTTAAGTTCGTTATTCAGGAAAATCGGACGAGGTTTACCAGGAAAATTTTGAGTTTTCATTCGAAAAAAATTTTTATCTCAAAAAATAAAAAAGCTATGATAACTAAATTTGGTAGATAGGTTTACGATATAAAAAGTAAACTATACACCAAAATTTGGATTTCTGTTACAAGAAAAAAAAGTTATAATAATAAAATATTTTGTGCCAGATCATTTCTTTGAAAATTCACCACCATAACGCACTTACTGCGTCCAGGCTTTTTTAACATTAACTAGTAATACTCATTATAATTAATTAACAAAAGTCCTGGCGCAGCAACTAGGAAAGGAGAAAAATCTGGACGCAGCAAGTGCGTTATGGAAGTGAATTTTCATAAAAATGTTTTTAATTACAAATATATCGCTCTAATGCGAACACGCATCAATTTAGTTACCGGTATAACCTATATAGTAGGAACAATGTATCATATTTTATCAAAATAATTTTTTGAAAATGTACACAAATTTTCGGAAAATAAATTAAATGTTTCTGAGAAAACTGGTCTCCCAGCCAATGAACCTTAGGTTAATAGCAAATTGAGTTATTGAAATTTAAAACATTTAATGAAAATTCGCAACCAAAACGCCCTTGCTGCGTTCATACAAAAATTTTCCGAAAATACAGATAAATGTTGGTTTCCTAACCAACAAAACTTACGTTAATAGCAAATGAGTTATTGAAATTCGGAGGATTTAATGAAAATTTGCTACCAAAACGCACTTACTGCGTCCAGATTTTTTCTTACAAACATGCATCATATTTCGATAAAAAATGTTAAAATGCACTAACGAATTTGTTCTACGAAAATTAGCTAAAAATTATAGACCGTTAAACCATAAACTTCACTAAACCTACAGCGAAAGCATCAACTTAACTAAACCGACAGCCAAAGCATCAGAGAAAGTGTCTATTTGAAATGAATTTTCTGGAAATATTTTAGTAAAATGAAGGACAATGACGATTGAAACTAAGACTTCAGGCTTTGTAAAACATTATTCTTGAGACATTTTCCTTCCATAGCTCATATTAGTTTCAGGTTAATTGCCTAAATATTACCAATTTTGACGTTTAAAATCCCGACTTTTGACGTTTTGAGGAAAACCCAAATTTATTTTTCTTTAAATGCCTGTAACTTTTTTGTCCTTTAACCTACAGAGTTAAATTTTGGTAGGTAACTTATCTATAATGATATAAACCCGCGTATGGAATTTGGTTGCCGATTTTGACGTTTTAAATCGCAACTTTGACGTTTTGAGGAAAACCCCAATTTATTTTTCTTTAAATGCTTATAACTTTTGGTCTTCTGACCTACATAGCTAAATTTTGGTAGGTAACTTACCTATAAGGATATACACCCCCGTACCAAATTTGGTTGCCCTTACTTTGTTAATTCCGCAGATATATATATTTTTCAATTTTTTTCGAAAGAAAACACAAAATTTTCCGAGAAAACCTCGGCGGATTTTCCTGGCTAACGAACTTATCCAAGTCACTTGCGAAAGGAAGGTACTTACCAAGTTTTATCAACAAAATCGGTTCATTATTTTTTAAGTTATAGGTGTGACACATAAATATATATATATATATATATATATATATATATATATATATATATATATATATATATATATATATATATATATATATATATATATATATATATATATATAAACATATATAGTCTAAAACCGACCCCGGATTTGGGTTGCAGGGGTCCTAAATAGCGCTCATTTGAAGACATTTTTTCAAAATTCGAAAGTCGGGATCTCCCCATTAGTGAATTTTTTTAAAGAAAATTCACTAAAAAGAGATAAAAAGACATTTAATTGTAACAATTAAAACATTTGGTTGTTGCCTTGTGATTCTTCAGAACCCATAGACTCACCGAATATGTTAGAGCTGTGTTTCCCAAATTCCTAGAAATCGCGGACCCCCAAAGTTAAACACTAATACCATGAACAGTTTCGTTACAAAAAAATAGTGCTGCAAATTGAATCATAACTTTCACATAGCTGTCATACATTTATCCTCTTCAGAAAGACGTTCTCATGGAATGAATTTAGTGCCCATGACTTGACCACATAGAAAATATTTGTATTGCTGTTACTCATAAACTTTTGAAACGTTATATTACTCGAGTTCTATTGAAAAACTGTCAATTTTCACCAAATCATCCCTTATTTATCCACTACCTCCTGAAGCGATCTTACCCAAAAACAATTCCAGTCGTTCCTTTGTGGGCTGCTAACTGGATACCAAATTTGAAGATGATATCACGATTCGTTCGAAAGTTATTGCGCCTATTAATAGACAGACGTACATGTGGACAGGCCAACAGACCGACTGACCGCCACAGTCAAAAAAATTTTCTTTCCAGAATCAAGTTTTCTATACGTTTTGAGAAAACAAAATAACAAAAACGATTTTCTAAAACAAATTTATCGTTGCCTGTGAAGCTCATTGTGTCATTTTTAAAATTTAGTACCCACGCTGTTTTTATACAGTGTGGCGCATTGATAACGAAACAGACCGATTTGCGCCCAGAGACATTTTTTTAAGAAACGCTGAAACACGTCAATTTTAATATTGAGGGGGACATGTTTTGACAATAAACTGAACATTGTCACATCAAACCCTTAAGGGTGGTGATAACAACCCTTGTATTTTAAATAGGGAACATGGGTTGAGTGTTACATCATTTGAAAGCTCTTTCTTTTCTGAATTAAGCACACTAATTTTTTTGGAAGTTTTATCAACTCGTTTAAAAATTATTCACAGTTGGAGTTGCAAGAACCTATTTCATTCATTGTGAGATGCACTGATTAGTCAATTTTTCGTTAAAAAAAACTAAAAAACAAAACCAAACGTTCAAAAATGTTTATTTAGTGGAGTAAGTGTTCAAATTGTTGACCACCAGCTTCCATACAAAAGTACAAATTTTGTTCAAAACGAGCTCTGACATTCTGGCGCATTTGTGAAGTTATTAGACGGCATTCTTTAGCAATGCGTCGTCGTAATTCTTCCAGAGACTCCGGTTCTGTTGCGTAAATTCTACTCTTTAAATGGCCCCATAGAAAGAAGTCTAAATGAGTTAAATTCGGTGATCTAGGGGGCCACTCAATAGCACCTCTACGCCCAGTTCATTGCTCTGGAAACTCTCTATTCAAAAACTCCCTAACACGTTGTTAAAATGCGGAGGAGCTCCATCTTGTTGAAATACTAATTGATTTTCTTGATAGCAATCATCATTTTCAACAATGTCAATTAATAGAGGGTAAACGATATCTTCTAGTAACTCCAAATACGTTTCGTCACTCAAATTGCCATTAAGAAAAATTGGTCCGATTAAACGGTCTCCAAAAAATGCCAGTCCAGACATTCAATTTCTGTGGAGTTTGAGTGTGGCCTTCTTGAAAATTTCTTGGATTATTATCTGCCCAAGAACGACAATTATGACGATTGACTGTAGAGTTAATAAAAACGTACACTCGTCTGAAAAACAGATATTGAACAGAAAGTTTCCGTTGTCAGCTATTCGTACAGTCATAACTTCACAAAACTCCAGCCGCCGATCAAAATCATCTTCATTCAGTTGTTGTACAAGATGAATTTTATACGGGTGAAATTTATGATGCTTCAATATTCGCTGAATAGTTCTTCTTTTGATGTTTGAAACAGTGGCCAATTTTCCCGTGCTCAAAGTTAGGTCTGCAGCAATTTGTCCTAAAATTTCAATCTTAGTAGTCTCATTTCTAACCGGAAATTCACGTTCAGGATCCCGTTTTTTGTTGGCTACTGAACCACTTTGTCGAAACTTTGCAACTAACTCGAAAATGTATTTTCTGTTAACATGTCTGTTCGGATGTCGTTCATTAAACAAATTTGCTGTACGGTTGGCACAGTCATCGTTTTTGAAAAAAAGAGTAATTATTTCAACTCTTTCTTCTACAGAATACATCATTGTGAAATTAATTTTCGGTAGTCCTATCAAGATCAAACCGACCGATAAACTGAAATAATAAACCGCATTTCTCTCATTCCGATAAGCAATGTTCTGATAGTCAATTTTTTGTTTACAAACCAACAAAACATTGACTATCAGCACATTCTTATCGGAATTAGTGAAATGCTTTTTTGCATCTTCAACTGTGAACAATTTTTAAACGAGTTGATAAAACTTCCAAAAAAATTAGTGTGCTGAATTCATAAAAGAAAGAGCTTTCAAATGATGTAACACTAGACCCATGTTCCCTATTTAAAATGTAAGGGTTGTTATCACCACCCTTAAGGGGTTGATGTGACAAAGTTGAGTTTTATGTCAAAACATGTCCCCCTCAATATTAAAATTGTGTGTTTCAGAGTTTCTTAAAAAACAAATTTCTCTGGATGCAAATCGGTCTGTTTCGTTTTCAATGCGTCACCCTATATAGGTTTAAGTATGTATCAAAACTGAAGACTCTAGTTTAATGGGAAGTTAAATTGTCACTATTTGGAATATTTTTACGTAAATTGGCTACCATAACGCACTTGCTGCACCTCAACCCCTTTCAACATTTTATTACTATTGCTGTATCCATACTTTCTGAAAGTGAAATAAATAAATATAAACAATACAAAATTTTGAAATTAAAATTTTCATGATTTACACTGTACATCTGTTTATAGGTTAAACTACTGCATGATATTATGTAGTTTCATTTACCTCAAATTTTCCATATACGACATGAAGAGTAAATAATACTGAAAATTCACGAAAAACTAAAAGTAAACAATAAGTACCTTATTCTAAGATTCTAAGGCATTAGCTGAGTCGATTTCGAGGTTATCTTCCTCTTATTATTTGTTTATAACGTCTGTAAACAAAGAAGAAGAAGACTATAACCTCGAATTCGACTTCCTCCCTACTGTCAGTTTGTAAAATAACAAATGACAATGACAAATAACTAGCTGGCGTTGTCAGATTTAACTAGGAAATGGCGATGGATTTTAAATGCCCTGACGAATGGGAAGCTTAATATTTAATAATAATTAATTTATACCTAATAAAACCTAGGTCTAGATTGCCTTTAAACAAATTAAACCATTTTCATTTAAATTTTTATTTGTTACTATATATTTTTCTGACACCTTCAAATTCAGATGACAGTTTTGGCAAATGCAACCCCGCCGAATGTTTAGTGTAGCATATTTTTGTAGTCTGCTGGTTTGAAGTTTAATTTGGAGCATTTGTTTGCAATAGCAGAGTGACCCTGATATATCTGTCTGACCTTGTCTAACATTATAGGCATCCATTCAGAGGTTATATCGTAAATTTTTTATATTTATTTGGTTATAACTGAGAATTTATTGAACCGATTAAGTTCAAATTTGGTAGAGAAGACCACTGATACGATACCTACGTGCTTGTAAAGTTTTAGTTTCATATTTTTAGTAATTTAATAGATATTGCATTTTCAAACAGTTTTCGCATTTTTTTCTGAAAGTATGTGAGTGTCAAAATTGTCACTTATCCAAGCTATTAATAAAATTGAAAAAAGAATTGCCAAATTTGGTTTCGATTGGTGAAGTCTTTTTGAGTTATCGGTTGGATACTTATATATATATATATATATATATATATATATATATATATATATATATATATACATATATATATATATATATATATATATATATATATATATATATATATATACATATATATATATATATATATATATATATATATATATATATATATATATATATATATATATATATATATATATATATATATATATATATATATACTTTTCAACTGACCTTGGATTTGGGTTTTTTGTGGCTCTATTTTGCGCTCATTTGAAAAAAATTTCCAAAAATCTTAGCATGAATACCTCTCTATTAGTGAATTTTCTTAATGAAAATTCACTAAGAGCAAACATATCTGATAAGTACGTCATGCATATCCAAGAAAAATCGTTGAGTCTTCCAGGTAAATCAAATTTATTTTGATTTAGAAAAATACGCACTTCATCACGCAGTTAAAAATCGAGTCAAAATCCTTCCCCAGGACAGCCATTCAAACTTCTGTATGTAAAAGAAGTTGAACGTGTTCACTACCTGCCCCATCACATATTGCTTGGAAAACGCGGGAGTTTAACGGTCTGGCCCTAATAAAATTAGTAATTTTCACAATTTCATCCAACGTTGACTATGATGGCGGAATATTTTTCGAAGCTAGCGCTTCCCTATGGATACAGACAGCAATGAGTTCATCTTACATTAGGTGCAATCTTTCTTACGCGAGCCACAACTCCAGACATAACACGGGCCCCGTCTGTACTTAAACTAACACATTTGCCTCACAAAGTATTAGATTCAGTAAAAAAAAAACCATTGAGAGCTTTAAACACACAGTCAGCCATAACACGCATTAGCTCCGGTAAAAACACAAAGTGTTCATGAATTTCACCACCATAGTTGTAACGAACAAATAGTTGGTGAAATTTTAAATTTTAGAAGCCTACTATTCTACATCAATTATACAAGAAATGTGTCAGTTTTTAAAATGACTCGTTTTAGGAAATCGAGTTTTGGTTTGTCTTAAGACTTAAATACCATTATGTGAATCGTTTGTAAATAGAAACTATATAGAGAACTATGATCATGTAGAGAAATAGAGCCTTGGTGTTCCAGTGGTGAGAACGGGTGCCTCTGGACCCAAGGGTACTAGCTTCGATTCCCACTTCACTTTTTCAGTACATACTGCAAAATTAATATCACTCAAGGTTGTGGAATTGTGTTTGAGCCAGTTGAATGTCTTCGCGTTCCGCCCTTCTGAGGGGACGTAAAGCCGCCGGTCCTGTGTACCATGCGATGTTGGATACGTTGAAGACCCTACCCTACTTACAGAAAGGCAGGGGGTTTGGTAACATTTCCAGTATAGTGCGGTGCAATTTCTCCCTAGCGTCGGTGATTGGCCATAGTCGCGGAAATAGACCGACGTTAAAGAAAGAAAAAAATATAATGAAATCGTTGTTGAACCATAACAAAATGTTAACCCCAGTTAGTTATTTCTCCCTTTTTTTTCAGATGATGATAGTCCTGTGGTAAGAAGGCCAGGAAGGCCGAAAACCAGAACGTCGAGCAAGAATGAGGGTAAGTAAGAGATTCATTAATTGTTGTTGCCCTTACTTGGTGAAACCCTTCCTTACTAAATGCAGACGTAAAGACTATTTCTCTGGCTTCACAATTGTTTATTAGCGAATTTTTTAAAAAAAAAATCTTAAGGGGAGATCTGTGTTTATATATATATATATATATATATATATATATATATATATATATATATATATATATATATATATATATATATATCCGACCGATAACTCAAAAAATAATGGACCGATCTTGATAAAATTTGCAGAGTACCTTCCTTTTGCAAGTGGCTTGGATAAGTTCGTTAGCCAAGAAAATCGGACCAGGTTTTCCCGGGAAATTTTGTATTTTCTTTATAAAAAAATTCATATCTCCAGAAGTAACAAAGTAAGGGCAACCAAATTTGGAACACGTGTTTATATTATAAAGAGTGAACTCTGTACCGAAATTTAGGTCCCTAGCTTTAAAGAAAAAGAAGTTATGGGCAGTTAAAGCAACAAATTTTGGAGTTTTCCTCAAAACGTCAAACTCGCAATTTTAAACGTCAAAATTGGCAATGTTTAGGCAAAGAATGTGAAACAAATACCGTTTGTGAAAAGAAAATGTTGCAAGAAGAGTGTTCTGCGAACCCTTAAGTTTCAGATTCAACCGTCATTGCCCTTCATTTTACTAAAATATTTACAGAATATCCATTTCAAATAGACCCTTTCCCTGATGTTTTGGTTGTCAGTTTAGTTAAGTTTGGTGGCTTTTTGGAGAGTTATTTGCAGGTTTAGTAAAGTTTATGGTTTAACGGTCTATAATTTTTTTTAGCTAACTATCGTAGAACAAATTCGTTAATGCATTTTTGCATTTTTGTTTAAATATGATGCGTTTGTAAGAAAAAAATATGGACGCAGTAAGTGCGTTTTGGTAGCGAATTTTCGGTAAATTTGCAGTTTGGCTCCCGAACGCTTTTCAAAAAACTGTTTTCAGAAACTTGCCCCCATCCCCCCTGGATCCACAAACCCCAAAAAAAATTTCTTGTTCACACCCCCCAAGAAAGTTACGGGACCAGGAGTGAGTAGGGGTGCATAATTTTTTTTTAGCTAAATTTCATAGAACAAATTCGTTAATGCATTTTTGCATTTTTGTTTAAATATGATGCGTTTGTAAGAAAAAAATATGGACGCAGTAAGTGCGTTTTGGTAGCGAATTTTCGGTAAATTTGCAGTTTATCTCCCGAACGCTTTTCAAAAAACTGTTTTCAGAAACTTGCCCCCATCCCCCCTGGATCCACAAACCCCCAAAAAAATTCTTGTTCACACCCCCCAAGAAAGTTACAGGACCAGGAGTGAGTAGGGGTGCATAATTTTTTTTAGCTAAATTTCATAGAACAAATTCGTTAATGCATTTTTGCATTTTTTGTTTAAATATGATGCGTTTGTAAGAAAAAAATCTGGACGCAGTAAGTGCGTTTTGGTAGCGAATTTTCGGTAAATTTGCAGTTTAGCTCCCGAACGCTTTTCACTGTTTTCAGAAACTTGCCCCCATCCCCCCTGGATCCACAAACCCCAAGAAAAATGTCTTGTTCACACCCCCCAAAGAAGTTACGGGACCAGGAGTGAGTAGGGGTGCATAATTTTTTTAGCTAAATTTCATAGAAGAAATTCGTTAATGCATTTTTGCATTTTTGTTTAAATATGCTGCGTTTGTAAGAAAAAAATCTGGACGCAGTAAGTGCGTTTTGGTAGCGAATTTTCGGTAAATTTGCAGTTTAGCTCTCGAACGCTTTTAAAAAAACTGTTTTCATAAACCTGCCTAGGCCCCCACCCCCCTGGATCCACAAACCCAAGAAAAATTTCTTGTTCACAATCCCCAAGGAAGTTACGGGACCAGGACGAGTAGGGGTGTATAATTTTTTTTTTAGCTAATTTTCGTAGAACAAATTCGTTAATGCATTTTTGCCTTTTTTATCGAAATATTATGCGTTTCTAGGAAAAAATCTGGACGCAGTAAGTCCGTTTTGGTAGTGAATTTTCGGTAAATTTGCAGTTTAGCTTCCGAACGTTTTTCAAAAAACTTTTTTCAGAAACCTGCCCTTCTCCCCCCATGGATCTACAAACCCCAAGAAAAATTTCTTGTTCTTACCCCCCAAGGAAGATACGGGACCAGGAGTGAGTAGTGGTGCTGAGCGGGGTAGGTAGTAAAAAGGAAATATGAGCAGAAAATTCGAATAAGGCGGGCTTGAAAGCTGTCTTTTTCACATCTTGAAGCCATATCTCCCTTAAACCTACCCCGCACACCACCCCTATTCACTCCCAGTCCCATAACTTCCTTGGGGGTGTAAACAAGAAATTTTTCATGTGGTTTGTGCATCCAGGTGGGGTCCTAGTAATGTTTCTGAAAACAATTTGTTGAAAAGCGTTCGAGAGCTAATCTGCAAATTTACCGAATTTTCATTAAATCCTTCAAATTTCAATAACTCAATTTGCTATTAACGTAAGCTTTGTTGGATAGAAAACCAACATTTAAGTTTATTTTCGAATTTTTTTTGTACATTTTCAAACAATAAGTAATTTTGATAAAATATAGTACATTGTTTCTACCACATAGGCTATACCGGTAATCAGATTGATGCCTGCTCGCATTTGCTATTAAAAATATTTTTATGGAAATTCACTTCCATAACACATTTGCTGCATCTAAACTTTTGAAAAATGTTTATATATTTTCAAACAATAAATTGATTTCAATGAAATATGGTACATTGGTTCTATATAGGCAACCAAGTTTGATGCCTGCTTTCATCAAAGAAAGACATTTGCTATTAAAAATATTTTAAAGAAAATTCGCTACCATAACGCACTTGCTGCGTCTAGAGATTTTTTTCTTCTCTGTCAGGCAGCGAAACCGGTTACACAGAAGAAAACAAAAATTTGTGAATCCAGAGAAAAAGTCTTTACGTCTGTATTAAGTAAGAGATATTTGATTTTTGTCTAGATAGTATATTTTGCAATTTTGTGCGTAATTTAACGCATTTATTGTCAAGACAATTTTATGTAATATATATACAAGATACTTCAAATTCGAGCCTCATCATTGGGATCTTGTAAACCGTAAGAGATACGAGAATAGTTAAATTGGGGCAAAGTTGCACGACTAACAGTTGTACTTCAGAGCAACTTTATAAAGTTAAATTTATTTAACTTCAGTTACAACAGTACAGTTATTTGTACAATATAATATAATTTAATACAATACAATTCGTCCCATGTGGGTCCTGGGACTAACTAAAAGAATAGGCCTGTCGTAAGAGGCGACTAATCGGAGTAGGTAGGTGGTAGTGGACTTTTCCTTTACGTGATAGTAAAGTATTTTTGTTCACGCCCGAAGAGGTCCCACCCCTTACATCAAGGGGTCCCGGTGAAGTCCCAACGGACGTTTCCGGTTCTGCTGTATGAGTCGGTTTCCCTAAAATGATGATGGCCCCTCCTTGTACAAAAGATTCCGGAGATGAAATACCCCTCCATTCGGATATCTGGGAAGAGGGGTGTGCAGGGGGCGCCGGCATCAAGATTTAACATATCCTTCCCGAATATATGTGGCCTAAATTCTAACCTGAACTCCGTCCACCATTTCCTCCAGGCTAATAGGCTCCAACTCCTCTTCCTCACCGAAACCCAAATTAGTGCCAAAACAGCCACTAATCACCTTAATTTCCTGGGGTATGAGCTCCTTACTTCCTTTAGATTGCATGGAGGTGTGTGCGCATACGTCCGTAGCAATCTACCCTGCACCAGACTCCCCAATCTGGAAGAAAATACATACTTTGGATGAAAGTCTCTCTCAGGGCTGCAACTAAATTCATCTGTTGCATTTACCGGTCATCTTCTGACAACAACTTTGTCCAGCTCTTCGACTACCTTTATGAAAAAACCGACCATCTGATTTCTGAATATCCTTTCTCCGAGGTCACTATTCTTGGTGACTTTAATGTTCATAGTAAGGAATGGCTAAGATGCTCTCTTCTCTTAATACCAGGAAAGCCTCTGGCCTTGGCGAGATCCCAGCAATTGTTCTCAAAAAAATACGCACCAGAACTTGCTCCTGTCGTCTGTTTCAGATATTTTACAATAGAGGCATATTCCCTAGTAACTGGAAAACTGATCGAGTACAACCCGACCCCAAGAATGGATCCAAAGCGCTTCCTAGCAATTACAGGCCAATTTCTCTCGTTTCAGTCGTCTCTAAAGTCACCCATTCTTGGAACAAGTCTATGGAACTACACGGTGAATCCCAAATTGTCGCTCTAGACATATTCAAAGCATTAGACCAGGTCTGGCACGCAGCGCTGCTTAATAAACTTCCGGCCTATGGCCTACCACGAAAACTCTGTATCTGGACAGCAAATTTCCTTTACAACCGGAGCATTTCTGTTGTCGTGGATGGCCATTCCTCTAAACTGTATCCAATTAATACAGGAGTCCCTCAAGGTTCAGCTTTAGCCCCTACTTTATATCTTCTCCACATCAATGACCTCCTCTCTAGCACATCCAACCCAGTTCACAGTTACGCAGATGACAGCACTCTTCACTCAAATATATAATGTTCTAAGCCTGTCTCTTTAGCCCAATTAGATGAGGATCGCAGACTCATGATGGGTTCTGTCTCTGTGGATCTCCACAAAATATTAGACTGGGAAGTAAAAATCTTGTACATTTCAACTCCACCAAATCTTTGTCTTGCCTTCTATCTCAAAAGAGATACACTAGCCCCAGACCCATCACAACAACCAAGTTATTTAAAGTAATGAATCTTTTTCACTTGTTGGCATTTCTGTGGATCTAAATCTCAATTGGCACCAATATGTCACATCAATTGCAGAAGCGGCTGCTAAGAAATTAGGTTTCCTCTTCCGGGCTCGCAAATACTTTTACCAGCTGATTTCTATAGATAGATAGATAGATAGATAGATAGATAGATAGATAGATAGATAATTTATTTTCGCCTTCTTGCCATAATACATGGATAAGCTCGTCACAATAGTTATAAAAAATATAACAAGAACACAAATATATAATACAGTACAGTATAAAAACAATTATGCTGTTTAGTTACAAAAAAAACAAAGATAAAAGTTCACAATGTGAAAAACACAACGCTTGAAACAATGAGATAAAAACATCTGTATACACTTATATAGACCGCAATATAACAAAAATACACATGAACAATATTAAGCAACAAAACAATCAAGTACAAAAACATCAAAAAAGATTCCAGTTAAATCATCTGCCTCACAGAGCACGAAACAAACTCATCGACCGCATAAAATGATCGCTCACTTAAATATTTTTTTAGACCGGCTTTAAAAGTTCTTATGTTTCCAGTGGACTTTACACTTTCCGGAAGCAAATTGTACAAAACACTACCCGCATACACAGGGGATTTCTTGTACGCCATTCTTTGAAAATGGTTTAAATTAATGTGACTGCAGTGCCTAGTGGAATACGAATGATTGTCTGAATGTCTAGGCAACATATGTTTTTTGCCATGTATGAAACTCAGTACCTTATAAAGGTAAATTTCTACCAACGTCTTAACTTTCTTTTGCTTAAAAAGTTCTCGGCATGACTCAGAGTTGTGCATATCAAAAATTACCCTTAGTATTCTCTTTTGAAGCACAAAAACCCTGTTAACATCTATGGACTGACCCCAGACAACAATGCCGTATGACAGCAATGGATACACCTCCGAATAGTAGACAGAAAGCAAATGTTGGTCACTTAGAGAGTTCTTAAGATTGTATATCATAAAATACGCCGACTTAAGCCTGCCACAGACGTAATTAACATGCGACCTCCAGGACAAGTGCTGATCAACCGTGACCCCAAGGAACCTTCCCTCCGTAGCACAGCAGTGCATTCCATCCCCAAGTTGCAGAATGAGAGGCAGTCGGTGGCAACTCCTGAACTCTACGAACGATGTTTTATCATGGTTTATGATTAGGTGGTTTGCTTTGCACCACTCACCAAACTTTCGCATTAAGGTGTTTACCTTTTGACTTACCTCGTCACCATCATGACCAGACACAGCCACGGTTGTGTCGTCCGCGTACATGAACATGAACACCCTACCCACCTTTATGTAGTCGGGCAGGTCATTCACATACAAAACAAACAGCAACGGACCCAAAATACTACCCTGCGGAGTGCCCAAATTTATCTCATATGAATCCGAAAAAGTGCCCCCAACCGAAACCACCATTCGTCTATCATTTAGAAATGACAAAAACCAGTCATTTGCTGGTCCACGTATACCCAGGCATCGCAATTTTTCGCCTACATAACCCGGATTAAGCGTGTCAAACGCGCGCGATAGGTCGAACATGACAGCTACCACGTGCATACCCTTATCTAAATCCTCGTGAAGGTGTTGTATAAAATCACTAGTAGCTTCCTCCGTAGATAAACCACTCCGGAAACCATATTGACACTTGGTGACCAAACTATGTTTTCGTAGGAATATTTCAATTCTGTTGGCCATCGCTTTCTCCATTATCTTAGAAAACACGCTCAATATGGATATTTGCCTATAGTTTAGGATATTAAAACTATCTCCCTTTTTAGCAACCGCAACTACTTTTGCTTTCTTTAATTGCACAGGAAAACTGCCGCAAGTTATTGACAAATTCAATATGTCACAGATATAAGATGCTATTATCTTCGAGTACTGCTTTATAACAGAGATGGGCACCTCGTCAATACCAGTAGACTTTTTCTTTTTCAGTTTCTTTATAACGTTTTCAATCTCCAGAGAAGTAAACGGGTACAAAAATAACGATTCCCTATTTATCAATGAAGTTGTACAAGAATTGCTGTTAGAGTTGTTAAAATGCAATCGTACCTGGTTTTGGGCGTCCTGTGAGAAAAAGTTACCAAATAGATTCCCTATAATTTTTGGATTTTTGACTATTTTATCGTTATGTTCAATTATTATTGACTTATTTTTGCCACTTTTCTTCCCAGATTTATAATTAACAATTGACCAAAGCGTTCTTGTTTTGTTATCTGAATTTTGTATCAAGTTATGATAATAGTCCTGTTTTTCCTGCTGTATTTTCATGCTAAGTTGTTTTTTGTATTTTTTGTAATCATTTGTTACCTGGTCATCATTACAATTCTTTTTAATCCAGTTGAGAGTTTTCAAATTTTCGCAACATCTTCTTACCTTATATACTTAACTTAACTCAGTCGAGTCAACGATGGTTGTTACTTCGAGCCAAACGGAAAGAGATTCGATTATGGGAAAGTTTTTTTAGAGATCTTTTTCACATATTATTTAAAATCAATGGAATTTATTAAAAATATTTCAGCTGTCAGAACAAAATTTCTGTTATGAACATGACATATCGTCTAAGCAGTTATCAAAAACAAATAATGCATTAACTAACAATGTTTTCTGTAAAAAAAGACCTTGGCCAACGTGTTAAATATTTCGAAATATCCAAATTAAATTCTATTGTCTTTTAAGTGTTTTGCTCTGCACTTTAGGTTGCGTTGTTTGCTTTGAAAACGATTTCTTGACGTCTTGTGTTATATTAATAATTAATGATTTACTTTGTGCTCATTGTTTGCTTTTAATTTTATTCTTGTTTATTATCTTGTGTGTTTTTCTGAGTACTTCTGAGTAATTATTATAATTATTGTACGAGGTGAGCGTAAAAATTTCCTGGCTTGACCATGATAGAAACGGCGTACACTTACAATTAAATTTTATTTCTTAACATGCCCCCACACCTTAACATCAATGCACTTATTACATCGTTTTAGCACCAATTCGTTGAAGTCCATGAGATGAATAATCTCACAATCCCAAAAAGTTCGAGACGCAACAAGTGCGTTATAATAGTGAATTTTCATCAGAATTGAACACTATGAGTAAGATATATTATTAAAACCAATTCTTTATATTTAAATGGACCTTGGAGATCAGTTTTAGAGTCTCAGTTCGCGATTATTTGAAAAAAGTTATAATCTCTACGGAGCTAGAAAATTAAAATTTGGTAGGCATAATATGTAAGTACCCCAAGTCTCCTTAAAAAAATGTGTTACAAATTTGATGAAAGTTACAAGTCTGGTGATCGTGCTGGCCAATGTTGAGGGCAATTAATTCCACGACGTATCCATCAATTTGGAAACTGTTGGTTTAAAAATCTACGAACATTTGCAGTGAAATATGGTGGCGCTCCATCACGCATAAACGACATTTGACTGCGCAGTTTTGCAAGAAAAGCAAATATGTTGCGCCGTTTAAGCGGTTTGGTAAAATAACCGGTCCAACCAAATGTCCTCCAACAATACCTGCCCAAACATTTTAAATTCTCTTTGGAAATGGTGTAGCATGTGGATTTACATCCTAATATTCGTGGCAGTTGTGCACATTCGTAATCTCTCTCATTGTAAAGCAAGCTTCATCCGTAAAAAGGATGGGCTTGGGAAAATCAATGTTCTGATGTAAGATGAAATTACAAAAAAAAACCAGTACTGCCCTTAAATCCTGCGGTAGTAGTTCTTTCACTTTCTGAAGATAATAGGGATGCAGCAGATTACGTCGGATAGTTCTATGGACCGTCGGCTATGTTATGAAACTGTCTGGATAGTCGTCTGGTGCTGGTTTGAGG
The DNA here is from genome assembly GCA_964006375.1 of Tillus elongatus. Classification (NCBI taxonomy): domain Eukaryota; kingdom Metazoa; phylum Arthropoda; class Insecta; order Coleoptera; family Cleridae; genus Tillus; species Tillus elongatus. Next base: position 136,900,805 of record OZ023267.1, on the reverse strand, counting down.
CTCACTTTCAATACTGTCGAGAAGACGCTCCTCACTTCCTGCGTTCACTGCATGAACACGTCGTCCAGCATTTTTTTATGAAAAAGAAACCCGTTTCTCGAGCTCTACGTTCAACATTGGCAAACGTTTGAGAATGTGGTATAATTACGATTAGAAAATCCTGTTCAATACACCTCTACACTTCTGCGGTAATTACAGTCGCAAAACCTTAATACCATAGGCATGTCAACTGGTTCATTAACCGAGAATTTTCCAGCCATTTTGAGCAACAAATTATTATCACAAAATAAAACAAGCAACACAAGACAATAATAATTGTAAAACTTAATAAATTTAAGTAATGTCAGATTTGACAACGACTGTAACCTAGCAGCAGATGACTTGCAGAGCGCCCAAGGCATCCCCTATGAGACTTAAATGTTGAATAAAATCTTCAAGGGACATAATATTGTTTTGATTTCAACTCTAAAAATCTCAATTTTCTCAAAGACGGGTGGTTTGTCGAAAAAGTGGCAAGAGGAGAAAAAGATAGAAAATTTAATTTGATATAAAACTGATGGACTATCGGTAATCACCAACGCCAGTGAGCACCTTCACCTCATATTCTGGAAATTTTGCCGAACCCCTGCCTTTCTGTAAGGAGGGCAGGGATCTTTAACGTGCCTAAAATCGCATGGACAGGGGCCTACGGCTTTACACCCCCTCAGAAGGGTGGAATGTGCGGACATTCAACTTGCTCAAATACAATGACACAACCTCGGTGGATGTTAATGTTAGAGTATGTACTGAAAAAGTGAAAGGAGAACCGTGGGCCCGAACCCAGTACCCTTCGGTTCAGAGGCACACGTTCTTACCACTGAATCACCGATGCTCTGTTGTAGCGAAGTGCGTCACTCATATAAATTTCTTTTTTTAAGTTCTAATACTGCAATAAATTTTAGAACCATAGCATTATTGAATAGAAAATAAAGTGATCTTTTACATGAGGTATCACAAGCGCCGACTTCCTATTTAAAAAATTGGGGGTTGAAACTGTCAATCGAAGGGGGTTGAATGTAGGGGTGAAGTTTTCACGTTGCAGGATGTCAGTTTTTAATCTAAAATCTCTGGCCTCACTGTTGATTTTCGTTTTTGTAGGTGAAGGACGTAAGCAGCGCGTAAGATAACTGGAGCTAGAGGGCTTTATGAATTTTATCTCTTCATACAGACTTAGAGACTACTTCTCTGGCCTCACTGTTGGTTTTCGTTGGTGAAGGACGTAGCCAGCGCGTAAGCTAACTGGAACAAGTGTCCCTTACGAATTCTGGATGTTCTAGGATGTTCTTCAACGTTTCCGTGACTAGTTTCGCTGCTTGACAGCATTAAACAGCATAAAAATTGAATTAGTACGAAATTATGACAACTACAAATAAAGATCTGTTGCTTTGTTATATGATGTTTTGATCAAAAAATTTATCAAATTGAAAATAAAATGAAACACAGATGACAGATGAGGCTTTCAAAATGTCTGCGTGATGTATGTCAATATTTAACATAAAAATAGAACTAGCCTATAATAACTATGATAACAGTTACAACAATAAAATAACTAAACAATAACAGTATAAAATCAGTTTCTATACAACGAAATTATTGACATACATCAACTCATTATCTTATTACAACTTTTTTGAAAGAATATTTAAATTTATTTTCTTTGACTTATTTAATTAGAAAGAAGAATATCCAAGAAAGGGGAATTCATTAAATCAGTTTGCTCGTTTAAAACAAGGTAGCTATTGTCGTGTGTGTGCTTTTTGACTTCTAAAGCTTCAAAAAAGTTTAGTTTACGTTTGTTATTATAAAAATGTAGTGGTTGTATGCGGTTATTTACTGTAGGTCTATGTTCGGTATCAATAATATGTTTTGCAAATGTAGATTTGTCAGCGTGGGTTATTTCTAAATGCAGAAATATGTTCTTTGTATCGGGTGTTAAAATTTCTAGAAGTTTGACCTATGTAGGTTGCGTTACAATGTGTACAAGCTAATTTATAAACTCCAGCTTTTGTCAGGAAACAAGATTTTTCTTTCACGTTAAATAACAAATCACGCGTCGTGTTGTAAGATTTAAAAGCTACCTTTGTAGAGGTATTTAAAACTTTTGAAATGTTTTCGAGAGAAAAGAATACAAATTAGCGATTAATTAAATGTATCCAACTATTAGAGACAAAGAAGACAACAGATACGTTTCGATAACTTATTTTGGAACCATTTCAGAAAACACACCAACAAAAAAGAAAACCAACAGTGAAGCGAGAGAAGTAGTCTCCAAGTCTGTATGTAATATATATATATATATATATATATATATATATATATATATATATATATATATATATATATATATATATATCGAGCTGCAACATTGCCAAACTAAACTCCAAATATCTACCCACAACTAGATTTAAATTCAATAAAACTCTGGACGTGCGTTATGGTAGTGAATTTTCATCAAAATGTTTTTGATAGCAAATATGTTTTTTTTAAGAAAGCAGGCATCAAATTTGGTTATCAGTATAATCTATATATTAAAAACAATGTGCCATGTTTCATCAAAATAATTTTATTGTTTGAAAATGTACAAAAATTTCCGAAAGTAAACTTAAATTGTTCCCGAAAAAACTGGTTTTCTGGTCAACCTTATAGGTTAATAGCAAATTGATTCAAAATTTGAAGCATTTAATGAAAATTCGCTACCATAACGCACTTGCTGCGTCCAGAATTTCTTTTTAGTGAATTTTCTTAAAAAAATTCACTAATGAGGAGATCTCGACTTTTGAATTTTGAAAAAATTTCTTCAAATCAGCGCTAATTAGGCCCCCCAGAACACATATCCGGGGTCAGTTTGAATTTTTATATGTTTATATATATATATATATATATATATATATATATATATATATATATATATATATATATATATATATATTTATATATATATATATTTATATATATATATATATATATATATATATATATATATATATATATATATATATATATATATATATATATATATATATATATATATATATATATATATATATATATATATGTATCACACCGATAACTCAAAAAATAATGGGCCGATTTTGATTAAATTTGGTGAATAAATTCCTTTTGCAAATGGCTTGGATAAGTTCGTTAGCCAGGAAAATCTGCCCAGGTTTTCCCGGAAAATTTTTTGTTTTCTTTCGAAAAAAATTTATATCTCCCGAATTAACAAAGTAAGGGCAACCAAATTTGGTACGCGGGTTTATGTCCTTATATGTAAGTCACCTACCAAAATTTAGCTCTGTATGTCAAAAGACAAAAAAGTTATAGGCATTTAAAGAAAAATAAATTGGGGTTTTCCTCAAAACGTCAAAGTTGCGACTTAAAACGTCAAAATCGGCAACATTTTGGCAAATAACTTGAAACTAATACGGGCTATGGAAATCAAATGTCTCAAGAAGGATATTTTACAAACACTGAAGTCTTAGTTTCAACCGTCATTGTCCTTCATTTTACTAAAATGTTACCAGAAAATTCATTTGAAATAGACGCTTTCCCTGATGCTTGGCAGTAGCCTTAGCTATAGAGTTTATCGTTTAATGGCATATAATTTTTGTCGAATTTTCGTAAAACATCAATAAAGCCCAATATATCCGTTATTATACAAGATTTGAAAAAAATTTGTATATATTAATTATAGGGTGTCTTGAGCTACATCTTAAAAAAATATTTCTACAATCACAGGATGGCCCACAAGTCATTGGTGATACAAATTTTCTTTTTTTTTAATCAAACACGCCTTATGTAATTGCATTTTCCATCGAAATATAATGCATGTTTGTCAGAAAAGAAATTCTGGATACAGCAAGTGCGTTATGGTAGCGAACTTTGATCAAATGCTTCATATTTGAATAGCCCAATTTGCTATTAACCTATAAGGTTGACCAAGAAACGAGTTTTTCCGGGAACACTTTAAGTCTACTTTTGGAAATCTTGGTACATTTTCACACAATAAAGTTATTTTTATGAAACATGGCACATTGCTTTTACTATATAGGTTATACTGGTAACCAAAATTGATGCCTGCTTTCTTAAAAAGAAAACACACATATTTGCAATAAAAACATTTTAATGAAAATTCACTACCATAACGCACTTACTGCGTCCAGAGTTTCTTACAAAGATGTATTATATTTCGATGAAAAATGCAAAAATGCAATAACATAGGGCGTGTTGACGTTTTGAGGAAGACCCAAATTTATTTTTCTTTAAATGCCTGTAACTTTTTTGTCCTTTAATCTACAAAGCTAAATTTTGGTAGGTAGCTTACCTATCATGATTTAAACCGGTGTACCAAATTTGGTTGCCCTTACTTTGTTAATTCCGGAGATATAAATTTTTTTCTAATGAAAACTCAAAATTTTCCCGGAAAACCTCGTCCGATTTTCCTGAATAACGAACTTGTCCAAGCCATTTACAAAAGGAAGGTATGTGCCAAATTTTATCAAAATCGGCCCATTATTTTTTGAGTTATCGGTATGATACATATATATATATATATATATATATATATATATATATATATATATATATATATATATATATATATATATATATATATATATATAAACATATAAAAATTGAAACTGACCCCGGATATGGGTTCTAGGGGTCCTAGTTCGCGCTCATTTGCAAAAATGTTTTCAAAATTCAAAAGTCGGGATCTTCCCATTAGTGAATTTTTTCTACGAAAATTCACTAAAAGGAAAATACCATTTTACATTTTTTTAGGGGAAGCAGTGCTTTCATTGCTTCCATGGACCACACGCCCCTGCTTACCTGGAAAAGGGTTATGTATTACGAAATTTATGAAAATTCGCTTCTATAACCTACTCGTGCGTCTCGACTTTTTATCTTCCTAGTTTTAGTGAATGTTCTTAAAAAAATTCATTAATGAGGAGATCCCGACTTTTGAATTTTTTTTTAAATGAGCGCAAACTAACCCCCTAGAACCCATATCCAGGGTCAGTGTTAATTTATATATATATATATATATATATATATATATATATATATATATATATATATATATATATATATATATATATATATAGAGTGGGCCGATTTTGATCAAATTTAGTGAGTGCCTTCCTTTTGCAAGTTCGTTAGGCACGAAAATCGGCCCAGGTTCTTTTCGCAAGAAGAGTGTTCTGCAAACCCTTAAGTTTCATCTTCAACCGTCATTGTCCTTCATTTTAATAAAATATTTACAGAAAATTCATTTCAAATAGACCCTTTCTCTGATGCTTTCGCTGTAGGTTTAGTTAAGTTGATGCTTTGGTTATAGGTTCAGTAAAGTTTAAAGGTCTATAATTTTGAGCTAATTTTCGTAGAAAAAATTCGTTAATGGGGAGACCGCGGCATTTGAATTTTTAGAAGATTTGTTCAAATGAGCCGAAACTAGGCGCCCTAAAATCCATATCCGGTTTTACTTTCAGTTTATCTGTTTACATATATACACGGGATGACGCATTTCTACGGTAAAGCTCAATATTATTGTTATTATACAAGATACGAGAAACAGTTGTATACGTTAATTATAGGGTGTCGTAGCTGCATCTTATAAAAATATTTTGACAAGCACAGGCTAGTCCATAAGTCGTTGGTGATCCCTACAATTGTTTTTTCGAACACCGTTATATAATTTATTTTTGCATTTTTTATTGAAATATGATGCATGGTTGTAAGAAAAAAATTGAGACGCAGTAACTTTGTTTTGGTAACGAATTTTCGTTAAATCCTTCAAATTTCAATAACCCAATTTGCTATTAATCTAAGGTTTGTTGGCCCGGAAACCAACATTTTATGTTTATTTTCGGAAATTTTTTGTACATTTTCAAACAATAAGTAATTTTGATAAGATATGGTACATTCTTTCTACTATATAGGCTACACCGGTAATCAGATTGATGCATACTTGCATTAAAGAGACATATTTGTTATTAAAAACATTTTATGAAAATTCACTTCTGTAACGCACTTAGTTAGTTAAAATGAATTAGATGGCCTCGGAAGCTTAAGTCCATTACCCATAGATTTTTCTAATTCAGTTTCGATGTAACGCACGTGCTGCGTCCAGACTTTTTGTTTTTAAATACGAGGGGTTTATCAAAAGTACATATATTATTACTGTACGTGGGGATATATTCCACGAATCTATTAAATAACGCTTGCAAATAAATAGAGTACAAAGGTTTTAAAATGTGTTTACTATAAACGCATTTTATTGAACGTATTTTTGTTATGTTAGGTCAGTAATACAATCAGTAAATGAAAGTGGTTTTAACATTTACTAGATCCTAACGCAATTTCTCAATTAGATCTTCCATTAATACCTACATTGATGTAATAATAGGTTAAATATAAGATTGCATTATGAAATGGATTGTTGCAGTTATTTGTTTGGGTAATATAATAATTCTTATCTTTGTTATCTCGATTGACATTGCAGCTTTTCTTTTTAACCTTGACTCTGTAGTGAATTTTGCAATATGCAGTTTGCTGACAATTGTTTGTTGATGTCGAGATAAGAAGTCTATGAAGTGGTGTGAACGACACCTTGTTTGTTATAAAGACGCATTTCTCTTGTAGCTGCAATAAAAAAATAGATATGCAAATCAGTCATCAGATATTATAGTACAGGCAATAGAGGAGCCCGTTACTCTTGTCCATAATGCACTAAATTACAGGAGTTATTTTTTTTTGATAGATAGGTTCAGAATGACGTACTGAATGTAAAAACACAAAATCCTTACAAACTAGGAGGGCGGAAGTGCCGCCATTTTGCGAAAAACCGTTTCGGCCTATATCTCCGTAACCGTGCACTTTAGGCCAAAAATGGTAATGACCTTTATTGTAGATAATTGCATTTCCCATCTTTTTTGTTAAATATTTTTTTTATAGCACTCACCGTTTACAACTTATACGACTATTAGCATTCATTTATTGACTTTTCCGTCTGGTAACTCAAAAAATAATTAACCGATTTCGATGAAACTTGGCAAGTGGCTTTCTTTTATTAATGGCTTGGATGAGTTCGTTAGCCAGAAAAATCGGACGGGGTTTTCCGGGAAAATTTTGAGTTTTCTTTCGAAAAAATTTTTTTCTCCGAAAGTAACAAAGCTGTTTCAATGAAATTTACTATATATGTTGCCTTGGGAGAGATCTTACTACGTACTGAAATTCAACTTTCTAAGTTTATAAAAAATTGAGTTATTCAAATTTTAAATTTTCCTGAGAAATTTGTTTGTCTCCGAAAATTACAACGTTATTTTAATGAAATTTGGTAGATATCTTGCGTTAGGAAAGACCTTACTAGGCACCAAAATTAAACTCTCTAAGTTAATAGAAAATTGAGTTATTCAAATTTGAAGCATTTAATATTTAACATGAGGTTTTTACCACAGAAATCGTAGAAACGACGAGACGATTTTCACGTCTCTAGTATCAGGATCACATGAGAGGATAGGCAGTGGCAGTGTTGTACATGCTAGTTTGTTATTCTGCAGATGATGTTTTCAATTTGTTTTCAATATATGGTGAATGTAACAGAATAGTTGAGACAACAGTTCGAACATTTAACAACAGATTCCTTTATTTGGCTCCAATGAATAGAACAAAATTCAGCAGAATTAAAAGTAAGTCGTCAAGTCATGGAATAATACTGATACAACGCGTTGTTAAACGTTTCAAAATTGAAGACAATGAAATGAATGAAATTATAGTTCTTGCATATTTTGAAGCATGTCTACAAAGTTCGTTAAGAAGTAGGTCTCAAGATTTGGGTTTATCTATCTGGGCAATACACAGAATATTGAGAAAGCACAATATGCATAATTAGTGAATTTTTATTTAAAAAATTCACTAATAGAGAGGTATCGATGGTGAGACTTTGCAAAAATTCTTTCAGATGATGCGAACTAGGACCCTTAGAACCCATATCCGGGGTCAGTTTCAATTATATATATATATATATATATATATATATATATATATATATATATATATATATATATATATATATATATAATTTTTTGAGTTCTCAGACGGATACACACACACACACACACACACACACATATATATATATATATATATATATATATATATATATATATATATATATATATATATATATATATATATATATATATATATATATATATATATATTCGTCTGATAACTCAAAAGTTAATTAACCGATTTCGATGAAACTTGGCAAGCGCCTTTCTTTTATAAATGGCTTGGATAAGTTCGTTAGCCAAAAAAATCGGACGGGATTTTCCGGGAAAATTTTGAGTTTTCTTTCGAAAAAAATTTTTCTCCGAAAGTAACAAGGCTGTTTTAATGAAATTTACTATATATGTTGCCTCAGGAGATCTTACTACGTACCAAAATTCAACTTTCTAAGTTTAGAGAAAATTGAGTTGTTCAAATTTTAAATTTTCTTTCGAAAAAAAATTTTTTCTCCGAAAATTACAAAGTTATTTTAATGAAATTTACTATATATGTTGCCTCAGGAGAGATCTTACTACGTACCAAAATTCAACTTTCTAAGTTTAGAGAAAATTGAGTTGTTCAAATTTTAAATTTTCTTTCGAAAAAAATTTTTTTCTCCGAAAATTACAAAGTTATTTTAATGAAATTTGTGGATATATTGCCTTAGGAAAGACCTTACTACGTATTAAAATTAAACTCTCTAAGTTTATAGAAAATTGAGTTATTTAAATTTGAAACATTTAATAAAAATTCACTACCATAACACACTTGCTGCGTCCCGAGTTTTGACGTTTTAATTCGCGACTTTGACGTTTTGAGGAAAACCCCAATTTATTTTTCTTTAAATGCCTATAACTTATGTTCGTTTGAACCTACAGACCTAAATTTTGGTAGATAATTTACCTATAATGACATAAAACCGTGTACCAAATTTAGTTGCCCTTACTTTGTTATTTCCGGAGATATGTTTTTTTTTTCGAAAGAAAACACAAAATTTTCCGAGAAAACCTGGGCCCATTTTCTTGGCTAACAAAATTATCCAAGCCACTTACAATAGGAAGGTATTCACCAAATTTAATTAAAATCTGGCCATTAGTTTTTGAGTTATCGGTGTGATATATATATATATATATATATATATATATATATATATATATATATATATTAATATGTATATATATATATATATATATATATATATATATATATATATATATATATATATATATATATATATATATAGATAATTTACCTATAATGACATAAAACCGTGTACCAAATTTAGTTGCCCTTACTTTGTTATTTCCGGAGATATGTTTTTTTTTCTCGAAAGAAAACACAAAATTTTCCGAGAAAACCTGGGCCCATTTTCTTGGCTAACAAAATTATCCAAGCCACTTACAATAGGAAGGTATTCACCAAATTTAATTAAAATCTGCCCATTAGTTTTTGAGTTATCGGTGTGATATATATATATATATATATATATATATATATATATATATATATATATATATATATATATATATATATATATATATATATATATATATATATATATATACATATTAATATATATATATATATATATATAAATATATATATATATATATATATATATATATATATATATATATATATATATATATATATATCACACCGATAGCTCAAAAACTAATGGGCAGATTTTAATTAAATTTGGTGAATACCTTCCTATTGTAAGTGGCTTGGATAATTTTGTTAGCCAAGAAAATGGGCCCAGGTTTTCTCGGAAAATTTTGTGTTTTCTTTCGAAAAAAAAAACATATCTCCGGAAATAACAAAGTAAGGGCAACTAAATTTGGTACACGGTTTTATGTCATTATAGGTAAATTATCTACCAAAATTTAGGTCTGTAGGTTCAAAGGAACATAAGTTATAGGCATTTAAAGAAAAATAAATTGGGGTTTTCCTCAAAACGTCAAAGTCGCGAATTAAAACGTCAATATTAATATGTATATATATATATATATATATATATATATATATATATATATATATATATATATATATATATATATATATATATATATATATATATATAAATTATAACTGACCCCGGATATGTGTTCTAAGGGGCATAATTAGCGCCTATTTCAAATTTTTTTTTCAAAATTCTAAAGTCGGGATCTCCTCATTAGTGAATTTTTTTTAAAGAAAATGCACTAATAATAATTTTAGAAAAAAAAGTTTTAAATAAAAGTTCTAGAAAATTTGTCGATTGAAAAGTTACTTATAAGCATTTTATTTTTTAAACAATTATTAACAAAGATATAGGTAAAAAAGTCAATAAATGAATGCTAATAGTCGTATAAGTTGTAAACGGTGAGTGATACAAAAAAAAAATTTAACAAAAAAGATGAAAAATGCAATGATCTACAATAAAGGTCATTATCATTTTTGGTCTAAAGCGCACGGTTACGGAGATATAGGTCGAAACGGTTTTTTTCAAAATGACGGCACTTCCGCCCTCCTAATTTGTTAGGATTCTGTGTTTTTACATTCAGTACGTAATTCTGAAGCTATCTATAAAAAAATGACTCCTGTAGTTTAATGCAGAAAAAAATCTCTATTGCCTGTACTATAAATGCTGTAAAAAATATTGTTTGATAATGTGAAAACAACCAAGTTTGCGAAATTAGTACCTTCAATCGTTTTTTTTTATGATGCGTGACATTTTAATCCGACATTTTATAGATGTATATAATAATACAAAAATAAACAACCGAATTTTATTGAAATATTTTACCTTAGGTGTCAATATTAGATAAAATCTAAAAATACTAAAAAACGATAATATCAACAATAACCATAATTATATGTACAGGTGTTTCAAAAATGATGGTCTATGTTACAGGTGCACATTCAGCACAAAAAAATAAGACTATTTTTTCATATAAACATGGGTCCGCAAATGCTTAGTTTTTTAAATACAGCGTGTTAAAGTTATTTGTTTTTGTCAGTTTTTCACGAATAAGTCCGAGTCAAATTAAAAATTTGGCGTGAAAATTGGCATATGTTATTGTTAATAACACTGCTGGCAGAGGGCGCCACCTGTAAGACTATGCTTGCACTCAATTGGCTATAATTTCTTGACACCCAGTAATATCGACCTACCGTATAGCTACATTGCAGCCCTTCAATTGTAAGCAAAAAATGTATATTTGATCCAAATCTCTCAGATACACCATTTTCGAGATATTTCAATTTTTGTATGTCGATGTCACTCAAAAATTAATTTTTCTAAAGTAATTAATTGTATTGTCTGCAAATTTTAACAACAAATAAAACAACAAATAAAAAAGTTTATAACATTTTATGATACCTGACTACAATAAATGTTCAAAATGGCCACCCTCCACTTCAATACACTTTCGTATTCTGCGGAGTGAAATATTTCTGGTGTATTTCTAATTTGTTCGCATCCAAGTACAATTCTTTGCTGCAGATCATCAACATTTTCAACAGTTGCTTCATAAACAATCCTTTGGGATGCCTCCATAAATAAAAGTCCATAGGATTTAAATCAGGGGATCGAGCAGGCCTGAGGTCCACCGCGTCTGATCCATCTGCGTCCAAAGTATTGCTTAGATAATTTCTGACATTTAGGGCGAAATGTGGGGGGGCTCCGTCATGCATAAACTACAGGTTATGACTTATGTCAAGAGGTACATTTTCTAATAACCCATTTAGTTGGTTTTGCAGGAATTCAAGATAAGTGGTAGCATTAAGTCTGTGAGGTAAAAAAAATGGTCCTATCAAATTACACCCTACAATTCGAGCCCATACATTTAAGGAAAGTTGCTGTTGATGATGCCTTTCAAAAACTGTGTGGGGATTTTCGTCAGCCCAAATATGGCTGTTACGAAAATTGACGATCCCGTCGCGCCTAAATCCAAACTCGTCAGTGAACAATACACAATTCAACAAGTTCTCTACACTATTATGTTAAGAAACCATTGGCAAAATTGTAGGCGAGGTATAAAATCTCTTTCAGGCGATAGTGCCTGCACACGTTGGATGTGATATGGACGCAATTGTTGCTCGTGAAGAATTCGGCATATCGTTGCATTGGATGCTCCCAGATGACTGGCAATTTCCCTAATACTTATTTTTGGATTTCGGTCAATTTCATCCAGAACAACCTCTTCAAAATCAGGATTTCGTGCACTTCGTGGTATGCCTCGATCAGTAACTTTATTAAGGGTACCTGGTAAAAAAAATATACTATATTCGAAAAAGACAGATCGATGTATTAGATTATGTAAGTATGTACCTGTTTCTCGCAGACGGATGTCAATCCGTTGAAACATCATTCTGTCTGGAATTCTCCGATTTGGGAAGGCTTCTTCATACAGTCGTTTCACCTCATAACAGTTACTAAAAGTTCGTGAATACATAACATGCATGTCTGTTAGTTCATTGTTGGTAAAGACTTCCATATTTAATTAGAAAAATTACGGACAATACAATTAATTACTTAAAAATAGTGAGTAGTCTCAAACATAAAAGTCAAATGTAGTATATGTCACAACGAAAACGCAAAAGTCAAGTTCCATAACGATGGAAACCACTTTGTTAAATGGTTTGTTCAAAGTTTGTTATCATGGCTTTTTATTTTATCTTCATGATTGTGTGTTGTCAGTTCTTTTTTCTGGTAAGATTTAAATTTTTAACTAGAGAATAAGAAAATTAAGTTTATACATACTGATAGCAATTAAAAGGTGAAAAATGTATTCCTATGATTTGTCGCAGAATTAATTGTTGAGTGACATCGACATACAAACATTGAAATATCTCGAAAATGGTGTGTCTGAGAGATTTAAATCAAGTATACATTTTTTGCTTACAATTGATAAGGGCTGCAATGTAGCTATACGGTAGGTCGATATTACTGGGTGTCAAAAAAATATAGCCAATTGAATGCAAGCATAGTCTTACAGGTGGCGCCCTCTGCCAGCAGTATTATTAACAATAACATATTTAACTTTCTTGCCCTCGAAAACCCCCACAAGCCAATTTTCACGCCAAAATTTTAATTTGACTCGGACTTATTCGTGAAAAATGACAAAAACAAATAACTTCAACACGCTGTATTTAAAAAACTGAGCATTTGCGGACTCATGTTTATATGAAAAAATAGTGTTTTTTTTGTGCTGAATGTGCACCTATAACATAGACCATCATTTTTGAAACACCCTGTATACAGGGCGTGTCTATGAGGTATAGGCAAAATGAAAATTTGATATCAGGATCTTAAAATAGGAAAATAAATTCCTATGGGGTTATGTATGGAAATGTTTTCTTAATGAGCTATGGGCCTCCAAACATGACGACTGTTATCAAGTTTTTAGTCTCTTTAGCAAACTTTAGTAGAAAAATTTGCTAGAAAAGTGATCGCGACAAATGAATTTAAAAGAAAATCAAATAAGCGCGGACTAGGCTCTTTAGTACTCATTCCGCGCCCAGTTTCAGTTCAAGTCCAATAAAACACTGTAAGATGTATGGAAGGGTCATCTCGGTGCGTGACCAGGTGGTATGTTGGCACGGAAGCTTTAGTAAACACAAAATGCCATAAATAGAGACTGCTCATAACCAACCAACAATTTTGTAAATTGTCAGCCCTGTCACTTTCTTTCCTAATACAGGGACAATGTACAGGGTGGTCCAAGAGTGCGTTCAATTTCAATATCTCCTTTGCAGGTACTGACGCAAGAAACCGCTATGTCCGCATTCTTTCTGAGGCAAAAAACTCGTTTAGTAACCACATCAAAAACAAAGTCTTCTCAAGCTCCAACGGAAGCAAACCCTTCTGGACTCTTGCTAAATATATTGGGAATAATTTCTGCAAGAGCACGTTCCCACGTCTTGTTTCAGGGGATGAAATTGTTTCTACCGCCCTGGGAAGGCTGAACTTTTTGCATTGTTGTTCGCCGGAAATTCTACTCACAACACATCTTCAAATGTTCAACCACCAACAGTCCCCAATGTCGCGCATAAAATGACGGATATCATTTTCAAAACTAAAAAGGTACGAAAGATGTTCTCTTCTCTTAATACCAGGAAAACCTCGGGCCTTGACAAGATCCCAGCAATTGTTCTCAAAAAATGCGCACCAGAACTTGCTCCTGTCCTGACTCGTCTGTTTCAGACATCTTGCAATAGGGAGGCATATTCCCTAGTAACTGGAAAACTGCTCGAGTACAATCCATCCCCAAGAAAGGATGCAAAGCGCTTTCTAGCAACTACAGGCCTATTTTTTCTCCTTTCAGTCGTCTCTAAAGTGATGGAAAAGTATATAAACAACGAATTACTAAAATTTCTTGAAAAACACAGTCTAATCCACGATAGGCAGTATGGATTGCGTCAGCGCAGATCAACTGACGACCTCCTTTCCTTTGTCCCCATTCTTGGAACAATTTTATGGAACTACACGGCGAATCCTAGATTGTCGCTCTAGACATATCCAAAGCATTCGACCAGGTCTGGCACGCAGCACTGCTTAATAAACTTCCGGCCTATCGCCTACCATTTAAACTCTGTACCTGGGCAGCAAATTTTCTCTCCAACCGGAGCATTTCTGTTGTCGTGGATGTCCATTCCTCTAAACTGTATCCAATTAATGCAGGAGTCCCTCAAGGTTCAACTTTAGCCCCTACTTTGCTTCTTCTCCACATCAATGACCTCCTCTCTAGCACATCCAACCCAGTTCACAGTTACGCGGACGACAGCATCCTTCACTCAAATATACAATATTCTAGGCCTGTCTCTTTAGCCCAATTAGATGAGGACCGCAGACTCATGGAGGGCTCTGTCTCTGTGGATCTCCAAAAAATATTAGGCTGGGGAAGTAGAAATCTTGTACAATTCAACTCCACCAAATCTCAGTCTTGCTTTCTATCTCATAAGACATACACCAGCCCTAGACCCATCACAATGAACAACCAACTTTGAATAACTCAAAGCAATGAGCCCTTTTCACTTGTTGGCATTTCTGTGGATCGAAATCAGAATTGGCACCAACATGTCATATCAATTGAAGAAGCGGCTGCTAAGAAATTAGGTTTCCTCCTCCGGGCTCGCAAATACTTTTCACCAGCTAATCTCTATACCTTATATACTGCACAAATAAGGCCAAACCTCGAATGCTGCTCCCACATCTGGGGTGCCGCTGCCGCTTCTACACTCGCTATCCTGTCTATTTCACATCTTGAAGCCATATCCCCCTTAAACCCTGCCTACCCCGCACAGCACCCCTATACACCCCCCCCCCCCAGGTGCCGTAACTTCCTTGGCGGGTAGGAACAAACATTTTTATGGAAATTTACTTCCATAGCACACTTGCTGCACCAGGACTTTTGAAAAATGCTTATATATTTTCAAACAGTAAAGTTATTTCCAGACTTTTTACCGTTTCATTAAAAGGGCTTATTTAGGTATACGTCTATTTAAAAGTAAACTTGCTATAGGTGGGTACGGCCTCTAAAAAAGGGAGCAAATTTATTTAATTAACGCATTGCACTCTTTTATTTAAATTTGGACTGTAGCACGATGAGTACAGCATTCACCCACAAATGTTTGGGTAATCTGCAAATGTTTTAAGTTTTAATGCATAATTCTTTTTCAGGAAAAAGAACAGAAAAGATCTGGGAATTTCTAATTCACCTTTTAAAGGACGAAAGAACTTGTCCAAACTTGGTCAAATGGGAGGATCAAGAAGAAGGCACTTTCAAATTCGTACAGACTGAGAAAGTGGCTCAGTTATGGGGCAGTAGAAAGAAAAATGGTAATATGACTTACGAAAAATTTAGCCGCGCTATGAGGTAAGCAACCAGTTGTAAAATTATTTTTTGTCACTATTAAATGTATATTTTTAGCGTATATTTCTTACATAATTTATTCTCTTCCTGTACGTATTACATTTGTTGTTGATTATTAATATTTTTAATTGTCCAATTAGTTCAGTCGACAGGTAGTTTCAGATAGAAAAAGGCCGGAAGTTAATGAAACCTTGGGAAGTTTTTTAAGGATGGTCAATAAGCATTCTCTCAAGTTTTGGACCTCGGGGACCCTGTGCGAAAAAAATTGTCGACCTTTCTCCGGTTTTTCCTTAATAACTTTTTTCGCTTACATACTACACAAAAACATCTGAGACTTTTTATAGAGTGTTAAATTTCCTACTATTTTGACTATTCAAACGTGTGTGTATGTCAAATCGATACCGAGATATGGCGTTTAGAAAAAAAAAGATTTATCAAAATTTTCTAAAAAATGCCGAAGAATGCAGAATTCCACCTTATTTCTTCTGTTATACCCGAATTATTGTGAAATGTTGTTTTCATTATGATTTCTGGTTACAACCGCCAACTTCGGAAAACACCACCCACCCCCGCTCCCCCCTTCCCCACCCAACTCCAATTCACAAAAGCTAATTTTTTTCTCTGATGAAATCAAACCATAGTCACTCCATGTTGGTATTGATATTTGTTACTTTTTGGATTGATATACCCCCTCTCCACCCACTACATAATTATCCCAGGACAGGCAAAAAAAAACGTAGTCCTTTCGTGGATAAAAAATGTAATTAACAATATTAAGGTATTCACAAGCAAACATTATATGAAATAGATATATTATGTAGACAAACTACAAACTTCTTGTAGACAAACACGGAAATAGCAGTCATAATGGAGGACCGAAAAGATTTGAGGCGCACTGCTATCATGATTGCATGAGCCAGAGCGAAGAATTTTTTTTCAAGAGTCCAGGGATCCTCTTTCGTTGGTCAAAATCAGGACGTGGAGTTGAAAAAGTAGCGTCTCTGGAACCGCAGTCCGCGCACTACCCAAGAAGTTGTTGATACTCAACTGTGTTGAACACTCTGGAGTGGATGTCCTCCAAGATTATTTTTCCAGCTGCCTCCACAATTCGACGTTTTTTTCTTGTGCGTCTCCTTTCTTTTCGTTGGAGTACCAGTTATCGTACAGAATTTTGTCACCAACCCTCTTCAGACTGACAACAGGCCCTCTACTTGCTTTTGAAATGATAATTTGGTCTCCATATTTCGTCTGAAGACGACTTTTTACAGTTTTGAGGTGTGGTCGACTGTCTTCCTCAATCAACTCAATCAGCTGCTGCATGGAAAACTGGCATTCATCACTGTTCTCGTCGAGGTATGAAAATATCACCTGCATAGCCTCGTCAACACTCGGTGATGGGCGGAATCCTCTTTTCTGACTTAGGTGGATGGTAAAAACTTGCAAGGCATTTTTGGTGATACTTAGTATTGACAGCGACTAAATCAGTGTTTAAACTCGGCAACTGGCTGATGCGTTCTTCTAGTTTCTTCCCCCACTCGTCTCCACGCATCCACGCCTTTTCGATAATTTTATTAGCAATTTCGGGTAGAGTCACTTTGACCGGAGCATTGCGCCTTTCCGAGTGCAAGTTTGCCTGTTCATCTGCCAAAAGTTTCCTTTTGACACTGGACACCAACAGTCTGGCAATTCCTCTGGCTTTCACAACAGTTATTTAGCCTGCTTCAACTCCTCCTTTACAAATAAAACACAAGTCTGATTGACTAGATGTAGACGCCATCTCCAAAAGGTACTCGAATTTGCGCAAACACGGATTCAACAGGCCCTCTTAAAACGACAACGAATAACTGCACCGATTCCTTTCTGACGATTCACGATGTATGGTCAGCAATCACTCTTTATTCCTGTAATCAGAAAAAAAGGCTATAAATATTAGTACGAACGTAAAAATTTAGGTAGTAAATTATGTAGTGGGGGGTGAGGTGAGAGGGGATATCGATCGAAAGAGTAACTAATATCAGTACCAACATGGAGTGAGTATGATTGGATTTCATCAGAGAAGAAAATGAGCTTTTGTGAATTGGGGTTGGGTGGGGACGTTTCCGAAATGGGCGGTTGTAACCAGAAATCATAATGACAACATTACACAATAATTCGGGTATAACAGAAGAAATAAGGTGGAATTCTGCATTCTTCGGCATTTTTTAGCGAATTTTGATAAATTAATTTTTTTTCGAAGCGCCATATCTCGGTAACAATTTGACATACAAACATGTTTAAATAGTCAGTAGTAGGAAATTTAACGCTCTATAAAAAAGTCTGAGATGTTTTTGCCCTAGTATGTAAAGGAAAAACCGGAGAAAGGTCGAAAATTTTGTAGTCAACCCCCTCCCCCTTTTTTTTCACACAGGGTCCTCGAGGTCCAAAACTTGCGAAAATGTTTATTAACCATCCTTAAAAAACTTCCCAAAGTTTCATTAACTTCCGACCTTTTTCCACCTAACCCCACTTTTTCCAACCTGTCGACTAGACTAATGTGCTGTAAGAATAGTCTGTTTCTGAAGTGAAAGTCTAAAATCAATAATGATTACTGTTTAGAATATCGCATGTTTTACTAAATATCTTTTTGATACTCTTGAGAGCCGCGGACAGGTTGATATTATCTACACTGATCGGTCCAAGGTCTTTGATCGCATAAATCACTCCATGCTTTTATCAAAACTATGTTAACTAACTTTGGTATGTCTTCTTCACTGTTGGAGTTATTTGAAAGTGATTTGTTTGGCAGGCCTCAATATGTATGCTACAATGGAATGAAATCTAATGCTTTTTATGTAACTTCCGGTGTACCTCAAGGTTCAAACCTTGGTCCGCTCTTATTCTCTGTATACATTAACGATTTAACCGACTCTGTTGATTGTGACGTATTGATCTCAATATGTATGCTACAATGGAATGAAATCTGATGCTTTTTAAGCAACTTCCGGTGTACCTTAAGGTTCAAACCTTGGTCCGCTCTTATTCTCTGTATACACTAACGATTTACTCGACTCTGTTGATTGTGACGTATTGATGTATGCCTCTGACGTTAAGCTTTCCAACAAAAGTAGACTTGATAGACGACTGTATTTGTCTCCAGTTGTAACTTCAGGCTATGAAAGATTGGTGTCGAAGTACCTATCTCTCCTTGAATATTTCAAAGTGTAATATTTTAACTTTTTCTTTAAAACGATATTTTTTTTTAATTACTCTGTTGATTAATCTGTTCTTGACAGGTCAACTTGCATTAGCGACCTTGGAGTACGTTTTGATTCTAAACTCTCTTTCATCGAGCTCATAGATTAGATTACTTCCTGCGCTCGTAAGCTACTGGGCTTACTGACTAAAGAAGTCTAGACGAAACTATCAAGTAGCCAGTACGGATTTAGGAGGAAGAAGTCGACGGTGGACACAATGAAACATGTAACCGAGATACTGGATAAAATAAAGAGAAAGGCACGCGGAAACAGGGACTACGTGGTACTAGTCACGCTAGATATCAAGAATGCCTTTAACACTGTGCCATGGCAGGGAATAATGACCTCACTGGAGGAGTTTGGAGTGAGGAGATACCTGGTCAGGATGATAGCGAGTTACCTGCAAGACAGATGGCTGCTGGTAGGAGGGGAAAAAGTTAAAATGACCTGCGGGGTCCCACAGGGATCAGTTCATAGAAGAGGCTGTGCGTATGAAACAACTACAACTGGAGCCAACAAAATCGGAGGCACTGATTTTATGTGGGGCGCGCAGGCTGAAGAGCTACGCACTCCAGCACGGTGGAAATGAAATAAGAACAAAGAAGACGGTCAAATACCTGCGAGTCCATTTTCAGGAAGACGGAAACATGCAACACCACATAACACAGGCGGCCAAGAAGGTAGAGAAGACAATAATGGCGCTTGTAAGGCTTATGCCAAATGTAGGAGGACCAAGCAGTGCCAAACGGAAACTTCTTGCATCCGTTGCACACTCAACGGTGCTATACGCTGCTCCAATATGGCAAAAGGCCATGGAATATAAAAAAGACAACAACTTACTTCAAAGCCTCCAAAGGAGGATGGCAATACGAGTGGCTAGCGCATATCGCACGGTCTCTACCAAAGCAATTCAGGTAATCGCAGGAATGATACCAATTGAGCTGCTGGTGGAAGAAAGAGCAAAAACATACGGTATAGATGAAGAAGAGCGAAAATGCGTAAGAGAAGAGATAGAGGAGCAGTGGCAAAGAATATGGGAAGAGGACATTGGAAGAGCTAAGTGGACAAAAAGGCTCATAACAATGAGAAAATGGACGCACCGTAGTCATGGACAAACAGACTACTACATGACCCAGTTTCTGAGTGGACACGGCTGCTTCATGGCCTATTTGGGGAGATTTAAGCTCAGGAACACTGATGACTGTTGGTATTGCGGAGGTACAGACACAGTAGAGCACACCTTCTTCGACTGTCAGAGGTGGGACAGACAGAGGGAGAGGCTGGTACTGGCAATCGGAGAAGAATTAACACATGACAACATAGTGGACAACATGATGAAGAGCCAGACTACATGGGATAAAGTGCAGAAATACATCAGCACAGTGCTGAGGCAGAAAGAAAGCGATGAAAAGACAATTAAGAACGAAAGAGGAGAATAGAAGAAAATAGACCCATGGTTGGTTTGAAGTAATGCATTGAAGTCCTAAACTAATATGCGAAGAGGAGGAAAGGGTTTAGTTGGTAGGTCCCCCAAGAGGAGGGAATCTAACACTGTCCGTAAGATATCGGCAGTCTATGAGGATTACCGACCTCCTACTGTAAATAAAAAAAAGCTATTGGGCTTCATTGTTCGTCATACGAAATCTTTTAGCGACATCAAGGCCTTAGAGGTGTTATTTTTTGCTCTAGTTCGTTATCGTCTTGAATACACATCTGTCGTAAGGAGCCCAATCTACAATGTCCACATTTCCCGTATTGATAAGATCCAGAGAAGGTTTCTAAAGTTTGCGTTTCATAAGGTTGTTGGTGTTTATCCTCCGAGAGGTCTCGAAAACAGTTTTTATCTTGAAAGGTTTCATTTCCAGTCCCTTCACTCGAGACGAATAATTGCCATTGTATGTTTTTATTTAAAATACTACGTGGCTATAAGGATTTTTCTTCTTTACTATCTTTAATAAAATTTAAAATTCCTAGCGCCTCTGGTCGTATTATTCCACTGGCATACTATAGGCATGCTCGTACAAATATACTGTGTAAATCTTCGCTGGTGACTGGCCTTTCATATTATAATAAGGTTAATCCTATTGTCGACGTCAAATTTGACTCGCTGAAGGGATTTATCAGTAAGTTAATGATATTTTTTCATATATTATTTAATATAATTTTATTTTTTGTTTAACATTTTTATCACTTACTTAAGTTCTGTTTTTATATATTTTCTTAGTACTCATTGTTGTCTTATTTGCTTTCTTCTTGCCTGCTATAAATTGTACTTTTTTCAATTAACCCTGTAATTGGAGTTATCTGTTGGGTTGAATAAATTATTATTATTACATAATTAGGAACCTTCTACATCAATCAGATGGTTTTTTTTTATCCGAAAATTACAAAGTTATTTTAATGAAATTTGGTGAGTACGTTGCCTTAGGAAATACCTTACTACATACCAAAATTGAACGTTCTAAGTTTATAGAAGATTGAGTTATTCAAATTTGAAGAATTTAATAAAAATTCACTATCATAACGTACTTGCTGCGTCCCGAACTGTTTTAAAATTTCTTAGTCGGAGATTTATAGCTTCCTCCGTTGTTGCGAAACACAATTAAGACTGTGATTCACCGACTTAAAAATGTCACTAGAGATTTCGGAGAAATACAATTTTAGGAAACGATTGTATCATCAAACAAACAGCAAAAGATAACAGACATAAAGTCGACATTGCGATAATACTCTCAGTAAAAGATAACTAACAACACCATCTCATCTGGGTCTTATTTTTGAAGATGGACACACGATAACTTTATCTTTATTTTAATTTTTTTTATATATTCCAAAAATATTTAACTTTACGTAACATGTCGAAGACTTATCTGTATTCGCATAGTGTATGATTATGGCCATTGAAAGACATTATCTTATTATCAGTTGATTATACTGGGTGATTCATAAATGGTGACCAAAAATGAAATCCCATGTTCTTTGAACAATTTTAGAGAGGGTATGTCCTATAAAAAGTTTTCCTATAATGCTTCATTAAAAAGATACAGGGTGTTGAAGTTGAATTTCAAAAAATAAAATTTCCCAATTTTCAAAAAAGTAGCACATATATTTTGCTGAAACCTCGCATGTGTAGGCTGCTATGTAAGGGGCGTATTCTACCATAACAATTGAATTGGCTAATCCAGCAGTGGCGCGCGTACCCACATGTCATTGATTATCCCTCAAGAAATGAACGGGTACGCCAATGATATTTTTTATTTTTTGAATCTTACTTTCATGCGTGAACAAAATGACTCTCTTGATAATTTTCTGTACGACGCTTATTTGTCGAGTAAGCAATGTCTCAGGTAAGTGTTTTAGAGCACAGTTCATGATTTTTAACCAGTCGTTGTTTGGTAGAAAATCGCAATGATTGTATTAAGCGCATACTTACCTAAGACAATTTTGTAGCAATAAATTACTTCCACATCGTCAATACGTCTGAAAGAATGGTAAATTTTTCCGTTAAAAGTCGTAAAAAGTGTCAAAACATAGAAAACATGATTTTGGAACGAATTTTTTTTATCTGTCATTCTTTATGTGTGTGTGTTACTGGCCACGATATCTTATCACGCGATAAACGAAAGGTTCGGATTGTTTTTGGGTAAAATCGCTTTAGGTGGTAGGGGATGAATGGGGGGAGGGGTATTTTGTGAAAATTGATATTTTTTCGTTAAAACTCGAGCAATATAACGTTATAGGGTGTATTTAGTACAAAACTTTCAATTTGATCAAACATCTGGTACTGTGTACTGAAATTAAATTAGGGGTAGAATGTGTGGGGGTGGAATATCCGTGACACAAATATCGAAATTTTTGTTTTGCTAAAACGGCGTAAAAAGTCTCAAAACATATAGAAAACTTGATTCTGGTAAGATTTTTTTGTCTGATTGTCTGTTTGTCTGCCTGCCTGCCTGTTTGTCTGTCTATATGTCTGTCGGTATGCCTGTCTGTCTGTCTGTTGGTCTCTCTGTCTGTACTGCTGTTAGTAGACGCAATAACTTTCGAACGAATTGAGATATCATCTTCAATTTTTTTTCATCCAGTTAGCACCCGACGAAGGAACGCTTGGAATTGTTTTTGGGTAAGATCGGTTCATGGCGTAGTGGATAAATGGGGGGTGGTTTGGTGAAAATTACCATTTTATCGTCAAAACTCGAGTAATATAACGTTTCAGAAGTTATATGGTACAGGAATACGAATATTTTCCTTGTGGTCAAAGTCATGAACCCAAATTCATTTCATGAGAATGTCTTTTTGAGGAGAGAAAATTATCACAGCTATGTGGAAGTTATGAATCAATTTACAACACCATTTTTTATTGCAGGTATTACTACAAGAGCAAAATATTGCTGCCTGTCCCCGGAAAGCGATTGGTGTACAAATTTGGACCACAGGCAAAAGGATGGAGATTAAATATTCCAAGCTGGTAAAGCATTACTTCCTCCCAGAAGTGTGATATACCAAAGAATTAAAATAATGATTATATCTTAAGTTATGTACATTGTCCATGATGGTGTATTTTTATTTTATAAATTTCCTATGTGAAATGTTTACAGGTACTCAAATTAAGTTGGCTTTTGTATATACAATTTAAAAAAGATCCAATTTTGTATTATTTTCTCATCTTGTTCTTGTGTTGGTGTAAAATTAATGATTAGGTATCTTAAATTAAAAACGGTTTCTAAATCACACAATAGATGTGTATCAGATTAATACGCATGAGTGAGGATTGAATATCCCTGTGCCATGGAATAGTTGTTTAAACTGTCCAATAGCAATCCATCAGCCTGATCTCAAACGCTAGGCCGCCGATGGCAAATCTAAAATTTCAATATTAAATAATCAACAATTCATAAATTGAAGAAAGTTTTGTCTGTATTATATAGTATATAACTATTTAAAAAGAAGAATAATTTAAATCTATGACAACATAAATCATATTTTAAAGTTACAACTATCACCCTCTGAAATATTTTCCTGTCTTCATAGATCACCCAGTATAATTCTTGCTATATATATTAGGAAGGTTAGGTATTATTTTGCCGCAAGATTACTTTGTTCAATAGCAATCTATCAGCCTGGTGTCAAGCGCTAGACCGCCTATGGCCGATGGCAAATTTAAAATTTCAGTATTAAATAATCAACAATTCATGGATTGAAGAAAATTATGTGTTTTATATACTATATAATTATTTAAAAAGAAAAATAATTTAAATCTATGACAGCATAAATTGTATTTTAAAGTTACAACTATCACCCTCTGAAATATTTTTATTTCTTCATAGATCACCCAGTATAATTCTTGCCATATATTAGGAAGGTCAGGTATTATGTTGCCGTAAGATTACTGTGTCTCTTTTTGATCGGTAAAAGTAATTTATAGCCTAATGGATTAGCTGATTAAATGATTATTCATTGTAACGCCATCTACATAGGTCAAACTTCTAGAAATTTTAACACCCGATACAAAGAACATATTTCTGCACTTAGAAATAACCACATTGACAAATCTACATTTGCAAAACATATTATTGATACTGAACATAGACCTACAGTAAATAACCGCATACAACCACAACATTTTTATAATGGCAAACGTAAACTAGACTTTTGTGAAGCTTTAGAAGTCAAAAAGCACACACACGACAATAGCTACCTTGTTTTAAACGAGCAAACTAATTTAACGAATTCCCCTTTCTTGGATATTCTTCTTTCTAATTAAATAAGTCAAAGAAAATAAATTTAAATATTCTTTCAAAAAAGTTGTAATAAGATAATGAGTTGATGTATGTCGATATTTTCGTTGTATAGAGACTGCTTTTATACTGTTATTGTTTAGTTACTTTATTGTTGTAACTGTTATCATAGTTATTATAGACTAGTTCTATGTTTATGTTAAATATTGACATACATCACATAGACGTTTTGAAAGCCTCATCTGTCATTTGTGTTTCATTTTATTTTCAATTGGATAAATTTTTTGATTAAAACATCATATCATAACATAGCAACAGATCTTTATTTGTAGTTGTTATGATTTCGTACTAATTCAATTTTAATCTGTCTGAAAATGCTGTCAAGCAGCGAAACTATAGTCATAGAAACGTTGAAGAACATCCTAGAACGTCCAGAATTCGTAGGGCCATTTGCTCCAGTTAGCTTACGCGCGGGCTACGTCCTTCACATACAAAAACGAAAACCAACAGTGAAGCCAGAGAAGTAGTCTCCAAGTCTGTATGTAAATGATTATATTTATTCCCTGCTAAGTGAAGACTAGAACCTGTGACGAACACTAATAAGTACACTTGGAGAATCCAAATTACCACAACAAATTTTAATAAAAAACCCGACCATCGTTATACTAATCAAGTTGGCGTTATTAGAGGATGAAGAATTCTAAACATTTGACGACCACAACTGTGTTTATATTCTGTGCTGATACTCGGCCTAAACGATTGAGGGTGGTTTAACAAACAAACTTTCACTGTCGATGTACTCGAAATTCCCTCTACTTGAATTACTTATTTTCATTACCACGGTTTTTGTCGGAATCCCTCGTAAAGTGGTCAATCAATAAATTGCACATAGGCGGTGGTGCCGAATTCATACAGATTTTATTACTATATTTAGTAATGTATATATACAGCGTGAGACGCCAAGAGTTTCTGTTAGGAGTTGTTCAATAACCGACCCGATTTGAATTCGGAAAATTTTTATTCTTAGGTTTTCAGCCAAGCCCAATTAAACTAAACTATTTTTGCTCACGTGACACTTCCGGTTCTAACGGAAGTGCCCGTCACCTTCGTTATTTTAAATACCAGTGGCGGCTCGTGACTTTGGGAGTGGGTGAAGAAGAATCCGCGCGGCACCAAAGGGGGTCCAGGGAGACGAAGACCCCCCATCTGCGCCTCAGCCGATTTTTTTAATTTTCAAGGTCACGCGTTCTCCTGGCACTTCAGTATTTAAATGAAAAATTCACTTGTACAAAAATATAGATTTTCACAGGGTATAATTTTCGGAATAATGACGAGGAATATTCGATGAGAGGACACTGTACACGCACGCATGCGGTAATATAATACGGCGCGTATTACCTATGAAAATCTGTTTATAGATGGACGAACTACCAGTATCTTTTTTTTTCAAATTCAAGTCCCTTTTCTTTTTTTATGACTTGAAATTTTATATCTAATATTTTGTTATTTTGAAATTATTCTTTTAGAGGTGATAATAAACAAATCAATACCACTTACCAAAAAGAAACTTGAAAAATCCAGCTTTTCAAAGTCTGTGAATGTGACACATACCAGATTAGTTAACGGCACCATAGTGAAAATAAAAATACGCCTCTGACGATCCGATTTAATCTAAACAAACGACGGAAACCAAGGTTTGAAGCAAGCTCAGGACTCTGCATCACTTTGGTGGTACTAATAAACACCAACCTACCAGTGCGCGTGTCGTTGCCATGAAAATCGTCTCGTGCAAGCGTCCCGAAGCAGACGCAGCATCTGTATACGAACGAATCTGGCTCGGTCAGTCCGCAGTTAGGTTCCTTTTATCTACGTGGTGATTATTATCCCAAATATGTAACGCCACACGTGATCTATCTATAGGCGAGAACGGCGGAACGACGGTCAGCCCAAAATCCCCGGTAATATTTAAAATATATCCGCGAAACTTGTGTAGACATCTAGCGAACAGGCACTAAACTATATGCGGCATGAAAACTTCATATTCAGTTGTGTACAGAGTTGCGGGCAAGCAGTTTGTAATTCTCCACGTGTGTCGTAAATAAGCGAAGGTAAGTACACTTGGAGAACCCATATCACCACAACACATCTTTATAAAGACCTGACAATCGTTTCACTTTCAAAATTTTTCATCCTCTGATGACGCTAACTTTATTAGGTCTTTAAAAAGATGTTGTGACGATTTGGGTTTTCCAAGTGTACTTATCAGTTCTCATCAGACGTTTCAATCTTCACTTAGTAAGCGAAGGTAGTTTTCAACATTTTGACGAGCAATTTTTGGGTAATATGTTAATCAAATACTTTTTCTACAAAGTAAATATTATACAATAACTTACCATGTAAATAGTTTTGTCAAAATTTTGTTTTATTTTTCATGTATGTTAACCATATTTAAAATGGTTGGGGTAATGACAGTCAGTGACCGCAATTACCCCCAGCGCACAGTTGAAAGTGAATGATTTTGTTTTTCTGCCAGTATCCAATGATAAATCAGAGAAAATATTTCGTGCGCAATTGACTAGGTTAGGTTAGGTTTAAATGTGATTGGGCCATAACGGACCCTCCACTGCGACCTTAAGGTATATTGTGGCTCACGCCTAATAGTCTATATTTCGCCCAACAAAGCCAACCTCCTGCAGAGGTCGATAATCTTGGTCGGCGGAGCTAGCTTTGTCTTGCCAAAAAGCAGGTGTCTAATCGAATCGAATACAGCACGTGCTCTGCTGTTTCGTGACTCTCCATACACAGCCGGCACTCAGTTTCCTGACCGACTCCAATTCGGTGCATGTGGTGACGCAAGCGGCAGTGTCCTGTATACAGGCCGACTAGAGTACTCAGTTGTTGTATGTTTAGCTCTAGAAGTTTTTTAGCCCTTGACTCCGACAGGCCATTTATGAAGGCCTTAGAGTGAGCTAATCTTGGCAGATTTTGCCATTGCTAGATTGTCATTATTTCTGTCCAGGACTTTAAGGTACGTTTTGCTGTGCATGATGATATCCCCAGCACAGGTTCTGGTCCGAGGAAGTCCCCTTGGGCACCACTCCTGGCAAGCGCGCCGGCCGCAACATTGCCATCATGGTCCAAGTGACCCGGTATCCAGACCAGCGACACCTCATTGCAGCTTCGCAGTTAGTTGAGGGCAGATTTACAACTCAATACCGTTTTTGAATTGCAACGGTAGGAACCAAGAGCCTTTATTGCAGCTTGGCTATCTGAATATATCTTTATCGATTTGTGTGTGCACTGGTTTTGTATACTTTCCCTTGCACACATCTCGATGGCATACACTTCTGCCTGGTGTATGGTTGCGTACTTTCCGAGGCTAGTTGATAGTCTAGCATCGGTGTTGTTCCCATATGCGCCGGCTCCTGCCCTCTGTCAGTTTTGGAGCTGTCAGTATACCAGCAGAGATCGGCTCTCAATAGGGTCGTTTGATTTTGTTCCCAGTCCTCCCTTTCCGGGAGGACGGTCTTGAAGGACAGATCTTTACTTATCTTTGCAGGCATCAAGTCTGAGACCATTCCCAGAATCCCATGAACCTCAATGTCATCGATGAGTCTGGACCCTCCCTGACTGATTTCCTTCGGCATGTTGGCGGCCGTTTGTTTAAATCTGTAGGTTGTCCACCTAGCCTTCCTCTCCAGCCAAATGTGAAGAGGTGGAATATTAAGGAGGGCCTCCAGAGCGGCTGACGGAGCGGTGCTTATCGCACCCGTTATTACCAGGCAAGCTTGTCTCTGTAGCTGACCCAGTTTGGCCTCCGCGATACCACGAAGTGCCTTGGGCCACCGAACTATGGCTCCATATGTTATCATCGGTCTGATAACCAGTACATAGAGCCAGTACATTTGTTGGGGGTTTGTTCCCCAGTTATTTCCACAGATTCTACGGCATGTCCACAGGGACAGTTTAGCTCTGCGGATTACATTCTCTAACTGTACATCCCAGTTGAGCTTCTTATCTAGGGCAACCCCCAGATATTTTGCTTGTTCCATAAATGAAATTGTTTCCCCCATAGGAATATGTGGTTTTAATTTGTCCAACCTTCTTCTTCTGGTAAATGGAACAATGATTGTTTTGCGGGGGTTCACATACATCTGTTTCCTCCGACACCAATCATTCACTACTTTAGTGCCTCTTGAAGAGTACTTGTAAGTTCCTCCTCAGATTTGCCTCTAACCATTATCACAAGATTATCAGCATACGCCTGGACCTCAACCTCCCACAGCCCCAGGATAGTCAGCAAATTGTCCACAAAAAGGACCAAAGCAGGGGGGGATAAAACTCCCCCCTGAGGACACCCCCTCGCTGTCCTGAAGCTGACCATCTCCCTCTGCAACGAGGTAATAACGGTCCGATTGTGAAGCATGCTTCCAATCCAGCAACAAATGGTAGGTTCCACCCCTCTAGCGATAGTGGCTTCGTAGAGGGATATAGGTAGTGCATTATTAAATGCTCCTTCAATGTCGTAGAATGCAGCCACCACCACCTCCCAGTTATACAGGGAGTGTGTGATTTTGATTAATGTCGTCCAATATACATTTCATTAAAGGAATTAAGCTGGTGCCTATGCCTGATTATGAATAAAAGAGAGAACAAAATACTAATTTAATTTATTTTTAAATTAATACGATATGTACAGAAGTAAAATTAAGAATACATTTAAACTATACTGGAACTTAATATAATTATTATTTAAACTAGTCAATAGAGATATGAATAATATCATTTGAGTATTTTAAATTCTTAAACGATTCCTATATTATCACATCAATATTTAAAAATATTAATAGCAATAAATCTAACAAGACACAATAAATAACTTATAAAAAATAAAAAATCACTTCTTAAGTACATACATAAAAATCTGTCAATATAAATAGATAAGACCTACTTATATGATGATTCTGCGGTTACATTTTTATGTGTATATGCATTATTTTGTAATTTAAATAAAGATTGTAAATTACTTTCTTATATTAAATAGAACACCCCGTACAGAACATCGCCGGTTCAGTGGTAAGAACGTGTGCCTCTGAAGCGAAGGGTATTTTGTTAGATTCTCAGGGTTCCATTTCACTTTTTCAGTGCATACTGTACAGGGTGGCTCAAATTCGAGCCTCATCATTGGGATCTCAGAAACCGTAAGAGATACAACGTCGGTTGAATTATGGCAAAGTTGCATAATTTGATTCTCAGTAAAATGCAGTTTAGAAAATTAGAAAATTCCGAATACTTCCGATGATAATCGGAAAAAACCGAAAACTCATAAAATCTGTATTATTTTTTTTGGTGTTATTTGAAAAGATGTAACAAAATGAATCACACTTCATCAAGGTGACATTTCCTCTCCTACAAGATGGCATCTTCAAATTTGAAATCCGATGTTTCGTCTTTCAGAAACCATCATCAACTCCATTTTTTCAAACACGGCCGTGGATTTTTTATTTCATATTTTGTTACCTTTGGACTACCTCAAAACAATGCCTCATCACAACTTTTGAATTTCAAACGTTTTGATAACAAAAAATGACATTTTTCGTTTTTCTTGTAAATATTTAATACGACTCTGCTTTTGAAACAAAATATTTCTTCAATAATATAATTTGATTGGGTAGTTAAAGATGAATCCGAATTTATGATTATGAGTCAAATATTTAAAGTTCAATCCAATGTAATGCAATGACATGTCTGTTCGTTCATCTCGGCGGCTTTGATATTCAGAAATATCAAGTCCTCGCGTGTCATAATATGACAATAGAACTTTTGACAATAAAACTTTCAAAATAAACATTAAGAGAGAAAAAATGGTGTTTTCCAATTTCGAGAAACGTGATATGCTTCGGATTTATTATAGTAATAACAGAAACTCGTACATTTCATGTGAACGGTATTTAGAGCAATACATCGAGCGTCCACAACCCCATTATTCATATTTTAACAATTTGGGCAGAAATTTAGGTCTCTTTGGTAGTTTTGGTAAACCTAGAAATTCGTACGGCCAACGAATGGAAGCTGAAGATGAAGAAGTTGTTTTAAATGCTGTAAGTATCGTTATAAAATGATACTATGCAATCTTTTGTTACTATAATATTTTGCGATAACATGTCAAAGACATTTCACCAAAATGTTTTGTTAAAGGTTACGGAAAATCCTCGTGGTTCAATACGGCAATTTGCTTCAGAACTGAATATGCCTAGAAGCCGAATTCAGAGGATTTTCAAGAAAACTTAGGTATCATCCCTATAAACTCCATGTTGCAACAAGATGATGATTTCTTAAATAAAATCATCTGGACAGATGAATGTAATTTTTCCACAAGCGGCCTTTTTAACAGAAACAATGAGCATTGTTATGCAGTAGAAAATCCGCACCAAAATCGGCAAGTTCGAAGACAGGGACGAAATTCATTCAATGTTTCGGTTGGAATGTATCGAACCAAAATCTTAGGGCCAATTATTTATGATGGAAACTTTAATACCGAACGGTATCTTAATTTAATCCATAATTATATATTCGATGCGCTTGAAGATGAACCGTTGAATATGCTCCGGCAGCTGTGGTGACAACAGGATGGTGCACCACCCCATAATAGAAGGGCGGTAACCGACTTTCTTAATGAAACATTTCCCAATCAATGGATTGGAAACCAAGGAGTGGTGCGCTGGCCTGCCAGAAGTCCTGATTTGTCCCCGCTGGATTATTTTTTATGGGGATTCTTGAAAAATCGCGTATTCAAGGATACTTTTCCGAATGATATAAACATTTTGCGCCAAAAGTTAGTGTTACAACTCTACGAGTAAGAGGAATAATAATCCACCGGGCTGTTACGAACAATCTGCGAAGACGTATACGAAGTCCAAGCGAGCTTATTCGAGCATTTACTTTAGGTTTTTTAATTTGTCCATTTTAAAAGTTAAGTAAGCATTAAATATTTTCAAAAAATATTGAAAATGTCATTTTTTGTTATCAAACCGTTTAAAAACCAAAAAGTGACGAGGCATTGTTTTTAGGTAGTCCAAGGGAAACAAGATATGAAATTAAAAATCTAGGGCCGTATTTGAAAAAATGGAGTTGATGATGGTTTCTGAAAGACGAAACATCGGATTTTAAATTTGAAAATGCCATCTTGTAGGAGAGAAAAAGTGACCTTGATCAAGTGTGATTCATTTTGTTATATATTTTCAAATAACGCCAGAAAAAATAAAATATATTTTATGAGTTTTCGGTTTTGCCGATTATTACCGGAAGTAATCGGAATTTTCTAATTTTCTAAACTACATTTTTCTGAGCATCAAATTACGCAACTTTGCTATAATTTAACCGACGTTGTATCTCTTATGGCTTCTGAGATCCCAATAATGAGGCTCGAATTTGAGCCACCCTGTACAATTAACATGAACCGAGGTTGTGTCATTGTATTTGAGCAAGTTGAATGTCTGCACGTTCCGCCCTTTGGAGGAGGTGTGATGCCGTCGGTCCCGTGTTCATGCGACGTTAAGCACGTTAAATATCCCTACCCTCCTTACAGAAAAGCAGGGATTCGGCAAAGTTTCCAGGAGAGTGAGTTGAAATTGCACCCTGGCGTCGGTGATTGGCCATAGTCGCGGAAACGGACCGACGTGAAAAAAAATATGAAAAAAAAACACCCTGTATATTATCATATTTTTCACTCCACGGCAAAATTTATGACGGCCTGCGCCAGGCTTGGCGTATCTGCGTTAAACTGTTTTTAAGTTATAGCGTTTTTCGAATTTTGTTTATTTCTCGCTTTGCATTTACTTGCAATTTTCTCGCGTGGTTTTTTTTTATTGAAACATTTGTGTTCGACAGTTCGTAAACACATACGTAGAGCTAATAGAGAATATTTTTTAAATCGCTACATATCATACAGGATGTGGGAAATTAACCATTAAGATTAATAAACTTCAAAGCTCCGAAAGTCATTTTTTTCAGATAGAATATCCTATATATTTTTTCTGGCATTTTCTCTGGCATTTTCTACACATACCTTTGGTTGTTTTCCTGTAATTGACGTTTTAGCTCATGCGCGTTTGAAAACTGCGTCGGTAAGTAGACCATGATTCGGACAAACAAAGTGGATAGTGGTTAACACTGATAAAATTGAGCAACACTGTTGTTAGCTTTTTTTAAATTTCAACAACACACCACGAGGGCTTACAGCCTAAATACAATCGTACCGTGGGTGTCCACAAGGAGGAAAGAGGCAACTTGTTAATTCTGGACTTGAAGGTTTGGAGGTTCGGGGGAGAAGGAAAAACATGTGCCGGCAAGGAATTCCACAACTTGGAAGTCCTCGGGACAAAAGAGCGGGCATAACAAGATGTTCCATGTCTGGTAACCTGGACAGTAAAAGGGTGCGTTCGCTCTGTTCCCCTGGTAGATCTGTTGGGGGAAGCAGGTGGAGGAACTATGGAAGAAAGCTCCTCTGAGCAGTGTTCGTGCAGATATCTATAAAAGAAAGAGATGTAACCAACGGCACGTCGGTGGGCAAGGGATGACAGCCTTAGGGTGATGGTACGCTCACCGATGTGACGTATAGCTCTCTTCTGAATGGAGTTCAGGATAGCGAGTGTAGAAGCGGCAGCAGCAACCCAGATGTGGGAGCAATATTCGAGGTTTGGTCTTATTTGTGAAGTATATAAGGTATAGAGATTAGCTAGTGAAAAGTATTTGCGAGCCCGAAAGAGTAAACCTAATTTCTTAGCAGCCGCTTCTGCAATTGATGTGACATGTTCGTGCTAATTGAGATTTCGATCCACAGAAATGCCAACAAGTGAAAAGGACTCATTACTTTGAATAACTTGGTTGTTTGTTGTGATGGGTCTAGGGCTGGTGTATCTCTCATGAGAAAGAAAGCAAGACTGTGATTTGGTGGGGTTGAATTGTACACGATTTCTACTTCCCCAGTCTAATATTTTTTGGAGATCTACGGAGACAGAACCCTCCATGAATCTGCGATCCTCATCTAATTGGGCTAAAGAGACAGGCTTAGAATATTGTATATTTGAGTGGAGGGTGCTGTCGTCCGCGTAACTGTGAACTGGGTTGGATGTGCTAGAGAGGAGGTCATTGATGTGGAGAAGAAACAAAGTAGGGGCTAAAGCTGAACCTTGAGGAACGCCTGCATTAATTGGATACAGTTTAAAGGGATGGCCATTCACGACAACAGAAATGCTCCGGTTGGAGAGGAAATTTGCTGTCCACGTACAGAGTTTTGGTGGTAGGCCATAGGCCGGTAGTTTATTAAGCAGCGCTGCGTGCCAGACCTGGCCGAATGCTTTGGATATGTCTAGAGCGACAATCTGGGATTCACCGTGTAGTTCCATAGACTTGTTCCAAGAATGGGCGACAAAGGAAAGGAGGTCGGCAGTTGATCTGCGCTGACGGAATCCATACTGCCTGTCGTGGATTAGACTGTGTTTTTCAGAAAATTTTAGTAGTTCGATGTTTATATACTTTTCCATCACTTTAGAGAGGACTGAAAGGAGGGAAATAGGCCTGTAGTGGCTAGAATATGCCTCTATTGTAAGACGTCTGAAACAGACGAGTCAGGACAGAAGCAAGTTCTGGTGCGCATTTTTTAAGAACAATTGCTGGGATCTCGTCAAGGCCAGAGGCTTTCCTGGTATTAAGAGAAGAGAGCATCTTTCGTACCTTTTTAGTTTTTAAAGTGATATCCGTCATTTTATGCGCGACATTGGGGACTGTTGGTGGTTGAACATTTGGAGGTGGGTTGAGAGTAGAATTGCCGGCGAACAACGAGGCAAAAAGTTCAGCCTTGCCCAGGGCGGTAGAAACAATTTCATCCCCTGAGACAAGAGGTGGGAACGTGATCTTGCAGAAATTATTCCCAATAGATTTTGCAAGAGTCCAGAAGGGTTTGCTGCCGCTGGAGCTTAAGAAAACTTTGTTTTTGATCTGGTTATTAAACGAGTTTTTTTGCCTCAGAAAGAATGCGGTCATAGCGGTTTCTTGCGTTGTTGAATGCTTGATGGTTTTCTTGACTGGGATTGTGTAGAAGCTTTTTGTGAGCTTTGATCTTTTCAATTCTGGCCTAGCTACTGTCATTCTATGTATAGAGTGTTTCATGTTCGTTGCTTTTGTGATGTATCTCGTTTATGAGTAGAGGTAGAAGATTACGGTTTTCACAACACTCTCTTACTTTTTTGTGAAACTAAATGATGTCAAAATCAAAACTGACATGGCACTCTTTGTTTTTGAGGTACAGGATGATTTTGAAAGTTAGTCATTTTTAGACACCCACTTTATTTTTATCCCTAAGCTGTGAAAACTGATTTTGATAGATTTTTTCACATAGAATTCAATGATCTAAATAGTTTTTCTCCTATTAAGCACACGTTTTTTGATACAAACCAAACATATTATTTTTTAAACACAACACCTGTATATTTTTTGGTCATGGGATCTGGCTCATTGATAGCTTTTTAATCATATATGGCTATATATCGATATTCTTTTAAGCGGCTGTGTATGTTGCACATTATGTATTTCCATAGAAGGCTATAGTCAGTGGAGAAGTTTTTAAATACAATAGATGAAACAACTTTTGTTTAATATATTTTCACTAACTTTATTTATCTCGTATTTCTACGATGATCTTACAAAGAGCTTACTTTTAGTACACATTAGAATTTTTTCTGGTGTGCCATGAAAAATAAAAGATGAAAGATGCTATAATTTATTATTATTTATTTATTTTTTAATGAATACTATGGGAAATGTGCCCGAGACGGCATATTTGATGAAATGGCATACAACGTGTTCCTCAGGTGACGTTCGAAACGTGGCGTCACTTGAATGCGCATGCAATAGAGTGAGACGCAAGTAGCCATCTGCGTAAGTTCCAGTTGATTCCGCAGTAGGATCTGGTCAGTGCACGTGACGACAGTTTCAAAAGGTGGCTGGAAACTTTTATTAGCAAAAGCTTGTTGTGAATATCTAGAAGTTACGGATCGATCGGTAAGTGTGAATGTTTCTATTATTTTTGCATATCCCTTAGTAACAAAATAGTTTGTTGCTTTTTATCTTTGCGCTTGCCGTTGTTCTGAAAAAGGAAAAAAGTGCGGGTGAATGCTTCTGGGTGAGTTGCCATACATGGTATGCTGATAAGATGGCGTAGGTATGTCATCTCACCCACACGCTTTTTAACATTTTCAATTAAAGTAGGCACATAAATTATGCTTTTTCAGGGAAGGGGGCGTTACAAAAGAACGTCAACAAGACATTCTTGGAGCGAAGACAGTATGAAAGAAGCCTTAATGGCAGTTCGGGAAAATAAAATGAGCTGGTTGTTAGCTTCTAAAACATTCAATGTGCCCAGCACTACATTATCAACTACAACATCAAATTGAAGGGTGAAAAAAGACCTACATGGGGGGTCATAAAGTAACATTTAATGAAACCCTAGATCATAAAATAGTAGAGCATTTAAGAAGTCTAGAAATTAGATTTTTTGGTTTCACAACAACCAATGTCAGAAAGCTTGCGTACCAAGTGGCTGAAGCAAAGAGACTACCCACAGATTTTCCCATGTTAAGAAGATGGCAGAATGGGACTGGCTCAAAGGCTTCCGGAATCAAAATCCAGCTATAAGTCTTCGAACTCCAAAGTCAACGTATTTTGCTAGAGCTAGTGCCTTTAACAAGGAGCAAATTCAAAACTTTCTGATGTTTTGGAAAAACACAGTTTTGAAGCTAAAGACATACGGAATGTTGACGAATAAGGATTCTCAACAGTGCCATCGAAAAACACTAAAATTTTCACCACACGCGGTCTAAAACAAGTTGGAGTCCTAACTAGCGCTGAAAGAGGCCAGCACTTGACGGTTGCCTGCAGTATGAATGCAGTTGGGACTTATTCCTCCAGCTATCATTTTTCCTAGAAAAAATATGAAAAACTAATTAAGGGACAATGCGCCGACAGCAGCGGTAGGTTTCGCACAAGAAAACGGGCGGATGAATGCTGAAGTCTTCGTAAAGTGGCTGAAGCATATCGTCAAATACGTAAAACCTTCCCTAGAGAAACCGGTCTTCCTTCTTTTAGACGGCCACAGCAGTCACAAAAATCTAGAAGTCTTGACTTACGCTAAAGAATCCGGCATAATATTATTCTGTTTCCCACCACATTGCACTCATAGAGTGCAACCGTTGGACGTTAGCTTTTACGGCCCTCTGACAGCCTGTTATAATGAAGAAATAAGCAACTGGTTGCGTAACAGCCCAGGGCGTACCGTAGCCCACTTTCAAGTTGCAGAAATATTTAAATCAGCTTACATTAAAAGTGCGACCGTTCAGAATGCCCAGCATGGTTTTTCTAAAACTGGGATTTGCCCGTACAACGCAATGATATTTGCTCCTGCAGAAGTAACCAATATCGTCCAGAGTGCTGAAAATGCGGTCCACGAAGCTGGCCCATCAACATCTTTCGCATTCCCTTCAACGGAAATAGCTACAACAACAGCAGAACAGTCAGATGCCATTGCTAAGCCGCCCGGGAAAGGTGCCGAAATTGCTGCTGATAAATCTGATCATGATTTCAATATGGACAACAACAACATTTCTGTCGCAGGCATATTGCTCTTACCCGTCACTTCAGCAACAAAACGCAAATCTAATAGAAGAAAGGGGATCTACGGGCATTTAAATACAACATCTGAAATACAGGTAGGTATTTTAGCAATTGCCCAATGTAGCATCTAACAATCTACTTTTCTTTACAGTTCTTGAAAGCAAAAAGTGCTGAGAAGGACGCTAAACTTCGACGAAAATCAGCACGAACTGTCAAGAGGGGCGTTGATACTGAACCTGACGAGACACCCGAAGATCCTTTTAGTGTAAGCGGTGATGAAAATGAGGACGTACCATGTATATACTGTAGCGACCTGTTTTCCCGATCTCGTTCTAAAGAAATTTGGCTCAGGTGTTATGGGTATGGTCAGTGGTCTCATGCGGATTGTGCAGGGGTGAATAAAAAGACGAAGAACTTTGCGATATATGCATGTCATAATTTATTCAGTATGCCATCTCATCCTTATTGTTGCGGGTGAGACGCCACATACAGAGGCTGTTTCATTTTTATGTTACCGTTTAGAATTATTATAATCTTTCGTTTTGAATAAACCTTTGCATAGACCATACATTGTACTAGTTTTTCGTCTAGTTCTGACCCCTTGAAAATAATTATTTGACATGATATGATCCCATCTCAAAAAGTATGCCATCTCAGACACACTTTCCCTAATTGTGCAATGTCACCAGAGAAAAGTGTCGAAAAAAATATTGAATGCCATGTCTACATCCTCAATCACACTTAAAGAAAAATCTTATGTGGTCGCGAAACGAGTTTTAAATTCGTTAATTGTCATTTCATTAAGCGGTCGAAAGACAATTTCTCTTTTGGCCTCGATAGCAGAATGGCTGAATTTTAAATTTTTATTTTCGAATTCGATGTTGATTTTAAAACTAAAAAAAAAACAACTTCTGGACGCAGAAAGTGCGTTATGGTAGTGAATTTTCATACAAATATTTTTAATAGCAAACATGTTTTTTAAGAAAGCAGGCATCAACTATACAGTAGAAACAATGTACCATGTTTCATCAAAATAACTTTATTGTTTGAAACATTTTCGAAAGTAAACTTAAATTGTTCCCGAAAAAACTGGTTTCCTGGTCAATTTTATAGGTTAATAGCAAATTGAGCTATTAAAATTTGAAGCATTTAATGAAAATTCGCTACCATAACGCACTTGCTGCGTCCCGAATTTCTTTTCTTACAAAGATGTATTATATTTCGATGGAAAATGCAAAAATGCAATAACATAGGGCGTGTTCGATTAAAAGGAAAAGAAAATTTGAATCACCAACGACTTATGGGCCACCCTGTAATTGTGGAAATATTTTTAAGATCTAGCTCAAGACACCCTATAATTAATGTATACCTTTTTTGTAACTTGGATAATAACGGATATATTGAGCTTTAATGATTTTTTACAAAAATTTGATAAAAAATGATATACCATTAAACGATAACTCTAAAGCCGACACTACTGCCACAGCATCAGAGAAAAGGTCTATTTTAAATTAATTTTCTGGGAATATTTTAGTAAAACGAAGGACAATGACGGTTGAAATGAAAACTTGAGGGTTTGTAAAACATTCTTCTTGAGACATTTTATTTCCAGAGCCCGTATTAGTTTCAGGTTCAATGCCTAACTATTACCAATTTTGACATTTTAAATCGCGACTTTGACGTTTTGAGGAAATCCCAAATTTATTTTTCTTTAAATGCCTGTAACTTTTTTGTCCTCTAACCTACAGAGCTAAATTTTCGTAGGTTTACCTATGATGATATGAACCGACGTACCAAATTTGGTTGCCCTTACTTTGTTAATTCCGGATATATAATTTTTTTTCGTATGAAAACTCAAAATTTTCCGGAAAACCTCGTCAGATTTTCCTGACTAACGAACTTATCCAAGCCATTTACAAAAGGAAGGTATGTGCCAAATTTTATCAAAATCGGCCCATTGTTTTTTGAGTTATCGGTGTGATATATATATATATATATATATATATATATATATATATATATATATATATATATATATATATATATATATATATATATATATATATATATATATATATATATATATATATATATATATATAAACATATAAAATTGAAACTGACCCCGGATATGGGTTCTAGGGGTCCTAGTTCGCGCTCATTTGCAAAATTTTTTTCAAAAT
This sequence comes from Tillus elongatus, assembly GCA_964006375.1. Taxonomy (NCBI): domain Eukaryota; kingdom Metazoa; phylum Arthropoda; class Insecta; order Coleoptera; family Cleridae; genus Tillus; species Tillus elongatus. The sequence continues at coordinate 136,861,033 of OZ023267.1, read as the reverse complement.
TCTAAAGTCGGGATCTCCCCATTAGTGCATTTTTTCTACGAAAATTCACTAATATACAGAAAAATTATTTGACAAAAATGACTTTCCGAGATTCAAAGTGTATTAAATTTGACGCTTAATTTCCGACACTTTGTATACGACTTTTGATTTTTGACACGTTTTCTGTAGGTTTCACGTACGTTTTCACCAAACCTTAAACAAAAGTTTCTCACTATAAAACGCAAGTGATGTGAAAAATAAACAAAAATTGAGAAAAATCGGTATAGCTTGAAAACAGTTGAACGCAGATACACCAAACCAAGTATGAATATGCCTTCTTAAAATTAGCCGCAAGATGCAGACATGTAATATTATACAGGCTGCGATAATTATCGGTTAAACCGGAAGTGCTACGAACCTACGAAGAGTGCTATGGTATAACGATAACACCCAACTTTTAGTTTTGAAAACGGATAATTAAGTCTAGAAACTTCTAACGAACGTGTGCTAAGCTCAACTATTATAGGTGTGGACAAAGTATTTGAGCGTTCAGAGTTTAGTTCCGAAGTGTTCGGAAGATTGAAACTACAGCAGCAAGTAAAGTAATAGTAAATTAAAAGTTGCTCAAGAAATTATTAAAAAATGATATGTTAGTTGGTGTGTGAACTAAAACGGGAAGTAAATATTCCAAAAACATAATACCAAAGCAGCTTGAACATGTGTGAAGAAAACCGAAGCTGCATTCAAGTATTAAAAATTCTATTCGAGTTTCAGTTAAGAAAAGATAGTAAGTACACTTGTAGAACCCAAATCACCACAACACATATTTCAGAGACCTTACGATCGTTTCGTTGACCATGCCAATATCTTCAGAGGAAGAAAAATTCTTCTTCCTCTGAAGATGTTAACATGGTCAACGAAACGATCGTAAGGTCTATGAAATATGTGTTGTGGTGATTTGGGTTCTACAAGTGTACTTATTAGTGCTCATCACAGGTTCCAGTTTTTACATAGTATAAGAAAAGATAGTGTTGTTGGGACCAATTCATATATCAACGTTAGTATCTATTTGACGTCATAGTTCATAACTTTGTATATATATATTTATTTGAAAAGATTTACTATCACCTCTAGATTAAAAAAGTTTTTGAAAAGTGATCACAGAATCATCAGACAGCAGAATTTTTTACATTAGAGTAGCTAGAAATTTTTCTCTTAAAAAACACCGAGTTCTGTGCGAAAAAATATTTTTTCGGCAACCGTCTGGGAAGTACCCACTTACTGAACGCTTTTTCTTTGAGAAAGTAGCATTTCTCCGGCCTAGTCCGGGAAGTACGTACTTAGCCAACAAAAAACGGGACCCTGAACGTGAATTTTCGGTTAGAAATGAGACTACTGAGATTGAAGTTTTAGGACAAATTTCTGCAGACCCAACTTTGAGCACGAGAAAATTGGACACTGTTTTAAACATCAAAAGAAGAACTATTCAGCGAATATTGAAGCATCATAAATTTTACCCGTGTAAAATTCATCTTGTACAACAACTGAATGAAGATGATTTTGATCGGCGGCTGGAGTTTTGTGAAGTTATGACTGCACGAATAGCTGATAACGGGAACTTTCTATTCAATATCTGTTTTTCAGACTAGTGTACGTTTTTATTAAACTTTACAGTCAATCGTCATAATTGTCGTTATTGGGCAGATACTAATCCAAGAAATTTTCAAGAAGTCCACACTCAAACTCCACAGAAATTGAATGTCTGAACTGGCATTTTTGGAGACTGTTTAATCGGACCAATTTTTCTTGATGGCCATTTGAGTGCGAAACGTATTTGAAGTTACTAGAATATATCATTGACCCTCTACTAATTGACATTGTTGAAAATGATGATCGCTATCAAGGAAATCAATTAGTGTTTCAACAAGATGGAGCTCCTCCGCATTTTCACAACGTGTTAGGGAGTTTTTGAACAGAGAGTGTCCAGAGCAATGGATTGGGCGTAGAGGTGCTATTGAGTGGCCCCCTAGATCACCGGATTTAACTCCTTTAGACTTCTTTCTATGGGGCCATTTAATGAGTAGAATTTTCGCAATAGAACCGGAGTCTCTGGAATAATTACGACGAGGCATTGTTGAAGAATGCCGTCTAACAACTCCACAAATGCTCCAGAATGTCAGAGCACGTTTTGAACAAAATTTGTACTTTTGTATGGAAGCTGGTGGTCAACAACTTGAACACTCACTTAACTGAATAAACATTTTTGAACATTTGGTTTTGTTTTTTAGTTTTTTTAACGAAAAATTGACTAATCAGTGCATTTCTTATCACAAAGAATGAAATACGTTCTTGCAATAATTTTTAAACGAGTTGATAAAACTTCCAAAAAAACTAGTGTGCTGAATTCAGAAAAAAAGAGCTTTTAAATGATGTAACACTCGACCCATGTTCCCTATTTAAAATATAAGTGTTATGTTATCACCACCCTTAAGGGGTTTATGTGACAAAGTTGACTTTTATGTCAAAACATAATCCCCTCAATATTAAAATTGACGTGTTTCAGCGTTTCTTAAAAAAATATTCTCTAGACGCAAATCGGTCTGTCTCGTTTTCAATGCGCCACCCTGTATGTAAGGTTCTAATAAACGGTTATTAATTAGAAGTAACGTGTTGTTTAAACCATTAAACATAGTATATAACACCTAGTAACTCAAATTACTAGGTTTTACCATTACACGGGAGATCTAGTGATACATTATTGTAAACAGAAAAATATTTTGGTGGAAAAATTCAATATGACGTGCATTAAAGAAAAAAGTTGACTCCTATCGCGACTCAGAAAGTAATAAATTTAAACAAACCACAATGGCGAACTATGTCTCTGTTCAAAAATTCAAGTTGATAGGCAACATAGTTTTGTAGATATTGAAGAAAGAAAAACAGAACCTCGGTGGTTCAGGGGTAAGAACGTGTGCCTCTGAACCGAAGGATACGGGGTTCGATCCCAGGGTACTCCTTTCACTTTTTCAGTACAAACTGTAACATTAACATCAACCGAGGTCCTGCCATTGTATTTGAGCAAGTTGAATGTCTGCACATTCCGCCCTTCGGAGGAGGCGTAAAGCCGTCGGTCCCGTGTCCATGCGATGTTGGGCACGTTAAAGATCCCTACCCTCCTTACAGAAAGGCAGGGGTTCGGCAAAATGTCCAGGATAGTGAGGTGAAACTGCTCCCTGGCGTCGGTGATTGGCCATAGTCGCGGAAATAGGCCGACGTTAAAGAAACAAAAAAAAGAAAGAAAAAAATACAGTTTTTGGTATTTCGCTTATATCTAGGAAGCTGTGAAACTTTTTTGAAATCTGTAAGTACCTTCCAGTTGCCTTTGTAATTGTAAAGTTTGTCTTTTAATCAAGTTTGTATCTCTTACGGTTTCGCTGTTCCCAATGATGCCGAAGGTCGCAAATACTCTACAAATAAAAAATTCTACATTATTTTTTATATTTGTAGTAGGATGCCTGGATTAAAAATAATTGAATTAAAAGCTAGGAAGGTATGCATTGAGGCACTCTATCAACTGATAGTTTATGTATTTGATTCGCACAAAGAACTTAGTGTTAAGAAAACACTGTATATAAATAGCTTTGAAAAAATATAGCTCAAGGTAAAAGTATTGTCATTTAATAGAAAATCCTGAATAGCTTCTAAGAATAAAAAAGTACAACAGAAATTAGAACTTTTGCTTGTCTTTTGATTTCCAAACCTCTTTATTTGTTTTTGTGTATTATAAAGATCGCAGCAGGTGAGTTATAGTAGCGAATTTTCATAATTTTATGCTACATTTACTGTAAGTGACGAGAAGTATGCAAAAATGTAAGTCGTACGAACACGAGTCAGTAGCCGTATTTGTGAAGTACGAGCTTCCTGGAGAAGCTGCAATTTAAATGAAATTGATAGTGACACATCTGTTGGAGAAACAAATTGGTACGCCCCTGTCTCTATACTTTCATTCGGTTGCACTATCATTTAAGTTTCTACCTGGAATGATTAATCTCTGGATTTCACAATCCTTTCCAATTTGCTGGTAATCTTTACCCTCTAGACGTCTGTATCGCATTCGGTTTACGCATGAACAATGCCATACAAAGAATACTTATATACCGTTAAGTCCCTTATTGTAAATAGCTTTAGCTGTCTTTGACGCATTCTTAAGATGCACCCAGTGGATTTTCTTCACTGGGAATAATGTTTTTGCCTAGTTGGACATTCTGTATTACTGACATTATGTTATGTCAACTACGTCACCTAGCGTTACGCGAAAGCTCGATAAAAGCAAGCCTTTCGCAAGGTACAAGTCAGTTCTACGTTCGATCTCCTCTTCTTAAATTCTTGGGACTCCGAGTTCCTAATTTGCTACTTAAACACCGCTCGCGTGTTTAAGCCAGTTCAGTGCTACAGTTCAACGCCAGATCTCATCTTCTTCGCTTCGTGGAACCCCGAGTTCCAAATCTTCCACTTAAACATCGCTCGTGTGTTTAAGCCAGTTCAATTCTACAGTGCCGTTCTACAACGAATCTCATCTTCATCGCTTTTTGGGACTTCTAAGATCCCGATCTTCTACCTAAACATCGCTAGTGTGATTACGCCACTTCAGTTCAAGCTCCAATCTTCCTACAGAAATTCCGTTCGTGCAGTATTACAGTGAAAAGTCAGTGTTTTCTTCGAAATTAGAAAGTATACGCGCAGTTAAATGCAATAGCAAGTAGCTAATAAGATTGTGAAATCTCCTGAATAACCCATTAAATCAAGTGTAAAACCGCAAATTGTAAATAAATGTTAAGTTCAAAGTGTATATAGTAACAATACAACATATATAAATATGAAAAAGTGTATTATTGAAATCTTCTGGAATCCAGTGCATCTAGAGTTATAAATGCAGTCCACATCTTCAACATATTCTGCTTCCAACGCTAATTAGCAAAGCCGACTAGTTAGCGGGGGTGGGATCAATCCACCTGCAAAACATTGGGGTAAGAAAACAAGCTCTTTCTGCCCCAACATCCAGAAAGTTTTATACATTGTTCTAATTAGGTACAGCATCTGACAAAATTGAGATGCATTATTGGCGTGAGTTGTTTATAAATATCAGCTACTTAAATCTAACATAAACGAGTTTTGAAAGCTCCGATGATATGCTTATTAGAGAAAGTAAGTTGACTTACGTACGAGGACGGGTCAATAAGTCCGTGACTTTATGAATGAAACACAGTTTTTTTGACAAAAAAATCATTTTATTTCACAACATAGTCTCCTTTGAGCTCTGTATCCTTCGTCCAACGTTTCTCCAATTTTTTTATCCTTTCCAAAAAATAAGATTTGTAAAGTTCCTCAAAATAGGTATTTGTTTGTGCGGTGATTTCATCATTGGAGTCAAATATCTTTCCGCCGAGCCATTTCTTTAAGTTTGGAAACAATAAATAGTCACTAGCGGCTAAATCCGGAGAATAGGGCGGATGAGGGAGCGATTCGTAGCCCAATTTATGCAATTTCACCATGGAGATTACACATATGTGCATCCTTTCATTGTCTTGGTGGAAAAGAAATTTTTATTGGCCAAATGCGGTCGTTTTTTCTTCAAATCGTGATTGAATTGGCCCAGTAAATTGGTATAATATTCGCCATTGATTGCTCTTCCCATTTGAAAATAATCAATGTGGATTATACCGCGTGCATCCCAAAAAACGGTCACCGTGACTTTATCGGCTGACAAACCCACCTTGGCCTTCTTCCGCGCCGATTCGCACGGAGAAACCCACTGTTTTGACTGCTGCTTGGTCTCTAGTGTGTTGTGGTGGATCCATGTTTCGTCCACAGTTACGAAACGGCGCAAAAACTCGTCCCTATTGCGGTGGAACAACGCCAAAGTTGTCATACGATTGCGTTTGTGGTCGATTGTGAGCAAACGCGGCACCCATCTTGCGGATAGCTTTCTCATACCCAAATGATCATGCAAAATGGAAACCACTGAGCCATGTGATATGCCTATGGCTTCCACAATCTTTTCTTTTATTAATGGATTGGAAGAGTTCGTTAGCCAAGAAAATCGGACGGGGTTTTCCGAGAAAAATTTCAGTTTTCTTTTGGAAATTTTTTTCTTTGAAAATTACAAAGCTGTCTTAATGAAATTTAATGGATATATTGCCTTGGGAGAGGCCTTACAACTTACCAAAATTTAACTTTGTAAATTTATAGAAAATTTAGTTATTCAAATTTTGAATTTTCTTTGAAAAACAATTTTTTTCTCCAAAAATTACAAAGCTTTTAAATTAAATTTGGTGTATATCTTGCCTTAGGAAAGACCTTGCTACGTACCAAAATTAAATTTTCTAAGTTTATAGAAAATTGAATTATTCAAATTTGAATCACTTAATAAAAAAATACTACCATAACGAACTTGCTGCGTCCCGAACTTTTTTTTCATTTGCGTTATAACTCAAGAGGTCTGCTTTCACTGGCAATCTAACACAAACTAAATGATGCAACTTGTTCAAAATTTGACAGGAGTCAATATATATATATATATATATATATATATATATATATATATATATATATATATATATATATATATATATATATATATAATATGTTTTGGAATGTTGCACTACACTGTACTCACTTTTAAATATACATTTTATTTGTTTGCTGTACTTTCGGTGATTTGTTATTTGTTATTTGTTTATGTGGACTGCAGTTTCGAACCGTCCTGGTTCATCATCACCATTAATATATATATATATATATATATATATATATATATATATATATATATATATATATATATATATATATAAACATATAAAAATTGAAACTGACCCGGGATATGGGTTCTAGGGGGGCTAGTTCGCGCTCATTTGACGAAATTGTTTCAAAATTCAAAAGTCGGGATCTCCTAGTTAGTGAATTTTTTAAAGAAAATTCAGTAAAATAAGCACCTAATATAAAAAATCTGATGTTTTAGGAAATGCAAACTAGATGTGAGTGTATACTGAAATGTTTCTCAATATCCCGGCGATGTGAAAATGTGACGAACGTACTTTTTGCACTGACCCCTTCAATACTGACCCCACAATAAAACAAATTGTTATTATTATATTATGTGACGAAAAATAAAATTATCTTTTTTCTCTAAGACGTTTTTTTCCTGGTGAAATAGGTTTAATTTTAACGTTCTGTCGTAATATAAAATTATTAAGGAGGATTTGCTAGATGCATTGAAATTCATAAAAGAGAACCATTACTTTAGAGTTATTCTAATTTCAGTTGTGCTAATAAAAAACGAACCCTATAAAATTACTTAGACTATAATACAAGCATTACTCTGAAATCTATGTTTATTACTGGCCCCGAATCCAGAACAGCATTGTTGATGCATGTTCTGATTTTTATTGAACTCTTGACTATGACTGTGGACCATATCATGTTTAGAATTCTTCTCACAAATGTCGCCATCGCTCTTAGATACTGGAATCTCCTTGTGGTTGCTACAGTGGCTTGAATTTGCATCTAGACTAAATTTCTTCGACTTAACGTCCAACTTTTTCGCATATTCGTGCATGTATTTACCAAACTCATATCTTTTTTCTTCTCTATCTTCACTTTTAGCTTTCATGGAACAGCATAATTTTCTGATAGGTACTTTCGCTGTTCCTACATGGTTAGGTACACTGATCTCGAATACTTCTTGTATATAAGGCGGGGGATGAGGGTCAACCCCAAGCTGATTTTTCAAAAAGTCTTCACTTGGAGGAGAAGGTACTTCGACGTCTTTATTCAGCAACATATTTTCTTCTTCATCAACTAGACTACTTTTAGGCATAAGTGAATCCTGTGGTTTCAAGCTAACTTCTTGTACTGCTGGAGCAATAGTATTCAACAATCCCTTTTGTTGCATATGTGCGTTGGGTTTGTCTTGAGGTGTTAAGGATAATGCTTGGACTAGACAGTAGTCTATTTTTGGTGGTACTGTTGTACTCCTCATCAAGCCTCGATTTGGATTGGTCTTAGAACTTGAGGGTGGATTTAATGATCTTGAGAAAGCTAGGCATTTACCAGCGTCTAAGATTCTCGAACCAAACAGGTCAGCTGGATCGAATATTCGAGAATACACCGCTCCAGCAGAGTTCGATCGCAATTCTAAAATGTTTTAAATATTATTAGAGTTAACAAAAAACGAATCAACTTTTTTCCGGCGTAATTTTTTAAATTATGACTGAGTATCTACTAACCTCTAGGTCCTCCGGATGTTTTGACAGGCGAGCTGGCAATACTCCTCCTTGCGACATCTTGGAACGTAATAGGCGAATACACCCCATGTCTTTTATCATCCTGAGCATTCTGTATTACTGAAGTTGACACCATTTGTTCCCGTTTGTCTAATGGATCGGTTTCTTGTACAGTAAGAGGAGCTGTATCTACTATACGTTGCAGTGGCATTCTGTCATCACGTCCGCGTAGCCAATACGTCTTCATGGTACCTGTAAAACATATTGAATATCTTCTTAATGTCCAATTGTAAGGTCAATGGGTAATAGAGAAATGCACAGGATGCTAATATAGTCTATTCAAAAACAGTACAAGTCCAAAAATGACGGTTTTTAGTTGACATAACCAATGTATTTAAAATTTGTATCCCTATCGAATGCGCTATAAAACAGTACCGTGTATTGGGGTTACTTTGCCCCAGGGGGTCACTTTGCCCACGCAACTGAAATATTTAAAAAAAATCTCGGGATGCAGCAAGTGCGTTATGGTAGTGAATTTTCATAAAAATGTTTTTATTGCAAATATGTGCGTTTTCTTTTTAGGAAAGCAGACATCAATTTTGATTACCAGTATAACCTATATAGAAAAAGCAGGCATCAAATTTGATTACCAGTATAACATATATAGTAAAAACAATGTGCCATGTTTCATCAAAATAACTTGATTGTTTGAAAACGTACAGAAATTTCCAAAAGTAAACCAAAAGTGTTACTGAAAAAATCCGTTTCTTGGTCAACCTTATAGGTTAATAGCAAATTGAGCTTTTCAAATATGAAGCATTTAATCAAAATTCGCAACCACAACGCACTTGCTGCCTCCAGAATTTCTTAACTTACAAACATGCATTATATTTCGATGGAAAATGCAAAAAAATAAGGCGTTTTCGACAAAAAAAAATTATTTGTATCACCAACGACTTATGGGCCACCCTGTGATTGTCGCAATAATTTTTTAAGATGTAGCTCAAAACACCGTATAATTAATGTATACAATATTTTTTCATATCTTGTATAATAACGAATATATTGAGCTTTATTGATTTTTTACGAAAATTCGACAAAAATTATATACCATTAAACAATAAACTCTATAGCTAAGGCTACTGCCAAGCATCAGAGAAAGGGTCTATTAGAAATTAATTTTCTGGAAATATTTTAGTAAAATGAAGTACAATGACGGTTGAAACTAAGAGTTCGGTGTATGTAAAACATTCTTCTTGAGACATTTTCTTTCCATAGCCCGTATTAGATTCAAGTTATTTGCCTAAATGTTGCGAATTTTGACGTTTTCAATTGTCACTTTGACGTTTTGAGGAAACCCCCAATTTATTTTTCTTTAAATGCCCATAACTTTTTTGTCTTTTGACCTACAGAGCTAAAGTTTGGTAGGTGGCACACCTATAACGATATAAACCAGCTTACCAAATTTGGTTGCCCTTACTTTGTTAATTTTGGAGATATAAATATTTTGCGAAAGAAAACACAAATTTTTCCGGGAAAACCTCGGCGGATTTTCCTGGCTAACAAAATTATCCAAGCGACTTGCGAAAGGAATGTACTCACCAATTTTGACGTTTAAAATCGTAATTTTGACGTTTTGAGGAAAATCCAAATTTATTTTTCTTTGAATGCCTGTAACTTTTTTATCCTTTAACCTACGGAGCTAAATTTTGGTAGGTTGCCTATAATGATATAAATCCGCATATGAAATTTGGTTGCCCTTACTTTGTTAATTCCGGAGATATAATTTTTTTTCTAAAGAAAACACAAAATTTTCCAGGAAAACCTGAACCGATTTTCCTGGATAACGAACTTATCCAAGCCATTTGCAAAAGGAATTTATTCACCAAATTTAATCAAAATCGGCCCATTATTTTTTGAGTTATCGGTGTGATACATATATATATATATATATATATATATATATATATATATATATATATATATATATATATATATATATATATATATATATATATATATATATATATATATATATATATATATATATATATATATATATATATATATATATATATATATATATAAACATATAAAAATTTAAACCGACCCCGGATATGTGTTCTGGGGGGCCTAATTAGCGCTCATTTGAAGAAATTTTTTCAAAATTCAAAAGTCGGGATCTCCTCATTAGTGAATTTTTTTTAAAGAAAATTCACTAATAAACAAATTTGCAACAATGGCAACGCCGATTTAATCGCGTGAAGTGAAGTTGTAAACCGAGATACCTGCGTTGTTGACTAGCGCTGATGCGAGCTTGATGTGACGTGTCTGGACGTAACAGTAGCCATGTAAGTATTTACCTAAAATTGCATACTTTAATGGTGGTGAAATGCTAACGGACCTAGAAGAGAATTGAGACATTGTTTTGCCGCTTTAAGTCTACCATCTCGGATATTATACGCCTGGGCCTCAATATACCAAAAATTATCCTTAATTATGACGAAACTAACCTCACAGACGATCCTGGGGCTAGGAAGTGCATTTTTCGTCGTGGGATGAAGTATCCAGAACGGATGATGAATTTTTCCAAGTCGTCAGTTTCCATTATGTTTTGTGTGACAGGTGCTGGTGAAATGCTTCCTCTATATGTCGTGTACAAAACTGAACGGTTGTATGACCGATGGTTAATTGGTGGTCCAAGAGGTACTAAATTCAACAGAACAAAGTCAGGTTGGTTTGACTCTGTTTGTTTTTTGGACTGGTTTGAGAAGGTAGCGATTCCATGGAGTCGTACAAGGTCAGGTCCCAAAGTTATTATAGGGGATAATTTATAATCACATCTCAATATTGAAGTTCTTAGGTCCTGCCAACGTAATAATATTAGATTCGTTTTCCTACCTCCACATTCAACTCACCTTACTCAACCACTGTATGTGGGATATTTCAAATCCCTCGAAACTTGTTGGAGAGATATAATAACAGACTGCAAAACAAATAATCCAAGAGAGTTGTTGAAGATTCTAATGAACAAAATCCAAATAAATCAAGAAGTGACCATTAAGAATGCTTTTAGGGCAAGAAGAGTCATTTCGCTAGATCCTCAACAAGTTCTTGAAAGGCTCCCACAACAAAGGTTGGAAGAAAATGTTAACGATCAAATTGACACCGCGGTGCTGGATTATTTGAAGGAAATTAGAAGTCCCAGATCCTCTACAATAGCATCTAGAGGAAGGAAAAAATGCTCAAAGTTACTGCTGGAAAGTCTGTGTCCTTTGAAGAATTATTCCCAGAAGAAAACCCAGAAAATGACATGAATGTGTCAGATAATATAATAGAAACAGTAGATTCAGAACTTTAAGAAGACGAAGACCAGACAGAAGTAGGCGACCAAAACGGAATTTCAAGCTAACTACAGACGCCAAGAATTAACGATTTTGTTGTAGTCCAGTTTGTCACCAAGAAAACTCTTCAACACTACATTAAAGTTGTGTAAGCTATCTTTGACGATGAATACAACATAAAATTCATGAGAAAATTTAAGCCAAATGAAAATTTATTCACATTCCCTCAGGTAGACGATATTTCTCTAACCAAAGAACAGGACATTGTTGAGGTTTTGGGAGCACCCACTGAATATCGAAGAGGAATTCAGAAATTCAACTGTGATCTCAGTGCCTACAAACTTTAGTTGGATAAGTTGATACATTTTGCTCTGATTTTAGAATATACAAAGTTCAGTACACATTCGAACGGGTAGAAAGTTGTTTATTTTTTTCTATGTTAGCAAATTTTTTTATTTGTTTTTCTATAGCCCAAAAAGTATTGTCCTTTATATGTATTGATTATAAAAAAGAGATGATCTCTAAGAATGTTCCTTTTAGTTATCTTGTTCAGAATATTTATTTTGGTTAAAATTATATTAATATTTTTCTAGTGAGTATTTAGTGGCTTTTTTTAACGTGCCTGTGCATTTAAAAAACTCATATGTACGTAGGACTATATGTTGTAATATTGATTTTACCTATTCGTTGATCATATCTTTTGCTAAAGCAAGATGCACTGACATAAATATAATAGTTTATAAACTTGTGTTTTTTTTTTGTGGTCATCTCAAGCACTTCTTCCATGCGGAAATTTTTTGTGGCTTCTAGGCTGGCAAAGTAACCCTTATACCGGCACAACTTTGCTTTAAACTACAGTTAAATACCCGTAACTACGTGTTTATTGCCAGTGGGCAAAGTAACACCTCTTATGGGTAACTTTGCCCGGCCGTTAAAAAAATTAATAGAAAATAATCTTGAATGTCCAGACAACTGTAAATAAGTCTACGAGTAGCCTGAAGTGAGATACACCACATATCGTCAGCGTTGTAAGATATTGTCTTTGGTTTGGAAGTTATTCAAAAATATATGACAAAATCGTGGCAAAGTAACCCCAAGATACGGTACTCTAAACCATACCGTTATGTCGCTACGCACTATGTATTTATGGCGATGAGTTGAAGAGCAGTAAAAGTGCTGGACTTATACTGTTCTTAGGCTCAATGCTAAACTCTACAGCTGTGGGTGTATGTATTGCAGATCCATAATATGAAAGATAATACTGTAGTTGTCGCTAAGCTAACTGTATGGGCAAAATTATCCTATTTATATACCTAAAATATACACTAAAAATGATGCAATCCCGATGAAGCAATACGGGATGACGATGCAATACCAGACTATGCAATACCGGATGATCCAATACTAGATTATTATAATTTTTTTATTTCAACCACACACCACGAGGGTTTACAGCCTAAATACTATCGTACCGTGGGTGTCGACAAGGAGGAAAGAGGCAGCTTGTTAATTCTGGACTTGAAGGTTTGGAGGTTCGGGGGAGAAGGAAAAACATGTGCCGGCAAGGAATTCCACAACTTGGAAGTCCTCGGGACAAAAGAGCGGGCATAACAAGATGTTCTATGTCTGGTGACCTGGACAGTAAAAAGGGGCATTCGTTCTGTTCCCCTGGTGGATCTGTTGGGGGTAGCAGGTGGAGCAACTATGAAAGAAAGCTCCTCTGAGCAGTGCCCGTCCAGATATCTGTAAAATAAAGAGAGGCCACCAACGGCACGTCGGTGGGCAAGGGATGGCAGTCTTTGGGTGAAAGTAGGGACACCGATGAGACGTATAGCTCTCTTCTGAATTGAGTCCAGGATAGCGAGTGTAGAAGCGGCAGCAGCACCCCCGATGTGGGAGCATAATTCGAGGTTTGGTATTGTTTGTGAAGTATATATGGTAGAGAGATTATCTGGTAAAAATTATTGGCGAGCCCGGAAGAAGAAACCTAATTTCTTAGCAGTTGCTTCTGCAATTGGTGTGACATGTTGGTGCCAATTGAGATTTCGATACACAAAAATGCCAAAAAATGAAAATGACCCATTACTTTAAATAACTTGGTTGTTTATTGTGATGTGTCTAGGACTGGTGTATCTCTTATGAGAAAGAAAGCAATACTGTGATTTGGTGGGGTTGAATTGTACAAGATTTCTACTTCCCCAGTCAAATATTTTTTGGAGATCCACAGACACAGAACCCTCCATGAGTCTTCAATCCACATCTAATTGAGCTAAAGAGACAGGCTTAGAATATTGTATATTTGAGTGGAGGGTGATGTCGTCCGCATAACTGTGAATTGGGTTGGATGTGATAGAGAGGAGGTCATTAATGTGGAGAAGAAACAAAGTAGGGGCTAAAGCTGAACCTTGAGGGACTCCTGCATCAATTGGATACAGTTTAGAGGAATGACCATCCACGACAACAGAAATGCTCCGGTTGGAGAGGAAATTTGCTGTCCAGGTACAGAGTTTTGGTGGTAGGCCATAGGCCGGAAGTTTATTAAGCAGCGCTGCATGCCAGACCTGGTCGAATGCTTTGCATATATCTAGAGCGACAATCTGGGATTCACCGTGTAGTTCCATAGACTTGTTACAAGAATGGGTGACAAGGGAAAGGAGGTCGGCAGTTGATCTGCGCTGACGGAATCTATACTGCCTTTCGTGGATTACAGTGTGTTTTTCAAGAAATTTTAGTAGTTCGGTGTTTATATACTTTTTCATGACTTTAGAGACGACTGAGAGGAGAGAAATAGGCCTGTAGTTGCTAGGAAGCGCTTTGGATCATTTCTTGGGGACAGGTTGTACTCGAGCAGTTTTCCAGTTACTAGGGATAATGCCTCTATTGTAAGATGTCTGAAACAGACGAGTCAGGACAGGTTCTGGTGCGCGTTCTTTGAGAACAATTTCTGGGATCTAGTCAAGGCCAGAGGCTTTCCTGGTATTAAGAGAAAAGAGCATCTTTCGTACCTTTTTAGTTTTGAAAATGATATCCGTCATTTTATGCGCGACGTTGGGGACTGTTGGTGGTTGAACATTTGGAGGTGGGTTGAGAGTAGAATTGCTGGCGAACAAGGAGGAAAAAGGTTCTGCCTTGCCCAGGGCGGTAGAAACAATTTTATCCCTTGAAACAAGAGGTGGAAACGTGCTCTTGCAGAAATTATTCTCAATAGATTTAGCAAAAGGCCAGAAGGGTTTGCTGCAGTTGGAGCTTGAGAGGACTTTGTTTTTGATGTGGTTATTAATCGAGTTTTTTGCCTCAGAAAGAATGCGAACTTAGCGATTTCTTGCGTCGTTAAATGCTTGACGGTTTTATTGACTGGGATTGTGTAGAAGCGTTTTGTGAGCTTTGACCTTTTCAAGTCTGGCCTTGTCACAGGATTTAGAAAACCAGGGCTTTTGAGTGGCTGAAGAGGTTTTCTGTGTACGTGAAATAAATAATTCCATGCCAGCTTGAATAATTTCGGTGACGTTTTGTCAGATATCAGAGGTGTCAGGATGAGAGAAGCAGACACACGCCCATGTAAATGAGGAAAAGTAATCCCGCATTTCGTCCCTATTCGCGAAATTGTAGTGCCAAGCGATACGTGGGTGTGATGATTGTGTGAAGTCGTGTTGCATTGCGCAGGAAGCAGTGACCACGCCGTGGTCTGAGCGACCAAGGTGGGCGGTGACTGATGTCTTATAGCATTCAGGTTTTGTAGTAAGAAGGAGATCCAAGGGATTTGAGCTGTGTGTTGGGATGCGAGGAAAGTAAGTAGGTTGCTGAACCATATTTGCTAAAGAATTGCTGACTGCAAAAGGCTCGTCTGTTCTCCCTTGTGGAGCGGTTTTTGAAGATCCTAGCCTATATTGGTTTAGAATTAGATTATCGGTAAATGCAATATCACGAAATGCAAGTAGAATAATTAGGGCCTCTCTTAACACTCTGAAAATTTTAGTAACATAATTGGTTTTATTTCGATATTGATTCTTGCTTAAGTGCGCGGCATTCCCCACTTTCCCCTATATTAAATTGTGGAAAATCACATCACTATACAGTCTATTTAATTTTCCGACAAGATGGAGCAACTATACATTTTTCATATATGTGCATTGAACGAACAACTACATTACACACCTTTTCCTTTTATCTGTATCTCTCCTCTTTCTAAGACGGTGTAACACTTTGTCAACAATTCTCTAGTAGACTGGGAGATGTGCACTTTCATGGATTCGCTAGTAGATTCCATCCTTGAAGCTGTGTTCACACTGTCCCCAAAAAGACAGTACCGTGGCATCTTTAGTCCCACTATCCCCGCTACCACAGCTCCAGAATGAACGCCAACTCTTATCCTCAAGTGCTGACCTGGAATCACAAGACAATAGATAAAAGCTTACCATTCAAAGATAATTTACCAACATATTAAAAAGAGGTTAAAAAATTAAATATACTAAGCGTATCTGAAACCCCCGTAATACAGAAAGCTGGACACATTACTGACTCTCTAGTTGCTCGATACTGTCGTTCGATTGAAGTAACGGTATTGTATAACATATACAGAGGGTCTCCCGCTAACTTGGACCCTTAGCCTCACAACAGGATCTGTTCTGATTTAAACCCTAAAAAAGTCTGGACGCAGCAAGTGCGTTATGGTAGTGAATTGCCATAAAAATGTTTTTAATAGCAAATATGTCTTTTCTTTTAACAAAAGCACGCATGAAATTTGGTTGCTAGTATAACCTATATCCCTCGGGGGAACCTGTAACCCCTAGAGGGCGCGTCCTCAGGTGGCGGATAGAGGAATGCCTCTCAAATATGAGTGGTAGGAGGGAAACGAAATACCTCCCGCGGACCAACAGGTACAGTAGCGTCTGACCCAGAATGGGCGGCTACGAACAGCGTCTGACCCAGAATGGGCGGCTGAAGTTCCAAACTCACCAAGACGTCTAGCCAACGTGGTGTTTTATGGCTAAATACCCCCTATGATCATGCCAGATGTAGAAACTGAACTACCCCAGGCAAGTAGAAAAGTATTTTCAAAATGTCGCACTGACAATAAGTCAGTCTGCCCCAAGGATTCTGGGGGGGGGGGTGTGGTTGGAGGGGACATATGGCTATGAGTACCAAACGTACCAACAACGAAATACTGCATATTGCAACCTACAATACCCGATCACTGCCAACAGATGAAAGATTAATGGAACTAGAAGGCGAGTTGGAACGTATAAAATGGGACGTTGTCGGACTAAGTGAAGTGAAAAGACGAGGCGAACATCTCATAGACCTTAAATCTGGGCACATATTCTATAGCGTGGGTGAAGAGGAGAGCTCCTGGGGAGGAACAAGATTTGTCATACACAAGCGATACAAATCAAGCATCGTGTCACTAAATAAAATATCAACACGAGTTATCTCTTTGATTCTAAAACTTAATACCAGATACAATATTAAGCTCATACAAGTATACGCCCCTACAATGGATCATGACGATGAGGAGATAGACCTGTTCTATGAGGACATTAACACTGCTCTAAATAAACACCCAGAGCACTTTACTCTAATATGCGGTGATTTCAATGCCAAAATAGAAAAATGAATCAAAGTGAGGAGACTTTGGCTTAGAAGGTAGAAATGATCGAGGAGAAACGCTGCTCAGCTTTCTACTACCAAATAATCTATTTCAGATGGGTAGCTTTTTCTACTAAAAACCAAATAGAAAATGGACGTGGAAAAGCCCCGATGGGAAAACACGAAACGAAATAGACTTTATCATCACAGATAAAAAAACACATAATAAAAGACGTGACTGTCCTAAATAGGTTTGCTACTGGGAGCGACCACAGTCTTGTTCGAGCAATAGTAGCTATTGACATTGGCAAAGAACGACAAAAAATGATCCAAAGGTGCGATAAATCAAATTTACTAATAAATCCAGCAGATGTAAATAGCTTTGAACAATGGAGCACCACTAAATTAACCAAGGCTGAAATAGAACACACCATCGGTAACGACATCAACAAACTGAATAATATCATCACAACCACAATAACTGAAGCCCATAGTCGGCACTGCTCAACAAATCAAAGGGAAGAAAAACTAAACAGGGGGACCAAACTGTTCATAGAAAAAAGAATGGATATGAGGTCAAAAAGCTATGCGTCCGAAGAAGATTCAAGAGAAATAAATAAACAAATTTCAAAACGCATCCGACGCGACGTAAGAGCTTTTAGACACAACCAAATCAAAGATACCATAGAGAACAACAAGAGTATGAAAGTTCTACGTAGAAAGCTTGACAATGGAAAGAAACAAATAATACAACTTAAAAATGCACAAGGGCACACATTAACGAACAGGAAAGATATTCTAAATATAGTGGAAGAGTTTAATGGAATGCTGTATAAAAGCCAAAGTGATATAAGTCTACATCCAGAATCTGACATACTAACCCGTAAAAAATGTGTGGTTAACCAAAGTTCGGAAATACTGATGGAAATATTACTAGATGAGATTAAAATAGCCGTGAAAAAGATGAAAAATGAAAAATCGTCCGGAGAAGACTGCGTAGTTTCCGATGCGATAAAGATTGGTGGTCCTTGCTTGCTCCAAAAAATCAAATTTCTTTTCAACCTTTGTCTCTTCAATAGTACGATACCAGAAAAGTGGCACAACACTATCGTAATACTGGTCCACAAGAAAGGAGACATCTCGAACCTAGAAAATTACAGGCCAATAAGTCTACTTGGCCAACTCTACAAATTGTTTACTAGAATAATTACCACACGACTTGAAAAGAAGTCGGACTTTGTCCAGCCAGTGGAACAAGCCGGTTTTCGAAGTGGATTTGGAACCAATGATCATCTCCGGAGCATCAAAACAGTGATTGAAAAGACCATTGAGTATGGCAGACCTCTTGTCCTTGCTTTTGTGGATTTCCATAAGGCTTTCGACACTGTGGAGCTGGACGCAGTGTTGCAGTCCCTAGAAGCATGGCGTATTGACCATCGCTACACCAAACTAATTTACAATGTATATAAAAATGCCAGTCTTGTCATAAAACAACATGAAAACACGAATCCTATAAAATTGGGAGAGGAGTACGCCAGGGAGATAAGATGTCTCCAAAACAGTTTATCATCGTCCTGGAATATGTGTTCAAGAAGCTAGATTGGGACCAGAAAGGTCTAAGAATAGACGACCAAAGCCTGTCAAACTTACGGTTTGCAGACGACATTGTCTTACTGGCTGACAACTTGGAAGATATTATAGTGATGCTACAGGAACTTCAGGAGGCCTGTGCAACGGTAGGTCTAAAAATGAACATCGGAAAAACAAAATTTATGACAAACCTCGTCCCTAGTAACAACCTAATTATTGAAAACTCTGAGGTGGAATGGGTAGATAAATACACATATTTGGGCCACGAGATAAGCATATCCAAAGCCAACCAAACATGCGAGATTAACAGAAGAGTTATACTTTCCTGCGCGGCTTACGGAAAACTTGGAGACGTTTTCAGAGGCGACCTTCCAATATGCTTGAAAAGAAAAGTTTTCAACCAATGTGTTCTACCGGTTATGACCTACGGCGCCGAAACACTAACCCTTACCAACGCTTCTGCTAAGAAACTAAAAGTAGCACAGCGCAAAATGGAGAGGTCGATGCTTGGCGTTTCGTTACGTGACCAAATTCGAAATGCAGAATTAAGCAGAAGAACAGGAGTGACTGGTGTGGTCGTACCTGTGGCAAAACTCAAATGGAAGTGGACGGGACATGTGGCTCGCATGAAAGATGACAGGTGGACAAAACGATTACTTAAATGGAGACCCAGATCCAATAAAAGAGACAGAGGAAGACCACCAACTTGATGGACAGACGACATTACAAAAATTACAAAAAACTGGATTCGTAGCGCTCAAGACAGAAAAAAATGGACTCAACTAGGGTAGGCCTATCTCCAGTAGTGGACGCAGAGGGCTGATTGATGATGATGATAATGATGATAACCTATATGGTAGAAACAGTGTACCATATTTCACCAAAATAACTTTATTGTTTGGAAATGTAAGAGATTTTTCGAAAATAAACCCAAAATGTTCTCGAAAAAACTGGTTCCTAGCCAACAAACGTTAACCTAATAGCAAATTGAGCTATTGAAATTTGAAACATATAATTAAAATTCGCTACCATAACGCACTTGCTGCGCCCTGAGTTTTTTCTTACAAACATGCATTATATTTCGATGGAAAATGCAAAAATGTAAATTATTACATTAAAATCGGACCAGTTTTTTCGAAAACGTTTTAAGTTTACTTTCGGAAAAATTTTGAACTTTTTCAAACAATAAAGTTATTTTGATGAAATATGGTACATTGTTTCTCCTATATTGGTAACCAAATTTGATGACTGCTTCCATTAAAGAAAGACAGATTTGCTATTAAAAACTTTTTTTTAATCGAACACACCTTATATTAATAAGGTGTGTTCGATTAATCGAACACACCTTATATTAATAAGGTGTGTTCGATTAAAAAAAAGTTTTTAATAGCAAATCTGTCTTTCTTTAATGGAAGCAGTCATCAAATTTGGTTACCAATATAGGAGAAACAATGTACCATATTTCATCAAAATAACTTTATTGTTTGAAAAAGTGCAAAATTTTTCCGAAAGTAAACTTAAAACGTTTTCGAAAAAACTGGTCCGATTTTTCTGGCCAACTCTCTTCAAGTTATTTACCCACCCACCAAAATATATTAATTCACAAAAACATTTTCGACGAAACTAAAAAAATTTCAAAGAAAATTCACAAATAATCTTTTGAAGAAAATCCAAAAACTTTTTTTTATAATAGCTTATTAAACATTTATCATTAATTACCAAAATTTCACAATTTTTTTTACAAACAATGATTTCTACGGAAGCACAAAAAAATTCTGCAGAAACTGGTTAAATATTTTTTACACAAAATTTTGCTAAAAGAACACATAAAATTGAAATTACATACCTAATTTGTAATTAAAATTGAAAATAAAATAATTTGTTTGCACGAAAAGCCATTAAAACATTTTTTCGACGATTTTCCTTAAAAAATGTTCCATTCTCAACAAATGTTTCTTCAAAGAAAATTCCTGAAATTTAATTATAAGAAAACTCGCTATTAAAACAACATTTTGTACAAGAAAATTCGCTAATAAAATAAATTAAATAAATTAAAAAAAACTGGTCCGATTTTCCTGGCCAACCAACCATTTGAAGTTATTTATCCACCTACCAAAATATAATTTTTCCCAAAAACTTTTTCGACGAGACAACAAAAATCTCATGAAAATTTGCAAGCAATTGTTTCAAGAAAATCCGTAAACATTTTTTTATAATAACTTATTAAAAATGTATCATTAATTACCAACATTTCACAAAACTATTTTACAAAAAATGATTTCTACGGAACCACAAAAAAAATCTGCGAAAATTGGCTAAATATTTTTGACACAAAATTTTGCTAAAAGCATACATAAAATTCAAATTATATACCCAATCTGTAATCAAAATTGAAAATAAAATAATTTCTTTGCACGAAAATCCATTAAAACCTTATTTCCGACGAATTTCTTTTAAAAAATGTTCCACCAATTGAATAACTTTTCACTAAAAAATTATCAATAAATGCTTCTTCAAAGAAAATTCATTAAATGCATTTATAAGAAAATTTGCTATTAAAAGAACATTTTGTACAAGAAAATTAGCTAATAGAAATCAATTAAATAATTTAAGAAATACTCAAAATCTGATCTAAATACAGAACTAGATACTTATTCTGTGGCTTCACAGAGAAAATTCTCTTCCCTGTGGATGCTGTAAAAAGTGAATCAGGTTGTAGGGAAGAAAACAACCTCTTCTGATATCACAAATCTCTACGTATATGTCGAACGGTTTTACCAACTAAGGACAACAACAGCTGCTATTAAACTTGAGTTAAAAGTCTTTAAACTGCTTATCTTTCATTAGTCTTTTTTTTCAACAAAAAGTCACTAAAAACCATTGGAAATCCATCAGATAACTTTAACATTGAATCAAAGACGAAAAAAAGTCAAAAAAGCTAAAAGACAAAATGGCGTGAGGGGAAAAAGGCATTAGATGAATATTTTGAGGAATACATTTTTTCTATTTCAACACACCACGAGGGCTCACAGCCTTAATACTGTCGTACCGTGGGTGTTGACAAGGAGGAAAAGGGCAACTTGTTAATTCTGGACTTGAAGGTTTGGAGGTTCGGGGGAGAAGAATAATCATGTGCCGGCAAGGAGTTTCACAATTTGGAAGTCCTCGGGACTAAAGAGCGGGCATAACAAGATGTTCTATGTCTGGTGACCTGGACAGTAATAGGATGCATTCGCTCTGTTCCCCTGATAGATCTGTTGGGGGCAGCAGGTGGAGGAACTATGGAAGAAAGCTCCTCTGAACAGTGCCCGTGCAGAGAAAGAAGTCACCATCGGCACGTCGGTGGGCAAGGGATGGCAGCCTTTGGGTGGGGGTAGGGCCACCGATAAGAAGTATTACTCTCTTCTGAATAGAGTCCAGGATAGCGAGTGTAAAAGCGGCAGCGGCACCCCAGATGTGGGAGCAGTATTCGAGATTTGGCCTTATTTGTGAAGTATATAAGGTATAGAGATTAGCTGATAAAAGTATTTGCGAGCCCGGAAGAGGAAACCTAATTTCTTAGCAGCCGCTTCTACAATTGATGTGACATGTTGGTGCCAATTGAGATTCCGATCCACAGAAATGCCAACAAGTGAAGAGGACTCATTACTTCGAATAACTTGGTTGTTCACTGTGATGGGTCTAGTGGTGGTGTATCTCTTATGAGATAGAAAGCAAGACTGAGATTTGGTGGAGTTGAATTGTACAAGATTTCTACTTCCCCAGCCTAATATTTTTTGGAGATCCAGAGAGACAGAACCCTTCATGAGTCTGCGATCCTTATCTAATTGGGCTCAAGAGACAGGCTTAGAATATTGTATATTTGAGTGGAGGGTGCTGTCATCCGCGTAACTGTGGACTTGGTTGGATGTGCTAGAGAGGAGGTCATTGATGTGGAGAACAAACAAAGCAGGTGCTAAAGCTGAACCTTGAGGGACTTCTGCATTACTTGGATACCGTTTAGAGGAATGGCCATCCAGGACAACAGAAATTCTCCGGTTGGAGAGGAAATTTGCTGTCCAGGTACAGAGTTTTGGCGGTAGGCCAAAGGCCGGAAGTTTATTAAGCAGCGCTGCGTGATAAACCTGGTCAAATGTTTTGGATATGTCTAGAGCGACAATCTGGGATTCACCGTGTAGTTCCATAGACTTACTCCAATAATGGGTAACAAAGGAAAGGAGGTCGGCAGTTGATCTGCGCTGACGGAATCCATACTGCCTGTTGTGGATTGGACTATGTTTTTCACACAATTTTTAGTGATTCGGTGTTTATATACTTTTCCATCATTAGAGACGACTTAACGGAGAGAAATAGGCCTGTAGTTGCAAGGAAGCGCTTTGGTTCCTTTCTTGGGGACGGGTTGTACTCGAGCAGTTTTCTAGTTACTAGGAAATATGCCTCTGTTGTAAGATGTCTGAAACACACTAGTCATGACAGGAGCAAATTCTGGTGCACATTTTTTTAGAACAATTGCTGGGATCTCGTCAAGGCCAGAGGCTTTCCTGGTATTAAGAGAAGAGAGCATCTTTCGTACCTTTTTAGTTTTGAAAATGATATACGTTATTTTATGAGCGACATTGGGGACTGTTGGCGGTTGAACATTTGGAGGAGGTGGTGTTGAGAGTAGAATTGCCGGCGAACAACGAGGCAAAAAGTTCAGCCTTGCCGAGGGCGGTAGAATCAATTTCATCCCCTGAAACAAGAGGTGGGAACGTGCCTTTTCAGAAATTATTCCCAATAGATTTAGCAGGAGTCCAGAAGGGTTTGCTGCCGTTGGAGCTTGAGAGGCCTTTGTTTTTGATGTGGTTATTAAACAAGTTTTTTTGCTTCAGAAAGAATCAAGACATAGCGGTTTCTTGCGTTGTTAAATGTTTGACTGGGATTGTGTAGAAGCAATTTGTGACCTTTTCAAGTCTGGCCTTGTCATAGGATTTAGAAAACCAGGGCTTTTGAGTAGCTGAAGAGGTTTTCTGTGTATGTGGAATAAATAATTCCATGCCAGCTTGGATGCTTTCGGTGACGTTTTGTGGGATATCAGAGGGGTCAGGATGAGAGAAGCGGACAGACGCCCATGCGAATGAGGAAAAGTAATCCCGCATTTTGTTCCAGATCCCGGAGTTGTAGTGCCAAACGATACGTGGGTGTGATGACTGTGTGACCTCGGGTTGCATTGCGCAGGAAGCGGTGATCATGCCGTGGTCTGAGCAACCAAGTGGGGCGGTGACTGATGTCTTATAGCATTCAGGTTTTGTAGTAAGAAGTAAATCCAGGGGATTTGAGCTGTGTGTTGGAATGCGAGGGAAGTAAGTAGGTTGCTGAACAATATCGGCTAAAGAATTGCTAACTGCGAAGGCCTCCGCTGCTCTCCCTTGTGGATCGGTTTTTGAAGATCCTAGCGATTCCTTATTATGGACATTGAAGTCACCAAGAATAGTGACCTCGGGGGAAGGATATTTAGAAATCATATGGTCGGTTTTTTCAGAAAGGTAGTCGAAAAGCTGGGCAAAGTTGTTGTCAGGAGGTGACCGGTAAATGCAAAAGATGAAATGCAACATGAATGTAATGGGGGTCATCGCGTCCTTCTGCCGATTGCAATTTGGTTCAAGTGTGACGTTGTTGAAGTCCGTGAGGAAAACAACGACAAAAAATTCAAAATGGATAAGCAGTGATTGTTAATAAAATTTGTCGAGAAATTTTAGATTATGGATGCTCGAATACGGCTACGAGATTATGTTGGCTGTTTAATGTAGGCATTAAAATAGTCTAAGTACCAATGGAGTGGAAGGTCACTGTCATTGTGCCGTTGCATAAAGATAATTGAAACAAGAGTAGACTCAAGAATTATCGAGCGATAAGTTTGTTTGGGAAAATGCGAACAGAACGAGTAAGACAACTTATATAGGGGAATATTTGAAACGTTTAATTATGTTGGTGGTAGCAAGATAGACCTAATAATTGCACTTCAGTGGGTGATTGAAAATGCTGGAATGTTGCAAAGGAAGTAGATTGTACGTTTGTGGATTTGGATACTGCCACTGTCGATATGTAAGAGGCTGTGGTATATTTAAAAAAATATGTGACGTGAATGATGGGCTAATTTACCTAATTCGACCGCTATATGATGGTTATAGAACACATGTAGGTACCAATGAATAGTTCAGTAACTATTTTATAATTAAACAAGGTGTCAAATAAGAATTTGTGATCTCGATGATTATTCAACACATCTATGGTCAAATAAATAAAAGAAGTTTACTTGGATGTGTGAAGCTAAATACTCTAACGGTTAAAATGTGACTCCATGCTGATGATGCAGTGCTCCTAGTAATTATGATAGAAATGTAAAAGGACTGATAAAAGTAACAAAAAAAGATTATACGCGTCAATGTCACGAAAATTAAAATATGGTGCTTGATGAAGAAGATGCTACACGTAGATGCTGACTCTTATTAACTGGTAGTTTGCTAAACCAAGTAACGGAGTTTAGATTTTTAGAGAAAATACGACGATGCGATACAAAGTGGGATAAATGTAGGTAGAAAGGTGTTAGGAGGAAACCAAAATCTGTGATATCTCTAACATATGTAACTCACCAGTTGAAGGATCCTTAAGGTCAGTGATAGCGTCCACCATGTCTAGCGCCATATCGCAGACTCTTTCAGCATGGTTGACTTGTTTCTCAGGTGCCCCGCTCACCACCATGTAGGCGTCGCCAATGGTCTCCACCTGATGGACCGTCTAGTGTCATCTAAGGTCATATATACATCTACCAGCCAACAGCCCAGACATAAATGTGTGCATACATAGACAGTGCAAAGCAGGCTATAACAAAGCGCAAGTGCGTGCAATTAAAGTTAGCACAAAAAAATAAGTTTGACAAATAAACATTTTGCAGTACGAACTGCTAAACAAGAGATAAGTTTAAAGATGCTTGAACACCTTTCCCCAAAACAATAATATATGCTCCTAGTCCAGAGTTACTTTACGTCTACGAATGTAAAAAAATACCATTTTAATTCATAATTTTATATTTACCTCTAGTTATATACCAGAATGATTTTCAATATTTCTAATCATTGTGTTTTTTTAATATTTCAACAACACACCACGAGGGCCTACAGCCTAAATACTATCGTACCGTGGGTGTCAACAAGGAGGAAAGAGGCAACTTGTTAATTCTGGTCTTGAAGGTTTGGAGGTTCGGAGGAGAAGGAAAAACATGTGCCGGCAAGAAGCTCCACAACTTGGAAGTCCTCGGGACAACAGAGAGGGCATAACAAGATGTTCTATGTCTGGCGACCTGGACAGTAAAAGGGTTTACTCGCTCTATTTCCCTGGTGGATCTGTTGAGGGCAGCAGGTGGAGGAACTTTGAAAGAAAGCTCCTCTGAGCAGTGCCCGTGCAGATCTCTATAAAAGAGAGAGAGAGAAAGAGAGAGAGAGAAAGAGAGAGAGAGAGAGGTCAGCAACAGCACGTCGGTGGGCAAGGGATGGCAGCCTTTGCCTTTGGGTGAGGGTAGGGTCACCGATGAGACGTATAGCTCTCTTCTGAATGCAGTCCAGGATAGAGGGTGTAGAAGCAGCAGCGGCGCCCTAGATGTGGGAGCAGTATTAGAGGTTTGGCCTTATTTGTGAAGTATATAAGGTGTAGAGATTAGCTGGTGAAAAGTATTTGCGAGCCCGGAAGAGGAAACCTAATTTCTTAGCAGCCGCTTCTGCAATCGATGTGACATGTTGGTGCCCATTGAGATTTCAATCCACAGAAATGCCAACAAGTGAAGAGGACTCATTACTTTGAATAACTTCGTTGTTAATTGTGATGGGTCTAGGGCTGATGTATATTTTATGAGATAGAAAGCAAGACTGAGATTTGGTGGGGTTGAATTGTACAAGATTTCTACTTCCCTGGTATAATATTGTTTGGAGATCCACGGAGACCGAACCCTCCATGAGTCTGCGATCCTCATCTAATTGGGCTAAAAGAGAGGCTTAGAATATTGTATATTTGAGTGGAGGGTGCTGTCGTCCGCGTAACTGTGAACTGGGTTGGATGTGCTAGAGAGGAGATTATTGATGTGGAGAAGAAACAAAGTAGCGGCTGAAGCCGAAACTTGGGGGACTCCTGCATTAATTGGATACAGTTTAAAGGAATGGCCATCCACGACAACAGAAATGCTCCGGTTGGAGAGAAAATTTGCTGTCCAGGTACAGAGTTTTGGTGGTAGGCCATAGGCCGGAAGTTTATTAAGCAGCGCTGGGTGCCAGACCTGGTTGAATGCTTTGGATATGTCTAGAGTGACAATCTGGGATTCAGCGTATAGTTCCATAGACTTGTTCCAAGAATGGGTGACAAAGGAAAGAAGGTCGGCAGTTGAGCTGCGCTGACGGAATCCATACTGCCTGTCGTGGATTAGACTGTGTTTTTTAAGGAATTTAAGTAGTTCGGTGTTTATATACTTTTCCATCACTTTAGAGACGACTGAAAGGGGAGAAATAGGCCTCTAGTTGCTAGGAAGCGCTTTAGATCCTTTCTTGGAGACAAATTGTACTCCAGCAGTTACTAGAGAATATGCCTCTATTGTAAGATGTCTGAAACAGACGTGTCGGGACAGGAGCAAGTTCTGGTGCGCATTTTTTGCGAACAATTGCTGGGATCTCGTCAAGGCCAGAGGCTTTCCTGGTATCAAGAGAAGAGAGCATCTTTCGTACCTTTTTAGTTTTGAAAATGATATCAGTCATTTTATGCGCGACATTGGGGACTGCTTATGGTTGAACATTTGGAGGTGGGTTGAGAGTAGAATTGCCGGCGAACAATGAGGCAAAACGTTTAGCCTTGCCTAAGGCGGTAGAAAAATTTCATCCCTTGAAACAAGAGGTGGCAACGTGCTCTTGCAGAAATTATTCCCAATCGATTTAGCAAGAGTCCAGAAGAGTATGCTGCCGGTGGAGCTTTGTTTTTGATATGGTTATTAAACGAGTTTTTTGCCTCAGAAAGAATGCGGACATAGCGGTTTCTTGCGTCGTTAAATGCTTGACGGTTTTCTTGACTGGGATTGTGTAGAAGCGTTTTGTGAGCTTTGACTATTTCAAGTCTGGCCTTGTCACAGGATTTAGAGAACCAGGGCTTTTGAGTGGCTGAAGAGGTTTTCTGTGTACGTAGAATAAATAATTCCATGCCAGCTAGGATAGTTTCGGTGACGTTTTGTGTGATATCGGAGGGGTTAGGATGAGAAAAGCAAACAGACGGCAATGGAATGGTTATTAAGGAAAATACAAAAACGATATAGGTAATTGAATATCTAGTTCATTGGGTTTAATTATAAGAACAATTAATAAAGAAATATTTAATAAAGTTTTCAAGTTTCAAGTTTTCAAGTTTATTCACCCAGAAAAATTACAAAAGCAAAAAAATCCCATAGAGACAACAGAATCACCTGAACAGAGGCTATCTTACAGAGTAAAATCCTGTAGAGGTAAACAAGTTACTTGTACATAGGTTGGCTTACTAAAAAAAGAATAACATCTAAAATCTCGTATATTAATCATAAAACTGAAATGCATAATCCCTATATAGAAAATTCACTCAAAAGTAATAAGTGCCGGCAGTGATAGCCAAAATGGAACCATTAAACTCCTTATAAAACATTTTAATCTCCTCCTAATAGGATATTTATACCTATATTTAGCGACTTGAGGTCATTTGTCAACATATTATAAAGCATCTTACTTTTATAATTTCTGTTTCAAATGAAGTCACACAATTTTTTATATAAGGGCCAGTGGCCGTTCGCTTTTGAAGTTGATTACACAAAACATCAACATGGGGCATGACACGATGAAAAATATCATGCTAAAACAAAAATTCCTCGTTACGTAAATAATTGAGTAGTCCTGTTGCTTCATTAATGGTTTTGGTATCATTAGCTAAATCACTAATAGTTTCAAGGCATTCAATAAGCGTTCCAACGAGTAGGGGTCGCCCTTGGTAAACAGCGTTCAACTATGTTATCTAACAGCTCTGTTAAGTACACTTGGGGAGCCCAAATCACCACAACACATTTTAAAAAGACCTGACGATCGTTTCACTAACCAAGTTAGCGTCATCAGAGGATGAAACATTCTAAATACTTAAAAAACTAACATCAACTTATATACCGGATCTCAGGTAAAGAGATCGAACCGAGATGAGACACTAGTCGTAGGCAAATTACACAGTGTATTGTATTTTTATCGCCTGACCAGGTCTTTGCGCTATCCTTATTGCTTTATCTAAAAGTGTCCATCTGTAATAGTCTTGAGAAAGTTCAAGGACCGCTAAATTAACAACGGTTCCTTTGGCGGCAATAACTGTATACTTGTTATCGGTAAAAATGTGCCGAAAACGTGGGAATTTTATTTAGCAAAGTAATCTATCAAGTGACTCGTAATTGGCGCTGGTGCACTGTTCATACATTCTTTGTTGCAACTATATTTCGCAATATATACGCTCTCAAACCCATTCAGCTGACCTGGTTTTCTAACATTTTTTATTAATTTCAGATTTTCTTTATCAACGTGATGATTACTATCCCAAATATGTCGGGCGACGGCAGACTTATCTACAGTACCGTAACGTAATTGGGATATGTGTTCTTTGAAGTGTGTTCTCTTTGAAGGGCGAGGTTTTAATTTCGTTCGATGTAACCTCATTGTTTCCTAGCGTTCCCACGGAGCAAACTTTAACATATTTAGAGCAGTTGCTAAAAATTAATAACATAAATGAAAATGTCTGCAGGGAGTATTTAACTCTAACAAACCTTTGCATCAAACAAAATATTTTTCAATTCAACAATGAATTTTTTTAACAAACACAAGGCACGGCAATGGGAAATCCGCTATCGCCATTTATTGCAGACCTTTTCATGAGCAGATTTGAAACGGATCTTGAAAGTGAAAGTGGTTATTTCCCTAGAGTGTGGTGTCGTTACGTGGATGATATTTTCGCGGTGTTTGACACAAACATTTGCAGAATAGAAGATTTTATTGCCAAATTAAACAATAAATTTGATTCTATAAAATTTACCCACGAATTAGAAACTAATAATAAACTACCCTTTCCAGATGTACTAGTTATCAAGAATAAAGACACTTTAGAATTCGATGTCTATAGAAAAGAAACCACTACCTTAAGCTACATCCCGAGCGACTCACAACATACGTACGCACAAAAAATGGCCAGTCTGAATTTTTTAGTAAATCGGTTAATTAATTTTCCTTTAAACAAAAGTAGATATACCAAAGAATTCAATTATATTAGGAACGTGGCCGAATATAACGGATACACTGCTGGCTTAGTGGAAAAATTAATCAACAAACAGAAAACAAAGAAAATGGTGACGGAATCAACCACGTTCAGAAGAGAAAAATCGGAAAAAAACTTTGTTTGCTTATCATTTGAACCTAGAATCACGAGGGGTCTAGACAACATTTTAAAAAAAGTCGACTTACAGGTAGCATTTTCAACAACAAATACTTTAAAAAACTTGCTAGGTAATCCAAAAGACAAGGATAGCGCGGAAAAAATGTCGGGAATTTATGAAATAAGTTGTAAAGATTGTAATCTTAAATACGTCGGACAAACAAAAATATCGATTGGAATCAGATTCAAAGAACACATATCCCAATTACGTTACGGTACTGTAGATAAGTCTGCCGTCGCCCGACATATTTGGGATAGTAATCATCACGTTGATAAAGAAAATCTGAAATTAATAAAAAATGTTAGAAAACCAGGTCAGCTGAATGGGTTTGAGAGCGTATATATTGCGAAATATAGTTGCAACAAAGAATGTATGAACAGTGCACCAGCGCCAATTACGAGTCACTTGATAGATTACTTTGCTAAATAAAATTCCCACGTTTTCGGCACGTTTTTACCGATAACAAGTATACAGTTATTGCCGCCAAAGGAACCGTTGTTAATTTAGCGGTCGTTGAACTTTCTCAAGACTATTACAGATGGACACTTTTAGATAAAGCAATAAGGATAGCGCAAAGACCTGGTCAGGCGATAAAAATACAATACACTGTGGAATTTGCCTACGACTAGTGTCTCATCTCGGTTCGATCTCTTTACCTGAGATCCGGTATATAAGTTGATGTTAGTTTTTTAAATATTTAGAATGTTTCATCCTCTGATGACGCTAACTTGGTTAGTGAAACGATCGTCAGGTCTTTTTAAAATGTGTTGTGGTGATTTGGGCTCTCCAAGTGTACTTATCAGTGCTCATCACAGGTTCCAATCTTTACTTAGCTCTGTTCTTTTTGCAGTAAATGAAAAAAAAAACGTTAGAAAAAAATATTTTCACTTTTTTATTTATAGACGTCGCTTTTTTTATGATGAGGTTCAATTGATGTGCATAACAATGCACGAAATATGCTTGAGGACATTTTTCTTGATTTTTTGTTTGCACTCCCGCAAATTGACCAGCCATAACCAACGCTCCATCAAAACATTGTGCAACTAAATGTTCTGCCTTTTCACATGCCACATCCAGTTTTTGTAAAATAACGTTTGTTAAATGTTCAGCTGTGTGTCCTTCAGGTCTAACAAAACCCCAAAATTTTTCAACTATAATGCCGTCATACACATATCTAAAAATTATAATCATTTGCTGTTTATTAGCTATATCGGTGGTTTCATCAGCCTGAATTGCTACGTACAGTGAGGATTTTATTTGTTCTTTGATTTCATTTGTATAGACTTGTAGCATGGCGTCCAGTAATTCGTTCTGAATAGTTTTTGAAGTGCCTCGGAAAACAGTTGCCTTTGACAAATGTTATTTCATAACTAAATCTAATTCACTTATAAAATCTACAAGTCCAACAAAAATACCTGGATTATCAGAATGCTTGGTCTCATCATGTCCGCTTAGGGCCAATTCGAAAGCACCACAACATTTAATACGAGTAATTATTCGGTTTAAAATATGTCTGTTTTTACCTACATTTTCATTGGGACGCCTTATATTTTCACGATAAGCACTATCAGGCTGTTGTACTATGTCTCTCTTTCCCAACACACTAAAATCTAAGATGTTATGTAAATGTTTTTTTAAAAATTTATTTCAACAACACACCACGAGGGCTCACAACCTAAATATTCTCGTACCGTGGGTGTCGAAAAGGAGGAAAGAGGCAACTTGTTAATTCTGGACTTGAAGGTTCGGAGGAGAAGGAAAAACATGTACCGGCAAGGAATTCCACAACTTGGAAGTCCTCGAGACAAAAAGCGGGCATAACAAGATGTTCTATGTCTGGTGACCTGGACAGTAAAATGGTGTTCCCCTGGTAGATCTGTTTGGGGCAGCAGG
This sequence comes from Tillus elongatus, assembly GCA_964006375.1. Taxonomy (NCBI): domain Eukaryota; kingdom Metazoa; phylum Arthropoda; class Insecta; order Coleoptera; family Cleridae; genus Tillus; species Tillus elongatus. The sequence goes on along the minus strand of OZ023267.1, from coordinate 136,828,862 downwards.
TAGAGAAACTATGGAAGAAAGCTCCTCTGAGTAGTGACCGTGCAGATATCAATAAAAGAGAGAGAGAGAGAGAGAGAGAGAGAGAGAGGTCACCAACGGCACGTCGGTGGGCAATGTATGGCAGCCTATGGGTGAGATTAGGGTCACCGATAAGACGTATAGCTCTCTTCTGAATGGAGTCCAGGATAGCGAGTGTAGAAGTGGCAGCGACACCACAGATGTGGGAGTAGTATTCGAGGTTTGGCCTTATTTGTAAAGTATATAAGGTATAGAGATTAGCTAGTGAAAAGTATTTACGAGCCCGGAAGTGTATAATTAATTTCTTAGCAGCTGCTTCTGCAATTGATGTGACATGTTGGTACCAATTGAGATTTCGATCCACAGAAATGCCAACAAGAGAAAAGGACTAATTACTTGCATAACTTGGTTGTTCATTGAAAGCAAGACTGAGATTTGGTGGAGTTAAATTGTACAAGATTTCTACTTTCCCAGTCTAATATTTTTTTGGGATCCACAGAGACAGAACCCTCCATGAGTCTGCGATCCTCATCTAATTGGGCTAAAGAGACAGGCTTAGAATATTGTATAGTTGAGTGGAGGGTGCTGTCATCCGCGTAACTGAGAACTGGGTCGGAGGTGCTAGAGAGGGGGTCATTGATGTGGAGAAGATATAAAGTAGGGGCTAAAGCTGAACCTTGAGGGATTCCTGCATTAATTGGATACAGTTTAGAGGATTGGCCATCTACGACAAAAGAGAGGGTATTTGCTGTTCAGGTACAGAATTTTGGTGGTAGGCCATAGGCCGGAAGTTAATTAAGCAGCGCTGCATGCCAGACCTGGTCGAATGCTTTGGATATGTCTAGAGCTACAATCTGGGATTCACCGTGTAGTTCCATAGACTTGCTCCAAGAATGGGTGACAAAGGAGGGGAGATCAGCAGTTGATCTGCGCTGGCGGAATCCATACTGCCTATCGTGGATTAGACTCTGTTTTTCAACACTTTAGAGACGACTGAAAGGAGAAAAATAGGCCTGTGGTTGCTAGGAAGCGCTCTGGATCCTTTCTTGGGGACGGGTTGTACTCAAGCAGTTTTCCAGTTACTAGGGAATATTCCTCTATTGTAAGATGTTTGAAACAGACGAGTAAGGACAGGAGCAAGTTCTGGTGCGCATTTTTTGAGAACAATTGCTGGGACCTCGTCAAGGCCAGAGGCTTTCCTGGTATTACGACAAGAGAGCATCTTTCGTACCTTTTTAGGTTTGAAAATGATATCCTTCATTTTATGCGCGCAAATGTGGACTGTTGGTGATTGAACATTTGGAGGTGGGTTGAGAGTAAAACTGCCGGCGAACAACGAGGCAAAAAGTTCAGCCTTGCCCAGGGCGGTAGAAACATTTTCAACGCCTGAAACAAGAGGTGGGATCGTGCTCTTGCAGAAATTATTCCCAATAGATTTAGCAAGAGTTCAGAAGGGTTTGCTGTCGTTGGAGCTTGAGAGGACTTTGTTTTTCATGTGGTTATTAAACGAATTTTTTGCCTCAGAAAGAATGCGCACATAGCGGTTTCTTGCGTCGTAAAATGCTTGACGGTTTTCTTGACTGAAATTGTGTAGAAGCGTTTTGTGATTTGACCTTTTCAAGTCTGGCCTTGTCACAGGATTTAGAGAGCCAGGGCTTTTGTGTGGCTGATGAGGTTTTCTGTGTACGTGGAATAAATAACTCCATGCCAGCTTGGACATTCGGTGACGTTTTGTGAGATATCAGAGGGGGCAGGATGAGAGAAGCAGACATACGCTCATGGGAATGAGGAAAAGAAATCCCGCATTTCGTCCCAGTTCGCGGGATTTTAGTGCCAAACGATACGTGGGTGTGATGGCTGTGTGACCTCGGGTTGCATTGTGCAGGAATCAGTGACTATACCGTGGTCTGAGCGACCAAGGCGGGCGGTGACTGATGTCTTATAGCATTCAGGTTTTGTAGTTAGAAGGAGATCCAAGTAATTTAAGCTCTGTGTTGGGATGCGAGGAAAGTAAGTCGGTTGCTGAACCATATTGGCTAAAGAATTGCTGACTGCGAAGGCCTTCGCTGCTTTCTAGTAAAGTAGAAAAGAATATACCTACTTGCCTAACTTTGAAGTAAACCTCGTATCGGATTAAACACATTTTAAAATATTAACAGTAACATGCAAAAATATATTAAATAAATAAATATAAAAATTTAAACTAGATGCAGCAAAATTTAACACAGAAAATCATGCATGTTTGCACAATGATATACTATTGCGATAAATTAAATTAAATTACAATTATTAGTTTTAGATATAATATTTCAACAACACTCACTTTGTACACTCTATTTCTTTCAGTTAACGTGTCAAATATCGAGTACATTCCATTTAACATCGAAACTACTTCCATTGGTGTTATTCTGCTACAAATTTCAGTAAACGTGACAACGTCGGAGAATAAGATGGAAACAGTGTCGAACATCTGGAACAAAACCATTATTTAATAAGCAGCAATTGTTTTTCATTTTTAGTATGTGCTTTCAAAAATTCACCAATGAGGAGATCGCGACTTTTGAATTTCGAAAAAAATTTCAGTTTCAATTTTATATATATATATATATATATATATATATATATATATATATATATATATATATATATATATATATATATATATATATATATATATATATATATTTATATACAGGGTGGCGCATTGAAAATGAAACGGACCGATTTGCGTGAAGAGAATTTTTTTTTAAGAAATTTTAATATTGAGGGGGACATGTTTTGACATAAAACTCAACTTTGTCATATCAACCCCTTAAGGGTGGTGATAACAACCCTTATATTTTAAATAGGGAACATGGGTCGAGTGTTACATCATTTGAAAGCTCTTTCTTTTCTGAATTGAGCACATAATTTTTTTGGAAGTTTTATCAACTCGTTTAAAAATTATTCACAGTTGGGGTTGCAAGAACGTATTTCATTCATTGTGATAAAAAATGCACTACTTAGTCAATTTTTCGTTAAAAAAAAAACTACAAACAAAACCAAACGTTCAAAAATGTTTATTCAGTTAAATAAGTTTTCAAATTGTTGACCACCAGCTTCCATACAAAAATACAAATTTTGTTCAAAACGAACTCTGACATTCTGGAGCATTTGTGGAGTTATTAGACGGCATTCTTTAACAATGCGTCGTCGTAATTCTTCCAGAGACTCCGGTTCTGTTGCGTAAATTCTACTCTTTAAATAGTCCCATAGAAATAAGTCTAAAAGAGTTAAATCCGGTGATCTAGGGGGACACTCAATAGCAGCTCTACGCCCAATCCATTGCTCTGGAAACTCTCTATTCAAAACTCCCTAACACGTTGTGAACAATGCGGAGGAGCTCCATCTTGTTGAAACACTAATTGATTTTCTTGATAGCGATCATCATTTTCAACAATGTCAATTAGTACAGGGTAAACTATATATTCTAGTAACTCCAAATACGTTTCGCCACTCAAATTGCCATGAAGAAAAATTGGTCCGATTAAACGGTCTCCAAAAATGCCAGTCCAGACATTTAATTTCTGTGGAGTTTGAGTGTGGACTTCGTTAAAATTTCTTGGATTATTATCCGCCCAATAACGACAATTATAACGATTGACTGTAGAGTTTAATAAAAACGTACACTCGTCTGAAAAACAGATATTGAACAGAAAGTTCCCGTTATCAGCTATTCGTGCAGTCATAACCTCCCAAAACTCCAGCCGCCGATCAAAATCATCTTCATTCAGTTGTTGTACAAGATGAATTTTATACAGGTGAAATTTATGATGCTTAATATTCGCTGAATAGTTTTTCTTTTGATGTTTGAAACAGTGGCCAATTTTCTCGTGCTCAAAGTTGGGTCTGCAGCAATTTGTCCTAAAATTTCAGTCTCAGTAGTCTCATTTCTAACTGGAAATTCACGTTCAGGATCCCGTTTTTTGTTGGCTACTGAACCACTTTGTCGAAACTTTGGAGCTAACTCTAAAATGTGTTTTCTGTTAACATGTCTGTTCGGATGTCGTTCTTTAAACAAATTTGCGGTACGGTTGGCACAGTCATTGTTTTTGAAAAAAAGAGTAACTATTTTAACACTTTCTTCAACAGAATACACCATTGTGAAATTAATTTTCGGTAGTACTATCAAGTATCAAACTGACCGATAAACTGAAAAAATAAACCGCATGTCTCTCATTCTGATAAGAAATGTTCTGATAGTCAATTTATTGTTTACAACCAACAAAACATTGACTATCAGCACATTTCTTATCGGAATGAGTATAATGCGTTTTTGCATCTTCAACTGTGAATAATTTTTAAACGAGTTGATAAAACCTACAAAAAATTAGTGTGCTGAATTATTAAAAGAAAGAGCTTTCAAATGATGTAACACTCGATCCATGTTCCCTATTTAAAATATAAGGGTTGTTATCACCACCCTTAAGGGGTTGATGTGACAAAGTTGAGTTTTATGTCAAAATATGTCCCCCTCAATATTAAAATTGACTTGTTTCAGCGTTTCTTAAAAAATATTTCTCTGGACGCAAGTCGGTCTGTTTCGTTTTCAATGCGCCACCCTATATATATATATATATATATATATATATATATATATATATATATATATATATATATATATATATATACAGGGTGATTGGTTAGTACGATAAAGTGTATTCTATGTCTTTTGATGTATCAACGTAAAAGTTGGACGAAACGTTCAAAATTGGCTCAACACGAATTTCCCAGGCGGGTGGATCGGGCGCGGTGGTCCAGTTTCGTGGCCTGCATGCTTACCCGATCTCACCCCTATAGATTTTTTATGTGGAGGATCCCTTAAAGAAAATGTTTATGCCACTTTGGCCACAACCATCGAAGACCTGAAGCTGCGAATACAAAACACTTGTCAACAGATAAGGATTCATCATTTAGTTGGTATACAAAGATCCATTGAGTGTCGTTGCCAGCTTTACATCGAACAAAACGTTCTTTATTTTCAAAATTTCCTTAGGCAGAGTAATAATTAATTTTCATTGTTAATGTGAGTTAGCTTGTTTGTTAGAAATTAATACACAATACAAGTTTTGTTCAAAGAGCCGTCTATTAATGGTCATTGATTTTTACATGCATTAAAATTGATTTGCGAATCACCCTGTGTAAGCATATAAAATTTTAAACAGACGTTTTGGGTTCTAGAGGCCCTAATTCGCGCTCATTTAAAGACATTTTTGCTCACTACCGATACATCTCAGGTAGCGAATTTTCTTGATGAAAATTCGCTGAAACGACGACATTTTAAGGTTTTAGCGAATTTTCATTCAGATAAATTCGCTAATAGAGAGGTCACGATAAAAAGCTTTTGAAAAATTTTCTTTAGATGAGCGCGAATTTGGGTCCCTGGAACCCAAAACCAAGGTCCGTTAAAATTTTTATGTGTTTATATATATATATATATATATATATATATATATATATATATATATATATATATATATATATATATATATATATATATATATATATATATATATATATATATATGTATCCGAGCGATAACTTGAAAAATACTAAACTGATTGCAAGAATCTTGTTTGGGCGAAAACCGAGGTCAAGTTCGTTAATCAGCCTTTATGCTCAAGTTTTTCCGGTGGAAAATCGGGGAAAACTTTTTGAATACGCTATATTTGTGTAAGTATCAGAGTAACTGAAATGAGACTTTACATGTGGCTAGAAACGGTGCAAGTAGACCTATGTTGTGAATTTTAAGTAATTTGGTACACAATATTTAGAGTGTTTTCCAAATTAAAAATAAAATCCTAAAGACATGCGTTGAAACGACTTAGTCGTTAAAGTCCAATGCCTGATAGACAGAATTGTTAACTGCCACACGTACATTAACTTATACAACAGGTATAAACCATACATCAACGGTAACCAAACTAAATATATACCAGGCAGAAAACATACTACTCGGACGTAATTATGGAAAATGACAGACGACATGAAATTAAAAATTTGCCAAGTTATTGTTATTTAACTGTGTAATATCAATTATTAAAATACACTATATTTGTAGCTTTATTAACGAACCCAAATACAGTTTTAGCGCAGCATAGATATATTATACTGTCGTATAATATAACAGAAATTTAAACAAAATCAAGCCGAGTCTATATAAAAATGCTTCTAAAATAGTTTCTTTCATCTTTAAACTTAAACATAAGACGTCATATAAGACCAAAACAATCGTGGGATGTGTTTCAATGGTAATTCTACTAATTCTGGAATTAATAATTGTTACGTATAATTTGAATCTAATATCCTGGGCATGAAGCCGATCTGAATATCAGGCAAATAAAACGTTGGTTGAGGTGTGACTAGATGGCGAAAGCGGCTTCACGCTTGCCTCCTAAGCAGAAGGTTATGCGATCGAATCCAGTTTGATGAATGTATGTTTTTTTATGTTTATTTTGACATTTGGAGAAACAATAGTGCACAGATTTCATACATTTTGAACAAGATCTCATTTTAGTTAAAAGGCCTAAATAAGTTTGTCACCTTTGAGTCTGAAGTTATAATTTTGTTATTGCTGATATTTAAAAAAAACGGTTTGATTAGGTTGACTAAAACGAAATCATACTGGCGATTAATAAGGAAAAATAACAGCTACGTTTATAATTTGGCGTATACTTTACTTTTCTAAATATGAATTAAGTTTCCTTTTGGAAATCTCCTGTATAACTTGAATGAAATTTGTAATACAGGTTTCTTCTAAAGAGACTTACACTATCTACAGTTATAGCAAAATCTAGTTCTTTAGCTCCATAGAAAATTGAGTTTTGGGCATTTTTTCTAAAATGGGTAAGAACGCAAGATTTTTTTTAACACTTTCGAAAGAATTCTTCAAATGTGCGTGCAGTAGGACCTCTTCAAGGTCTGTGTAAGTTTAAAGTATTAACTTTACTAATATGCCGTATAATAATAGTGTACAATTCTTATGAAAATTCGGTACTATAACGCACTTGCTGCGTCCCGAAATTTTTATTACATGGGTAGCCAGGAAACACATGAACTAATTAGTTGTCCGTCAAAGGGCAAACAGAGCCTCTCCAAATGGAAAGAACAACGACATGTATTTAACTTTAAGTAAAAATGGGATTGTTGAACTGGGCAAAGCGACACGTAATTAAATTTTGTTTGGGTGACACACCAGCTGTAGAACTTTTCCTGTATTTCACGTTTGTAACAGTCTGTTACAAAATGGCCTTCTAAAATTAATGTAGTTGTATGTTCAGAAGAGGACTTTTTATTTACTGTTTAGCCGTCCTACGGAGTAAAACACTGAAGGGTGGAATTGAATCTGACTTTTGTATACGAATTACAAGAACCGGCCTACAGGAAAAAAGTAAAAATAATGCTGGATTTATTGACAGATTTATTGAAGATGTTGTTCTGGAATTCTGCTGTTGAATTGATATATGAAATATTAAAGTAGGCCCCCCGGGGGTAATGTGAACAGAAAATCCGTGGCAGTCACGTTCAAAAAAATTAAATATGTTTTCTGTGATAATATTACGCAAAATCATCAGCGAACAAAAATATGTTTATTGTTATCAAAAGATTCCTAAGATTTATTGATATACAGGGTGTTTCTAAGAGTTACTGATACACGTATTTTGTTTACAGGCAAATATGATAGAGAGCAATTTAGGACCCAAAATAAGTCGATTGACCCAACTTTAATACGTTCAAAGATGAATCCTCATACGTCTATCTTGTAAGGTTCAAAATTAACAAATTTTAGCCCTACATCTTTCACCAAAGTTGCATCAATAAAACTAATTCACTACGATATCCGATTGTTATCGGATGAATCTCTTAAAGGGATACCAAAAACTATGATGAAACGGTCCTCTTTATTTGACCAATATGGATGAATACCCAACGAGAGAAGACACAACCGAAGCGATCAGAGAGGCCACACAAGCGAAATTATGTTTGATACAGGTAACATCACTAAGACTGGGAGGAAGTGGGGCTCAGGTAACTATGGCCATACTCGGGAGAATTGCAGTTGCACAGTTTCCAAAAAAAAGGCAACATTAAAGTGGGCTGGGCCGTATACTAAATCAGAGAGGGGGCAAATGTTGCAAGATGTTATAAGTGTCTAGAATTTGGATATAGGATGGAAGAATGCAGAATTACAGACAGGTGATGAATGCATTAACTGCGAGGAACAGAATGCATTAACTCTGACAATGCAAAAGAGTGTAGAGATGCGGCATTCTACTTTAAATGTGGGAAAAGCAAACATATAATGGATACGACAAGGTGTTTCCTGAGCTGATAAGCGAGAGAAGGTAAAGACGAACAAAAAAAAACCAGTCGTAATGAAGATCTTACAAGTCAAAACTAACAGGTCCCAGGGGGGAGAAAATATGTTACAACTAGACTGCTTGAACCTTTAGAAACTGGACGGGGGACGCAGGGTCGATGAAGAAAAAAGACAGACACTCGTAAAGTTATATTTTAGAGATGGTACCAAGGCGCAACAGACTTACTGACCTAGTTAGCAAATGTGCCAGCTACGCTCAATTAAAGAAAACAGGTTTTTTTAGTGTAGGGCGTAGTTGGGGTATTTGCTGACCAAGCTAGTGGCTCCCTTGAACCGCTCTGTTACCCACTGGTACTATCTTTGCGACTTCTGCTTCCACTTTTTCTCTACTTTCCGCTTTAAGCGATTAGGGGTTCGGGAAATCTAGCTGGCTGTTTTCTTCGCTTCGTCAGTTCTTGTGACTCTCTTTTATGGTCATAGCTTTTCGGGCAAATTTCATGACTTTTTCCATGAGCTCTCGTCTTTCGGCATTATTGATACCATGTCGTCGATATTATGTATCACTACGGAGTTTGTAACGATTGTGTCTTTCAGCATCGTTATTTTGTTTTTAAAGAACATTTAGAAACCCCGAGGTATCGTACATAATGGGAATAGACCCGATCTGCATTGAATATTTCAAGTATTGCTTGCATCATTATTTTGATGAAAAGTCGCTAAGTCTTCAAGTACCGTAAACCCCTTTACTGCATTTCTAATTTGTACGTTGAAATTAAATATATGTTTGCCAAGGAAAATAACGTCGTATTTGGCTGGAGGAATATTTCCAAGAACTGAATAAAACGTTGCGACTTGATCTGTGTTTTTCCGTGTGGATGATGTGACCTAAAACGACCGTTGAAGCCGTTCAACAAATATTTTCGGCAAATCCTTGAATTGTAGACGAGGGGACGTGACACGTCAGGGGCAAATGGTTAGATCTCAACGGACAAAACGCTACCAACGGAGGAGTCTCTACTGAACGCTTCTAGAGTAAAGACCGCGCTAGTTACTGTGGCTTGTAATTATCTTAAAATGGGACATAAAACCCCTTTTCGTTGTCTATAATATCTAATAACAGTTGTTAGTGATGCTTTTAAGTCTTTTGATTGGATTTTGAATTTAAATTAACGAAGTATTTAACAGAAAAACATGAGTTAACAGTGATCCTTTATTCATGACCCGCAAGCCAATCTCACAAAGTTTCTGACTAATACCGAGCTCTGAATCAATTGGCATTGTTAATTTCACTTTAGCCAATTTACATTTTAATTGCCGTAGAGAAATTTTAATCAAATTAATTCCGAACATCGATTTGAAACAGCTGTTCATTTAGTGTTCGGGGCTGAATTGTCTCTTCCACTATTGGATTAACAAGAACCACCTGCCCAATAACCGTTTATGGAAAGTACCACTTATTTTTTCCAACCTTCCCTCTCTTGTTGGAGTTTGATAGCCTGTGTATGGCACTGATGGTTGACTCTGCTTGGAGAGCATCTTCAAACGGTCATCATGTAACTCCAGGTATCAGGACTTGGTGAGTCGATATAAACCTTATTTCTGTGAACCAGCAGAATTTTTCATGCAACAATAATAATATTGGAACCTTTACAACTTGAACTTTCAAAATAACATAATCAAATTAGAACTTCAATAATGTCAGTGAGGTGTTTCTAAGGACAACTGTAAATTTCCTGTTTACTCTTTGGAATTTTGTCAATATTGTGGATTTAAATACATAATTCTTGAAATTGTAATTAGCAGATTCTGTTTGTAAAATATTGAAACTGTACTTTTTCAAATATTTTCATTTACAATCATTAAGATACAAAATTTTACATGAATGAATTTCTTAAATGTAGTTACTCTCAAGGGACTGGCCAGTTAAATATTCGGGGATCCCATTTCAAAATTCATTGAAAAATCAACAGAATTGATTGATAAGTGTCAAATCATTTGCATATTAATTTTTGTTTGTTTCTGAGCTGAAAAATACAGCGTTTGATTTTTAATACACCTCTAGTATGTAATGTCAACATTTTTATATAACATATAACCATCTTTATCTTATTATTTTGTCACATACCATATGTACTGATAATTTCTCCCTTCTTGAAACTATTGCTGTTTATTTGATTTTTATTTGTGTATGGAACAATGCTTATTTGAAATTTACCAACCATGTTAAATTCAATCTTGCTTGCTATTCCAAATTTATTTACATGAATAAATTTAATATTATTGTTAATATTTACATATCTGTTTAATTGAAGAGGAATTCGTCTCTAATATCTCCCCTGTTTTGGCGTCAGCACCAGTAATTGATTCTAACTATCGATTATCTAGATATCTAAATTTCTATATAACCTGGCACTAGTCTGGAGCGCCCATAATTACATGACTCTAGGCAGAGCAACACAGAAACGAGCGTGAGTATCAAACTATATCAAGATTTGTCAACCTCCTAAAACTATTTCTAATCTTAATAATAATGATAATCTGATAGATAGATGTTTTAGGGTAGGGTTTTATAGGCAATCGTGACCTCACTATTGAGCAGATCTATATCCACTTAAGGTCAGTCACCACATACCACGTCTCAGTCAAGTAGTTTTAATCGAGAAAGGTTACAAGTTGAGGGTGGTACTTCTCATCGCATTGAACTTTGGGTAAACAAAAATGCAATGTTCTACCGTATCCTCTTCCCCGCAACGCTCTGCTCTCGTTCTCGTCTAACTCGCGCATGCGTTTGGCGATCTGAAGTATCCGTGGTTTGTAAGTATTTGTGTGAGTCAGAAATTTATTTCTTTGTGGTACAAATTCATCCAGTCTGTCAACTTTGGAAACAATCTTTTTGTCTATTGTCTCTTTGTTGTGTTTTGGGACCATCTTTGCTGCGATTTCTCCATGGCTCGGTTTCTGACAGCCATATTAGCTTCTTCTAGTCACACTTCCCTCGCCTCATGTAGGAAACATCTTTCTTCCACTAACAGGCCTATGGGTACGACGCCCGCCAACACCTCAATTGCCTGCGTAAAGATGGTACGGAACCCGCACGCTACCCTTAGCAACAGTCTGCGCTGCATGCTTTCCTTCATCATTTTATATTTTTGTGTCTCTATTGTTTAATGCCATACCGGAGCTCCATAGAGTAGAATTGAGTGCACTAGTCCGCTAAGCAGTAGCCGTTTTGCTGATATTGGACCTCCCACGTTGGGCATTACCCTACTTATTGCTGCTGTTGTTCTTTCAGCCTTTAGTTTCGCCACTCGTACATGCTGGCCAAAATTAAGTGACTCTACGATTGTTATTCCTAGATACACCTGGTTTTATCATGATGTCCTTTAAGTGCAACGAAAAATCGCTCTTGATTTTTGGACCCCTCTTTAGGAGCCAGCTAGAGTTCTTTGGCGGTCATTCATCCATCAACTTTTCTTAACGCTTCTTTCACTCGACACCTAAGTGTTTTTTTGCCCTCATGCCTCTACAAGAACTGCTAGATCATCAGCATAACCAACCAGAGTAACTACTTCAACCATTTTTAGGTTGAGGATTCCATCATAGATTATATTCCAGATGATAGGTCCCAGGATGTATCCTTGCCGGACTCCCATCGTAACAGCCATCGTCTCTCCTCTCGCGATGCTGATCTTTCTGTATGAGAAGTAACTGATTGTGATGTTTATCAGGTACTCAGCAATGTTTCTTCTTTTAAGTTCTTCTATGATTTTGCCCCAGCTAGCAGCGTTGAAAGTATTTTTCACATGGAGAGTGATCAATGCACACAATTTCTCGCTTATGCTTTTATCGACTTATTTGGCATATCTTGCAGCATGTATTGTGGATCTTCTCTTTCGGAAACCACACTGGCGCTCTCAAAATCACTCTTCTACTTCTATTTCCTTTTCTAGCCCAGCTTTGATCTAGTTTTATAGTACTTTTCTTAGCGTATCCGGTAGGCATAGAAGTCTGAAGGATGACGCTAGATCTAAGGGCTTACCGTTTTCCAAAGCAACACAGCCTTTCTTATTTTCAACTCTTGTTTTCGGAGTAGTTCATTCGTCACCTTTAGCAGCACCTGTGGAGCTATTTCGGCCAGCTTTTTTATGGCCCCTGCTGGTATCTCGTCTGGGTCGGGATCTTTGCCGGATCTCATTTTCTTCTGCTGCCGTCAACTCCTCTTCTTAAACACGTCGATCTCCGCTATCGCATTCGTTTTTAGGTAGTCTGAGAAAAGTAAGTAGTAGTAGCAGCAGTAGCAGTGACGGTAGCAATAGCAATAGTAGACGACCAACGAATACCCTGGTGTATCTAGAGATAACAATGTTTTCAGCATGTACGAATGACAAAAGAAAAGGCTAAAAGAAGAACAGCAGCACTAAGTAGGATAATGCCCAACGTTGGCTCAATAACAGCAAAACGGTTACTGCTCAGTAGAGTAGTGTACTCAAATCTATTGTACGGAGTGGCATCAAATAATAGAGCGCAGAGTGTTGGTAAGGGTAGCGTGCGGGTTCCTTACTATCTCTACTTAGGCAATTCAGGTTTTGACGGGTGTTGCACCCTTAGAAATGTTAGTGAAAGAAATATGTTTTATACATGAGGCGAGGGTAGTGAGAATAGAAGCGGCTAATCTGGCCGCCAGAAGCAGAACCAGGGAGACGTGACAGGAAAGATGGTCCCAAAACACCACGAAGGAACAATGGACAAAAATAATGATTCAAAATCTGACAAACTGGATGAAATGTATGGAATTAATTACCGGCCACTTGTAACGATTCTGTTTTTTTTTAAATTACCACCGTTACTCTCTTACTGATGTAAAGACAACCCCCAAGAAGCTTAAATGATAGCAGGTAACTTTATCGCTGAAAAGCAATTCAAATTTTCGTTTCAAAATTATTAATTGTAAATTCGCTAATAACTTTTATATCGTGACGCCCGTAGTGCGTTCTTTTTATATACGTTGGTATTTTAATATCTAGAGACGGAATATTTGCTTAAGGAAAAAATAATATAATTATTGTTCAAGAAGTTCTCGGTATGATCTCATCATGATCTCCTCTGCGACCGTTGAAGAATCGGACCGCGTCCATTGTAGTATCGGGGGGAGTTTCGTACGCTATCTGTCTCTCTCAGACATATAGGCCTAATGGGAACCAAGATTGAAAAGTCGCGAGAAAAATGGCTCGAAAGTCAGTAAGATCGTGACGTAAGTGCTTGTTTCGAGGAGCAGTCGGCCTCCGACAAAGAGACAGTCAGCATCCCGAGAACTGTCGGAGCTTTTTATCAGTCAAAAAGGGTTTAAAATCTTATCTTTTACCGCTAATATCACGTAATATAGTTATCGGTGGGTGCTACAAGTGTTTTCATCTCGATTTAATTAGAATTTAATTAGCCGTTTTGAAGAAAACGTGAGTTAAACAGTGAAGCTTTGTTTTTCCGGTATAGTGAAAGTTTTCAATTTAATCTCGAGTACACAACCTAAATTTCCAATCTCTTAAGCAAGCCAGCCTTCATGTCAGTAAATTCCGCATACCTTCCGGTATATTCTGGCCGCAGAAGTTTCAATTAAATTACCTGCTTGCGATATCATTTTAAGAGCGTCGGTTTCAACAACAGGTCTACCTATCCCTTCTTACAATACGATGGCATGTAACAATTTGCCTGGTTATCACCCATGAAAATGCCTTTCACCACTTTATGACTTTTCTCTAGGGAGAAATTAAGAGCCTATGACGGGCCCTGATAGTTGACGTCTACCTGTGTAACATCCGTAACCAACCAACAGGTGAATTTGGGACCTTTGAAGTCCCACTTATAATCCAGATCTGGTGAATCATTTTGAGTTTTTCTGTGTGTGATTTTTTCATACATTCATACGCCATCTAGAATTTTTTCTTCTGACTTGCAATATGAACCTTGATCCAGCGAAATTAAATTAATTTCGTATCAGTGAGATTGACATTAAAGAAATAACTGTATTTTGTACCTTTTTCTTAATATTTTGCCAGTAATGTAAGATGATAAATGTCACTGTGTAATTTGAAATTAATCAATGTTTTTGTTTATGAACTACCTAACCTTCAAAGTGTTTTAATTTTTCATTTATAATCAGCAAACAGCAATTTGACTTTATATTTGTCTGAGCTTCTCTTAGACTTTGATTTTTCTTTGAAGCATAAAAAACCAACCTGGCCAGGATAATATCTAGGAATTCCACCTAAACCTGTTAAGATTTTGAGAGCGTTAGTAGATTTGACAGAAAAACAGTTGCTTTAACAGTTAATGTTTATTTTCGTGCTTGTACTGTGCAACATTTGATTTCTCTCTTGTATGCATCTAATATTAACTCATTTTTCTTGTAACATAATATCCATTTTTTAAATTCTTGTTATACTCAATAATTAATTTCTTTCTTGTGACATTTAATATTTGTTTTCTTTCATGTGAAATGTAATGTTTATTTTAATTTACCAGGAGTATTAAGTTAATTTTCTCCCTCAACAATCTATTTAAGTATTTACATTTTTTTAATATCTGTTTAATTGAGCAACAATCCCTTCCTAAAACTTCGTAATACTGGTGACAATGTAAGTGAAGATTCCTTATATCTACTACCTAGATATCGATAAATTAAGTAAGTATCCCAGTAACAGTGTTCTGACTTGAAGGTCTCATAAATCTAGGACTCCGTGCAGAACAACATAAAAGTCGAGTAAGTATTTAATTATCTTAAGATCTTCTAACCTTACAAAGTGTTCTTTATCTTGTAAATAAGAAATCTGAGAGATGGGTACATTTAGGTTAAGGTTTGGTGGGTGATGCTGACCTCACTATCGTCCGGATTTGGATCCAGTTGAAGTCAATTGTGAGATATCGCTCGCTAATAATAACCAAACAAACACTCTAGCTCTTTTTTAAGTCCTTTACTTAAAAATATCTTGAACGGTTGTCCTGTCATTCTAGGCAGGGACTTTTCACATTCTCTTAGGACCGTTAGACACTTCAGATCCTACGCCAAACGTATGGGAAAGTTAGATGATAACGAGAACAAGATAGATATATCTACTGCGGGACAGAGGACACGGTAGAGCACTGCATTTTGATATTATCAAAGTACGACGAGATGAGAAGTACCACCCTCAACTCTACAGGGATACATAATATCGACGAGCTGGCACCAAACATGTTAAAAGACGAGAGCGCATTAAAAAATGTCATGGAATTGTCCCGACAAGCTATGACTATAATAGGGAGACACAAGAACTCAAAAAGTGAAGGAAACCACCGACTAGATTGCCCGAACCCCTAATCGCTCAAAACGGACGGGGGAAGTGGGGAAAAAGTGGAAGGAGAAGAAGAAAAGACAGCTCTACAATCGCGAGGATATGTTGCAATGACTGTACCAGTGTGTAAGAAGGCGGTTTCATGGGAGTCCCTAGCTTGGTCAGTAGATGCGCTGACTAGGCTCCACAAGAAAAAACTTATCTCAAGGCACAATACTAAAATAAAAATTTCTTAACGTTCCTAGATATTTGGTTCCTGGATACATGCTTAAGAATCCTAATCTATTATGCGCTTCATTTAAAACAAGTGTATAGATTCTCCGTTTTGTATGTACTTTTTCACTAACATCGAATCAAAAAGATTAGATCTATTTTTACAATACTGTAAAATCAGAAATTTCAATTTATTTTCTATTTTAGATACCACCATAAAAATGCTGTAAAATGGTTTAGGCACTGAAACAGTTTAATTTCTGAGAAGTGGTGTTTTTTATTTTCAAATAAAAAAGCCACAAATAGCACTAGAGAAAACATAAGAGATTTTGACGAGATTTATTTTTAAAATAGGTGACCGTTTATAGACTTTCCCCGCTATTTGCGGGGGCAGTTTATTCACGAAAGTGTATTTTATTGCATTTTCGCGGACGGATTTGTCATATATTCCAGTAAATTATCTTTCGCACTCCAAATAGATTAAATAAAAAATGTTATTGTCAGGCTATTTCAAGTTTTTATAAGACGTCATACAAGAAAGTCTGGGACTGAAAGTTTACAACAGCATTTGCAGTTGACGCTTTCAGAAACTTTATTAATTTAAGTGACCTAGTATCAGGTCCTAAACTTGCCTTCCTTAAGTCAAAGTTTTCAAAGACATTTTTAATTAATTAAATCTCACAATTTTATTTATGTAAGCCACTAACTGTTAAAAACGATTTGCTATGAAAATGTTAAGCACAATAGCTTGGTTTAATTATTCAGTGGAGGATGTGCTAAGAAAAAAAATTGGACGCAGCAAGTGCGTTATGGAGGTAAATTTTCATAAAAATGTTTTTAATCGCAAATATGTCTCTCTAATGGAAGCAGGCATCAATCTGGTTACGCGTATAGCCTATATAGCAGAAACAATGTACCATATTTTATCAAAATTACTTATTGTTTGAAAAGACACAAAAGTTTTTCGCAAATAAACTCAAAATTTTCAGCGAAAACTTGTTTCCTAGCCAACAAACCTTAGGTTAATATTCGGTTATCGAAATTTGAAGGATTTAATGAAAATTCGCTACCTAAATGCACTTACTGCGCCTAGATTTTTTTTCTTACAAACATGCAACATATTTCGATAAAAAATGCAAAAATGCAATAATATAAGGGTGTTCGAAAAAATAATTGTAGGGATCCCTACGATTTATGCACCACCACAGATAACAACTGAAAGTAAACCGGGATGTGGATTCTAGGAGCCTAGTTTGCGCTCATACGAAGAAATCTTTTTAAAATTCAAAAGTCGAGGTCTCCTCATTAACAAATTGGTTCTACTAAAATTAGCTACAAATTATAGACCGTTAAACCATAAACTTAACTAAACCTACAGCCAAAGCATCAGAGAACGGGTCTATTTGAAATGAATTTTCTGTAAATATTTTAGTAAAATGAAGGACAATCAGAGTTGAAGCTGAAGCTTAAGGGTATGCAGAATACTCTTCTTGCAACATTTTCTTTTCATAATCCGTATTTGTTTCTGGTTCTTTGCCTAAATATTGCCAGTCTTGACGTTTAAAATTTCGACTTTGACGTTTTGAGGAATATTCCATTTTTTTTTGGTCTTTAACCGCCCATAACTTTCTTGTCTTTAAACTTAGAGACCTAAATTTTGGTACATCGCACTCCTTATAATACAAACAGGCGTACCAAATTTGGTTGCCTTTAATTTGTTATTTCCGGAGATATGATTTTTTTCCGAAAGAAAACACAGAATTTTCTAACGAACTTATCCAAGCCACTTGCAAAGGACGGTACCCACCAAATTTGATCAATGTCGGCCCTTTATTTTTTGAGTTATCGGTGTGTGAAAAAGGTTTTTTCATCTTTGTTATTTCATAATTAGTTATAGTAAAACTCACGTTATATCCTTGAGAATGGAATAAACTTTTCCAAAAGCTCGGCTTTTAATAAAGAGTTTTATTTTCCAACTGACGGCTTTCCCACAATTTTTTGAGTAAATAACACTATTACCCTCACAAAAACTTAATATATATATATATATATATATATATATATATATATAAACCTATAAAAATCGAAACTGACCCCGGATATGTGTGTTCTAGGGAGCATAATTAGCGTTTATTTGAAAACATTTTTTTTAAATTCAAAAGTCGGGATCTCCTCATTAGTGAATTTTTTTTAAAGAAAATTTGAGTGAAAAGTCGACTTAAATAAATTATTTCGATGTATGTAACGCATAATAGAAAAATGTTACAACTTATGACTACCAACTATTATTCTTAGCCACAGTATATATATATATATATATATATATATATATATATATATATATATATATATATATTTATATATATATATATATATATATATATATATATATATATATATATATATATATTATATATATATATATATATATATATATATATATATATATATATATATATAAATACATATACATTGGGTGTTCCTTTGTTACAAGTACTGAAGTTTTTATACGTTTCTTTCATCGCTATTATGTTAAAAAGCAAAGCGAAGAGGATGATATAAAAGAAATACGATAAAATGACTGAATTAGTATTTTAAAGCAATGGTGGTGTGTGTGTGTGTGTGTGTGTCCATGTAATATTTTTATGCAACATGTGTCTATACGTTTGTCAATCTATCTATATTTTATTTACAGTTGATTTAATATCGCAAGCTACATATATATCTTATTTATTTGATTGGTCTCATGTAACCTAAGGGGATTCGGAAAAATACATGGACTTTTATTAAAGTAAGTAAATTAACTCACTGACCGTTGTATATGGATTAAATAATTTACCAAAGATTCAAAGATAGCCAACCAATAAAGCTATAGTAAAAATGTATTTGTTAGGCAAATAATATTAGAATTAGCTATTATAATTTTTTTTTAATATTTTTTTTTTGACCAAAAGAGAACAATTTCTGATGGATAAGGATAAGAAATCCTGTTTCAAGATCGTCAAGACCTCACTTTGCTTAGTTAAATAAAATGAGTTTAATGTCTTTGGAAATTGTTAACAAGCTTGCGATGCAGTATACCAGGCAACGTTAGACACGTTAAAGTGTAAGATGCACTTTAAAAAAAATTTATGCAAATCTGTCCGCTTTTTGTCAAACTAATTTCTGACATCATAAATGTACATAATAAAATAACTTGAAGAGAAAACAAAGATATGTTTTATATTTAATTTTTGGTTAAAATTGGTGGTGTGCCGAAGCGCAGCATATTGGGCCCTGTCTTGTTTACAATTTTTGTAAACAACATTGTTTATGGTCTCCTACAGTACCACTTAATTTTGTACGCAGATGACACCACTGATACAGTCTCAGTAAACAGTTTCAAAGAGTTTGTTGCTGCAGAATAATGTTGTGTATGTGTCTCAGAAGTCAAACTGGTGTTCACGAAATCTAGTACTTACCACACAAAAAACTAAAATGTATCTTTTTTCTCCAGTGGATGTACATCCAAATCTCAGTACATACTGACACTGATTCAATAAAACAAGCCTCACCTGTAAAGTTTTTGGGCCTCCATCAATGGTTTGTAACGTATCGTAGGGTGTATGTTGACTATGTGGTGGCCTCTCTTGCATTCAGGAATTATGCGCTTTTTTTATATTCCGCTTCTGCAATTGATGTGACATGTTGGTGCCAATTTAGATTTCGTTCCACAGAAATGCCAATAAGTGAAAAGGACCCATTACTTTGAATAACTTGGTTGTTCATTGTGATGAGTCTAGGGCTGGTGTATCTCTTATGAGATAGAACCAAGACTGAGATTTGGTGGAGTTGAATTGTACAAGATTTCTACTTCCCCAATCTAATATTTTTTGGGAATCCACAGAGATAGAACCGTCCACGAGTCTGCGATCCTCATCTAATTGGGTTAAAGAGACAGGCTTATAATACTGTATATTTGAGTGGAGGGTGCTATCGTCAGCGTAACTGTTAACTGGGTTTGATGTGCTAGAGAGGAGGTAATTGATGTGGAGAAGAAACAAAGTAGGGGCTAAGGGTGAACCTTGAGAGACTCCTGCATTAATTGGATACAGTTTAGAGGAATGGTCATCCAGAAATGCTCCTGTTGGAGAGGAAATTTGCTGTACATGTACAGAGTTTTGGTGGTAGGCCATAGGCCGCAAGCTTATTAAGCAGCGCTGCGTGCCAGACCTGGTCGAATGCTTTGGATATGTCTGGAGCGACAATCTCGGATTCACCGTGTAGTTGCATAGACGTGTTCCAAGAATGGGTGACAAAGGAAAATAGGTCGCCAGTTGATCTGCGCTAACGGAATATATACTGCCTGTCGTGGATAAGACTGTGTTTTTCAAGAAATTTTAGTAATTCGAAATTTATATACTTCTCCATCACTCTAGAGACGGCTGAAAGGAGATAAATAGGCCTGTGGTTTCTAGGAAGCGCTTTTGATCCTTTCTTGGGGACGCGTTGTACTCGAGCAGTTTTCCAGTTACTAGGGAATATGCCTCTATTGTAAAATGTCTGAAACAGATGAGTCAGGATAGGAGCAAGTTCTGAGGCGCATTTTTTGAGAACAATTGCTGGGACCTCGTCAAGGCCTGAGGCTTTCCTGGTATCAAGAGAAGAGAGCATCTTTTGTACCTTTTTAGTTTTGAAAGTGATATCCGTCATTTTATGCGCGACATTGGGGACTGTTGGTGTCTGAACATTTGGAGGTAGGTTGAGAGTAGAATTGCTGGCAGACAACGAGGCAAAAAGTTCAGCCTTGCGCGCGGCGGTAGAAACAATTTTATCCCTCGAAACAAGAGTTGGGAACGTGCTCTTGCAGAAATTATTCCCAATAGATTTAGCAAGAGTTCAGAAGGGTTTGCTGCCGTTGGAGCTTGAGAGGACTTTGTTTTTGATGTGGTTATTAAACGAGTTTTTTGTCTCAGAAAGAATGCGGACATAGCGGTTTCTTGCGTGGTTAAATTTCTTGATTGGGATGGTGTAGAAGCGTTTTGTGAGCTTTGACCTTTTCAAGTCTAGCCTTGACACAGGATTTAGAGAACCAGTCCTTTTGAGTGGCTCAAGAGGTTTTCTGTGTACGTGGGATAAATAATTCCATGCCAGCTTGGATAATTTCGGTGACGTTTTGTGATATATCAGAGGGGTGAGGATGAGAGAGGCAGACAGGCGCCCATGGAAATAAGGGAAAGTAATACCATATTACGTCCCAGTTCGCAGAGTTGTAGTGCCAAACGATACGTGGGTGTGATGACTGTGTGACCTCGGGTTGCATTGCGCAGGAAGCAGTGACCATGACGTGGACTGAGGGACCAAAGGAGGCGGTGACTAATGTCTTATAGCATTCAGGTTTTGCAGTAAGAAGGAAATCTAAGAGATTTGAGCGGTGTGTTTGGATGCGAGGAAAGTAAGTAGGTCGCTGAACCATATTGGCCAAAGAATTGCTGACTGCAAAGGCTTCCGCTGCTCTCCCCTGTGGATCGGTTTTTGAAGATCCTAGCCATTCCTTATGATGGACATTAAAGTCACCAAGAATAGTGACCTCGGAGGAAGGATATTCAGAAATCAGATGGTCAGTTTTTTTTTAGAAAGGTAGTCGAAGAGCTGGACAAAGTTGCTGTCAGAAGGTGACTGGTAAATGCAACCGATGAATTTAATTGCAGCCCTGAGAGAGCCCTGAGTTTCATCCAAATTATGTCTTTTCTTCCGGATTCTAAATTAGGGAGTTTGGTGCAGGGTAGATTGTTACGAACGTAGGCGCACAGGCCTCCATGCAATCTAAAAAGGAAGTAAGGAGCTCATACGCCTGGAAATTAAGGTGATTAGTGGCTGTTTTGACACTGATCTGGGTTTCGGTGAGGAAGAGGAGTTGGGGCCTATAAGCCTGGAGGAAATGGTGGACGGAATTCAGGTTAGAATTTAGTACACATATATTCGAGAAGGATATGTTAAATCTTGATTCCGGCCCCCCTGCACACCCTTCTCCCGGAGATCCGAATGGGGAGTATTTTATCTCCGGAATCTTTTGTTAAAGGAGGAGCCATCATCATTTTTGCTTATAAGGGAAACCGACTCATACACCAGAACCGGAAACGTCCGTTGGGACTTCACCGGCCCCATGATGTAAGGGGTGGCACCTCCTCGGGTGTTTAGGTTTTGTTGACATGTAACTATAGTGTCAACTGTCTCCTGGTAGACGGTTTGCTCTGTTAGGGGAGCTGTGTGCATCTGGGTAGGGCTCTGTTAATGCAGAAGAGAATTGTGCGTACCTTGTTTGGTGTGCCGCTTTTGGGATCTTGTAGACTATTTTTTGTAAAGTATGGCATACCAGCAGTGACGTGCTTATATATGCTTGAGGTACTTTGTTAAGTTATAAAAAATATTGCAACCTTTACTATCCATGGTAATATTACTGCGTAAAGAACAAGATGGGCTGGTAATTTATATGTTCCCCCTTACAGCATTAAAAGTTTCAACAGCCTCAGACAATTAGAACATCTTAATGTAGAATAGTTTTTTAGAGGGCACTCGTTTTCTTCTGTAAACGAGTATTTTAATTTTAAATTTTAACGATGATAAGCTATTTTTTTTTTCTGTTTTATAGTTTTTTTCATAGATTTTGCCTGTTTTACTTATTTTGCTATTTATGTGCTGGTAACGCCTGGAATTTTACAACGGTGATCGTTGATTATTTACTATATCTTGTAGAGGATTTATGAAACAGTTTTAATAAATAAATAAATAAATAAAAAGTGCTTACCTCGCATGTGTCAATAGGGTTTTCTCCTTTCCTGAGTCTGTCTGCCACCTGTTTGGGAATCATTTGGTACAGAAGTTCATCGGTTCTTCTCATTTCTTCATCTAACTTACGCATTGATTCCTCCAGCTTTTTACTCTTCTGTTGTTCCTGGTCTAACGCTAGCTTTAACTCGACTGACTGTTGAGTACCCGCTAACATGAGGTCTCTAGAAGAATGCACACCCTCTAACAATTAATTCATAAAGTTGGAGAAAGCTTGCTAAACTTAAATATTAAAATAAAAAAATTAGGTGTTACGTATAAGGCCATTTTGACATCTAGCCAACCTTGACTGCTTTAGTCGACAAACATAATAGCTAAATAGAAGTCTCAGTGAATCGCTTTGCTTGTATTTCTTCCTAATTATAATGCCCAGTTATTTTTCTACCCTAATCGAAAAATTTATTTACCAGTAATGCATGGCAATCACAAAACACTGAAGAGAATAAGTTTTCAACAGAATTTTAAACACCGAACTTATTAGGCATTGCAGAATCAGATGTCACCATTACAACCACTAAAATACAAAATACCAGGTCTCTGTGAAAACTGCTATACCACTGAATCTACGAAATTTCCTTTCTGAGCTGTAGAACTAACTAGAAGCGCATAACCAATGAGAAACCACAATGTGGTGGTGACGCAGCAAGTGCGTTATGGTAGTGAATTTTTATTAAATGCTTCAAACTTGAATAACTCAATTTTTGATAAACTTAGAAAGTTGAGTTTTCGTATGTAGTAAGGCCTTTTTCAAGGAAATATACCTGCCAAATGTCATTAAAATATCTTTGTAATTTTTGGAGAAAAAATTTTTTTTTTCAAAAGAAAACTCAAAATCTGAAAAACTCAGTTTTATATGAACTTAGAAAGTTGAATTTTGGTATGTGGTAAGGCCTTTTCCAAGGTAACGTATCCACCAAATTTGATTAAAATTTTTTTTTTGAAAGAAAACTCAATTTTTTTCCAGAAAACCTTGTCCGATTTTCCTGGCTAACGAACTCATCCAAGACATTAATAAAAGAAAGGCACTTACCGAGTTTTATCAAAATCGGTAAGTCTCACCATCGATTCCTCTCTATTAGTGAATTGTTTTAAATAAAAATTCACTAAAATACATGAAAATATTAAAATTAAGTAAATTTAATTAATGTCTCTATACATACATATTGCAACCTCTTTGGATTATAAGGAGCAGGGAGAGTAGAACACGTTGTCTCATAACTTCTAAAGGAGGTGGTATGGTTATACCCAGGATTCTCAACAAAGTAAAGTTTTTTATTCCTAGGACATTGATAAAATCCAAATTTATTACACAGCAAGTTAGATCGACACAATAACTTCACTACACAAAACTCGATGTGGTGGTGAGGTCGTGCTTCCGGCATGGACATAAACGTGAAGAAAATCGAGCGATCTCCAACTGAAAAATTTCTAACGAAACTATTGCAATATTTTAGTTCTCTATGAAAACAGCCAAGGCTAGATATCATTGCAGTCTTGTACGCTAAACCGTCATCTCATTTCGATTTCCGGAATTTCTTCTGAAATCCAGAGTACAAAATTTTTATTCCTAGGACATTGATAAAATCCAAATTTATTACACAGCAAGTTAGATCGACACAGTAACTTAACTACACAAAACTCGATGTGGTGGTGACGTCGTGCTTCCGGCACGAATATATACGTGAAGAAAATCAAGCTGGAAAAATTCTAACGAAACTATTGCAATATTTTAGTTCTCTATGAAAACAGCCAAGGCTAGATGTCATTGCAGTCTTGTACGCTAAACTGTCTTCTCATTCCGATTTCCTGAATTTCTTCTGAAATCCAGAGTACAAAATTTATTAATGCTTTCCACATATTTTTTGTCCTTTAGGGACTAATTAAATGGTTTGTAGCTATCCTGGGTGTAATATAAGAATATTTTGTATAATAATTTACCATTTTGAAGGAACTTACGTTTATGCTTACCTACTAAAGTCATGCATAGAGAGATCGTTTATATACAATCCTGAATTAATTAGAGAATTCAGATCAGGCATAACGGGAGTGCCCAGGTACATCATCATTTTCCAGTTATCCATGTAAATCATTTGTCCTAAAACAAACAACCAGTCAAATTAAATTACCCCCAGACAAACAGTTATTTGTTTGCAATGAAACCGACCATTCTTCTCAAAAAATGTGCAATTTTAACGAATTATTAATTAACTTGATGGAAAATTTAAGCTTCAAAATCATGCCGGTATAATAAAAGTCTGGACGCAGCAAGTGCGTTGTGGTAGTGAATTTTCATTAAAATGTTTTAAATAACAAATATGTCTTTTTTTAAAGAAAGTAGGCATGAAATTTGGTTACCAGTATAACCTCTATAGCTAGACAATTAAAATTTGGTCATAGATATAAAATGTAAGTACTGCAAGTGCCTTTAAAAAATATAATATAATATATATATATATATATATATATATATATATATATATATATATATATATATATATATATATATATATATATATATATATATATATATATATAGCGGTGCAAAGTTAGCTCGCCTCCTCGTGGTGCACCCTGGGTAACGCTAAAGAGCTAACAAACTTGGCAGCCGGACAATCGTGTGATCTCCCGGCTAAAGCACATGATGCCTGACGCGACATTTAATCCAACCGGTCCTCCTCAGGACCTAGCGACAAGAAATCTTGGACCGAGTCTCAGGATCTGCCAACTAAATATAGAAGGACTAAGCTGAGCTAAGTGCCAAGTCCTTCATAAAGTCTTAGTGGGTAACGATATTGACGTCATTGCCATACAGGAAACCCATGCGAAAAACAAAGACCAGCTTGCCAAAAGAGGCAGGATACCGGGGTAAGACCTCATCGGGCAACATACCACCATGCTTACGGGATCGCAACCTACGTTTGCTCATCTTTCGAACATGCCCAACTGTGTAAAATATCTAGCTCGAACAATATCTACAAGGTAGTCATCAGGGTAGGAGAAATAAAACATTAGCAATATATATATATATATATATATATATATATATATATATATATATATATATATATATATATATATATATAAACCTCCTGCCACCCCATCCAGCTATCTATGTGGGAGATTTCAACAGCCACCACATGCTGTGGTAATACAGGAATACAGACTACAATGACGAAATATTAATGAACTGGGTAGATGTTAATAATGCATACTTGGTGTTTGACGCTAAACAACGGGGATCGTTCAAATCTGCAGCATGGAATCAGGAGTACAACCCTGATCTGTGCTTCGTAAGCACAAACGATGACAATACACCATTAAGAGCAACTCGTAGAATTCTGGCAGACTTCCCTCATAACCAGCACAGACCGGCTATCATAGAGATTGACATATGTATCCCACTTATCACAACCTTTCCACGACCAAGATGGAATTTTAACAAAGCCGACTGGGAGAGCTACTCTAACAGACTCGATAAATGCCTAGGCTGAAGGCCACCAACAACCGAAAACTACCAGAGGTTCATAGGAGCGATTATCGAAACAGCAAAAAAGACCATACCAAGAGGATTCCGTAAGGAATACATACCAGGATGGAATAATGACTGTGAGAAGCAGTACAGGGCATTTCTCGAGAGCGGAGACAGGGTAATAGCTGATGGACTGTTGCACAGACTGGATATAGCCCGACAAGAACGGTGGACGGAAACAGTCAACAGACTAGACTTCAAAAAATCCTGCAGGAAAGCGTGGTCACTATTGAGAAGGCTCGGCGAGGGCCAAAAAATCGCAAAATATGACTCGGAAATAATTCCAGACAGGATTGCCTCCCACGTAGTGTCCACATCAAGAGCACCACGGGACAGAGCCCACTCAACTCGTATTAAACATGAACTTAAAGCCCTAAAAGCCAACAGCCAGGAAGAAACTGAGTTCTCACGTCCATTCACCGTAGACAAGGTTGCAGATACTCTGAGGAACACGAAGGCGGGAAAAGCACCAGGGCCTCATGGAATCCATCCAGAATTCCTTCTGAACAGCGGTAAATATACAATAAAATGGCTAGCCCAATTCTTCACGAACATCACGGAAAAGGGAACCATTCCGAGCACAATGAAAAGGTCCAGAGTTATCGCTATCCTCAAACCAGGAAAGCCGAATGATGACCTGAAAAGTTACCGCCCAATAGCGCTACTAAGCGCAATCTATAAGCTCCTTGAGAGACTTCTTTATAATAGAATCAGAAGCAAAATATTGGAAAGGGTCCCCATCGAGCAGGCCGGTTTTAGACCAGAGAGAAGCTGCACAGATCAGATCATGTCACCCACAACCCACATTGAAGCAGGCTACCAAGATAACCTCATCAGCCGTGTTCGTGGACTTCTCTGCAGCTTACGATACTGTGAGGAGGCATGGCTTACTCTAAAAACTTTATCAAACAGTCCCATGCAAACAAACCCTGCAACTTATTGATAATATGCTTACTGGTAGGATTTTCCGGGTCATACTGGGCAACAAAACGAGTTCCTCAAGGACGCTTAATGACGGTCTTCTCCAAGGATCAGTCCTGTCCCCACTGTTTTTCAACCTCTATATCTCCGACATGCCTGAAACTATATCTCGAAAGTTCAGCTACGCGGATGGCTGAGTACTAGCCACACAACACCGTATCTTTGAAGAAACAGAAACTGTCCTCTCTTCAGGCTTGGCGAGCTTGGGGGCGTATTTCCGTAAATGGATACTGAGGCCAAACCCCAATAAAACGGAGACGGCCTGCTTCCATCTCTCTAACAAGGCAGCGAATAGACAGCTCCAAGTCTACTTCGAGGATACTTTACTGCGCCACAACACACACCCGAAATATCTTGGTGTCACCCTAGATAGGACATTGACCTATAAGAGGCATCTGGAGAACACGGCTGCGAACTCGGAACAACATCCTCCACAAGCTATGCGGTACCACATGGGGCTCAACCGCTGAAACATTAAGATCTTCAGCACTTGGGCTGGCTTACTCAACTGCAGAATACGGTGCACCGATCTGGCTCAACAGTGCGCACATCCAAAGGGTGGATACAAAACTAAACGAGACCATGAGGATAATCAGCGGAACGCTAAAATCGACTACTATCGAATGGCTACCAATACTGAGTCATATACCTCCTCCAGATCTCCGGCGCAAGGCAGCCCTTCTCCGAGAATATAAACGTATACAAGGCAACCCTCAACTTCCCATACACCAGGATACGGTTAAATCGTGCAGAAACAGACTACGATTCAGAAGACCAACCATAAGAACTGCAAGAGAACTACACACGTCACAGTTCGACCCCATAAATTCTTGGGAGCGAAAATGGACAGACAACTGCCCCACTCAACTCAGAAACCTTCCGTGCATAAGAATGAAATTTCCCGCCTTCGAACAGCCCCGCAAAATATGGACATCACTGAACAGAATACGCACCAACCATTGCATATGCGCGGACTCACTACACAAATGGGGTAGGGCGCAATCTGCAAGGTGTGACTGCGGAGCGGAAAAGCAGACACTTGGTTTTCGGGTTGAACCGCGTCCAGAATTTATTAAAACTCGACGTTTCGGCTCATGAACGCTAAGTCCTCAATCTGCGTACTCCTTAGAGCCAGAGAATCTGCTGAGAAAACAACTTTACAGTGGAAATCCCCGACCGCGAGGCATGGCGGGAGGAGTCGCCGGGCATATAACGGGGCGCGATCGTCTGGTTCACGGATGGATCCTGCGGGGAGCGTGGGACGGGGGCAGGTGTTTATTCCGAAGGACCAAGAGTAAGTCATAGTATTTCCATCGGAGCCCATGCAACGATTTTTCAGGCCGAAATATACGCCATCCTGCATTATGTGCGGGAGAGCAATAGGAGGGGCTACACCAACAAGTGGGTCCTCATAGCCACAGACAGCCAGGAAGCCCTTAAGGCGCTAAGTAGCCCACGAGTAAATTCCTGGCTGGTGAGTGAGTGCCAAGATGAGACGAGCGTCCTGGATGGACAGAGTCACTCGGGGGTCAAAGGCAATGAAGAAGCTGACAGTCTCGCGAAGAGAGGGTCAGCAGAACGATTTATGGGACCAATGCGTGACAAAGAGCAGGGCAGGGGAGCCATTAAGTCCTGGGTCAGAAATGAACACAAGGTGTACTGGGCAGACTGTCCAGGGCTCAGACATGGGAAGTCAGTAGTTGACGAACCCAGTTCAAAGAGAGCTGTGGAGCTGCTAAATCTTAGCAGAGGACAGCTCAGAAACATAACAGGTCTCTTGACGGGACACATGGCCATCAAGAAACACCTGCGTAAAATGGGGAGGTTCGAGGGGGACCTCGCAAGCAGACTTTGCGGCGAGGGGGAGGAATCAGCTCAGCACATCTTGTGCGAGTGTAAAGCTCTGGAACGCAAAAGACAACTGATCTACGGTCAGTTTAGACCGGAGACAGAGCAATATAAAACTTCACCCTACCGATCACTGTGCAGACTAGTTCAAGGCACAGTGATTTTGGAATGGGTGGAGTAAAAAGACTAAGGGTATGCACAATAAGCCAAAGGCTGCAGTGTTATCGGGGCGGCAAAGTCGCGGACGAGCCATGACGGAAGAAAAAAAACCACACGTTGGAAAGCCGCTTCTCACCCAAATGCTCTTCTCCGTAGTGCCACCGACTACGATGAGCAAGTTGCACATAGGCATAAGCGTCCAAAGCTTATACTTACCCGCTAACGCCTCGCGGCGAAAACAATGTAAACATTCAAATCCAAAGGTCATTGTGTGAAATCTTTTCGACGGAGGTATGGACTAGATCGGGTACTCCAGGGGCGCAGTACCTCGATATCCCACACACTATGGTGTTGTGAATGAGGTCTGCATGATGCATTCTCCACTCCTGTATTCAAAAGCAAAGCAAAAACAAAAATTTACAACGTCCCCTCACGTAAACATAAACTTTAAATTGAGTTTTCGATTTTATTTCGCTTTAATTTCTTAGCTAAAGAGATAATTTCATGCCTTTTTAAGAATGTCGTATGATATAACTGCTTGAGAGTACAAAGTATGTATCGCTTTCTTTTTTTACCTTCCAACTGATGTTAATTAACTTTGTTGTGTTTAAAGAGTAAAGATAAAGTTGCGGATCATTTACTGAATTTTGATATACCTAAGAGCTCGTATTTACCTTTGAGCCGTAGATTTCTATCCTCAGACACATCCATCTCATCACTCATGATCAGCTCCTGTCGCTCATTATCGGAGGGCCTGTCGTTCAATATCGGCTCCACTGTTACTAACTCAAAGATGTTATTTGTCCGGTTCAGGATCTGAAACAATCTATTATCCAGATAAAGTGCCCTTTCTAGTACTAACTAGTATGTTGGGGAAAATAACCTAAGTTTGATTAATTACAGCTACAAATAACATATGTTAAAAATGTTAACTATAAGAAATGATAATATTACTATATAGTGACGA
The DNA here is from genome assembly GCA_964006375.1 of Tillus elongatus. Taxonomy (NCBI): domain Eukaryota; kingdom Metazoa; phylum Arthropoda; class Insecta; order Coleoptera; family Cleridae; genus Tillus; species Tillus elongatus. The sequence continues at coordinate 136,798,632 of OZ023267.1, read as the reverse complement.
CGTATTTCAGGCTTAAGCATCAAGGTCTCTGTTAATATATGTAATGTCCATATTTAAAATCTACACTGGGGTCTTAATTACTACATAAGTTAAAAGCCTGGACGCAGCAAGTGCGTTATGGTAGTGAATTTTCACAGAAATGATCTGGCACAAAATATTTTATTATAACTTTTTTTCTTGTAACATAGAAATCTAAATTTTCGTGTATAGTTTACTTTTTATATCGTAAAGCTACTTACCGAATTTGGTTATCATAGATATTTTTTTTGAGAAAAATTTTTTTCGATTGAAAACTCAAAAATTTTCCGGAGAACCTTATCCGATTTTCTAACTAACGAACTTATCCAAGCCATTTACAAAAGGGAAGTACATGCCAAATTTTATCAAAATCTGCCTATTATGTTTTGAGTTATCGGTGTGAAACCTATATATATATATATATATATATATATATATATATATATATATATATATATATATATATATATATACAAATTGAAACTGACCCCGAATATGGGTCCTAGGGGTCCTAGTTCCCGCTCATTTGTTAACATTTTTTCAAAATTCAAAGGTCGGGATCTTTCCATTAGTGAATTTTTTCTACGAAAATTCACTAAAAATAAAGTCTGGACGCAGCAAGTGCGTAACGGTAGCGAATTTTCGTTAAAATCTTTTTAATAGCAAATATCTCTTGTTTTTAAAAGAAGGACATTCGGTTGGCAGTATAACCTATATAGTAGTAACAATGTACCATATTTTATTAAAATAGCTTTATTGTTTCAAAATGTGCAAACATTTTCCGAAAATAAACTTAAAAGGTTCCAGAAAAAACTGGTCTGATTGTCTTGGCTAACAAACCTCTCAAAGCTACTATCCCACCTACCAAGATATAATGATTTACAAACAGCTTTAGAACCAAAATTTAAAAAAATCACCATTTTTTTTACAGAAATGACCTTCAGTTATGTTATACTAAATTATATTTTTCACAAAAATTGAATAACTTTTTTTTACGATGACTTACTAAACATTTATTATTAATTACCAATATATCACACAAATCTTACAAAAAATAATTTCTACAGAAACGTTAAAAAGATTTTTGCGAAAACTTTACAAATTCAGCCACTATTGGAGAGTACCTGTATACGGCAGCTTGATCTTTTCGACGGGTAATACAAACAAAAGCTCTCTAAATACGTCATTTCCATAGGACCTCGCTATCTATATTGTTAAAAACGCTGTATGTGTTTGTGATATGTGCGAAAACGTCAAAAGTTTCAAAGCAATTAAAATAACTCAAAAACGATTAACGATATCAATTGTTTTCGTTACAAACATGCATTATAATACAATAGAAAATACAAAAATGCAATAAGGGGTTTCTATTTAAAAAAAAGTGTGTATCACCAACGACTTATGGGCCAGCCTGTGATTGTCAAAATAGGTTTATAAGATGCAGCCTGAGACATCACCCTATAATTAACGCATATCATTTTTTCTCATATCTTGTACAATAACGGATATATTGAGCTTTACCATAGAAATGCGTCACCCTCTATATGTATAAACAGACAAAAACTGGAACTGACCCCGTACATGGGTTTTAGTGCTTCTAGTTCGCGCTCATTTGAAGAAATCTTTTTAAAATTCGCGGTGTTCTCAATAACGAATTTTTTGCACGAAGATTTGCTAAAATATAGACTATTAAACGATAAACTCTATAGCTGGAACTACTGCCAATGCATCAGAGAAAGGGTCTATTTGAAATGGATTTTCCGAAATTATTCTAGTAAAACTAAGGACAATGATGGTTGAAGCTGAAACTTAAGGTTTTGTAAAATACACTTATTATGTCATTTTTTTTTACATAATCAGTATTTGTTTCAGATTCGTTGTCTGAAACTTGCAAATTTTGACGTTTCAAATCGCGACTTTGACGTTTTAAGAAGGAAAATTATAAAAATTTTAAAATACTTTTTCTGCATTACTTGACCTTCTTCCGTCAACAAAACTTAACCAGTGTGTGTAATTTTCAATTGGTTTTGTTAGTCACGCAAAATATCTTGTTATTGTGCTCTCTTCTGGTCACCAGTGGCAATCATTTTTTTTCTTTAAGTGCCTATAATTTTTTTCTTTTAACTTAGACATCTGAATTTTGGTATGTATGGCAGGTTTGATAGCAGACACGTATGTGCCATTTGGTTGTCATATCTCTGTTACTTTCGGAGATATAAAAAATTTACGAAAGAAAACTCAAAATTTTCTCGAAAATACTGGCCCCATTTTCCTGGATAACGAACTTATTCAAGCCACTCATTAAATGAAGGCATGTACCAAGTTTCATCTAAATCTAAATTATTTTTTTGTTATCGGTACGATATATATATATATATATATATATATATATATATATATATATATATATATATATATATATATATATATATATATATATATATATATATATTGTGATGCCCCGGCTAAGCAGAGGTGGATAGGTTGCCAATCCGTCATTCGGGCGTGACCTAAATATTCTAAGTTACATATCCTCGGGCGCCATCTTTATTACCTATTGAATAGGACGAGGTCAGATCCGCGTGAGGACTTCTGCTGAGGCCCTCGTAGAACACCACACAGTTACTGTTTCATAACAGACTTGTCCTAGGGTAGCTCGAGTGGAGAAGAAAACTATAGCCAGGGGTCGAAAGTTATTATATCTCGTAGAGTTCTCGGGAGTTAAGTAGGCTTTAATTACTTACTCCCGAATAATGGCTGTTTTCCTAGCTTACAAAGTTGGAAGCAGAAATATTATATACAGGTAAATATCAATTACGATATACCTCCGCTAGTTACAATCCGTCACAAGATTCTAGCTTAAACACACATACACTAGTGCAACTATTTACAGGCTGTGCAGTGAAACGCAACTAATTTCATAAAAGCTTCTAATAATATTTAAAATATCTACAAACGAAAGTGACAATAATACAAATCCATAAATTATGAAAACTAAAAATTCGCTACAGTTCATGCGATTAAAGAGAAACCATATTTTAGGTCAGATAACATTATCTCTGATAACACATTATTTCATAGTGGAAACGATACAAATGCGTTAATATTTAAGAAACACAATAATATTGGACTAGAATAAAATTTGTGCTATTTACAATAAATGAAGCGTGATATTAACATTAGCACAGTAATTGGTAAGGCATATGAAGGCAACGGCAAGCGAAAAGCGACATACACATGCATCAAATGGGAAATGGCCCCGCTATAAATTTTACCGCCTCAGTCTGAGACTTTATATTCCCCTGGGCTTCATTCTCACGATTCCCTTTAGTCCTACTCTGCTATGTGGGCAAGCAAGCGGCTCCCACTCTCATATGACTCTAACCTGCTAACTAATGAAACCGGGTAAAATTGTCCCCTATTTCTGTCGAACACCCTGTATAATTAACAGCCCCATCCAGCGGTCACGTACCATTCCGAGCAGCTCCATGCCTCTCCCAAGGACATCCGTCCCTCAGGATAAACGTGGGCTACCCAGTACAGCACAGGTGGCCAGACACACTAAATACTACCCACTTAATCAGCACTCCCCGTGCTCCCGTTCCCCTTATATGGGTAAGAAACGCGACCAGCTTGTCACTTATCTAGGCTGGGTAAGCTAGCTAATCAACCACCCTGTTCAGCGATCACATACCATTCAGAGCAGCTTCATGCTTCCCCCAAGGACGTCCGTCCCTCAGGATAAACGTGGGCCACCCCATACATCACGTTACAATTCGCCAAACACCCTAGGTCCACTATAATACGGTATGATCACTTATATGATTTCGATCTCCCTTAAATGGGTCAACACGCGAACAGTTTTGTTACTTCTACATACAAACCGCCTAAAAATTAAATAACGCATTTATGGATGATGTTCCAAACTCTATTGTGACACTGTATATGTGTCGTCATCCACCGCCTTCGCCATTTGTGAGCACCTAGGTGGTTTAATGATATGAACGTGTGCTTCTGAAGCGACGCGTCTTGGTATTTTATTGGCAAGTTATCATTTATTTATTATTTTTTCATCTATGGATATGTTGTAAGTCAGATTACCTATGTACCTATGTGTGAAATTATATAAAATGTTGAAAGTGTTGTTGATAAACAACACAATATAGCAAGAAGGAGAGTGAATTGTAACTTAGCTCCTCGCGAAGTATATTGTTTATATAAAAAATAAGAAAAACACTCAGGATAAACTTTATAAAAGATAAATATTAAGCACCGTCAGAGTATTTGTACCATACATTTTATAAGTTTTTGTATCTATGAAAATAAGCAATAACATGTACTATTTTATATGTGATTTTTGTTGACTTTTAAAAATTGCTAATTTTGCAAAAATACAAAGCTTCTACACCTTTATCACCAGAACTGAAATCAAATAATATGTACTGATAAAATGACTACCATATTTCGTAGCTATTGCTATAATTTCTGAAACACTCGTTAGATTATTAAATAGATAATCTAACCTTAGATCTCTTTTGACAATGACCGGATTATATGAGATTTCAATGAGAGATTAGGTAATTTCAAATGTTCAAGGCAGCCCGGACTTACTGATTTCGTTAAATTTATCTAATATTAAAGTTCTTCACGTCCGGAGCAACTTGTCTCTAGAGTATTTCGAGCTACATGCGGCCAATTTATTGGCGTCTGGGGCATTTACCAGGGTTGAGACATTGAACTTTCCGGTCGCAACTTGTTGATAGTTTTACTTCAGCTCGAAACATGTGGGTTTTTATAGAGGCAGTTGGAAAACTCGAGACGAGTATTTAACGAGGTCATCTTCTTTACAGAAAATTTAATGGAACAACAAATTTATTAATTAATTGTGATTTACTCTGGCTTAACGACCGTTTGTTTTCTCATCTGCAATCGGTTGTGCCTTTTGCATCAGAGAAAGGATCTACTTGTTATGAAATTTCTGCAAATATTTTAGTAAAATCAAGGACAATGACAGTTGAAACTAAAATTTAAGGTTTTGTAAGACACACTTCTTACGGCTTTTTCTCTACATAATCAGTTTTCGTTTCAGGTTCTTTGCATAAGACTTTCAAATTTTGACGTTTCAAATCGCGATTTTGAGGTTTTACCAAGAAAAGCCATAAAATTTTCAAAGTATTTTTTTGGTACTTCTTGATCTTTTTGCGCCAAGAAAACTCAACCTTTCTCTGTAACGTTCAATAGATTTTGGTAGCCACTTAAAAATATTTTGGTTTTGTGCGTTTGTCTGATCACCAGTGGCACCCATTTTTTTTTCTTTAGATGGTTATACCTTCTTTCTTTTAGGTTGGAGATCTGAATTTTGGTATAAGATACAAGCTTTATAGTAAAAATTTGGAATTTAAGTTTGGTTTCCATCGCAATATTATTTTCAGAGATACAGAAATTTTCTGAAACGAAACGCAAAATTTTCGCAGATAAACTGGTCCGATTTTCCTGGCTAACAAACTTGTCTAAGCCAATTACGAAAGAAATATACTTCCCAAATTATATTGAAGTCAGTCCTTTTTTTGGGTTATCTGTGTGACATATGCACGATTGCTTTTATTATTATTGTTAATTTGCAAAAATTATACATTCTGTCTTTACATGAAGTCGTGGACTTATGCTGTATCAAAACAACACGGATCTCATCATTAGCAAATTTTTGCTACGAGTCTAATGGAACAACACGGTGAATCCCAGATTGTTGCTCTAGACATATCCAAAGCATTCGACCAGGTCTGGCACGCAGCGCTGCTTAATAAACTTCCGGCCTATGGCCTACCACCAAAACTTTGTACTTGGACAGCAAATTTCCTCTCCAACAGGACCATATCTGTTGTTGTGGATGGCCATTCCTCTAAACTGTATCCAATTAATGCAGGAGTTCCTCAAGGTTCAGCTTTAGCCCCTACTTTGTTTCTTCTCCACATCAATGACCTCCTCTCTAGCACATCCAACCCAGTTCACAGCTACGCGGACGACAGCACCCTACATTCAAATATACAATATTCTAAGCCTGTGTCTTTAGCCCAATTATATGAGGATCGCAGACTCATGGAAGGTTCTATCTCCGTGGATCTCCAAAAAATATTAGACTGGGGAAGTAGAAATCTTGTACAATTCAACCCTACCAAAACTAAGTCTTGCTTTCTTTCTCACAAGAGATACACCAGCCCTAGACCCATCACAATGAACAACCAAGTTATTCAAAGTAATGAGTCATTTTCTCTTGTTGGCATTTCTGTGGATCGAAATCTTAATTGGCACCAACATGTCACATCAATTGCAGAGGCGGGTGCTAAGAAATTAGGTTTCCCCTTCCGGGCTCGCAAATACTTTTCACCAGCTAATCTCTATACCTTATATACTTCACAAATAAGGCCAAACCTCGAATACTGCTCCCACATCTGGGGTGCCGCTGCCGCTTCTACACTCGCTATCCTGGACTCCATTCAAAAGAGAGCTATACGTCTCATCGGTGACCCTACCCTCACCCAAAGGCTGCCATCCCTTGCCCACCGACGTGCCGTTGGTGACCTCTCTCTCTCTCTCTTTTATAGATATCTGCACGGGCACTGCTCAGAGGAGCTTTCCTCCATAGTTCCCCCACCTGCTGCCCCCAACAGATCTACCAGGGGAACAGAGCGAATGCACCCTTTTACTGTCCAGATCACCAGATTTAAAACATCTTGTTATGCCCGCTCTTTTGTCCCGAGGACTTCCAAATTGTGGAATTCCTTGCCGGCACATCTTTTCCTTCTCCTCCGAACCTCCAAACCTTCAAGTCCAGAATTAACAAGCTGTCTCTTTCCTCATTGTCAACACCCACGGTACGATAGTATTTGGGCTGTAATCCCTCGTGGTGTGTTGTTGAAATTAAAAAAAAAATTCGGTGTAATAACTGTACTTTAAAAAATATTTTCTTCTGACACAAATACTCAATAAATAATTGTCTTCATAGCACACAGTACACACCTTTTGTCACCATGGAATACTAGATCTTGTCCTTAGTTTCATAACTCTTAAACCTTTTTTGATTTACTATTTACACAATAAATAACAGATTTTTTTGAATGTATATCGACAAGAAAAAATATCTCAATATGCGGTTCTTTCCAAATCTTAGACCATTTAATTTCTACAAAAGAGAAGTGAATTTTTATATTTAAAACTTGTAAGAAATATTACAAAAGTCATTTAGTTGGTGAGAGCGCCCTCTAGCAAATGTATTAAACATTATTGGGCAATACTAATAAGACGTCTCCATTCAAACAAGCGTAAGGGATCTGCTGCGGAAACACACTTAAGAAAAATTGACAGAATACAATATAAAGCTTTAAGATTAGTCCACGGGATAATAAAAACAACCCCCACAGAATCAATCTTGGCCTTGGTCAATGAGCCAACTCTAGAATTAAGACGGGAATATCTTTCTAGCAAATTCCTGATAAAGCAACCATTGCAAGGAAAAATCAGCATCCAAATTAACACCATCTTGTCGCATAAACAAAATAACACATACTGGCGACATTAAAACTCACCACCGTTGACAAAAGCTTTATCGTACACATGCACAATAGTATCGCCAACCATATTGTACGAGTCAGAAGTGTTTACGTTGTCATATGAAATTTTACTATGGAATACAATTGCTGTTTTACCAGATTGACATAGTGCAGACATAGATGTTCAAAGCTATTAGCGTGAAAATATCCAGAAGTTTCCAGGATCTGCCCTAATATTTACCGATGGATCCAAAACATCTGATTCCGTAGGGTGTAGTATATACTGCGAATCGACGACATCCAGTTTCGTTTTTAAGCTACACAAAGAAACCAGTATATATACGACAGAAACAGTAGCAGTTATCAAAGCTCTTGAAATGGCCATGGGAATGGAATCCCATTCCAAATTTATAATAATAACCGACAGCAAGTCGTTACTATTGTCTCTGAAGACGCCCTCTAATGTATTCAAGGACCCACTTATAGGCATTATTAAATCCAATTACCTGAACTTAGTGAGGGCTGGAAAATCGGCTATATTTATGTGGATAAAAGCACATGCACATATCAAGGGCAATGAAGAAGCAGATAAACTAGCAAAAAATTCAACAATAATAGGAGAGAGTTGCAATATCCTCTTAACGAGAGATCTACTTCCTACCTGTAAACGTCACATGAGGAAATAATGGTCAGACCAATGGAGCAAACAACAAGCCATAGTAAAAAGTAAATTTTAGCAAATATTTCCCACCTTGCCTTCTAAATCGATCTTAGAAATAGTCCCTACTAACAGAGTAATATACATAACACTTGCTAGAATCATCGTAGGGCATGGTGCCACCAAAATGCAACTATTTGAAATGGGGTTGACAGACAATCCACTGTGTAGTTTTGATGGAACAAGTGTGTGATATTGATCATATCTTTTTTAATTGTAAAAAACACATCCACGTATGTAACAATCTAGTTAAAAAATGTCTTGATCAAGGAGTTTCACTACCATTGAATATAGCATATTTGTTACATGTAGCGTTTTATGTTGAAAAAGAAATATTGGACATACTTTTGAACTTTATTGAATGTAATAAATTACATGAGGTAATTTAGCTCAACTTAAAAAGAGATAAAATTTTGTTTTGTTTTTTAAAGTAATTTTGTTGAAGCATTTGACATGATTGTTAATAGTCATATAGTTATAGTTTTCTTTTGTCTGTCCCTGTGTCTAACCCATCTTTACCGTGGTTCAGTCTAGTTTGTCTCAAGTAAAGTTGCCTTGGTGGACCCCTAGGCGTGAAGCTTGTCATCCCATGTCTTTTTTCCTTAATTATAATCCTAGTTAAGAAGACTTAAACACGTACACCTTACCCACAAAAACAAATTGTAAAGTATGATGGGCATAGTCTCTCTTCGTAAATTATTATTGGTTTATATGAAGTAAAGGAAATTTGAGGGTTTGTTTGCTGAGCTTGGTAGATGATAGCATAGAGAATCCCTTCTTTTTATGTAAAACATCGTATTATAGTAGGGAGCTGAAGCACTAGTTGTTGACCTGGAGTGACCATGGCTAAAAACAAGCGTAAGTCTGCTCAATGCGGGTAAAGGATACAGAAGCTATAGCTCTAATAGCTTTTGGAGAAACACCAGCGCCCTCCGAATTTATTCGTCGAAATATGGAAAATAACCTGTGACCAAAGTGAACTTTTTAATACTACAATTCAAGTCGTAGCTAATTCTGGCACTTTTACCAGAAATTTTAATTTTTATTGTCCACTCCAGCGAGCTCGTTGCATTCCGTCATATTTACAATTTCAAAATACTTTTGTTAAGTTCCTCGTGGCCAAATTAGCTTTAATTGTTGTCGTTACTCGCTATTGTAGTTTACACCGGACACTTTTACTGGAACACCTGTATACATCAAAACTAGAAATCTGTGGAATAGGTACAAAAACTGTCTTTAAAAATGATTATCTATACTCGCTAAAAACTAGCGTATTACGTGAAAAACAAAAAATCAATTTCCAGTCTTTCTTTTGCGCCTTGAACTTTTCTGAGTGTGATTGAACGAGAGAGCACAAATCGTGTTGTCAGTGACTGAGCAAGTCCATTAGATAGCAATCAAAGATTAGGCAACTCTACAAGTTCAAGCGACCCTTAGAGGAATACGTTATCCTCTCTTGAAGGATGTTTCGTATATAAGCTGACTCCATTTCAAATAACTCGTCTTTAGACTGTCCTAAACTGTATGTGAAGAGATTGATAATAGCTATATTCTGCTTGCCTGTTCGCTTCTAGGTCATTTATAGAGGCCGAGACACTAAACTTTGCCTCACTTGTTGATATTGTTGGCAACTTGGAGTATTATTTCTGTCGCTCAAACAAATAAGTCTCATTTTGGTATGTAGCAAATATGTAACCTATTCTATATAGAGCGGGCAGAAGATTCTTAAATTTAATTCAGAAATTTTACACAGAAACTTTCGCTTATACATAATTAACGAGTTTCCAATTTTATATATTTTTTAAACTACTGCGAATTAGAGCCTCTAGAACCGATATTAATGAGCCTCAGTGGTCTAGAGGTGATAACGTGTGCCTCTGGACCGAAGGGTCTGGGTTAGATTCCCAGAGTTCTTCTTTCCATTTTTCAGTACATACTGTCATAAATTAACATCAACTGAGGTTCTGGTATTGTATTTGAGCAAGTTCAATGTCTACATGTTCCTCCTTTCGGTGGGAGCGTAAAGCCGTCGGTCCGTGTGTTCATGCGATGTTGGACGCGTTAAAGATCTCTACCCTCCTTACAGAAAGGCAGGGGTTCGGCAAAATTTCCAGGAGAGTGATGTGAAACAGCTCCCGGGTGTCGGGCGATTAGCCATAGTCGCGGAAATAGGCTGACGGTAAATCAGTTTGGATTTTATAGATTTATATATATATATATATATATATATATATATATATATATATATATATATATATATATATATATAAATCTATAAAATCCAAACTGATTTACCGTCGGCCTATTTCCGCGACTATGGCTATATATATATATATATATATATATATATATATATATATATATATATATATATATATATATATATATATATATATATATATATATATATATATATATATTCGATTCAGATGGGTTAGCATGAAGGACCAGAGGAACTGTTCCTTGTAGGTACAGATTTGTAATAACTACACGTGGTAAAACAATAACAATTTAATATAAGTTACAAGTTAAAATACAGGGAAATGAATGTTGTGACCCAATAACTATACAACAAAGGATGACTTACAGTGGGAGACTGAGATAGGTAGGCTGATAGCTGGGGGCGTCGTCCTCAGGGAGTGGCCACGGTGATGCACTTGGCTAGTTAACACTGCAAACTCACAAGCACGCGGTGCTCTTCCGGCCACGGGTCCGTCGCTCGCTGCAAGAGGGGTTCCTGCACGCGAGGCGCACGTACCGACTTCAGGCCACGGGTCCGTCGCTCATCGGGAGGTTGGTGCTCCCTACAATGAGGCTCACGTACTGCTACAATGCCCCGGAAACTGTGTGGACTGGTGACTAATTATCGCCGGGACCCGGTTGGAACCGCTCTGGTTACGGTCTTGACTGGTCGCCGGCCGATGCAAAAGCGATGAAATGTGGAGCTCTCTTGTCGCTGCTACGCTTGATCCGTGACGCTCGATTACACTTGATTGGTGATCTGGTCTAATGTATTTTGATATGACAGGACAGTTCTAATTTTTCATGACAGTTTTTGTTGTCACAACAACTCTGGTAACAAGTGACGCTGGCCGCCAACTCTCACGGGGATAGTCTCACTAAGGGTGGGGATTGAAAGATACCAGGACACAACACTATGTATGTATATCAGGAAACAAAGGCCGGTTTCGTCCTCCTTATAAGTCTGCCTTAAAGCAGGCACTCCCATATAATGTAATGCAAAATAGAGTGACTTGATAGACAGTGTACTTGTAGACGATTCGGCCGTCATGTTTTTACCAAATATAACATTGCGCTTATGGAAGAGTAGTACAAAATTGCAAATAAGTAACTGGATCATTGTAAAAGAAAACCGTAGAAAATTATTTTTATATCATAATAGACTAGTCGCAATGTTTCGTATTCAGAGAGAAAACTGTAAAATTGCTATAAAATAAATTATCCAGTGAATGTATCTATAGAAAATTGTTAATAGCAGTTAAAAGGTGAATTTTAGAAAGAAACTATTGATACTTTTTGTAGAGAATCCTTTTTCCATCATTAGGGACTAGTATGAATTTCGTACAAGTAAATAATCTATGTAAACAAACACAGTTTGGATATTTCATGGCGGATTTTGTACCACGTGACTTGTCAACCAATAGAAATCGATACCACCTAATGGCCGCAGTGTCTCTATCAAGTCACTGGAGTGCAGAATAGTGACAGTTCTGGGCTTACACAGCACAGTTTCCGCGTACACATTGTACTCAGAAGCTGTGAAACGAAAATCAGCGAGCGAAAACAACTACTCCCCTGACTAGTACGACGACGGCCATTCAACAACACACAAACTGGTTTACTTTGGAATAGGAAGCACGTAAAGTGTAAGGGACGAAGCACTTGAAGTGGGTGCTATACGATAACTTGAGCAAAATAAAAAACGTCTGAACCCAGCTAGTGCGTTATGGTAGTGAATTTCAATAAAATTGTTTTTATTACCAAATATGTGTGTTTTTTTAAGAAGGCAGGCATCAAATTTGGTTACCAGTATAACCTATATAGTAGAAACAATGCCCCATGTTTCATCAAAACAACTTAATTGTTTGAAAATGTACAAAAATTTCCGAAAGTAAACTTAAAGTGTTCCCGAAAAAACCGGCTTCTTGGTCAACCTTATAGTTTAACAGCAAATTGAGCTATTCAAATTTGAAGCATTTAATGAAAATTGGCTACCATAACGCACTTACTGCGTCCCAAACTTCTTTTCTTACAAACATGCATTATAGTTAAACGGAAAATGCAAAAATGCAATAACATTAGGCGTGTTCGATTAAAAAAAAAAGAAAATTCGTATGACCAATGACATATGGGCCAGCATGTGATTGTAGAAATAATTTTTTAAGATGTAGCTCAAGAGATCTTATACTTAATGTATACAATTTTTTTTCGTATCTTGTATAATAACGGAGATGTTGAGCTTTACTAATTTTTTACGAAAATTCGACAAAGATTATATACCATTAAACGATAAAATCTATAGCTAAGACTACTGCCAAACCATCAGAGAAAAGGTCTATTTGAAATGAATTTTTTGGAAATATTGTAGAAAAATGAAGGACAATGATGGTAAGACTTCAGGGTTTGTAAAACATTCTTCTTGAGACATTTTCTTTCCATAGCCATTATTAATTTCAGGTTCATTGCGTAAATGTTGCCAATTTTGACGTTTTCAATCGCGACTTTGACGTTTTGAGGAAAACCTCAATTTGTTTTCCTTTAAATGCCTATGATTTTTTGGATTTTAACTTTGAAAGCTAGATTTTGGTAAGTAATTTACATATAATGATATAAGCCCGCCTACCAAATTTAGTTGCCCTTACCTTTTTATTTCCAGCGATATACATTTTTATTCGAAAGAAAACACAATTTTCCTGGCTAACGAACTTATCCAAGCCACTCGCAAAAGGAAGGTTTGACCAAATTTAATTAATAGCAGCCTATTATTTTTTAGTTATCGGTGTGATACATACATACATACATACATATATATATATATATATATATATATATATATATATATATATATATATATATATATATATATATATATATATATATATATATATAGGGTGGCGCATTAAAAACGAAACAGCTGATTTGCGTCCAGAGAATTTTTTTTAAGAAACGCTGAAACACGTCAATTTTAATATTGAGAGGGACATAGTTTGACATAAAACTCAACTTTGTCACATTAACCCCTTAAGGGTGGTGATAACAACCCTTATATTTTAAATAGGGAACATGGGTCGAGTGTTACATCATTTGAAAGCTCTTTCTGTTCTGAATTCAGCACACTATTTTTTCTGGAAGTTTTATCAACTCGTTTAAAAATTATTCACAGTTGAAGATGCAAAAACGCATTTCACTCATTCCGATAAGTAATGTGCTGATATTCAATGTTTTGTTGGTTTGTAAATAAACCAAAAATTGACTATCAGAACATTTCTTATCGGAATGAGAGAAATGCGGTCTATTATTTCAGTTTATCGGTCGGTTTGATACTTGATGATACTACTGAAAATTAATTTCACAATGGTGTATTCTGTAGAAGAAAGAGTTGATATAATTACTTTTCTTTTTTTTTCAAAAACGATGACTGTGCCAATCGTACCGCAAATTTGTTTAACTAACGACTTCTGAACAGACATGTGAACAGAAAATACATTTTGGAGTTAGTTGCAAAGTTTCGATATAGTGATTCAGTAGTCAACAAAAAACGGGATCCTGAACGTAAATTTTCGGTTAGAAATGAGACTACTGAGATTGAAGTTTTAGGACAAATTGCTGCGGACCCAACTTTGAGCACGAGAAAATTGGCCAGTGTTTCAAACATCACCAGAAGAACTATTCAGCGAATATTGAAGCATCATAAATTTCACTTGTATAAAATTCATCTTGTACAACAACCGAATGAAGATGATTCTGATAGGCGGCTAGAGTTTTGTGAAGTTATGACTGCACGAATAACTGATAACGGGAACTTTCTGTTCAATATCTGTTTTTCAGACGAGTGTACGTTTTTATTAAACTCTACAGTCAATCGTCATAATTGTCGTTATTGGGCAGATAATAATCCAAGAAATTTTCACGAAGTCCACACTCAAACTCCACAGAAATTGAATGCTTGGACTGGCAATTTTGGAGACCGTTTAATCGGACCAATTTTTCTTGGTGGCAATTTGAGTGGCGAAACGTATTTGGAGCTACTAGAAGATATCGTTTACCCCATACTAATTGACATTGTTAAAAATGATGATCGCTATCAAGAAAATCAATTAGTGTTTCAACAAGATGGAGCTCCTCTGCCTTTTTCACAACTTGTTAGGGAGTTTTTTAACGGAGAGTTTCCAGGACAATGGATTGGGCATAGAGGTGCTATTGAGTGGCCCCCTAGATTACCGGATTTAACTCCTTTAGACTTCTTTCTATGGGGCCATTTAGAGAGTAGAATTTTCGCAACAGAACCGGAGTCTCTGGGATAATTACGACGACGCATTGTTGAAGAATGCCGTCTAATAACTCCACAAATGCTCCAGAATGTCAGAGCCCGTTTTGAACAAAATTTGTACTTTTGTATGGAAGCTGGTGGTCAACAATTTGAACACTTACTTAATTGAATAAACATTTTTGAACGTTTGGTTTTTTATTTTTAGTTTATATAAACGAAGAATTGACTAATTAGTGCATTTTTTATCACAATGAATGAAATACGTTCTTGCAACTCCAACTGTGAATAATTTTTGATAAAACTTCCAAAAAATTAGAGGCTGAATTCAGAAAAGAAAGAGCTTTCAAATGGTGTAACACTCGACCCATATTTCCTATTTAAAATATAAGGGTTGTTATCACCTTAACCCTTAAAGGGTTGATGTGACAAAGTTGAGTTTTATGTCAAAACATGTGCCCCTCAATATTAAAATTTATGTGTTTCAGCGTTTCTTAAAAAAAAATTATCTGGACGCAAATCGGTCTGTTTCGTCTTCAATGCGCGACCCTGTATATATATATATATATATATATATATATATATATATATATATATATATATATATATATATATATATATAATTTTAAATGCGTTGTCACTTTCTCTTTACAACCATGATTTTCTGTCTTTTCTTCCAGGAATCAATTCACAAATATAGCGATACATGGCAGACTTGCAATATAGATTTAGTTATCCTGACTGCAATGTCACATGATAAGATTGTGCTTTATTTTTGCATAGATTGAGAACAACCGTCCTTAATATTGACTATTATAACAATAATGTTTTATATAATAAAACTACGAACTTAGTCCAAATATTATATCATATCATCAGAATATCGCAATATTTCTATTGAAAGTTATCCAGTAATGTTATCAAGATGTCTCCGTCAGACCCTTGGAGGCTTTCTAACAGAATCAAAGTCAACAGAGCGTATAGTTTTAGTGTTTGATTTTCCATGCGTTCTATTTCGTTTCCCTGTAGATCTGCAGATTCCCGATTTTACACAAAACAAACTTCACGACGGTGACGACAATTGTTAGCAATCGATCTCATAGGAAAAACACTCACGATTTTAAACATTTGATACGTTATACAGAGCAATCCAAAAGTGATGATGCACAGTAGTGGATTCTTTGTATTAAAATATTACGATTTTGACAAACTTATCTCAGTCAAATTCAAAATTAAAAAAGATACAGGGAGTTAAAGTGACAAATTAAAGGTTTACTTTAAATACAGTTGGAATAGCCAAATCGAATAAATGCAGTACCTAAGGATAGATGCATTCTCACCACAATTAGAACCGTAGACCGGTTTCGCTCTAATTAGAGCTCATCAGTACGGCATACTAATTTCAGCGAAAATACACCTATAAAGTAATACGGCTATGGTAGCCAGCCTTCCAACACTAAGTGAGTGGTAAGACACGAAGCACGTGCCGCCACCTAGTAGCGGAACCAAGTAGTATGTTGTCACGGCAGCTCCAAATAACACATAATGTTATAAAATAGAGACTGTACACAACCAACTAATAATTTAGTAAATGGTCAGCCCTGGACCATTTCTACCCTAATATAGGGACTAGGTAGGTAAGGCTAGATGCATTCTCACCACAATTAGAAGCATAGACTGAAATCGGTATTAGGGTAGAAATGGGCCATGGCGGACAATTTACTAAAATTGTTAGTTGGTTGTATACAGTTTCTATTTTTTAACATTATGTGTTATTTGGACCTGTAATAGTTGAATTTCAAAATTCATGGAAATATTTAGAGGGAAGTAGTCCGGTATGTACAGGGTGAGTATTATAAATGATAACCCCCTTTTATTTTCGTCATTTCTGGCCGAATTGATTCGTCCAAAACTTATTTTGAACAATTTTTAACTTAATTTCTGAATATGCTATCGCTTTTCAAGAATTGTTAAAAATGTACCAGGTGGAACAAAAAATATAGTTTTTTTAAAGGGAACACCCTATATTTTTTTGTACAAATTTGTAGATTTTTTCTAATTACCAAAATATATAGTTATAACATATTTGGATAGGCAGTTTTTAAGTTATGCTGAAATATGTAAAACGACAAATCTGTTTACGTATTACTCAATAATATACGAAGTAGCCTTTGGAAACAAAATTTTATTTTTATATACAAACGTGTGTGTGTTTTGTTTCTTTAACGTCGGCCTATTTCCGCGACTATGGCCAATCACCGACGCCAGGGAGCAGTTTCACCTCACTATCCTGGAAATTTTGCCGAACCCCTGTCTTTCTGTAAGGAGGGTAGGGATCTTTAACGTGCCCAACATCGCATGGACACGGGACCGACGGCTTTACGCCTCCTCCGAAGGGCGGAACGTGCAGACATTCAACTTGCTCAAATACAATGCCAGAACCTCGGTTGATGTTAATTTTACAGTTTGTACTGAGAAAGTGAAAGGAGTACGCCGGGATCGAACCCAGTACCCTTCGGTTCAAAGGCACACGTTCTTACCTCTGAACCACCGAGGTTCTAGTATACAAACGTCAAACTATTAGTTTATCCTAACAATATGATTTGTCAATACTCAGTTAATTATTATACAAAACTAGCTAAGATATCTATTCAATGATTGTCACAACAAAATATATAACGAAACCATACACAAGGAAACAAATAAAATAAAAGTATCAGACTCACAAAAATTAGAAAATAATATAAAGATTTACATTGTATCTTCTACATAACTTCCGTTGTTTTCTAAGCATTTGAAACATCGCCGTAAAAAATTTGATCGCACATCTTCAAATACCGCTGCATTTTCGTTAAAAGAATTTATTTCTCGTCGTATAAGCTGTTTGAATTGCACAGTGTCCCCCGACAGTTCTTCACTATAAATACTGTTCTTGAAAGCACCTCAAAGGATAAAATCTAGCAGAAGTAAATCGGGGCTTTTAGCCGGCCAATGGATGGGACCATTTTTTCCTATCCAGAGGTCATATTTTTGGTTTAAGTAGTTCGTCACAGGTCTAAGGTTAAGTGGGGGAGCTCAGTCTTGCTGCCAGATTGCTCTTAAATTTAGAATAACTGGCAAGTCATCCAAATATTCCTTAACTTGCTCTTGTAGCAAATGGAGATAAACTACACCTGTGGGATTTGTATGTAAAAAAAAATGGACCATTTATTTTGTTTTGGTGTATCCCACACCACACATTGACAGTTTTACGTCCTTGTTTTTTTATTTGCTTTACTATATGTGGATTTTCTGTAGCCCAATGATGTTTATTATGTCTATTATACAAACCAGCTAGAAAAAGACGACTCATCAGTCCAAAACACATTTCGCAAAAAATCATTGTTTTCATTATATTTTTCAATAATTTGTTGGAAAAACAGTATTCTCTGTCGACGGTCATTTTCGGTCAAGTGAACAGGAAGAATGTGAAAAGGTTTATACTTATTTCTTTTTAAAAGTTGCATAACGCTGCTTCGGCTTACATTTAAATCTTTAGCTACAAAATAAGTAGACCGATTTGGCTCTTCTATAACCGATAATAGAATATTCATTTGTATTTCCTCACCAATGGTATTCCTGGTTTTTCTTCTATTTGCATTCTTTAATGATGTTGTGTCACAAAATTTATTGTAAATTTTCTTGAATGTTCCTTTGCCAGGCACAGTCTCATTCGGATACAGTCTTCTAAACTCCCTTTGTGAAGCAGTCATGTTTTTATTACAATATAAGAATATTTCTAAAATTCTACGCCTATTCTCTAAACTGTGATAAGGCATGATCGCTTTTTTGCACACAATAAAAATTCCTAATAGAAAAAGCACTAACAAATCTCAACCTTTTTGACGTTTATGCAAAGTTAAAATTTTATTTCCAAAGGCTACTTCGTATATTATTGAGTAATACGTAAACAGATTTGTCGTTTTACATATTTCATCATAACTTAAAAACTGTGTATCCAAATGTACTATAACAATACATTTTTGTAATCAGAAAAAAACTACAAATTATAATCTGTAAAAAATACAGGGTGTTCTATTTAAAAAAATATATATTTTTTGTTCCACCTCATACATTTTTCAAAATCCTTGAAAAACGATAGCAGATTTAGAAACTACGTTAAAAATTGTTCAAAATAAGTTTTTGAACGGGTCAATTTGCCCAGAAATAACGAAAATAAAAAGGGGTTATCATTTATAATACTCACCCTGTACCTACCAATATTTTTTTGTAGTTCTCCTTGGTTCTGATATAACGAGATCTGGTTTTCATGAGATATTATTGCCGGTCGCCCGACTCCTCGTTAAATCCGGATTCTACTATAATATATATATATATATATATATATATATATATATATATATATATATATATATATATATATATATATATATATATATATATATTGTTAATTTAGAATTTGTCGTCAATTTAGAGCGCTGTCAATTGCTTTTAATTTATTTTAAAATTATTTAAAACAAATAAAACCTAATTTTGCCTAAAATATTTATAGATTATACTCACCGTTTGAAATTTAAAGGCTATCAAAGGTCGTACGAGATCGAACCAGTTTGTTATTTTCTTTCCTACTAAATCTGGAAGTATCACCATTAACGAATTTCCTATACTACGAACTATCATATCGGAACTGAAACAAATAAGATAAACGTTATTAGTACATACAAAAATAAGCTGGTATTAAGTATTGACATATACAGTGTAACAAGTCGGATAAATGCAGTATCTCAATCATTCTGAATATTTATAAAAAATCTACAAACCCGTCAATTTGTGATTAAAAAATAACATTCTGCAACGTGAAAACTTCACACCTACATTCAACCCTTTTCAAGTGACAGTTTCAACGCCTAAATTTTTAAATAAGAAGTAGAGGCTTGACAGCAGTCGAGCCCAAGGATCTCCCAAAGAGACACAAGGTCCTCGTATGGATCCCTGACACCGTCCCGCAAGAGGCGGTGATCAGGAGACTGAAGATTCGGAACCATGAACTGGGGACACCCTCAAGGCATTCTGGGGCCTGGGAAGGGTCAGCTTCCGCCCACTGGGGAAGCAACCGGGAGTTGATGGGATTTGGTTCCCTTCAGGTCAACCTCCAACACAGTAGGGCAGCCTCGGCCGGACTACTGATTGCTCTGAGGAACTCATCCAGGAACCGTACTCCTATAAGAGAACCCGAGGGCCTGCATTTTTCTCAGGAAAGGAATAGAGTTTCTGCCTTTAATAAATTTCTGTTCCAGAGAACTGGGAACGATCAATATCCTATGTGGAGGAGCGGATGGGCTGAATGACATTACTGTCGGATCGGCCCATCTACCAGAGGACAGAAGTGACCCTCCTCAACCCAAGGAGTTGGAGCAGCTGATGGTAGGAACCAGAGCAGGTGGATGGCAGACCATCATCGGCATGGATACGAACGCGCACCATGAGTTGTGGGGAAGCTCGGACACAAACTCTTGAGGTGAGTCACTTTTACAATTCTTCATGAAATTTAATTTAAGCATATGGAATAGAGGTAATAAACCGACCTTCGTCACAACACGACGTGATAAAGTTTTAGATCTAATAGTTTCCACCCAGTTTCTGGGTGACTTTGTTAAGAACTGGGCTGTGTCTGGGGAAGTGAGTAGCTTAGACCACAGCACATCCGGTTTGAAATCGCCAAAGTCAAAAGACAAACGGTATGGCACCGGGACCCCCGCAAGGCGTACTGGGAAGCCTACAAGGCAGACCTAGCAGTGGAACTGCAGGGGTTAAGAGTACCATAGACAATTCAATAGACCTAGAGATTGCGGCAGCCCAATTGCGAGACGCATTCACCTCAGCCTATATCGTTCCGTGGTGGAACGAGGACCTCAGGCAAAGGAGGACGCAGGTTCATAAGCTGTTCAACGCGGCCAAAAGGTTGGGAGCATGGAATAAATATAGACATGCCCTAACAAGCTACAACAAAATACTGAGGCACACCAGAAAGAAGTCTCATTATGAGGGCCAGCCTGGCTCTGGGGTATATTCCGAGGGCATGGAGACTGGCCAGGGTTATATTCGTTCCTTGATCTGCGCGTCCAACAGACCAGGGAAAGTCCCTGAGGCCAATAAGTCTCATGTCCTTCTTGCTAAAAACAATGAAAAAACTGCTCGACCGGCACATTAGGGGTGGTGTATTGTAAGCATATCCTCTACACTGCGGACAATACGCATACAGAGCAGGAGTCTCATCAGAAACAGCACTGCACCAACTGGTGCTGAAACTGGAGAATACGCTGGAGAACAGAGTGGTGGTGCTGAGGACCTTCCTAGACATAAAGGGGGCCTTCAGCAACACCTCATTCGGATCGGTACTGGCAGCTGTCAGGGAGCGGGGAATAGAGGAGATCTGCTGCAGGTGGATCGGTTCGATGCTCAGAGACAGGGCGGTGTTCACCTCACTCACAGGAAGGACTCTGCTGGCGGGGGTCGCGGCGGGGTGTCCGCAGGGGAGCGTTTTGTCTCCCATGCTCTGGTGCCTAGTCGTGGATGGCCTGATCGGGAGGCTCTTGGAAGAAGGGTACGAAGTACAGGGCTATGCGGACGACTGCGCAACGTAGTTAGGATCTTAGCCGTCACTAGGCGACTATATGGAAAAACGTGTGGACTAACACTTAGTATGGCCCTCTGACAGTACACAAGGGTGGTCAGACCATCGTTAACATACGTGGCACTGGTGTAAGGGTCTAAGGTGACAGAATCCAGTGCCAGACAAAAACTAGGCAAGATCCAAAGGATGGCTTGCCTAGGCATCACAGGGGCCATGACTTAAACCCCAACAGCCGCCATGGAGGTGTTGCGAGATCTGCCCCCCCCCCCCTACACTTTATTTTATTTATCATGGGGGAAGCCAGGATAGGGATATACAGACTAGCCTGCAATGATAGACTGAAGACGATTCCAGGCTTCAGGGGCCACTGCAAAATTCAGGAGACGGTGAAGGAGCACATGCTTCAAATGCTGGTATACCAAGCTTACAGTGGTAATCCCCGACCGCTAGGCATGGCCAGGGGATACGCCGGGACTACCACCGAACCCGCTCGGCTGGTTCACGGATGGATCCGGCGAGGTGCGTGGGACGGGGGCAGGCGTCTATTCGGAAGGACTGAGGGTAAGTCACAGTTTTTCCGTCGGAGCTCATGAAACGGTCTTTCAGGCCTAAATGTACGCCATCTTGTACTGCGTGCGCGATAACAAGAGGAGGAGCTACACCAATAAGCGGATCCTCATAGTCGCAGACAGCCAGGCAGCCCTTAAGGCCCTAAGTAGCCCACGGGTACATTCTAGGCTGGTAAGTGCATGCCGAGACGAGACGAGCGACCTTGCTGTGAAAAATGAGGTCACCCTCCACTGGGTGCCCGGTCACTCGTGGGTCAAAGGCAGTGAAGAAGCTGACAGTCTCGCGAAGAGGAGATGAGCAGAACCATTTATGGTACCAGAACTGGTCCTGGGCGTATCGAAAGGCACGGCCAGGGGAACTATCAAGTACTAGATCAGGGAACAGCGTAAGGTATACTGGGCATATTGTCCAGGGCTTAAAGACGGGAAGTCATTAATTGGGCAACCCGCTCCAAAGAGAGCTGTGGAGCTGCTAAATCTTGGCAGATGACAGCTCAGGAACATAACTGGACTCTTGTCGGGACACATGGCTGTCGAAAAACACCTGCATAAAATGGGGCGGTTCGAGGGGGACTTGGCATGCAGATTGTGCGGCGAGGGGGAGGAATTAGCCCAGCATATATGTTGCAAGTGTAAAGCTCTGGACCGCAAAACACAACTGGTCTATGGACAGCCTAGACCGAAGACAGAGCAATATAAAACTTCGCCCTGCCAATTGCTGTGCAGGCACAGTGATTTCGGAATGGGTGGAGTAGAAAAAATAAAGGACATGCACAATAAGCCAAAGGCTACGATTCTATCGGGGCGGAAACGACGCGGACGAGCCCTAAGGGAAAAAAGGCGCTTGTTATACCTCATTTGAAAGAGACGTTTATTCTCTATTGAAAAATGCTATGGTTTTAAAATTTGTTGCAAGAAATAACAGTACAAAAATATCTCATTGACGAATTTCGCTAAGACACTAAAAAAATTATAACTGATAATCAATCTCGTTAATTCTTGATAATGAGAAAAAATATAATATACTTTCTCAATATCTTTATCGGTAGGGTACTTATGGAGAACACCTGTATATTCTAAATATAATAATGAAATTATAAACTTACGTGCTAATATCAAAAATATAAAGGAAATAAACAAATTGGTATACCTCTTACCCAAAAACAATACAAAAGGGGAATATCTCGAAGAGTACGGAAGCACTTATAGGTAAATGTTTTTCTTCACGTGTCATCGCTAGGGAGGCCAAAGTAAACGCCCTATTATCAAATGTTAATTGAAATGTTACGTGTACCATATCGAAAAGCAGTTCTTCCCTTACCAGTTCGATTTTCATTTCTTTGTGGTAAAAATGCCTGGCTACCTGAAACAAAACAAAACGCCAACAAATGCTGCTCGTTCAAACCTGGGTGACAGAAAAATGAGTAATATACAAATTTACTATAATAAACGCATTTCAATCCTCTAATTAAGCAAAAACTTTTTGCTCCTTTATATCTGTTGCGTAGATTAGAGCCTCTAGTGGGCTCATATTTGTTGAAGGCGGCATACTTTTCATTGTTCAACTCTAGATTGCACTACGGTGTTATTTTATGGGGTAACCCTACCCACTCCATAACATATTTAGACATCAAAAGCAGGCTATTCGGCTATTGGAGGGTGTTGGTCCAAGGGAACATTGTCAGGCTTTGTTTGTAAAGCATGGAATGATGCTTCTTCCTTCGATGTATATCTATGCTACTCTTTTGCGGGTACATAAGACGACGGGAAAGTATTGTTGCGGAGTGATACTCATACATGTGGCACGCGTAATGCCAGTCTACTATTAGTCCCTCGTTATCGTTTAAATATCTCTTTCAGAAACTCTATAGAAGTTGATTTATAAAATCGGTTACCAGAAAGGATTAGGTGTGTTAATTTTGAAACCTTCAAGTATATGATAAGGTCATTTATTCTGCAGCACTGTTTTTACTCCACCTACGAATGTACTAATACTGCTAAAGGTAAAGGTAAGATGCTTACTGGCAATTAGGCCGTTGCTGACCCTTTTTGCTCATCTAAACTAACCTACCCTCCACCCTGAGCTTGATCTCAACGACAGCAGTGATTTGAAAAATCATCCATTGCCGGTGAGTGTCGAACCGTCGACCCCCGAGTTCGTATTGGAAAGTTATCGACTTTGCCGCACGGCCACGGAGGCGCACTAATACTGCTATGCCACTATTCTCATCACGACTAATGTGTTTTTTATTGTGTTTTGTCTGTTGTTTCATTGAGTTTTATTCTTACGGTAGATTAATTTCAGGTGTTTTTAATTTATGTTTACGTAACCGCTTTTTAACGTGTACACCGACTTGCTATAAACATAAACTAAAACATGGCTAATATATCTACCTATTTATCTATCTATCTAACGTTCATAAGGTAGGTGTGTTTGTATAATCGGTCAGTAGATAAATATTTTGTATTCTAATGTTGTACTTTGTATGTTATCTTTATCTTATTTTCCATGTCTTTTTTTACTTTTTTTTATTTCAACAACACACCACGAGGGCTTACAGCCTAAATACTATCGTACCGTGGGTGTCGACAAGGAGGAAAGAGGCAACTTGTTAATTCTGGACTTGAAGGTTTGGAGGTTCCGAGGAGAAAGAGAAACATGTGCCGGCAAGAAATTCCACAACTTGGAAGTCCTCGGGACAAAAGAGCGAGCATAACAAGATGTTCTATGTCTGGTGACCTGGACAGTAAAAGGGTGCATTTGCTCCGTTCCCCTGGTAGATCTGCTGGGGGCAGCAGGTACAGGAACTAAATAAGAAAGCTCCTCTGAGCAAAGTTCGTGCAGATATCTATAAGAGAGAGAGAAAGAGAGATCACCAACCGCACGTCGGTGGGCAATATATGGCAGCCTTTGGGTGAGGGAAGGGTCACTGATGAGACGTATAGCTCTCTTCTGAATGAAGTCAAGGATAGCGAGTGTAGACGCGGCACCCCAAATGTGGGAGCAGTACTCGAGGTTTGGCCTTATTTGGGAAGTACATAAGGTATGGAGACTAGCTGGTGAAAAGTATTTGCAAGCTCGGAAGAGGAAACTTAATTTCTTAGTAGCCGCTTCTGCGATTAATGTGACATGTTGGTGCCAATTGAGATTTCGATCCACAGAAATGCCAACAAGTGAAAACGACTCATTACTTTGAATAACTTGGTTGTTCATTGTGATGTGTCTAGGGCTCGGGTATCTCCTATGAGATAGAAAGCAAGACTGAGATTTGGCCGGGTTGAATTGTACAAGAATTCTACTTCCCCAGTCGAATATTTTTTGGAGATCCACAGAGATAGAACCATCCATGAGTCTGCGATCCTCATCTAATTGGGATAAAAAGACAGACTTAGAATATTCTATATTTGAGTGGACGGTGCTGTCGTCCGCGTAACTGTGAACTGGGTTGGATGTGCTAGAGAGGAGGTCATTAATGTGGAGAAGAAACAAAGTAGGGGCTAAAGCTGAACCTTGAGGAACTTCTGCATTAATTGGACACAGTTTAGAAGAATCGCAATCCGCGACAACAGAAATTCGCCGGTTGGAGAGAAAATTTGCTGTCCAGGTACAGAGTGTTGGTGGTAGGCCATAGGTCGGAAGTTTATTAGGCAGCGCTGCGTGCCAGATCTGATCGAATGCTTTCGGTGTGTCTAGAGCGACAATCGGGGATTCACCGTGTAGTTCCATAGACTTGTTCCAAGAATGGGTGACAAAGGAAAGGAGGTCGGCAGTTGATCTGCGCTGACAGAATCCATACTGCCTGTCGTGGATTAGACTGTGTTAGTAATTCGGTGTTTATATACTTTTTCATTACTTAAGAGACAACTGAAAAAAGAGAAATAGGCCTGTAGTTGCCAGGAAGCGCTTTGGATCCTCTCTTGGGGATAGGTTGTACTCGAGCAGTTTTGCAGTTACTAGGGAATACGTCTATATTGCAAGATGTCTGAAACAGGCGAGTCAAGACAGGAGCAAGTCCTGCCGCGCATTTTTTGAGAACAATTGCTGGGATATCGTCAAGGCTAGAGTCTTTCCTGGTTTTAAGAGAAGAGAGCATCTTTCGTACGTTTTTAGTATTTAAAATGACATCCGTCATTTTATGCGCGACCTTGGGGACTGTTGGTAGTTGAACATTTGGAGGTAGGTTGAGAGTAGAATTGCCGGCGAACAACGAGCCAAAAAGTCCAGCCCTGCCCAGGGCGGTAGAAACATTTTCATTGCCTGAAACAAGAGGTGGGAACGTGCTCTCGCAGAAATTATTCCCAATAGATTTAGTAATAGTCCAGAAGGGTTTGTTGCTGTTGGAGCCTGAGGGACTTTGATTTTAATGTGGTTATTAAACGAGTTTTTTACCTCAGAAAGAATGCGGACATAACGGTTTCTTGCATTGTTAAATGCTTGACGGTTCGCTTGACTGGGATTATGTATAAGCGTTTTGTGAGCTTTGACCTTTTAAAGTCTCCTTGTCACAGGATTTAGAGAACCAGGGCTTTTGAGTGGCTAAAGAGGTTATTGTGTACGTGGAATAAATAATTCCATGCCTGCTTGGATAATTTCGGTGACGTTTTGTGAGATATCAGAGGGGTCCAGATGAGAGAAGCAGACAGACGCCCATGGAATTGAGGTTATGTAATTTTCTGCAAGGTGACGCCAGTTTATGTTGCAATAAGTGTAGATGATGACCGTGATTTAAACACTCTATGGACAGTTTTGGAGAGTTTGTTGGTTGAATTGTCGATTCGCTAATGCGTAGGTAATCAGCTTTTTACTAAGGGCAAGGTAGGTGACTTCTCCACCAGGAAAGTAGCTTAGATTAAGACTCTTCTGCAAGAAAAACGTTACACTCAGGCAGCAATTGCACGGAGAAGAAACATTTCATAAACATTTGCGAATAGAGTGAAGAGATCTTTTGATTTGGGTTTTGAGTATACGCCCTCTCGAGTGAGGACAAAATAAAAATTCAGGTCAAGAATGTAAAGAAAACTTGTCCAAAGTTTTAAGACGTACAGAAGGGCCACCAATATAGATTTAAAAATAAGTATGGAGCAGTATGGAGGAACACTGCTGCATCTTATATCTGTTGAAAGTTGATTTTTTCTTCCATTCTCAGAACAATTTTTCAATGGCCTTCTGATCATGTCAGGAGTTGGTCAATGTCTATCTGAAAATCTCTCTGCAAACACACATGTTCTGCTAACAATTCGATTACACTACCCGTAAATAATAATTAAATTCAAAAAGTCATCCTTTGAGTATTTGAAGTGTGCCATTATTGTGGAAAATACTATGTTTTATTAAAATACAATTGGCAAACGTACTTTGCGGTACAACCATTAAGTTTACCATTGGAAGATGACGTTTAAAATTTTCATCTCATAGGCAACCTGATAAACTGACTGATAATTATTTCTTATCGCAAATGTGCTTCGAACTGAACGATGCAAATTTCGAACATTTATTGTGAAGTAATAACACACAAATCTCTTCCCTAATAATGCTTTACTCTTATGACATTTTGGACGAAACACTCCATTCCTAGACATTTTTTTAGTAGTATTCTGATCATCTAACGAGTTGATCTGTGTTTATGTGGAAATCTCTTTGCAACCACACGACATCTTCTGTTAATAATTCAATTATACTCCTCGTAAATAAAAGTTATATGTAATTATGTCAAAATGACATTTAAAATTTTGGTGCTTCAAAATTTAAAATATTCGAAAATCTAAGTTAAAACAAGACAATTTTATTATTGGACCATGATATAAAAATTCCAAGGATATATATGAAATATTGGTTATAGGAAACAATTATGGGAAGTTAATTAAAATAAAAAATTGGAAAACCAAAATCAAAGTGCCGTCAGTGTCAAGAAGATTTCGAGCTATTTTGCAGTTTTCCATTAAAATCAAGTCCAAATTGTATCAATTGCAAACACAAGTTTAATACTTAATTGCAAGATGCATTGTAAAATTTATACACCAATAAACTAACTAACTAAAAAGTCGTCGCATATTTTACTTATGTCGGAAAATGACGTTTAAAATGTTCATCTCCTAGGTAACCTGATAAACGGACTAATAATTATTTCTTATCGCAAATTAAAATTAAATATCTTCAAATCGGTGGGACTGAGGTATAGGGAATGCTGACACCAATCGAAAGAAGAATAAAAAGTACATTAACTAACGTTATAAAATATAGGGTATTCTATTTAAAATAAGAGGGTTATTAAGTTTTAAAGTTGTCACGATTGACCGGTCTAATTCGGACACCCTGTCTAACTTGTACCAGCTTTAGTAAATTCCGAATATTTTGTGGCATTTTAAAATTTGCACTTTAAAATTTCAACTCTTCAGGTTGAAAAATAAGAGAGATACAGGTGTGTAAATGTGATAATGTTTTTTAATTATTTTTTTAAAAGCCAAATAGCTCGAAAATAGTGGAAAAAAATGACATAATATGTTAGTGAAATCTACTATAAAATTTGACGAGCAATTTATATCCGGAATAAAAAACACCATCTTTTATTTGAAATAAGAAAGTTGACGTCTACTTCCGGTATAACCGGAAGTCCCATACTAACGCCAATATTTTCAGTGATCTGAAAAGTTTGAGAGAGCCGCGTGCGTGAACCTTCATAATTCTATTGTGAGACGTACTCCAGAAACGGCTAATGAAAACTCTACCTGGGACACCCTGTATGGTGACGCTATTCATATCGTTATTTTAGATTCTGCGATATTTTTAATCAACAAAAACATAATTTATTCATCGTTATAGAACATCAAAGTTATGGATTACTTACCTCTCTAATTTGTCCCATTGTATAATAAACGAAACCTCTTCTCTTACTTCTATAGTGTAATGTAAGACCCTGTCTGGTTTCATTTTCACATATAAAACTAGGTGCTCTCATCCTGGGATATGAGAATTTTAGATATTCGTGTAAATTATCTAAACCGTTTAAAAAGTCCCTCATATGTCTTCCTAATACTGATAATACTCTGTCATATCCATATTGGCTGACGAAACTTATAAAAAATACACCCATTTGGTCGAAGAATTCTCGTTCGGTTACTCTGAGGATCTGCAAAAAAGATACATTTTGTTATCTTTCTAGAAAAACTTTAAACGAAATTTTAAGTAGATGCAAGCGGTTTGATTCAAGTTGCCTTTTTGATCAAGTAAAAGGTAAACGTATAAAGAGTTTTTTTTTTAAATAGAAAAAACGGACCACGACTAATATTTTAAAAACTAATAAGATTATTAAAATTCACTAAGATAGTTTAACTTTTGGTAGTGGTGATGGACTTTTCCTTTACGTGATAGTAAAGGATTTTTTCACGCCCAATGGGGTACCACCCCTTACATCATGAAGTCCCAACGGACGTTTCCGGTTCTGGTGTATGAGTCGGTTTCCCTTATAAACAAAAATGATGATGGCTCCTCTTTGTACAAAAGTTTTCGGAGATAAAATACCCCTCCATTCGGAACTCCGGGAGAGGGGTGTGCAGGGGGCGCCGGGATCAAGATTTAACATATCCGTCTCGAATATATGTGGCCTAGATTCTAATCTGAACTCCGACCAACATTTCCTCCAGGCTAATAGGCCCCAACTCCTCTTCCTCACCGAAACCCAAATCAGTGTCAAAACAGCCACTAATCACCTTAATTTCCCGGGGTATGAGCTCCTTACTTCCTTTAGATCGCATGAAGGTGTGTGCGCATACGTCCGTAGTAATCTACCCTGCACCAGACTCCCCAATTTGGAAGCTGGAAGAAAAGACATACTTTGGATGAAACTCTCTCACTCTCTCAGGGCTGCAACTAAATTCATCTGTTGCATTTACCGGTCACCTTCTGACAACAACTTTGTACACCTCTTTGATTACATTTCTGAAAAAACCGACCATCTGATTTCTGATTATCCTTCCTCCGTCACTATTCTTGGTGACTTCAATGTCCATAATAAGGAATGACTAGGATCTTCAAAAACCGATCCACAAGGGAGAGAAGCGGAGGCCTTCTCAGTCAGCAATTCTTTAGCCAATATGGTTTAGCAACCTACTTACTTTCCTCGCATTCCAACAAACAGGTCAAGTCCCTTGGATCTCCTTCTTACTACAAAACCTGAATGCAATAAGACATCAGTCACCGCCCCCCTTGGTCGCTCAGACCACGGCATGGTCACTTGATTCCTGCGCAATGCAACCCGCGGACACACAGTCATCGCACCCACGCATCGTTTGGCACTACAACTCCGCGAACTGGGACAAAATGCGGGATTATTTTTCCTCTTTTCCATGGGCGTCTGGATGCTTCTCTCATCCTGACCCCTATGATATCTTACAAAACGTCACCGAAATCATCCAAGCTGGCATGGAATTATTTATTTCACGTACACAGAAAACCTCTAAAGCCACTCAAAAGCCTTGGTTCTTTAAATTCTGTGACAAGGCCAGACCTGAAAAGGTCAAAGCTCACAAAACGCTTCTACACAATCCCAGTCAAGAAAACCGTCAAGCATTTAACGACGCAAGAAACCGCTATGTTCGCATTCTTTCTGATGCAAAAAACTCGTTTAATAACCATATCAAAACAAGGTCCTCTCAAGCTCCAACGGCATCAAACCCTTCTGGACGAAATCTATTGGGAATAATTTCTGCAAGAGCACATTCCACCGCTGGTTTTAGGGGATGAAATTGTTTCTACCGCCCTGGGCAAGGTTGAACTTTTTGCCTCGTTGTTCGCCGGCAGTTCTACTCTCAACCTACCATCAAATGTTCAACCACCAACAGTCCCCAATGTCGCGCATAAAATGACGGATATCATTTTCAAGGCACGAAGAATGATCTCTTTTCTTAATATCAGAAAAGCCTCTGGCCCTGACGAGATCCCAGCAATTGTGCTCAAAAAATGCGCACCAGTACTTGCTCCTGTCCTGACTCGTCTGTTTCAGACATCTTACAATAGAGGCATATTCCCTAGTAACTGGAAAACTGCTCGAGTACAACCTGTCCCCAAGAAAGGATCCAAAGCACCTCCTAGCAACTACAGGCCTATTTATCTCCTTTCAGTCGTCTCTAAAGTGATGAAAAAGTATATAAACACCGAATTACTAAAATTTCTTTAAAAACACAGTCTAATCCAAGACAGGCTTGGAACAAGTCTATGGAACTACACGGTGAATCTCAGATTGTCGCTCTAGACATATCCAAAGCATTTGACCAGGTCTGGCACGCAGCGCTGCTTAATAAACTTCCGGCATATGGCCTACCATCACAACTCTGTACCTGGACAGCAAATTTCCTCTCCAACCGTCCAACCGGAGAATTTCTGTTGTCGTGGATGGCCATTCCTCTAAACTGTATCCAATTAATGCAGAAGTTCCTCAAGGTTCAGCTTTAGCCCCTACTTTGTTTCTTCTCCACATCAATGACCTTCTCTCTAGCACATCCAACCCAGTTCACAGTTACGCGGACGACAGCACTCTCCACTCAAATATACAATATTCTAGGTCTGTCTCTTTAGCCCAATTAGATGAGGATCTCAGACTCATAGAGGGTTCTGTCTCAGTAGACCGTGAATCTCCAAAAAATATTAGACTGGGGAAGTAAAAATCTTGTATAATTCAACTTCACCAAATCCCAGTCTTGTTTTCTAACTCATAAGAGATACACCAGCCCTAGACCCATCACAATGAACAACCAAGTTATTCAAAGTAATGAGTCCTTTTCACTTGTTGGCATTTCTGTGGATCGAAATTTCAATTGGCACCAACATGTCGTTACATCAATTGCAGAAGCGGCTGCTAAGAAATTAGGTTTACTCTTCTGAGCTCGCAAATACTTTTCACCAGCTAATCTCTATACCTTATATACTTCACAAATAAGGCCAAACAGCGAATACTGCTCCAACATCTGGGGTGCCGCTGCCTCTTCTACACTCGCTATCCTGGACTCCGTTCTGAAAAGTGCTATACGTCTCATTGGTGACCTTACCCTCACCCAAAGGCTGCCATCCCTTGCCTACCGACGTGCCGTTGGTGACCTCTCTGTCCCTTTTATAGATATCTGCACGGACACTGCTCAGAAGAGCTTTCTTCCATAGTTCATCCACCTGCTGCCCCCAACAGATCTACTAGGGGAACAGAGCGAATGCACCCTTTTACTCTCCAGGTCACCAGACATAAAAGATCCTGTTATGCCTGCTCTTTGTCCCGAGGACTTCCAAGTCGTGGAATTCCTTGTGTTTTCCCTTCTCCTCCGAACCTCCAAACCTTCAAGTCCAGAATTAACAAGTTGCCTCTTTCCTCCTTGTTTACACCCATGGTACGATAGTATTGAGGCTGTAAGCCCTCTTGGTGTGTTGTTCAAATATTTAAAAAAATATCTGTTTTATCCGATATCGAAAATACTTTAATTTTATAGAATAAATTTTGATCTACTTGTTATCATTCGTCATAAAAACGTAGCACAGATTTTTTTTAAATTGGTTATTGAAAAAATACTAAAATTTTTCTTTAAAAATATTATATTACTTTCTTACCTGAACAGCCTTTTTGGATAACCTAGGAATGAGACCTTCAGGATACACTTGATGAGTACTAAAGCTTGGTTGTTCTACTGACGCTGCTCTTCTTATTTCCTCCCATTTATCTTCACCATACGTTTGCTTTATATACTCCGCCATATTCTCCAGAATTAAGCCATACATATTGTACTAATCTGCAAAGAAAAAACAATTATATTAATATTGAGACCACTATGCTACTAAAATATTAAGTTTTAGAAAACTATGCCCCTATGTTATCAGTGTAGGTAAGAGCTTTTGGACAGAAATGTCAACGGAAGAAAAATAAGCTCTGAAGTTTATTTGCTACGATAAGGATTTAATAAAATGTCTTTTACATTTTGTGAAAAATTAAAATTCACTTACGGACAAAAATATTACATATTTTTCTCTTTTTTTTTTCTATACCGCTCACGTTAATTTCCATAGATAGAAGACTTATATTGTGTTTGATTGTTATACGTATATTTGATTTGAATTTAGAAAGTAAAAGTTAGGACGCAGCAATTGTGTTATGTTAGGCTTGTTATATATGGCCCTATTTACGCTCTATTTAATGACGGATAAATCCAATATGGCGGCCATAAGAAATAACAAAGTAGGCTATGGTTATAAAGAAACTAAAAGGCCTATAAAAAATCGTTAAGGTAATTCGATTAGCCCTAGTCGCTAATACAAAACTACCAAATTTTATTAAATTTGTTTGCAAGGTGGCGAAGAAAAACAATTTTTAGTTTTTGCTCGATATTCTGAAAACGCCTTTTGGAGTATTTTTAAATTTAGATACAGCATCTGATTGGGCTCGGAATAACGCACTTTTTTCCCATTTAACCAAAATGGTACCTCTTACTGTTTCCGAAATCCCCAGGTAGTTACTTTTATCTGGCACACCCCAGTATATAAACTTAATGCATATTCGCTTAAATGCAGTGGAAGCATTAAGAAGTCAGCTAGAAAGTTGAATATTTTTGGCAGACATAAAAAATAAAAGTAAAGATAAAGTTATCGTGTGACCATCTTGAAAAATGAGACTCAGATGAGATGGTGTTGTTAGTTATCTTTTACTGAGAGTATTATCGCAATGTCGACTTTATGTCTGTTATCTTTTGTCGTTTGTTTGATAATATTAAATCGTTTTCTAAAATTGTATTTCTCCGAAATTTCTAGTGACATTTTTAAGTCGGTGAATCACAGTCTTAATCGTGTTTCGCAATAACGGAAAAAGCTATAAATCTGTGACTAAGAAAATTTAAAAATTATGGACGCAGCAAGTACGTTAAGGAAGTCAATTTTCATAAAAATGTTTTTAATAGCAAATATGTTTCTTTAATACAAGCAGGCATCAATTTGGTCACCGGTATAACCTATATAGTAGAAACAATGTACCATATTTTATCAAAATAACTTGTTTGAAAATGTACAAAAATATTCCGAAAATAAACTTAATATGTTTCCAAGAAAACTGGTTTTCTGGCCGACGAACCTTAGGTTAATAGCAAATTAAGTTATTGGATTTTGAAGCATTCAATAAAAAATTCGCTACCAAAACGCACTTACTGCGTCTCGATTTTACAAACGTGCATAATATTTCGATGAAAAATGCAAAAATGCAATTAGGGATGTTCAAAAAAAATATTGTAGGTATCACCAACGACTTATGGGCCAGCCTGTGATTGTCAAAATAATTTTATAAGATGCAGCTCAAGACACCCTATAAGTAACGTATACAATTTTTCTCGTATCTTGCATAATGAGAATTATATTGAGGTTTACCGTAGAAATGCGTCACCCTGTATATATGTAAACAGAAAGTAAACCCGGATATGGATTTTAGGGGGCCTCGTTTGCGCTCATTTGAAGATATTAAAAAAGCTTTAAAAAAAAAAAGTGAAAACGATTCTTATAAACAAGACGTGCTACTCGGTGGATGATTTTTACACATAAACTACCATTAACTATCTTCTGTTTTTAAATTCTTATAATATGAACACTTTGTTTGTAGTGTAGTTGCCATAGTATAAACTATAAACCTAGTGCACCTGGTAACTCTAAAAAACAATATTGGAATTGGATCTGGATTCTGCAGCTCTTATCTTTTGAATGTTATAAGTGTGTTTTATAAGTATCTTTGTTTTGTATTATTTAAGGAAAAATTTACCTTAATTGTTATGCTTATTGTGTGTGCTATTGTCGTTCTTATTGTTAATTTTTTGACGTACATGAACATCCCTGTGTCATTCAGATGACATTGGCCTGTTTCATTGTTAATATATACATTATACATTATACATTATACATTATACATTATACATTATACATTATACATTATACATTATACATTATACATTATACATTATACATTATACATTATACATTATACATTATACATTATACATGATACATTATACATTATACATTATACATTATACATTATACATTATACATTATACATTATACATTATACATTATACATTATACATTATACATTATACATTATACATTATACATTATACATTATACATTATACATTATACATTATACATTATACATTATACATTATACATTATACATTATACATTATACATTATACATTATACATTATACATTATACATTATACATTATACATTATACATTATACATTATATATTATACATTATACATTATACATTATACATTATACATTATACATTATACATTATACATTATACATTATACATTATACATTATTTTTAGAATTCAAAAGCTGCGGTCTCCTCATTAACGAATTTTTTCTACGAAAATTAGCTAAAAATATCGACCGTTAAACCATAAACTTAACTAAAACTACTTCCAAAGCATCTGAGAAAATGTCTAGTTGAAATGAATTTTCTGGAAATATTTTATTTAAATGAAGGGCAATGATGGTTGAAGCTGAAACTGAAGGGTTTGAAGAATACTCTTTACATAATCCGTATTTCTTTGCCTAAATGTTGATAATTTTGACGATTTGAAATCGCGAATTTTTACGTTTTGAGGAAAACCCCAATTTTTTTCTTTAGAAGCCTCCAGATTTTTTGTCTCAGACCTAAATTTTGGTAAATTGTTCACTCTTTATATATATATATATATATATATATATATATATATATATATATATATATATATATATATATATATATATACATATACATACACACACACACACATATATATATATATATATATATATATATATATATATATATATATATATATATATATATATATATATATATATATAAAACAATGAAACTGACCCTGGATATGGGTAAATTCAAAAGTCGGGATCTCCTTATTAGTGATTGTTTTTTTTTAAAGAAAATTCACTAAAACAAGCACTTGTGAAGCCACTGGAAAAGGCTACGACTGTATTAAATATGGAACGGTTTCACTAAGTTAGGGCAAGAACACACGACCAGATATGCTATTCAAATTGAATTAAGTCTTAAACTTTCAGCTCCTCTTTATCAAACTACTGTTTATATAAAAACTCGCTAAAAAATTCGTCGGAATAACAACAATCTGATTAGATAACGGCGAAGTGAATCGAGGCTAAAAATATTTTTTTAAAGTAAAGTCACTGAGTAGGTTTAGAGTTCGTCATGTACGAGTCGATTATACGACGTACAGGGAACTAGCCCACTGAGTTCGACATGTAATTACTAGCAGGTATATCCCATAATATATGTTAATTGTTCAACGTTTTACAATTTACACAAAACCATTTTGATTTACGATAGATTTTTTGCTCATATTTTAACGAAATCAAGGAAAATAACGACTTAAACACATATCTAGGAGCTTGTTAGTCATTTATTGTAATATTTTTTACTTACATTCGCACTAAATCAATTTTGACGTTTTAGCTTTCTTCAATCAGATTTAATTAATTAAAAATTAATTTACCTCTAACTTTTTGTCTTTTAAGATAGAGATCTGAATTTTGGTTCGCAGGATACTCTTTGTGACAGAAACCAGTGTACCAAATTTAATTGCCCTTACTTTGTTATAAATGAGATAAAAAATTATTTCGAAAGAAAACACCAAATTTTCCGCGAAAACCTGGGTCCATTTTCCTGACTAACGAACTTGTCTAAGCCGCTTGCTATGTGCCAAATTTTATCAAAATCCGACAATTA
Organism: Tillus elongatus; assembly: GCA_964006375.1. Classification (NCBI taxonomy): domain Eukaryota; kingdom Metazoa; phylum Arthropoda; class Insecta; order Coleoptera; family Cleridae; genus Tillus; species Tillus elongatus. The sequence goes on along the minus strand of OZ023267.1, from coordinate 136,761,868 downwards.
TTTTTTGAGTTATCCGTGTGATATATATATATATATATATATATATATATATATATATATATATATATATATATATATATATATAAAAATCAAAACAAACCCTGGATATGGGTTCTTGCGGGCCCAGTTCGCGGTCATTTCTAAAGTCGGGATCTCCTCATTAGTGAATTTTTTTTAAAGAAAATTCACTAAAAACAACAAAATTTGCCATCCGATTCATGTAGCACGTTGCTAATTATGGAATAATAATAATAATTTATTCAACCCAACAGATAACTCCAATTACATGGTTAGTTGGAAATAAATAAATAAACAGGAAACAAACCATTTAGTACAAAATTTTAAGCAACGTGTCAAATACACCTCAAATTGTTCAGATAATTAAGAATGACAGTATTCTTAATTGTCGCGATAGTGTTATATCCATAGCAACCTTTCTTCTGTTGTTTTTCTGTTGACTTAAGTTTAAAAATCAAACAATTTTCAAAGGCGTCTTCGTAAATCATTAATCTGTTTTTTACTGAGTTGTGTTAGTAAATTTAGTTATTTACTAGGTTTACCTATTTAATTAAATTATAACAATTTTTTAGGATAATGTTGTAATGTAAAATATCATTTGTAATAATGGGCCGATTCATTGGTGTGCTCAAAGTTCCTATTTTTTTATCGTGAATCATTACGGAAAATTATGATAAAAGTAGAAGTCTGTTGTTAGACTCCATGGCCTACTGCTTTTTGAACACTTTTTGTGTCATTTGTTTTCTGGTATTGGATTTCATAGCCTACTATCCTCAAAACTGTTTTTCTCAAAATTGTCAGTGCAATTACAAGATTTCTTAAGTATATTGTACATCATTGAAAAGGTCTTTTCACAGGCTATTACATGAGCAAAAAATCCAATATGGCTGCCATAATAAAATCAAACGTTGATACCTGTAGTTTAAAAACAAAGGACAATCCAAAGTTGAGAATAGCACAAAAAGATTAATCTGTAAAAAGTGTCTTGATAATGTGCAAGTCTTAGACATGTCAGATCAACGCCTACTTAAATATTGAAGAAAAAAGAAATTGACGAATTTTATTTTTTGAAAATAACTCTAAAACGAAAAGAGGCAGGGCAAAACACAAGTCATACTTGGAACGAACATGAAATTCTACAAAACATTCCTAATTTAACCGCCTTCCTATCTCTAATAGTACCAGATATAGCAATACATTCCCCTCTAGTTTGGGACACACTGTATATATATATATATATATATATATATATATATATATATATATATATATATATATATATATATATATATATATATATATATACTTTATTTGTTTGCTGTACTTTTTGTGATTTTTTATTGGTTTACGTGGACTGCAGTTTCGTCATCAGCACGCTACTCAATATATATATATATATATATATATATATATATATATATATATATATATATATATATATATATATATATATATATATGCGTGTAGGTATCACACCGATAAGTTAAAAGATAATGGGCTTGGATAAGTTCGTCAGTCAGGAAAATTTTATGTCTCCGTAAATAACAAAGTAAGGCCAACCCGATTCGGTACGCGTCTTTGTATTATAAAGGGTAAGCCATTTACCAAAATTTAAGTCTGTAGGTTTAAAGACGAAAAAGTTATAGGCGTTTAAAAAAAAAACTTGGGGTTTTCCTTAAAACGTCAAAGTCGCCATTTGAAACGTCAAAGTTGGCAGCACTTAGGCAATGAACCTGAAATAAATACGGATTATGTAAAAAATGTTGTGCAAGCCCTTATGAATCATTGCCCTTCAGTTTACTATAATATTTCGAGAAAATTGATTTCAAATAGACCCTGTCTTTGATGCTTTGGCAGTAGTTCTAGTTAAGTTTATGGTTTAACGGTCTATAATTTTTAGATAATTAATGAGGAGACCGCGACTTTTGAATTCTAAAAAGATTTTTTCAAATGAGCGCAAACTAGGGCCCCTAGAATCGATATCCGGGTTTACTTTCTGCTTACATATATACAAAGTGACGCATTTCTACGTTAAATCTCAATATAATTGTTATTATGCAATATACGAAAAAAAATTGTATACGTTACTTATAGGGTGTCTTGAGCTGCATCCTATAAAATTATGTTGACAATCACAGGGGCGCCCATAAGTCGTTAGTGTTACCTACAAGTTTATGGTTTAACGATCTATAATTTTTAGATAATTTTCGTAGAAAAAAATCGTTAATCAGGAGACCGCGACTTTTGAATTCTAAAAAGATTTCTTCAAATGAGCGCAAACTAGGCCCCCTAGAATATATATCCGGGTTTACTTTCTGTTTACATATATACAGAGTGGCGCATTTATACGGTAAAGCTCAATATAATTGTTATTATGCAAGATACGGGAAAAAATTGTATACGTTACTTATAAAGTGTCTTGAGCTGCATCCTATAAAATTATGTTGACAATCACAGGGGGGCCCATAAGTCTTTTTTTTAACATTACTTATTGCATTTTTCATCGAAATATGATGCATGTTTGTAAAAAATGGAGACGCAGTAAGTGCGTTTTGGTAGCGAATTTTCATTAAATGCTTCAAAATTCAATAACACAATGTGCTAATAACCTAAGGTTCGTCGGCTAGGAAACGAGTTTTCTCGAAAACATTTAAAGTTTATTTTCGGAAAATTTCTGTACATTTTCGAACAATAAGTTATTTTGATAAAATATGGTACATTTTTTATACTATATAGCTTATACGGGTGCCTGCTTGCATTAAAGAGACATATTTGCTATTAAAAACATTTTTATGAAAACTCACTTTCATAACGCACTTGCTGCGTCCAGACTTTTAATTGTTATACACAAGAATTGAGGTACTGGATTTATTCAATTTGGTTTCTCCACACAGTATACAGACTATGTTTTATTTTCTTTTATATAAAATCCATTTGGTCCATTTAATATGAAATTCTGTATAGTCTCATATTACTTTATTCGTAGCGTATCAAATGTTATTCAATTAGGGAAACCATTTGTGTTTTCTAATCCGTCATTTCAGTTCATTACCCAGCTAAAGTGAAAAATGTTTATTAATTATTTAACTTGCGAAACCCGTCAACGAACTAGAGATAAAACTTTTTACGGGTTCTCGCGTAATTTCCTGTACAGCCTCATGTTGCCTGTTGCTTCTCCCTTCATTTCATAAACTCCGACAATGAGTTGTCGTATAACAAACTAAATTTCCCTGTAACGCATCAACGCTCAGACATGGTAATTAGTGCGTGAAACTTTGAAAATTCGTTTGCTGATGTCTGCACATTCCTTCGAATGTCAAATAATTTAAAAGGCTTTAGATACAGAGTGGTCCAACAGTGTGTTCAAATTCAATATCTCCTTTATTGGTGAATTTTCTTAAAAAAAATTCACTAATGAGGTGATCCAGACTTTTGAATTTAAAAAAAATATTCTTCAAATGAGGGCTAATTAGCTCCCCTAGAATACATATCCGGAGTCAGTTTCGATTTATATATATATATATATATATATATATATATATATATATATATATATATATATATATATATATATATATATATATATATATATATATATATTGATAAGGTTTTGTAATAAGCTTTCGTTTTTAAATTTAATTTAATATATAGAATTGATATATATTTAGTTTTTTTTTTAGTTATATTTTAGGTATCTTAGCTTTTAAGTTTTATGTTCCTGTAAAGTTTAGTGAAATGTGTTGTAAATGTTGTTATTATGAAATATATGTATTTGTGTGTGTAACTTACACCTGGATGTACTCGATGTATTTTTTTTACCTGTTTAACACACAGAAAACAACTAATAACATACATGAACTGCCTCTCACCTCAGGGAGCTTATTAAGCAAGTGGGTTCAAGTCCCCTTTGTTTTTTTTTGTAATTTCGAATGTTTACATATATAAAATTTTAGAGCACTGCTCCTTTCCTTTATTTATCAATTTATAATTCCCCTTTTTTATTGTTCCTGATACTGACCCTTTTAATATTAGTGGCCTTTCCAAATATTTACTTGTGTGAACAAAAATAAAGCAAGAATTTTAAGTTTAACGCACAATAAGAAACTTTTATTATAATATTGAAACCAGATGACAAATGCCTATTGCTATTAAATATTTATAATTTGCTCATTTTCTGAATATTCAGTTTTTATTTATTTTATTTAACAAAGTCAACCCCCTTACAAAGAGACTGGCCAGTATATTGCTTTACTATATATATTTTTTAAATTTACTTATATAGATCTCTTACACTAAATAGACTATTAAGACAAACCAGCTGGAGAACGCTAGCTTATTCACTTTATTAAATTTAACGTGTAATCAATGCATGATCTGTTCGGTGCTGAGATAAGTAGTATGATGGTCTCTGTTGTCAAAATATGATTGCTTTGAAAGATTATGGCAATTTAATGTTTTGTATAATACGTTTTTTTGATGCTGTAGCTGTGCCACAGAAAGTAAGTATTATGACGATCACACTTACGATTTTATTCTCAAACTCTTCTTCTGCCGACTAGTTCTTCTGCTGCTACAAGGTGATCTGCCAGTCTCGTATCTGTTTCCTTAAAGTTTTTCACTTCAACCTCTCGTTCCCAAATTTCTAACACAATTTTCCTCGTTCCAAATGTTTTCTAATAATCCAACTTTCTAATAATTTTTATAATAATCATCTGTTTATTTTTCTCATGACTACCGTCTCCAAGTGAAAAATTTCTAGTTCGCCGCCTTCCAAATTCCTCTTAAAATTTTTTGTTTGTATCCTCATTTCCGGGGTAACCTTGTCACAACTCTTGATGCCTTACTCTATACTTTATATTTATATACACTATTTTTGACAGCATTCCTTAACCTATCTAAGATATTGTCATTGTCATTTTGACGTTTTAAATTAAATGATCATCTGTTCCATAGTTTCTAGGTTAAACAATTTGACAAGCCTAATCCTAATAAATTCTACTAAACATGAACCTCTTAACCTACCTAAAAACTACTTACACATTTCTTATTGTCCAGTATTTACATTAAGTTAAAAAAAAGGTTTTAGAGTCTTTTTAATCTGTTCGCACTATGTCATATCAATTTTATGCAGTCCTTTCTGTCTTTGATATCACTTTCACTTCGTCTAGACCTTTCACTCTTATAGACTAGTTTACAATTCTCATTCTTGTCTTACCTTTTTTTTATTAATACATAAGTCATTGTTTTGGGAATCAATTCTGAGATTTAAATTTTTATATCAGGTTTTCTGATTTGCCTGTAAAATTTCACAAACAGACTAGCAGTTCATGGACTTCAATCATTCACCGCCTAGACATTATACATCCAAGAGTAGGTTTTGTTGTTGTTGTTTGTTTAGGTTTTGTATGGGTTGTATATATATATATGTATATGTGACCCCTTATAGAAACCATATCAATATAAATATATATATATATATATATATATATATATATATATATATATATATATATATATATATATATATATATATATATATATATATATATATATATATATATATATATATCACACCGATAACTCAAAAAATAATGGGTGGAGTTTGACAAAATTTGGTGAATACCTTCCTTTAGTAAGTGGCTTGGATAAGTTCGTTAGCCAGAAAAATCGGCCTAGGTTTTCCCGGAAAATTTGTGTTTTCTTTAGAAAAAAAATCATATCTCCGGAAATAAGAAAGTGAGGGCAACCAAATTTGGTTCATCGTTTTATATCGCTATAGGTAAATTACACACCAAAATTTAGCGCTGTAGGTCAAAAGACGAAAAAGTTATGGGCATTTAAAGAAAAATAAATTGGGGTTTTTCTTAAAACGTCAAAGTGACAATTTAAAACGTCAAAATTCGCAACGTTTAGGCAAAGAACTTGAATCTAATACGGGCTATGGAAAGAAAATGTCTCAAGAAGAATGTTTTACAAACCCTGAAGTCTTAGTTTCAACCGTCATTGTCCTTCATTTTACTAAAATGTTTCCAGAAAATTCATTTCAAATAGACCCTTTCTCTGATGCTTGGCAGTAGTCTTAGCTATAGAGTTTATCGTTTAATGGTATATAACTTTTGTCGAATTTTCGTAAAAAATCAATAAAGCTCACTATATCCGTTATTCTACAAGATATGAAAAAAAATGTATACATTAATTATAGGGTGTCTTGAGCTACATCTTAAAAAACTATTTTTACAATCACAGGGTGGCCCATAAGGCGTTGGTGATACAAATAATTTTTTTTAAGTCGAAAACGCCTTATGTTTTTGCATATACCATCGAAATATAATGAATGTTTGTAAGTAAACAAACTCTGGACGCAGAAGGTGCGTTATGGTAGCGAAATTTGATTAAATGCTTCATATTTGAAAAGCTCAATTTGCTATTAACCTATAAGGTTGATCAAGAAACGGATTTTTTCGGTTACACTTTAAGTTACACTTTCGGAAATTTTTGTACGTTTTCAAACAATAAAGTTATTTTTATGAAACATGGCACATTGTTTTTACTATATATGTTATACTGGTAATCAAATTTGATGCCTGCTTTTTGAAGAAAAAAAAACACATATATTTGCTATTAAAAACATTTTAATGAAAATTCACTACCATAATGCACTTGCTGCGTCCCGAACTTTTATTTATTAACCTTTAGTGGCGTTATATTGTTAGTTTGCACTATATCGTAGGTGTTGTATTATGCATACTATGTACCTATATAGTTTATATTTCTTGTAGTGGTTTTTGCAAATAAACTTTTTATTATTATTATTATTATTAGATATAAGCGTTACACTTTCTCAGTATTAATAATAATAATAATAATAATAATAATTCCTTTATTTGTCTTGTCGTCTTTCACATGAGCATATACAATAAGTAAATTTCCATATTAACTAAAACAAAACAAATCTTAGGGCGAAGTTCAGCCCGATACCGTAGTATCCGCTGTTCTACCACTTAAACCCTATTAAATTATTAGTGGCAAGCCATTTACCTTTCTGAGCCCCAATTTGAAAAAAACGGAGTAAATTATAAGCGATCCATGTCAGGGCGACACTCACTCGTACCCATACATCCACACGCGTTCACATAGTCATACATTCAAGGTGTTATCTTCACGTGTCCATGCACATACACCTGCTCACTGCTCACACAGCCTCTGTACGCAACGTACATTTAAAACACTCTCCCACATAGCCAAAAACTCCCAATCTCTCACATAAAGTCTCACACTCATACACTTATACACTCACCTGCCCACACCCAAGGATACCCACATACCCACCCAGCCCCCACGCCCATCATACGCTCAAAACATTCTCACAACATACGTAAAGACTCCCACACACACACACACATACATATATTCAGACATCTACCTTCATGCACTCCAACATCGCTACACAGCCCCATATGCACGTATGCATAAAACTTTCGCGCAATCATACCCAGAATCTCCCACCACTTACCCACATATTATTTCTCCTGTATTTAACACCTGCTAATCAAGCATCCACAGAAACATGTGTTTCTTAAATTTACTTATGGTCATTTCTTTTATATGATTTGGTATTTTATTATAAGTATCGCAGACGTCATATGAGAAAGACCGTCGATATAGAGCAAGTTTGAAAGCTGGTATAGAGAGAAGATCCTTTCTTCGGATATTCACGTTATGTATATCGGTGCGATACCTAATTTTCCTACAAAGGTAAGACGGTGTCCCCTTTCTGATGATGTCATGGTAGAAACATGATCTCTGCAATAGAAATCTATCCCTCATGTCCAGCCATTGTGCCTCCCTGAGCTTATGGGAGATGTGCTCAAATTTTCGAATGTTATAGATATACCTTAAACAGGCGTTTTGAAGCCTCTGCACCCTCCCCATAGTCTCCACATCCAAACAGCATGAGAATACTTCTGCACAATATTTTATTTGTGATAACACTAATGTTTCACACAGGTGTTTTTTAATCTGTGTAGGTATATATTGCCTGTGAGGGTACAAAAGTCTCAATCCGCCATATCCACGACTCAAACAACGCGAGACATGTGCGCGATATCTAAAGGTGTTATCCATTACCAATCCTAAGTTCCGAATCGACTCTACGATCGGTATAATGTCAGTGCCCATCCTCAGCACCACATCGTTTTTTATTTCCTGTACATGTCTATCGTAACCGAAAATTATTGCATTCGTCTTTTTTGGATTCAAATGCAAGGAGTGCATCTCTGAAAACTTTCTTAAGTTTTCCAGGTCTTCGTTGATCTCAATCAACACTTCTGTCAACTTATTTTTAGGAAATGAACAGTAGACCTGAATATCGTCAGCATACATGTGTATTTTCATATGCTTAAGGCAATCAGGGAACCTGTGGGTATATATCGTAAACAGAAGTGGTGAAAGTATAGATCCCTGCGGCAAGCCCTGCAGCATCTCCGAGGGATCCGATAAAACTCCTCCAACCCTTATGCATTGTGTACGTGATTGAAAAAAACTTCTCAGCAGCTTTAATGCCTCGTCCTGAAGACCCACACTTTTCAGAATCGCAATCATAGTCTCATGACATATTACTACTGGAAACCTTTTGACCGACCCCCCGCGCGCGACATTAGGGTTAGGCTCGGTGGATGGGGATGAAATTCATCATATCCCATTATGTCGATACTATCATTACAGTCTGACTTCTGGTGCTTCAACACAGCAGACGTGTTTGAGGTCGCCACTTAACTGAGGAATTTTCGAACTATGTGATATGTCTGCAGCAGGACCGCCCTCTGCCCCGTGTTTAGGATGTTATTTGGTAATCAGAGTTCCTTTAGACTTCCCAAGAAATTTTTGGTGACTATTCCTTCCGCCGACATTACGAAAGGATATACAGCCACCTTCTGGAGCTTCCATATGTTTTTTATTTCATATGCCAAGTTTTCATACTTGGTGATCTTTTCAATTTCAGTTTTTTTAATGTTATGGGACAGCGGTACAGCAATGTCTATGATCACAGCAAGCTCCATCTGTTTGTTTATCAGGACAATGTCTGGCCTATTGAAGTCCACAGTGCGGTCCGTTATCATGGGTCGGTCCCAGTACAGGAGAAAGTCCGCCGACTCCAGCACCGCCTCCGGAGAATACTTGTAGTAAGCTGGTGTTGTTGACGGGCTCAGGAGGCTGTACTTCAAAGCGATTTGTTGATGGATGATCTTGGCGAGCCGATTATGCCTGCCTAAGTAAGCTGAGTCTGAGAGGGCAGGACATGCTGCCATGACGTGTTCAATGGCCTCTCCAATAACTACGCATTTTCGACATTTATCCACCACTTCTAATTTTAGGCAGTGCTTCTCGTAGTTTTCAGTTTTTATAACCCTATCCTGAATGGCCATCACAAAACCCTCTGTCTCCGGGTAGAGTTGCCCCTGGACTAACCACATAAGCGAAGAGGTTTTATCAACACTATCTGCCTGCAGGTGTTTGGGGTACCTTCCATGCATATCCCGGTCGCCCCACTGGACTACATCGTCCTGGTCAGCCGGGGCGTCCAACTCATAGTTGCGTTGACCCAGCCTAAGTGGAGTATAATCCTTATCCTCGCACACCACCAACCTCATCAGTTCATCCTGCGATTCAAGAAGACGTTGCCGCATGTTTCTTTCTTGCTTAAAACAGAGGTTCTTTATATGGATTAACCCTCTGCCGCCTTCTTTCCGAGGTGTATAGAGTCTTCTAACAGATGAGTTGGTGTGAAGGAACAGACATTTCGTAAGAAGCCTTCTCGTGAGTCTGTCCAGTTAGTCCGAGTCGGTGTTAGACCATTTGACAACTCCAAAAGAGTATGTCAATACTGGTACCGCCCAGGAGTTGATAACAGCAGAGGTTACCTCCGGAAAGCTTAGTATATATGAGCTTTGTGACTCGCTTCCTATATTTCTCTTGGAACTCTCCCTTGAGCCGGCTATGGTCCACACGCTGGTTTTGAGAACACCCTAGTTAGCGGTATGTCTACTCAGGCGGTAGTTGTTCTATATCGCAGAAGGGATGTTGGTGACCTTCGACTGCCCCTCTCCTGACGTTAATTATAGTACATTTGTCGAGCCTAAACGACATTTTTATATCATTGCTAAAGATTTTAACAGTTTATTATTATTGTTATTATTATTATTATTATTATTATTATGATTATTATTATTATATACAATAATAAAAAACTTGGAACAAAAGTTGCAGGTACTAACGTTAGCTACAAACTAAAATTATTTTTGTATATACAGGGTGTTGCATAAGTTAGATACAACCCAAACTTCACTTTTTTTTAAATGGTATTCTTGTTTTGCAGATTCATGCAGTGTAGTATTTGGGGTCTATACAGAATCGTTCAAAAGTTATGGCCACTTTTCTAAAACATCAGAGGCACATTTGACGGTCTGTATCTTCAGTAATATGTCAGCATGCAATACTCTATAATGTTAAAAATCTGAAAAAGTGAAACGGCTATGGTAGCCAGCCTTCTAGAACATTGTAAGATGTACGACAGGGTCGCACCGAGATAGCTGTCGTGACAACATACTACCTGGTGCCGCACCGAGACGGCGACCCTGCCGTACATCTCACAATGCCCTAGGAGACTGGCTACCATAACCGTATTACTTTATAGATGTGTTCTCGCTGTAATTAGTATACTGTACTGATGAGCTCTAATTAGAGCGAAACCGGTCTGCGGTTCTAATTATGGTGAGAATACATCTAGTCTTACGTCTAATTTAAATTCGTGCTGAAAGTGACGCACTCTCGTACTGTTTAAGTTCTCTTCAGCCCATGTCTGATAATTTTTGTAATTGAATATTCCTTTTCTCGTAAATGTTGCCTCATCATTGAATATAATTTTACTTTTAAAAAGTGGATCATGTATATTTTTCCTTAAGATGAATTCACAAAAAATGTGTTGTTGCTAAAAGATCAACTGGCAGTATGTTTTGAACTGGAGAAAAATGATACGGGTATAATTATTGTTGTTCCCATGAAATGTTAAACATAATACCCTGATCAATTCAACATTGTCCCCTGTGGTTAGGGGACTAACTAAAAGAATAGGCCCATGGTAACACCTGCCTGTCGTACGAGGCGATTAATCGGAGTCAAGCAGGTGGTAGTGGACTTTTCCTTTATGTGATAGTAAAAGATTTGTTCACGCCCGAGGAGGTACCACCCCTTACATCAAGCGGCCGGTGAAGTCCCAACGGACGTCTCCAGTTCTGGTGTATGAGTCGGTTTCCCTTATAAGCAAAAATAATGATGGCTCCTTCTTGTACAAAATATTCCAGAGGTAAAATACCCCTCCATCGGACCTCCGGGAGATGGGTGCACAGGGGGCGCCAGCATCAAAATTTAAGGCCTCAATCTGCCTACTCATTAGAGTGGTGGACAAAGGTGGGTAAAGGAAATATGTTAGGACACTCTAAGGCCTCAATCTGCCTACTCCTTAGAGCGGTGGACAAAGGTGGGTTGGGTTGTTGTAGCTCGATTACGGGGCCTTAATCTGCCTACTCCTCAAATCTCGCCGGAGATCGTCTGTGAGGTCTCAGTGTGTTCAATCCCAGGCCTCAGAGAGATCTGGCAGTTCGTTGCAAGTCTTGTCTTATATATGTCGTTCCGTCTACCTGCTTCGTTATCAGTGAAAGTAGTTGGGTTACCGTCAATTAAGTGGGGGGCTTTGGTAACGGTACTTAGAGGATGAGGAGGATTAAGAGGGTCACCGGCATTTTTTGAGGCAGATAATGGGGAAATAAAATTGTCTGTGGAATTTATTTTCTTTTTGTGTGTTTGTAAAGAAGATAATAGGTTTCCAAGTAGACGGAAGACGAAGACCATCATTTCTCTTATTTAAACAATATATATATATATATATATATATATATATATATATATATATATATATATATATATATATATATATATATGTATATGTATATGTATATGTATATGTATATGTATATGTATATGTATATGTATATGTATATGTATATGTATATGTATATGTATATGTATATGTATATGTATATGTATATGTATATGTATATGTATATGTATATGTATATGTATATGTATATGTATATGTATATGTATATGTATATGTATATGTATATGTATATGTATATGTATATGTATATGTATATGTATATGTATATGTATATGTATATGTATATGTATATGTATATGTATATAAACCGTGCAAGTCAGGGACATGTACGATTTTCTCCTCATTTCGCGGGCGCAGTCAGCTGTGCTACGTTAATGGAAAAGTATGTAGTACGGTTTTTAAGTTCAATCGATGAAGAGACAAATTTTAAACAAAATGGCTTTCTTACTTTAAAATCTCAAATTTTGGACTTGTAAGGTTTTCGCACTCACCGATTGATTCAATTAAGCCTTTAGTATTATCAGATAAGATTATATAATATTAACGAACTGCTCAGTTTAAATATCCTCTCTTATCAGTTTCTATGAGGGATGATACCATAAATCTAGACCTTATTGTGACAAATTAGTCAAAAGTGTTTGTGTACCGTCTGCGGTTATCTGAGATATTCTGTGGTGCAGCTGTATATTTTGCGGTCTCTCTAATCCTTTATGTACATTGAATCACGTCCCTTTTCCTAGATTGTTTCATATTTAGGTTAAGGGTTCTCGACTTTGATTAAGCTCAGAAGCGGATGTGTATAAAAGATACAATAAAATTAAACTGGAACTTGATTTGGACGAGGATACTGAAAAATTGTTCTTTTAGTGAATTTTCGTAGAAAAAATTCACTAATGGGGAGATCCCGACTTTTGAGTCTTGAAAAAATGTTTGCAAATGAGCGCGAACTAGGATCCCTAGAACCCATATCCGGGGTCAGTTTCAATTTAAATATACACACACACACACACACACATATATATATATATATATATATATATATATATATATATATATATATATATATATATATATATATATATATATATATATATATATATATATATATATATATATATATATATATATATATATATATGTGTGTGTGTATGTATGTATGTACTTATGTACTTATCACACCGATAACTCAAAAAATAATAGGCCGATTTTGATAAAATTATCTAAAAAAATAAAAAAGCTATGATAACCAAATTTGGTAGGTAGGTTTACGATATAAAAAAGAAACTAGACATAAAAATTGAGATTTCTATGTTACAAGAAAAAAAGTTATAACAAAATATTTGGTGCCAGATTATTTCTATGAAAATTCACTACCATAACGCACTTGCTGCGTCCAGGCTTTTATTTAATACTGGTAAGTAAAATTATAAGTATGTATTTTTAAAATATAAACCGCTACTCAATAGGTGATTTTTGAATTTTCATAGTATTCTTCAAACGAACACGAAGTAGAGCCCCTGGAACCAATATTTGGGATCGGTTTATGTTTCATTATATATATATATATATATATATATATATATATATATATATATATATATATATATATATAGTGTGGAACCGCAAACGTAATAAATTCAGAATCTTAATTATTGTGAGTTAAGATTCTAAGTTACAAATTTTTATTCTCTGATGACCCTAACATTGTTAGTGAAACGAGCGTTAGCTCTTTAGAAGATGCGTTGTCGTGATTTGTGTTCTCCAAGTGTACCTATCAGTGTTCATCACAGGTTCCAATCTGAATTCAGATTTTTTTTTCAAACCGTTTGAAGGATTACATCAAGGTTGACCTTCCTTGATTACCCCAAGTGCAGCGTAAGTTGCATAAAGGAGCTTACGCTGTCATGATATATATATATATATATATATATATATATATATATATATATATATATATATATATATATATATATATATATATATATATATATATATATATATATATATATATATATATATATAGCACGTTACTGATTCTGATCGTTCCGTTCCTGTGTGTCCTATTTCTAAGATTGTACGTGACACTTGCTTCTATTGGTCGGTTTACAGTTGTTTGATTGGTTGTGTTTTCGGTTTGTGATTGTATCGGTTTCTCGTTTTCATTATTGAAGTATGATAATTTGTCTATTTGTGTGGGTTTTACTAAGTTTTGTTTAAATGTTTGCACTTGGATTTGTTCTGGGATTAATTGTTTCTGACTGTTTGTTTGTTGAATGTAGTATTGTTTCCAGATTTATATTTTTTTGTGGTCGTTAGTAAGTTTTATTGGTTGTAATTGGTTTATATCTGGTTTTTGATGTTTTCTGTTGTGAATGCATGTAGCTACTTTTGATTTGTAGCCAGTTATGTCCACATAAACAAATAGAAAATCACAGAAAAACAGCAAACAAATAAAAGTGTATGCAAGGTGATTATAGTATAGTGCAACATTCCATAGGGGATATATATATATATATATATATATATATATATATATATATATATATATATATATATATATATATATATATATATATATATATATATATTTTTTTTTTTGAAAATAAACAATAGTCCCGTCACCAAGGCTAATATAAGAAACTACGTACCTACAAATTCAAGCAAGGATATACTTCTGTGGGTCATCTGCTTCGATAAGAAGTAAATACAGAGTGTCCCTATTAAAATGAAACATCGTGAATACCTCATTGGACGTTAATTGTTAACAACGATATCACTCGAAGGGTGTTGAATGTAATGGTGAAGTTTTCACGTTGCAGGACTTCATTTTTAGTGAATTTTCTTTAAAAAAAAATCACTACTGAGGAGATCCCGACTTTTGAGTTTTGAAAAAAATTCTTTAATTGAGTGCAAACTAGGGCCCCTAAAACCCATATCAGGGGTCAGTTTCAATTTTTATATGCTTATATATATATATATATATATATATATATATATATATATATATATATATATATATATATATATATATATATCACACCGTTAACTCAAAAAATAATACGCCGTTTTTGATCAAAGTTGGTGAGTACTTTCATTTTGCACGTGGCTTGGACAACTTCCTTAGCTAGGAAAATTGGCCCAGGTTTTCCCGGAAAATTTTGTGTTTTCTAACGGAAAAAAGTTTTATCTCCGGAGATAAAAAAGTAAGGGCAACTAAATTTGTTTATATTATAAACAGTGACCCACGCACCAAAATTCAGCTCTGTAAGTTAAAAGGCGAAGTTATAGACATTTAAAGAAAAAACATCTGGGGGTTTTCCTCAAAACATCAAAGTCGCGATTTGGAACGACAAAATTCGCAACATTTAGGCAAAGAACCCGACAATTACATATTATATAAACAAAACGTGGCAAGAAGACTATTCTGCAAACCCTTAAATTTAAGTTTCAACCGTCATTGCCCTTCATTTTACCTAAATATTTACAGAAAATTAATAGACACTTTCTCTCATAATTTGGCTGTAGGTTTAGTTAAATTGATGCTTTGGCTGTAGGTTCAGTTAAATGTATGGTTTAACAATCTATAATTTTTAGCTAATTTTCGTATAAAAAAGTCGTTATTGAGGAGACCGCGACTTTTCAATTTTAAAAATATTTTTTCAAATGAGCACAAACTAGGCCCCCTAGAATCCATATCCGGGTTTACTTTCAGCTTTTGTCTGTTTGCATATATACAAGGCGACGCATTTCTATGGTAAAGCTCAATATAATGGTTATTATACAAGATACGAGAAAATATTGTATACGTTAATTATAGTGTGTCTAGCTGCACCTTATAAAATTATTTTGACAATCACAGAATAGTCCATAAGTCGTTGGTGATCCCTGCAATTGTTTTTTTTTTTCGAACACCCTTATATTATTGCATTTTTGCATTTTTTATCAAAATATTATGCATGTTTGTAAGAAAAAAATCGAGACGCAGTAAGTGCGTTTTGGTAGCGAACATTAATTAAATCCTTCAAATTTCAATAACTCAATTAGCTATTAATGAAAGAATGTACAGCGGCCTTCCAGCAGGACGGAAGCGACTCATTTGAGTATGTTACAAATTGCTATATGTCAACCTTATGGGTCCTGCTGACAGTACCAGTTAGCCTACAGTTTAAAAGCCAATGAAATTCTCTAATAGCGCATTTTTGTTCGAAGTCGATGTCTGTATTAGTTTCCATTTGACGCGGGATTGAACTTCTCAGTCGCAGAAGACGCAATTTAACATTGTTGCATAGAATCATGGAGCCCGGCGAATGTGTCTACGGAAGCAATTACTTTCGACACGAAAGATGACTCGAAATTACTCCCGGAGTATTTCACAATTTGGGGATAGCTGGAAAACCGCCAAGTGTCTAGGAAGAATAAAAAAGGGTGTCAGATCCAAAAATATTGCTCTTCTTAAATCGGATATCGATGGCAACACAACTAAGATAAGCTGCAATGCCCTTGTAATTAAAGGTGAGTAAGTGCTCGTGGTACGTACACGGTGCACTTTTTAATTTTCTGATTTATCTTCATTATGTTATAAAATATTTGTTTGAAAATAAAATAACAAGGTTTTTATTAGTCATTTACTTATTTCTTGAATTTTATTTTAGACTCTTCTGAATCAAATAGCCTTAATCACCGAAGCGTTTACGAAACTTCTTCTTGAAACAAAAATTCAAGACTGCAGATGGAGAGTCCACACGTTTGCCATTAGAAACATTTTTATGGAAATTCACTTCCAAAACGCACTTGCTGCGTCCAGGCTTTTTTTATTGTCGAGTTGGAATATCAGTGAATTTATTCAGATATTTCTTACCTCTGAAATGTACCTATATTTTTTGATAGTTTGAAGGACTGGGTCAACAGAGGTAGTCAGTAATCCTTACGAAAAATTCCTTTTCTGTGTTCCTTTTGTATTGTCGAGTTTGAAGATGAGTTTATTGATTTAGGTTTTCCTTACCTGTGATAGGTATCTATATTTTTTGTTAGTTTGAAAGGCTGAACCAACACAGATGATCAGTATTAATTACCTAGAATTTGTTTTTGTGTTTTGTTTTTAGTTTTTTATAACAGGTCTTTACATGTTTTCAGTAAAAATTTTTTCTTTGTTTTTCGTAACCTTATTACAAGGCTAATTATCACAATTTCGTTTCAAATGCTTTTCTTCTCGCAGTACAATTATAATTAAAGTGTGTCCTGCCATCAGGATCCCAATTCATTAAAATAATGCCAGTAAATATTTAATTCAAATTTCGTTCAATGTACTGCCGCTAGTACGCTACGTACTGCTCGCAGGATAGCGTTATGCGCGGAACGTTGTCCTGCTAGCAGGACGAAAGTCTCTGTACAAAAGTACTGCTAAAAACTCTTCCAGCAGGACAAAGCTCTGTACACTCTATCATTAACCTAAGGTTTGTTGGCTACGAAACCAGTTTTCTCGGAAACATTTTAAGTTTATTTTCAAAAAAAATTTGTACATTTTCAAACAATAAGTTATTTTGATATACTGTGGTACATTGTTCCTACTATATAGGCTATACCGCTAACCAGATTGATGCCTGCTTGCATTAGAGAGACATATATGCTATTAAAAACATTTTTATGAAAATTCACTTCCATAACGCACTTGCTTCGTTCAGACTTGTTAATCTGAAGTTGACGTGTTTCGGGATTTTTTATAAGTATACGCAATAATTGAGATTCTCATTTGATTTGATTTGGATGTTGCACACCGTATACTTCTATACTATGTTGAGAACAAAACCTGGCAACAATGTTTAGGGTCTGATTTAATCGGAAAAAACGGTACAATCAACAATTGTTGAATGAGCAGGTTATTACAGAAAGTTAAGAAGTAAAAATCTCTGGACGCAGCAAGTGCGTTATGGTAGCGAATTTTCTTTAAAATATTTTTAATAGCAAATGTCTTTCTTTGATGAAAGCAGGCATCAAACTTGGTTGCCTATATAGTAGAAACAATGTACCATATTTGATTGAAATAAATTTATTGTTTGAAAATATATAAACATTTTTCAAAAGTCTAGATGCAGCAAATCTGTTATGGAAGTGAATTTCCATAAAAATGTTTTTAGTAGCAAATGTGAGCAGGCATCAATCTGATTACCGGTATAGCCTATGTAGTAGAAACAATGTACTATATTTTAACAAAATTACTTATGGTTTGAAAATATACAAAAATTTTCCGAAAATAAACTTAACTGTTGGCAGATTTCTGAAAACAGTTTTTTGAAAAACGTTCGGGAGCTAAACTGCAAATTTACCGAAAATTCGCTACCAAAACGCACTTACTGCGTCGAGTTTTTTTCTTACAAACGCATCATATTTCGATAAAAAATGCAAAAATGCATTAACGAATTTGTTCTACGAAAATTAGTTAAACAAAAATTATACACCCCTACTTACTCCTGGTCCCGTAACTTCCTTGGGGAGTGTGAACAAGAAATTTTCCTTGGGGTTTGAGGATCCAGGGGGGTGGGGGCCTAGGCAGGTTTCTGAAAACAGTTTTTTGAAAAGCGTTCGGGAGCTAAACTGCAAATTTACCGAAAATTTGCTACCAAAACGCACTTACTGCGTCCAGATTTTTTTCTTACAAACGCATCATATTTCGACAAAAAATGCAAAAATGCATTAACGAATTTGTTCTATGAAATTAAGCTAAAAAAAATAATTATGCAACCCTACTCACTCCTGGTCCCGTAACTTCCTTGGGGGGTGTGAACAAGAAATTTTTCTTGGGGTTTGTGGATTCAGAGGGGCCCTAGGCAGGTTTCTGAAAACATTTTTTTGAAAAGCGTTCGGGAGCTAAACCGTAAATTTACCGAAAATTCGCTACCAAAACGCACTTACTGCGTCCAGATTTTTTTCTTATAAACGCATCATATTTCGATAAAAAATGCAAAAATGCATTAACGAATTTGTTCTATGAAATTTAGCTATAAAAAAATTATGCACCCCTACTCACCCCTGGTCCCGTAACTTTCTTGGGGAGTGTGAACAAGAAATTTTCCTTGGGGTTTGAGGATCCAGGGGGGTGGGGGCCTAGGCAGGTTTCTGAAAACAGTTTTTTGAAAAGCGTTCGGGAGCTAAACTGTAAATTTACCGAAAATTTGCTACCAAAACGCACTTACTGCGTCCAGATTTTTTTCTTACAAACGCATCATATTTCGACAAAAAATGCAAAAATGCATAAACGAATTTGTTCTATGAAATTTAGCTAAAAAAAATAATTATGCACCCCTACTCACCCCCTGGTCCCGTGACTTCCTTGGGGAGTGTGAACAAGATTTTTTTTGTTGGGGTTTATGGATCCAGGGGGGGGGGGGGCTAGGCAGGTTTCTTAAAACAGTCTTTGGAAAAGCGTTCGGGAACTAAACTGCAAATTTACCGAAAATTCGCTACCAAAACGCACTTACTGCGTCCAGATTTTTTTCTTATAAACGCATCATATTTCGATAAAAAATGCAAAAATGCATTAATAAATTTGTTCTACGATAATTAGCTAAAAACCATAAACTTCACTAACCCTACAAATAAATATCCGAAAAGCCACCAAACTTAACTAAAGTGACAGCTAAAGCATCAGAGAAAGGGTCTATTTGAAATGGATATTCTGTAAACATTTTAGTAAAATGAAGGGCAATGACGGTTGAATCTGAAACTTAATGGTTTGCAGAACATTTTTCTTGTAACATTTTCTTTTCACAAACAGTATTTGTTTCACATTCTTTGCTTAAACATTGCCAATTTTGACGTTTAAAATTGCGAGTTTGACGTTTTGCGGAAAACTCCAAAATTTGTTACTTTAACTGCCCATAACTTCTTTGTCTTTACAGCTAGGGACCTAAATTTTGGTACAGAGTTCACTCTTTATAATGCAAATACGCGTACCAAATTTGGTTGCCCTTACTTTGTTATTTCCGGAGATATGAATTTTTTTATAAAGAAAATACAAAATTTTCCGGGAAAACCTGGTCCGATTTTCCTGGCTAACGAACTTATCCAAGCCACTTGCAAAAGGAAGGTACTCTGCAAATTTTATCAAGATCGGTTTATTATTTTTTGAGTTATCGGTCGGATATATATATATATATATATATATATATATATATATATATATATATATATATATATATATATATATATATATATATATATATATATATATATATATATATATATATATATATGTATATATATATATATATATAAACACAGATCTCCCCATAAGCGAATTTTTAAAAAAAAATTCGCTAAAATGTACAAATGTGTTGAACGCAACCCTGTAGAAAAGTGGCAGTGAAGAGTTTACGTAAGAGAGCTTGTTACAGGTTGTTACAACGATCAGGTTTTATAATCATCGAGATCTGCTGATGACAGTGTGGTAGTATGAGATTTAGGTTTTCCCGAAGATAACTTCGTTATTACCGCAATAACCGTATAAGCTTTTGTGCAGAAAATTACGTTATATGGGTAGAGACTCACATAATGAGATGTTTAGACTGGTACTAAAGTTGAGTTTGCTTAATTAATTTTGGATAACGACTGTGAAATATTGTGATGGATTTGATGAACAAGTAACAAAGGAAAGTCATTTTAGAATTATAAATATCAATATTATTACTTTTTAGTATTGTACAGTACAAATAATACTGCAAATAAAATTTTTTGATAACAGCATAATTTTAGTGTTTTATTCCTGTTGGTACTTTTGGGGACTTGTTTATAACCTTGGGGGGTGTAATCCCTTAGCCTGGTCGTGCGCTGATCGTTCTTTTGATTGATCTACGCGTGACTTAGCTACTGGACTCCTAGAGGCTGGCTCCACGTGCCACCCCTGGCGTGACTGTCGGCAATGGGAATAACGCCCAGGGCTTGATGGTCTACTAAAGTCTCGCTCTTTCTCTTTGCAGCTGGTAGTGGAATTTTCCTTTACCTGATAGTAAAGGTTTTTCACGCCCGAGGAGGTACCACCCCATCCATCAAGTGAAGTCCCAACGGACGTTTCCGGTTTTGGTGTATGAGTCGGTTTCCCTTATAAGCAAAAATGATGATGGCTCCTCCTTGTACAAAAGATTTCGGAGGTAAAATATCCCTCCATTCGGATCTTCAGGATAGGGGTGTACAGGGGGCGCCAGGATCAATATTTAACATATCCCCAAATATATATGGTCTAAATTCTAACCTAAACACCGTCCACCATTTCCTCTAGGCTAATAGGCCCCAACTCCTCTTCCTCACCTAAACCCAACTCAGTGCCAAAACAGCCACTAATCACCTTATTTTCCCGGGATATGAGCTCGTTACCTCCTTTAGATTGCATGGAAAAGTGTGCGCATACGTCCGTAGCAATCTACCCTACACCAGACTCTCCAATTTAGAAGCTGGAAGAAAAGACATACTATGGATAAAACTCTCTCTAAGGGCTGCGACTAAATTCATCTGTTGCATTTACCGGTCACCTTCTAACAACAACTTTGTCCAGCTCTTTGACTATCTTTCTGAAAAAAACGACCATCTGATTTCTGAATATCCTTCCTTCGAGGTCACTATTCTTGGTGACTTCAATATCCATAATAAGGAATGACGAGGATCTTCAAAAACCGATCCACAAGGGAGAGCAGCGCATGCCTTTGCAGTCAGCAACTCTTTAGCCAATATAGCTCAGCAACCTACTTACTTTCCTCGCATCCCAACACACAGCTCAAATCCCTTGGATCTCCTTTTTACTACAAATCCTGAATGCTACAAGATATCAGTCACCGCCCCTCTCGGTCGCTCAGACCACGGCATGGTTACCGTTTCCTGCGCAATGCAACCCGAGGTCACAAAGTCATCACATCCACTCTTGTCTCATCCTGACCCCCCTGATATCTCACAAAACGTCACCAAAATTATCCAAGCTGACATGGAATTATTTATTCCACGTACACAGAAAACCTCTTAAGCCACTCAAAGGCCCTGGTTCTCTAAATCTTGTGATAAGGCCAGACTTGAAAAGGTCAAAGCTCACAAAACGCTTCTACACAATCCCAGTCAAGAAAACCGTCAAGCATTTAACGACGCAAGAAACCGCTATGTCTGCATTCTTTCTGTGGCAAAAAACTAGTTTAATAACCACATCAAAAACAAAGTCATCTTAAGCTGCAAAGGCAGCATACCCTTCTCGACTCTTGCTAGATCTATTGGGAATAATTTCTGCAAGAGCACATTCCCACCTCTTGTCTCAAGGGATGAAATCGTTTCTACCGCCCTGGTCAATGTTGAACTCTTTGCCTCGTTGTTCGCCGGAAATTCTACTCTCAACCCACCTCAAAATGTTAAACCACCAACAGTCCCTAATGTCGCGCATAAAATGACGGATATCATTTTCAAAACTAAAAAGGTACGAAAGATGCTATCTTCTCTTAATACCAGGAAAGCCTCTGTCCTTGACGAGGGCGCAGCAATTGTTCTCAAAAAATGCCCACCAGAACTTGCTCCTGTCCTGACTCGTCTGTTTCAGACATCTTACAATAGAGGCATACTCCCTAGTAACTGGAAAACTGCTCGAGTACAACCCGTCCCCAAGAAAGGATCAAAGCGCTCCTTTAGCAACTCGAGACCTATTTCTCTCCTTTCAGTCGTTTATAAAGTGATGGAAAAGTATATAAACACCGAATTACTAAAATTTCTTGAAAAACGCAGTCTAATCCACGACAGGCAGTATGAATTCCGTCAGCGCAGATCAACTGCCGACCTCCTTTGCTTTGTCACCCATTCTTGGATCAAGTCTATGGAACTACACGGTGAATCCCAGATTGTCGCTCTAGACATATCGAAAGCATTCTACGAGGTCTGGCACGCAGCGCTGCTTAATAAACTTCCGATCTTTGGCCTACCACCAAAACTCTGTACCTGGACAGCAAACTTCCTCTCCAACGGAAGCATGTCTGTTGTCGTGGATGCCCGTTCCTCTAAACTGTATCCAATTAATGCAGGAGTTCCTCAAGGTTTATCTTTAGCCCTTACTTTGTTTCTTCTCCACATCAATAACCTCTTCTTTAGCACATTCAACCCAGTTCACAGTTACGCGGACGACAGCACTTTTCACTCAAATATACAATATTCCAAGCCTGTCTCCTTGGTCCAATCAGACGAGGATCGCAGACTCATGGAGGGTTCTGTCTCCGTGGATCTCCAAAAAATATTAGACTGAATAAGTGGAAATATTGTACAATTCAACATTTCTGTGGATTGAAATCTCAATTGGCACCAACATGTCACATCAATTGCAGAAGCGGCTGCTAATAAATTAGGTTTCCTCTTCCGGGCTCGCAAATACTTTTCACCAGCTAATCTTTATACCTTATATACTTCACAAATAAGGCCAAACCTTGAATATTGCTCCCACACCTGGGGTGCAGCTGCCGCTTCTACACTCGCTATCCTGGACTCCATTCAGAAGAGAGCTATACGTCTCATCGGTGACCCTACCCTCACCCAAAGGCTGCCATCTCTTGCCCACCGACGTGCCGTTGGTTACATCTCTCTCTTTTATAAATATCTGCACGGGCACTGCTCAGAGGAGCTTTCTTCCATAGTTCCTCCACCCGCTGCCGTCAACAGATCTACCAGGGCGACAGAGCGAATGCACCCTTTTACTGTCCAGGTCACCAGACGTAGAACATCTTGTTATGCCCGCTCTTTTGTCCCGAGGACTTCCAAGTTCTGGAATTCCTTGCCGGCAGATGTTTTTCCTTCTCCTCCGAACCTCCAAACCTTCAAGTCCAGAATTAACAAGTTGCCTCTTTCCTCCTTGTCAGCACCCACGGTACGATAGTATTTAGGCTGTAAGCCCTCGTGGTATGTTGTTGAAATTAAAAAAAAAGAAGCACAGTAAGCCAAAATTCAAAACGTCGCTTTGGGATTGTACAACGGAAAACGTCTCGCGCAGTGCCATCTGTTGCAAACAAGCATCCGATGTTCTCATTTCCCGACTTAAAAACAGAAGTGTAAATCAGCATTCCAAAGAATGCCATCATTTTAATTTCATCAACCGTGGATAATATTGGGCTACTTGGATTCTTGTATTTTTTCCAAACTTCCGTAATTCTGACGTTCGTCCACTGAATAATGTCGGCCGTTATATTTGGCGAAAAGAGAAGTTTCCAAACATCTTTAACTTTCGGATTATTACTAAGTTGCTTTGAATTTGCACGCAAGCCTGGTAAAGACAACACAATGTTATGCTGTCGGGTCCTAACATTCACAGAGGGTTGTTCTCTACGTCTGTAAAATAAATGTGAAATCAAATATTGCATGTTCGTTTATTACTCACCAACGTACCACTTATACATATTTTTCCCGAAGTAATAGTTGGAATCTTCATCTGACTTTTCTCCTGAATTTAATTTTAGTCTCTTCTTCGCAAATATCATCGACAGAATAATCTGAATTTGAACTTTATTCTATTATCTCTTTGATGTTAACAGTGTCTTCTATGTCTTGATCACTTTCTTGAAACTGAAGGTCCTCGTCATCCGCATCAAAAATGCATTGAGCCCATTCCGAAAACTCAGACTTATCAGGACGCATCCTTTCTGCCATACTATCCATTATTTCCATCTTGTAAGTCGAGATCACCAATACCAAATATACGTAATTTAGGGGCACAATCACTACCGTGCGGTCCTGGGGACCATTGACGATTTAAGTTCGCACTAACTACGGAACGGTATACAACTCTGTGACACAAACCGACTGACAAATAGACCATGCAATGACTGTAAGGTTTTAACCGTCCTAAAGAAAATTTATAAGGTATAACGGTCTGAGAAAAATTTGGAGTGTAACGGTCCAAGAAAAATTTAAAACCCTCGTAACGGAAGGATAAGGTAACCGTTCAAGAAATATTAAGGTATATCTGGACCTATGTTGGTCTACCTGAAGCCCTAGATTTATGAGATCTCCAAGTCAGGACAGTGTTACTAGTATTAATTTTTTGGAGAAATTTAGGTAGTAGATATAAAAAATTTTTAGCCTGCGCTGCCGAAAAGTTTCAGGGAGGGATTGTTGTTCAATAAAACAGACGTTAACAAAATATACATACTCAAATTTTTGATAAAGGTTATTGAACAAATAAATTAAATTAATACTTCTGGTGTGTGTGTGTGTGTGTTTTGTTTCTTTAACGTCGGCCTATTTTCGCGACTATGGCCAATCACCGACGCCAGGGAGCCGTTTCACCTCACTATCCTGGAAATTTTGCCGAACCCCTGCCTTTATGTAAGGAGGGTAGGGATCTTTAACGTGCCTAACATCGCATGAACACGGTACCGACGGCTTTACGCCCCCTCCGAAGGGCGGAACGTGCAGACATTCAACTTGCTCAAATACAATGCCAGAACCTCGGTTGATGTTAATTGTACAGTATGTACTGAAAAAATGAAAGGAGTACTCTGGGATCGAACCCAGTACCCTTCGTTCAGAGACACACGTTCTTACCCCTGAACCACCGAGGCTCTAATACTTCTGGTGAATCAAAATAAACAATACATTTAACAGAATAAGAAAACAAACATTAAATATCACCAAAAGAAATTGGGCATTGCATATGACAAAAATTATTGATATTGTTGCAAGAAATAAAGCAAGTTTTACTTGTTTATGCTAAAGAAATCAAACATTACTTATTACAAATACGAAAAATAAACATTATTTATTGATATTATTTTCTTTCTGTCAAAGCTACTGAATGTCACAATTTTAACAAGTTTTAAAGGAATCTCTAGATATTCTCCTGATCAGGGAAGCTCGGTCAATTTTAAAGTTAAATGCTGTTTACTGATTATAAATAAAGAAAATTGGGATATTTTAAGTGAGATAATTTATTGACAAAACATTAATTGCTCTTGAATAACACAGTGAAAGTTCTGAATGTACACTAGTTGCGAGATATTATAAAAGAAATACAAAATACAGTTATTTTTAAAACGCAATCTCACTGATAAAAATCTGATTTGACTTTGCTGAATTAAAGTTTATATTGAAAATTGATTGAAAGATTCTACATGACGTATGAAAGTTTGAAAAGTCACACACAGATAAATCTTAAAACGACTCACCAGAGCTGGCTTCTATTTGATGGCAGCACTTTAAAAGACCAGTTGGTTGTTGCAGGTGTTACAGGTAGATGTTGAGCATCAGGGCCCTAGATAGGCTCTTAATATCCCCTCAAAGAAATGTCAAGATATAGTGGACAGACATTTCAAAGGGTGCTAAGCAGATAAAATATAGCGTACCATTATAACGCAGACGTAGTATGGTTAAACCTTAGTTTGAACCGACAGCTATGGAGATGACGTCATTGACAGAATGGTTTTAACTGTACAGAATTTACCGACGTTGAAAGCCAATTGGCTACAGAGATCGAAAAACTCTAGATATGCACCTGAAACTGCGTTTCAAACTTCACCGTGCCGGAGAAAGAAATCGTCACTCTTTAGGTTAGATTTAATTAAAAGAGGAGTATTAATTTTCACAATATTCGAGATCAAACACTTGTTTGCACCCACTGACAATTATATAAAACGATATTTACGGTAAAAGATTAATATTAAACCTTTTTGGGGAGAAAAAGTATCATCGCACAGTTTAAGATGTTTACTTCTTGCTTGCTGACGACCAAGTCCGAGCTCTCATGCAATGAATCTCCCTCCTTACTTGTCTTATTACGCATGATTTCTTAACGTCTTTGTCATTGCAAGAGGGACAGATAAACATAACCTACCCTGAGACTACAATGGACTCGGTCCAATTCTGTGGACTCACCTAAAAACCACAATAGGCCCGTCCGTTTTTCAACCATCTTTGATTACGTTATGCTAATGAGATCAGCTTGTTATTTATCGAGAAGCCTCCAGAACAATAAAGATATTCTTTTTCGCTAGACAAAATATTCCGTTACTGATATTTTAATTTTAACGTATATTAAAAAGGAACGCAGTACGGTTGTTACGATATAAAAGTTATTGGCGACTTTTTAATGAAAAATTTTGAAACCAAAACTTGAATCGCTCTTTGGAGATAGAGTTATTTGTCGTTAATCTGGCTCCATGGGGTTTCTCTCTAGGTATTTAACGTAGTAACTATGATAGATAAAATAGTAATCGTTACAAGGTACCTAGCTCCCCACCACCGAGATGCGCTGCGCATAAAAGTTACACCACAAACCATAGGTATGGGAGTCTCACAGATCGCACGTTAGCGGTTAAAGGTTAAGACCTCTAAAACGGAACTTCAAGGTGTGTTTATATTCAAACTAATAAATTTAATAATATGTCGTACTAATAGTGTACAACTGTGATGAAAATTCACTACTATAACACACTTGATGCGCCCTGAATTGTTTTAAGATAATCAGATTTGCTTCTTTGAAAATGTGTTTCAGATAAACATTAGCTGTGTCACAATATTTATTCTTGAAATGTAAAATATTGACAGGAACGTAACCGCTTTTGCGCTGCTAACAGCGCCTAGCTGGTTTTCTACACAATTAAGCACAATAATCTGTGGTAACTGTAAATACTAACGGAACGCTTGACTGCAACCGTAAACGTTTAACGGCAATTAACTTTAATTCCTTCTTCCTCTTTTCAGCAACTTTACAACCACAATTCAGCTTATATAATTAGGATACTTAGTTAAACAATTAGGCAACCAAAGAGTAAAATACACCCCTTAAAAATTTGAGTGCTATTTAATTAAATCGAGATAAATTATCTACAAAGTAATTAATATTGTGCGTTGTACAACAGCGAAAATAGCTAGCAAGCTGAAAAAATGCCAGTGCAGACGTTACCAGGACCCGTCAACTAAAATGGCTATATTTTTGCCAATTGGAAATTTTTTTCGCCAATGATAGATGATGCCAGCATGCACATTGAACTACAGTGGCCTCTAACGTAATTCGAATAAAGAGCAGAAGATGGGGCCACATTTATATCTAAATCTGACATTTCAGATAAATACAAAGAAAAATTATAGAAAAGTAAAAAAAAATCCTTTTATGCAAATAATCGTGTGTTAGGTTTAATAGATTAGAGAGGTTTCATGGTAATTGTCGACCAATCAGAAGGTGGCATGGGTATACGTCACATGTTTGCCCGATGGACTGCATTAGTGTAATGATTTTATCAATTTTTTCAGTGTTGACCTGATTCTGACCGCGCTGGCCGCGATTTTGCGCTAAGGACCGCCTGGCTATCCGAGTAAATGTATACACATTTCTCGGGGCTTCTCCTCACATCCTGTCTATTGGCCACAGACAGGATAGCGTACACCTCTGTCTCAAATTCCGTGGTATATGCGCCCAGAGCATAACTCTCGCGCACCCCCAGGCCCTCGATGTATATTCCTGCCTCGGAGGATTGCTGATCCTCCAGCCGCGATCCGTCGGTAAAACAGATCAGGCTTGCGGGCTGGAATGCAACCTCATTTGCCCTTCACTGGTCCCTACTGAGGATCCCGAGTATATGGCCTAGTCAACCTAATATCGTCCTCGGCATTCCGTACCTTGATGGCGGATATCGAAATTTCCTTTTCCACCTCCTTGGCGACCCTTCCATGCCCTATTACTGCTTCCTCTCCGCACCAGTTTCCGGAGTCTCGCATTCTAAAATGCGATGGAAGGAAGCGGTGGCGGCATCAACAAGATCTCTAGCTCGGCTGAGGGTGTCGTCCTCATAGCGCCTGTGATACCCAGGATTGCCAGCCTTTGGAGTTTGGCCAGCTTCCTGGTAGTAGTTTGGTTCACACCACACTACTAGACCAACGCGCCATAGAGGATTCTCGGCCTGACGATCACAGTGTAAATCAATGAAGAATCCGAGGATTAAGTAACCATGTCCTCCCTGTCACTCGACGCAGGTGCCAGTGGGTCGCTACTCCTTTCCTCACTACTCGTACTATTTGCGACCCCCATGTTAGTTTGGAGTCCAGGAGCACCTCCAGATATTTGACCTCCCGTACTAAATCTAAATGTTTTCCAAACATCACGGGCGCCCTCAACCCCTCCACATCCCTCTTCTTGGTGAATAGGATCATCTCCGTCTTCGCCGGGTTTACAGAGAGTCCCAGCTCACCACACCACTTTTCAATTATGCTACAGGCAGCTTGCATGCACTTAAAGATAACCCCGAGGAATTTGCCGGTGACTAGGACCAGCCCATCATCAGCGTACGCCTGGGAGTAGAAGCTATTCTCAAAGAGCCGCTCCAAGAGGCCGTCCATGACTAGACACCATAGATGAGGCAAAAGGCAGCTGCCCTGAGGACAGCCGCCCGTCAGCCCAACGTCCAGCCCCCGGCCCCTCAAGGTTAGTGAGACTCTTCTGCTCTCCAGCATGCTCGCCACCCAGCTTATTAGGGACCTGGGCGATCCCCTATCCTGTAGGGCGGCACAGACTGTATCCGTCCTTGCCCTATCAAAGGCCCCCTCCACATTGAAGAACACAGCTAATGTGCTCTCCCCGTAGTGTAGGGCCCTTTCCACCTTCCGCGTCACAGCGTGGAGCGCCGTCTTCATCGATTTCCCCCGCTGGTACGCGTGCCGACTTTTATGGAAGACGTTATCCCTGAGGATCCCTCCCAATACAAACCTACCTACTATATTTTCCAATTCCTTAAGCAGGAAGGATGTAAGGCTGATTAGCCTGTACGCCTTGGCCAGCGTGTAGTCCTCCCTTCCCGGTTTGGGAATGAAGACCCCCTAACCCGGCGCCAGGCTTTTGGGACATCGCCCCACGCCAGGCTGGCCTGGAAAACCTCCCTTATGTTGGGAATCAGTTAATCCAGCCCCTGTGGAGCAGGGCCGGAAACATCTCATCACTGCCAGCGGACTTGAATGGAGCGAACTCGCTCACCGCCCAGATTATAGAGCCATCTGTGACCACCCCCTCCGCCAGCTGCGAGTCCGCATTCGGAACCGTCCACCGGTCCAGGTCGGCAGCCCCCGTGACGGATCTATCGCCCGTAAGGTGAACATCGGCGAGATGTCGCAAGGTTTCCTCGCTGGTGCTGGTCCAGCTCCCGTCCGGTTTCCTTAAGAATCCCACAGTACTGCCTAACTCCTGTTTGAGTACCCTTACCAGCCTGGCTGCGTCCAGCAGGGAAATAACCTCCCCGTAGTACGCGCCAACCAGCTCGTTTACTCAGTCGTAATTCCTTCTTAAGCTCCCTTCTGGCAGTTCCAAAATCGTCCCAAGCCGCCTCACCCGATTCTCGGACGGCTCGGTTTAAGGCCCTGCGAGCCGATCCGCGTAGTACGGCGAGATCCCTGTTCCACCGTCTTTGATGGACGGCTCCCCCATAAGTTATGACGCGGCCTCGTAGGCCATTATTTTACCTTCTAGGGCCTCAACCTCGCTATTTAATGCCTCTATAGAGAGTCTTCTCCCATCTGAGCTCCTCGGCGACCCACCGTGGCCTATTACGTAGGTATCCCAGACGGTCTTCCTTGGATTTCTCCTGGGGGAAGGACCCTCACCGTTCACATCCAATTCAAAGCTGATCATACGACGACTCTGGGATAAATACAATAATAATTTAGTGACAGCAATTAAGTCATAGGTACGATTTATATAAAAATAATGTTAAGGAAAGTAGACATGTCGAAGTACCCCAAGGTGATGTGTTGTTTTGTGTTTATTTTTTTAATTCTGAAAAAATAGAATTTCATTTCTGGTTTACTTAGTCACCATATAAAATATGTCTTGCAGTCCCTGGTGCAACATTGATGTGTCATTTTTTGTTGTAATATAAACTATGAGGTAAAATAAATCATGTTTCACCAATATAATTTCCATCAGCAACAAAACCGTGCCAAAGTTCTGGATAAAATATAATATGCTATGGTAATAAATCATATATTTTGCCACCACTTAACTACCATGCGACAACGATAAATTTGTATATTGTGTTAAATTGTGTACAGGACTGACAAACGAATTAGCCTTCATTCACATGCACCATTGTCAGTTAGCATAAGAGCCTGTTATGTAATAAATGGTTAAACATGTCATGTCATCAAATTAACGTTAGAAATAGCTAAATAGCAGCAATGACCTTTCGCAATTTATTGTAAATGAATTTATACATTTATAGGTACACTGGATAAAATAAAATGTATTTTAACTCTTTGGCCGCTATCGGCACACATATATATCCCATTATGCTTTTAAAAATACAACTTGTCAAATGATGGACACAGACGGACCTAAGATTAGCTATTAGAAGTTTACAGTATCAGCGAGTTTTTATTAAAAAAATCACTAATGGATAGGTATCGACGGTGAGACTTTGCAAGCATTTTTTCAAATGAGCGAGATTTTGGGCTCCTAGACCCCGAAACCAGGGTACGTTTTTGTTCGAGTTAGTTAGCCAGCCCGATCTAAAAAAAACATTTTTCGGCAAAAAAATTTGTATCTCAAAAAATAACAAAGATATTTTATAAATATTTTGCCTCGATAAAGACCTTAATATATAGTACGCCTAAAATAAACGTAAAGCTAAATTCGTCTTTGTATAAAATGTGTGCTCTCTTCTCTTAATACCAGGAAAGCCTCTGGCCTTGACGAGATCCCAGCAATTGTTCTCAAAAAATGCGCACCAGAACTTGCTCCTGTTCTGACTCGTCTGTTTCAGACATCTTACAATAGAGGCATATTCCCTACTAACTGTAAAACTGCTCGAGTACAACCCGTCCCCAAGAAAGGATCGAAACCGCTTCCTAGCAACTACAGGCCTATTTCTCTACTTTCAGTCATCTCTAAAGTGATGGAAAAGTATATAAACACCGAATTACTAAAATTTCTTGAAAAACACAGTCTAATCCACGACAGGCAATATGGATTCCATCAGCGCAGATCAAGTGCCGACCTTCTTTTCTTTGTCACCCATTCTTGGAACAAGTCTATGGAACTACACGGTGAATCCCAGATTGTCGCTCTAGACATATCCAAAGCATTCGACCAGGTCTGGCACGCAGCGCTGCTTAATAAACTACCGGCCTATGACCTACCACCAAAACTCTGTACGTGGACAGCAGATTTCCTCTCCAACCGGAGCATTTCTGTTGTCGTGGATGGCCACTCCTCTAAACTGTATCCAATTAATGCAGGAGTTCCTCAAGGTTCAGCTTTAGCCCCTACTTTGTTTCTTCTCCACATTAATGACCTCCTCTCTAGCACATCCAACCCAGTTCACAGTTACGCGGACGACAGCACTCATGGAGGGTTCTATCTCCGCGGATCTCCAAAAAATATTAGATTGGGGAAGTAGAAATCTTGTACAATTCAACCCCACCAAATCACAGTCTTGCTTTCTTTCTCATAAGAGATACACCAGCCCTAGACCCATCACAATAAACAACCAAGTTATTCAAAGCAATGAGTCCTTTTCACTTGTTGGCATCTCTGTGAATCGAAATCTCAATTGGCACCAACATGTCACATCAACTGCAGAAGCGGCTGCTAAGAAATCAGGTTTCCTCTTCCGGTCTCGCAAATATTTTTCACCAGCTAATCTCTATACTTTATATACTTCACAAATAAGACCAAACCTCGAATCTGCTCCCACATCTGGGTGCTGCTGCCGCTTCCACACTCGCTATCCTGGACTCCATTCAGAAGAGAGCTATACGTCTCATCGGTGACCCTACCCTTACCCAAAGGCTGCCATCCCTTGCCCACCGACGTGCCGTTGGTGACCTCTCTCTTATAGATATCTGCACGGGCACTGCTCAGAGGAGCTTTCTTCCATAGTTCCTCCACCTGCTGCCCCCAACAGATCTACCAGGAGAACAGAGCGAATGCACCCTTTTACTGTCCAGGTCACCAGACATAGAACATCTTGTTATGCCCGCTCTTTTGTCCCGAGGACTTCCAAGTTGTGGAACTTCTTGCCGGCACAGGTTTTTCCTTCTCCCCCGAACCTCCAAACCTTCAAGTCCAGAATTAACAAGTTGCCTCTTACCTCCTTGTCGACACCCACGGTACGATAGTATTTAGGCTGAAAGCCCTCGTGGTGTGTTGTTGAAATTTAAAAAAACCGGTGTGCAGAACTGTGTTGACTTGAGTATATCTAGCAAGAAGGGACTGAGATCGGCTGTTTTACTTTTTGGTGAATAACTAATATCATGTTGTAAGCTAACTATGCTTTAATTATGCCAATATTTTTCTTTTTGAAAAACGCTTTAATTATGTGAACATTTTTTTACATGTGTTTTTTTGCCTTATGTATGTGTTATTTTCTGCAATGTTATTCTTTATTTGTCCTTCTCCGTAATTTGGGGTCACCAGTTTGGCACATTATTTGCAAATAAATAACTAAATAAATAAATACCAAAGTTAAACTATGTGAAAACTGGAACCTGTGATGAGCACTGATAAGTACACTTGGAAAACCCAAATCACCACAACACATATTTCAAAGATCTTACGATCGTTTCTAAAGCCGATTTACATTTGACTTTTTACGAAAAGTAATTTGAAAATTTTGTTGGGTAATACGCAAGACAAAGACAAAGCCACTAAAATATCGGGTATATATGAGATAAGTTGCAAAGATTGCAGTCTTAAATACGTGGGTCAAACCAAGAGAAACATAGCCACCAGATTTCGTGAACATCTCGCACATTTACGATATGGTACGGTGGACAAATCATGTGTGGCACAACATATATGGGATAATAATCACCACATTGACAAAGAAAATTTTAAACTTGTTAAAAATATTAAACATCAAACTATGCTTGATTTCTTTGAAAGTATTTATATATCAAGGTCGATTAAGAACAAAACTTCATTAAATCGTGCGGCACCTTTAATTTTAAGCCCTTTATTTTCACTTTGCATTTGATCAGCTAATCACTTCTAATTGGTCTGGCAGAATAATAAATTATTGTCAATAACTCGGCCGGTCTATACAAATACTAAGCTCTACGTTTGGTTATCGACTTAAAGACCCCCCTTTCGTTTTCTTTCTTTTTAAGAAGTCAATCTAAATACTTGTTTTTTACGTAGAATTAAAAATCAATATAAATACTTGTTTTTATGTAGAATTTAAGTTGAATTATTTATCCTTTGTTAAAGTTAACATTGTCAGCCAAACACTCGGTTTTTTTAGATGAGCGGCTGTTATTGTTCTGTTCGCCAGATGTTGCTTGTCGGCTTTCTTTAGTTGCTCCAATATTCACATAGTGAAATTTCTAGATCAAAAAGAACGTGTAGCTTCCTTAAATATCTCGGTACATTTCATTTTAAGCCCATTATCCTTAGATTAGATAAAAGCTCATAAATTTGTCAACCAGAAGACCAAACTAGTTCTTCGATCTCTTCCGTTCAATATTGACACAATGGGCAAGCAATGGGTCGGCGACTACATTTTTTACTTCGGATTAGTTCGTTAGCTAGGTGTGATGTAAATACACAGTAGATGTTGATTTTAATTTTAGAATTAAACTCATTGACCTTAACAACTGGCGGTTTTTCTTATCGACTAATTTGTGTACTAGCCTCAGTGGATATTCGTTATTGTCAGCTAACTCTTTGATAAGATTTAGCTTTTTTCGAAATTCTGCTTAGACAATGTGATTCTAAACAATCTGTCAACCAAAAATCTGAGAGAGGCCATCTTGTGGGACATATGATGGAACGACTTGAATGGAATGAGATGGTCCGTCTGAGTGGGCTTTTTATAAATTTTTGTTTATATTTTGATTTGTTTCTCATTTATAGAAATCCCACTCAGGCGGACCATCTCATTCCATTCAAGTCGTGCCATCATATGTCCCACAAGATGGCCTCTCTCAGATTTTTGGTTGACAGATTTTTTTTTTTTTTTTTTTAATGTCAACAACACACCACGAGGGCTTACAGCCTAAATACTATCGTACCGTGGGTGTTGACAAGGGGGAAAGAGGCAGCTTGTTAATTCTGGACTTGAAGGTTTGGAGGTTCGGAGGAGAAGGAAAAACATGTGCCGGCAAGGAATTCCACAACTTGGAAGTCCTCGGGACAAAAGAGCGGGCATAACAAGATGTTCTATGTCTGGTGACCTGGACATTAAAAGGGTGCATTCGCTCTGTTCCCCTGGTAGATCTGCTGGGGGCAGAAGGTGGGGGAATTATGGAGGAAAGCTCCTCTGAGCAGTGCCCGTGCAGATATCTATAAAAGAGAGAGAGGTCACCAACGGCACGTCGGTGGGCAAGGGATGGAAGCCTTTGGGTGAGGGTAGGGTCACCGATGAGACGTATAGCTCTCTATTGAATGGAGTCCAGGATAGCGAGTGTACAAGCGGCAGCTGCACCCCAGATGTGGGAGCAGTATTCGAGGTTTGGCCTTATTTGTGAAGTGTATAAGGTATAGAGATTAGTTGGTGAAAAGTATTTGCGAGCCCGGAAGAGGAAACCCAATTTCTTAGCAGCCGCTTCTGCAATTGATGTAACATGTTGGTGCCAATTAAGATTTCGATCCACAGAAATGCCAACAAGAGAAAAGGACTCATTACTTTGAATAACTTGGTTGTTCATTGTGATGGGTCTAGGGCTGCTGTATCTCTTGTGAGAAAGAAAGCAAGACTTAGTTTTGGTGAGGTTGAATTGTACAAGATTTCTACTTCCCCAGTCTAATATTTTTTGGAGGTCTACGGAGACAGAACCCTCCATAAGTCTGCGATCCTCATCTAATTGGGCTAAAGAGACAGGTTTAGAATATTGTATGTTTGAGTGGAGGGTGCTGTCGTCCGCGTAACTGTGAACTGGGTTGGATGTGCTAGAGAGGAGGTCATTGATGTGGAGAAGAAACAAAGTAGGGGCTAAAGCTGAACCTTGAGGAACTCCTGCATTAATTGGATACAGTTTAGAGGAATGGCCATCCACAACAACAGATATGCTCCTGTTGGAGAGGAAATTTGCTGTCCAGGTACAAAGTTTTGGTGGTAGGCCATAGGCCGGAAGTTTATTAAGCAGCGCTGCGTGCCAGACCTGGTCGAATGCTTTGGATATGTCTAGAGCAACAATCTGGGATTCACCGTGTTGTTCCATAGACTTGTTCCAAGAATGGGTGACAAAGGAAAGGAGGTCGGCAGTCGATCTGCGCTGACGGAATCCATACTGCCTGTCGTGGATTAGACTGTGTTTTTCAAGGAATTTTAGTAGTTCGGTGTTTATATACTTTTCCATCACTTTAGAGATGACTGAAAGGAGAGAAATAGGCCTGTAGTTGCTAGGAAGCGCTTTGGATCCTTTCTTGGGGATGGGTTGTAGTCGAGCAGTTTTCCAGTTACTAGGGAATATGCCTTTATTGTAAGATATCTGAAACAGACGAGTCAGGACAGGAGCAAGTTCTGGTGCGCATTTTTTGAGAACAATTGCTGGGATCTCGTCAAGGCCAGAGGCTTTCCTAGTATTAAGAGAAGAGAGCATCTTTCGTACCTTTTTAGTTTTGAAAATGATATCAGTCATTTTATGCGCGACATTGGGGACTGTTGGTGGTTGAACATTTGGGGGTGGGTTGAGAGTAGAATTTCCGGCGAACAACGAAGCAAAAAGTTCAGCCTTGCCCAGGGCGGTAGAAACAATTTCATCACCTGAGACAAGAGGTGGGAACGTGCTCTTGCAGAAATTATTCCCAATAGACTTAGCAAGAGTCCAGAAGGGTTTGCCGCCGTTGAAGCTTGAGAGGACTTTGTTTTTGATGTGGTTATTAAACGAGTTTTTTGCCTCAGAAAGAATGCGGACATAGCGGTTTCTTGCGTCGTTGAATGCTTGACGATTTTCTTGACTGGGATTGTGTAGAAGCGTTTTGTGAGCTTTGACCTTTTCAAGTCTGGCCTTGTCACAGGATTTAGAGAACCAGGGCTTTTGAGTGGCTGAAGAGGTTTTCTGTGTACGTGGAATAAATAATTCCATGCCAGCTTGGATAATTTCGGTGACGTTTTGTGAGATATCAGAGGGGTCAGGATGAGAGAAGCAGACAGACGCCCATGGAAATGAGGAAAAGTAATCCCGCATTTCGTCCCAGTTTGCGGAGTTGTAGTGCCAAACGATACGTGGGTGTGGTGACTGTGTGACCTCGGGTTGCATTGCACAGGAAGCAGTGACCATGCCGTGGTCTGAGCGACCAAGGGGGGCGGTGACTGATATCTTATAGCATTCAGGATTTGTAGTAAGAAGGAGATCCAAGGGATTTGAGCTGTGTGTTGGGATACGAGGAAAGTAAGTAGGTTGCTGAACCATATTGGCCAAAGAATTGCTGACTGCAAAGGCCTCCGCTGCTCTCCCTTGTGGATCGGTTTTTGAAGATCCTAGCCATTCCTTATTATGGACATTGAAGTCGCCAAGAATAGTGACCTCGGAGGAAGGATATTCAGAAATCAGATAGTCGGTTTTTTCAGAAAGGTAGTCAAAGAGCTGGACAAAGTTGTTGTCAGAAGGTGACCGGTAAATGCAACAAATGAATTTAGTTGCAGCCCTGAGAGAGAGTTTTATCCATAGTATGTCTTTTCTTCCAGCTTCTAAATTGGGAAGTCTGGTGCAGGGTAGATTGCTACGGACGTATGCGCACACGCCTCCATGCAATCTAAAGGCAGTAAGGAGCTCATACCCCGGGAAATTAAGGTGATTAGTGGCTGTTTTGGCACTGATTTGGGTTTCGGTGAGGAAGAGGAGTTGGGGCCTGTTAGCCTGGAGGAAATGGTGGACGGAGTTCAGGTTAGAATTTAGGCCACATATATTCGAAAAGGATATGTTAAATCTTGATGTTGGCGCCCCCTGTACACCCCTCTCCCGGAGATCCGAATGGAGGGGTATTTTGCCTCCGGAATATTTTATACAAGGAGGAGCCATCATCATTTTTTCTTATAAAAAGATTGTTTAGAATCCCACTGTCGGGGATTGACTTCATCAGAGAATTAAACCTCATCAAACAACTCGCAGTCAACAACGAGTACCCACTCAACATAATCGATAAGTTTGTCAATAGAAAGATATGTCAGCTCTTGATAGAAGCGAGCACCAGTCTACCCCTCGCTCAACCTGAGAGGATATCATATTTCCCGTTCACCTACTGTGCTCCCGTTTCCAATGCCGTTGTCAAGGCTCTCAAATGTGACAATGTTAGGTTTTCATTTAAGTCTTTGAACACCGTCAACAATTTATTCATTCACAAGAAGGATAGCATCCCAGATCTAAAGAAGTCGCGTGTTTATTGCTTAAAATGTGGTACCCCCGGTTGTAAAGCTGTCTTTATAGGAAAAACCGGAAGATCTTTGGGCACCAGAGTCACGGAACACCTTAGGAGTAGAAACCAGCTCAACAATGACACATCAGTATTTGGTTGTCATTTGAGGGAGAGTAGCCACTGCTTTAACAAAAATACAGATGTTATATTTTTGCACCCTTCAAGCTTTGGCGTAGAACAATTCGTCTTAGAGGAAATTGAGATTTTCAAACATTCCAAGTGTCAAGCCAGTGATGTTTTGTACTTGTCCAACACGGATTTAACTAACTTTCCTTCATTCTATAGCCAATTGGTGTAATAGTGCTGCTGAACTCTATGGTTTTCTACATGACCATGAACATTATATTTTGAAGATGGCTGCTCTATGGCTCCCCTTCCATTCCTTACTCTTTTGTCATTGACGTTTCGCTTCTGACACTCCTTTCGCACCTACGCCGGTGCACCCTGCCCGTTTCAAGTTCACATAATGGCCGCCCTTCATCATGGATGTTAAAAATCGCCGATCTTTTACATTGATTTTTGTTCTTGAATTTTCTGGCATTATGCAGATGTAGTGTTGCATGGCCCCTGGCACAATGGATAAAGTTGTGACCTGTTAAAACCTTCCTGTATAGTTTCGAGTTCAATTTTATGAGAATTGTTCAAGTGAATATGGCTCATTTCTTTTCACTTAATGTTTTCACAATTTTCTTTGCCCTGATGGTTCTCATTGGGTTTGTTGCTTGGCTTTGCCTGCCTGTTGTGTTGTTTAACCTGTCAGTTTCACTCATTGGCTTTGCTTTTTGCCTCAACAATAGACTTGTTTATTTAGTGTTCAAAAATATCAATTATTATACTTTGAGAGTTTTGTGACTTTCAGTGCTTTTCAGTTGCTTGATGCTTTTAGCTTTGTTAACGTAGTTGCACGTTTAACTTAACATTTTTAACTGTTGTTGCTGTATCTGTAGTTTTTTAGTTTTTAACTTGACTGTTGGTCGATGTTTTCTGTGTGACTTGTGTGACTTTGACCTTTGACTTTTCTGTGAAGATCACCTTGTCATCATTATGCTCTGACATGCACAATTGCCTACCGGAAAAACAAATGTTTTTCTGACAGACCTATCTTGTTTATGTTTGTAGATTTATCCCCTGAAGATGACCTCTTGGAGTGTCGAAACGCGTCGGGAGTGAGAGAAATTCTGAAATAAATTTTGGTGTCTGGAGGAAAAGCCGTTACATTCAACGTTTAATTGTAGATATGGGGATGGTACTGTGTTTCCAGGCCGCTCAAATGTAATACGTAAAATGTTTACTAAAAAAAGCTTTCTTGTGAAAGCGTTCAGTCTACATTACACAATGCTATTCATAATAAATTTACATTCCTACATAACAACGTCGCTACTATTTTATATTGCGTTTACACCCACTTGACTCTATTAATTATTCCTTATATCAGGCGTTATAACCATCTTAGACATAATACCTCAAGTTTTAATAGCCTAAACCCAAGTCGCACCATAAATAAAGCCTAAATAAACCATTAACTATTGTATACGAGCAAGAATTACCAGCTATTATATTCATCACGATCCTCCTCTTTGATGGTATCAGTGAAGGAGGGGTCATTCTGGAAACAAATGTGTAACCCAATCAGAAGGGATTTGTGGGGCTTCCAATTAAATGCGTCCTTAAATTGATATCTAACACGGGGGATGATTTACACAAATAAAGAAAAAGAGCATTGAAAAATATTTTTTGGCCAATCACCCACGTCAGGGAGCAGTTTTACTTCACTCTCCTGGAAATTGGGCTGATCGCTTTCTTTATGTAAGGAAGATGAGGATCTTTAACGTGACCAACGTCATATGGTACACGGAACCGACGGTTCAACGCTCCCTCCGAGGGTGAAATGTGCCGACATTCAACTTGATTACACACAATGCTACAACTTCGGTTGATGTTGATTTGCAGTATGTACTGAAAAATAATTTGACATTTCTACCGGGAATTGGGCTTGGTACTCTCTTTTGCAAAGGACACGTTCATACCACTAGAACACATATGCTAAATAACTAATAGCTGTATTTCTTTTCTCTCTCGCAACTTCGCATAAAAACATTCGAGAAACGCTGTAAATTTGGGCAGATACACAAAATACCTTATTTGCTTCATTTAAAGCCTCTTTATTCAACTTCGGATCTTGAGTATCTTCAAAGAGTCTGGACGAAGCAAGTGAGTTATGGCAGTGAATTTTCATAAAACTGGTTTTTAATGGCAAGTTTGTCTTTTTAACGTGGATTTTTACAGTGAATTGTGCAAGTTAACAAAAGAGTTCCTAATAGAAATTATTTTGACAAAAAAAGTGCCGGTTGGTGTGTTAACATCGCCTGAATTAAAAGCATTTATTGAAAGTATTAATACGGACGAATTTCACGATTCTGAGAGTGAAATTAACGAAGTAAACACAGATAACCTAAAATGTAATGTAAAGACAATAATTCTGGAAAATGGATTTAAAACAGCAGAAATTGAATTAGATTACTGTAAAAAGGCCATTGTAAGCTTAGAAAGGACAGTAAAAGATAAGGAACGTATTATAAGTTTATTAAATAAATGTGATAAGAAAAGTGAAAGTAGTTCAAAGCACACCACTAAAAGCGACAGTGTTGCCGATCTGACAGATATTTCTGGTATAACTGAAATCCAGTCTCATGTTAAAGACAGTATGGTGCCGGGGAACCTAGAGGAGATTGATGGCAAAAATAAAGTTTATAGGCAGGACAGTAATCGTGGTGTGGTGATTACGGGAAGTGGCAGTGGCTCGTCAACCTTTACGAGTGCGGTGAAAAAAGCGTGGATATACGTGGGTCAAGTTAATAAAGACGTCCAGGCGGAGCAAATAGCAGCCCATTTGGAAAAGGTACATGGTACAGCTTTTCAAGTGGAAAAGTTGCCACAAAGAGAAAATGCGAATAGTGCATCTTTCAAGGTTGGTACTGATGTATCGATTCTTAGTGAACTATATAGTCCGGAAAAATGGCCCAGAGGCGTGGTTATAAAAAGATTTAGGTTTTTTCGCGAGCAAAGAAATAAAACATACAACCAGGGAAACAGCATCGATTAAAACAATATGCATGAAAGTCTTAAATATGAACACTCAATGTTTACGAAATAAAATTGACACATTTTTATGTACAATTAATGAAGAAATGTGCGACATTGTGTACACTACGGAACATTGGTTAAGGGAAGAAGAAATGGACAGAGTGATCATTCCGGAGTTTCGGATTTTGAGTCATTATACTCGTAAGAATTCAATTCATGGTGGTTGTTTAATTCTCATAAGAGATGGCATAAAATGTATGGCTGTAGACTCAGCTGTGAACTTTTCTATTGAAAAACATGTAGAAATTTCAGCAGTGCATGTAGCATGTCTACAGATCGCCAATTGAGGATTTAGATGTTTTTGTTGACCGGCTGGATCTCGCTTTGGATTCGGTCTTCTCAAAGGGTTCTCAAAGAGTTGCTGTTATGGGTGATTGTAATGTGGATTTTTTAAAACAGAGCGCAGAGAAGCTAAAGGTAATCGAACTTATGGAAACGTATGGTCTGCATGCTTTGTTTGCGGAGCCGTCTCGGGTTACATCTTCTTCGAGCACAT
Source organism: Tillus elongatus (assembly GCA_964006375.1). Taxonomy (NCBI): domain Eukaryota; kingdom Metazoa; phylum Arthropoda; class Insecta; order Coleoptera; family Cleridae; genus Tillus; species Tillus elongatus. The sequence goes on along the minus strand of OZ023267.1, from coordinate 136,719,916 downwards.
GTATAGAAAATATGTTTGCTGACGCGGAGTGTGATGTGCTTGAGACGAGTGTGATAACTTGCAGTATATATGATCAGAATAGAGTGCAGGTGCTGCAGATTCCAACTATAACAAAGCCTGAGAAACGAGAGTTTAAAATGATTCGAGTTATGAATGAGACCACTACTTGCCGATTCATGGAACATCTTCGAGATTTGGTGTGGGACCAGATTTATACTGTTGACAATGCTTGTGAGTCATTCGGGCTATTTCACGAGACCTTTCTGAAAATATTCAACAAATGTTTTCCCGAAAGAAGATTAAGAATAGATAAAACTTCAAAGAAAGTTGAGACTAGTAGTCCACACCTAATCCACCTGCGAAACCAGATGGAGGCTGCACACACTATCGCAATTGTCAAGAGTGGGCATGAGTATTTTGCTGCGTATAAGAATTTGAGAAAACTGTATAACGAAAGCCTGGAAAAATAAATAAGAAAGATCAATCAAGATACTTTACTGGAGGCAACAAATAAGAGCAAAGCCATTTGGCACATCATAAATTCAAAAATAAAAAAAGAAGGTCGACAGGAATATTGATTGCAATTTGATGCCGGATGAATGGAATAGATTTTTTTGAGCGTGGGTGGGAGTCTCGCTGAAAACTCAAAAGTTGATCAAAGTGAACAAATGGTAAAAGAGAAGGTGGAGAGCTCGTCAAGCTCCATGTTCTTGTTTGAAACAACCCCTGAAGAAATTATACAGACACTGGCAAATATGAAAGATAAAAATTCAAAAGACATATATGGATTTTCAGTCAACCTGCTAAAGAAATATATAGTGTACATCGCTGTCCCACTTTGCTTCTTAATAAATATTTGTTTCAGGGAGGGAATATTTCCTGATCAGCTTAAGTTGGCTAGGGTGATTGCTTTGTACAAAAAGGGGGATGTCAACTTTTGTGGAAATTATAGACCTACATCAGTGTTGCCGGTAATTGGAAAATTTTTTGAGGCTCTGCTCAAGTTGACGCTGGTGAATTTTATAGAATCAAGGTCGATTCTGAGTGGAAATCAACATGGATTTCGTGCAGGAAAGTCAACAGTTACGGCAATGATCGAGATAATTAAGACCATTTTGGCGTCATTTGAGGATATGGTGGAAACAATACTTTCCAGTATAGACCTGAGTAAGGCGTTCGATTGTGTGGATCACGAGAGGCTTTTGATGAAGCTGCATCATTACGGTATAAGAGGCATTGTGTGGAAGTTGCTTAGGTCGTACCTTGAGAACAGATATCAATTAGTGGACCTAAATGGAGAAAATCGTCTCTAAGACTAATGAAACAAGGTGTTCCTCAGGAGTCTATATTGGGCCCTCTGTTATTCTCTCTCTCTCTCTCTATATATATATATATATATATATATATATATATATATATATATATATATATATATATATATATATATATATATATATATATATATATATATTAACGACCTAATGAATCAATTCCATCGCAAGAACATAATATCTTTTGCAGATGACATTACCCTCATAGAAAGAGCTGCAAAAAGGGACGTGTTGAACAAGAAAGCATTGGATGGCCTGGATGTTGCTGAAGCTTGGTTTGAGGCAAACAGTTCGGCTGTTAACTGTTGCAAAACTCAAAAACTAATCCTTACCAGCAAAAAGTTCCCTGAAGATGCTACTATTTTACTACTGGGTTTTGTAGTTGATGACACGCTTTCGTGGATTCCGCACATTGATGCTCTTTGCCTTAAGCTACCAACTGCCATATTTTCCGTAAGAAGAATAAAAATGGTTGTCGGAGAGAGTGCAGCATTGTTAACATACCATGCGCATTTTCATAGTGTGGCGACGTATGGCATCATCCTTTGGGGTGCTGTGGGTAGTGCATCAAGAGTCTTCCTGAAGCAGAAAAAATTGGTGATGGTGTTGGCTGGTGTGCCTCAAACGACAAGTTGCCGGGATTTGTTTGTGAAGTACAGAATCCTTACCATCCCGTGCGTGTACATTCTTTGCTGTCTGTGTTATCTCCACAGTCACCAAAGTGAATTTGTTAGGCATTCAGACCTTCACTGACACAACACAAGAAATAGGGACAAATTTATCACACCAAGGCATCGCTTGGCAAGGTTCCAGTCTTCCTGTGCGTTCACTGGCGTTAGATTGTATAACAGACTGCCGTTGGCTTTCCAGGAACTAGAGAGTAGGATCTTTAAAAAAACTATAAAGAACTTTTTATTAAAAAACGCTGTTTATTCTGTGAATGAATATTTATCCTGTCGCTTTTAATCGCGTTTGTCAAAGTGACTTACAGTTGTGTTGTAATGGTTTATTACTTGTAGGTTTTATTGGATCGTCGTAGTCTTTATGTGTTGTTTATACTTATATTTTAGATGTAGACATGCCTTGTAAGCTTTGAAGGTAATAAATATGTATGTATGTGTGTATATAGCAGAAACGAAATAACATACTTCATCAAATGAGCTTTTCGACAAAGCCCCAAAAAAGTTTTTTTTGCATGAAAAATAACAAACAATTTTTTCCAGAAAATCCGAAATTAACTTATTAAACATTTATTATTATGCTCGTGAAATACAAAATATAGGCTGTTGAAACAATTGAGTTACGATAGTTCGATTTTTTAAAATTCAGCCACTATTTGAGAGCGCCCTGTATAAGGCATCCCGATTTTTTCATTAAATAATATAAACAAAACCCTCTCTGAATGCGTCATTTGCATGGATCTCCGAGAAGTCGCAAAACCATTGAAATAACTCGAAAACAAGGTTGCATGACGATTCGATCGAAAAGCTAAAAATGCAATAATATAGCTGTTTTATATCGCCAACTACTTATGGGCCACCTATGATTGTCTAATTAATTTTTATAATATGCAGCTCAAAATACCCTATAATTAACCTATAGTATCGTATCTTGTATATTAACAGTATTATTGAACTTTACCGTAGAAATGCGTCACCTTGTATATATGTAAACAGATAAAAACTGAAAATAATCCCGGATATTTTTTCATCACAATTCGATGGATCACATTTTTCAGAATGCGGAGATACCCCATATGTATGGTCTAATATTACTGTTTTCAATACAGGGTGGAAATTTAATACCGGAATATTAAAACTAAACAGTTTACCCTGTAATTCGAATTTCGAAAATAAACTTAATAAAAACGTCCCTTTCTTATAATAAATGTATAAAATGTTCTCCATTTAGTTGCACACAACAAAATAATCTGCTTTGGAATTCTTCCCCAACTCTGTTCAACACGTCAGGCGTTACGTTCCTAATTTCTGTTGTTATTTTCATTTTCAAATCATCTAAATCAGCAGGTGTCGTTTTATACACTCTGTTTTTAAGGTATCCCCATAAAAATAAATCAAGAGGTGTAAGATCTGGTGATCTGGCGGGCCATTTTAGGAAACCTCTTCGTCCAATCCATCTGTGTGGAAATGCTTCGTGTAAATATTCCCGTACTTGAAGAGCAAAATGGGGCGGTGCACTGTCACTCTATCCTCTAATGGGGAATATTAGGTTCCACTACATTTGGATACAATTCTGATAACATTGGGACAACCTGTTCTCCTAGCATTTGTAAATATCTTGGACCGTTTAGATTTTCTATATAAACAGGTCAAACTACGTGATCACCAATGATACCAGCACAAAAGTTCAATTTCTGATAACGCTGAGTGTGTTTGTCGCATCCAGTAGGGGTTTTCGGCAGCTCAGTATCTACAATTTTGCCTGTTTACATCGCCAATCAAAATAAATTTTGCTTCATTGGAAAACAGAACGTCAGAAGAAAAAATAACATTTATATGTAAGATGTCCAACATTTGTTCACAAAATTGCATTCCACCGTCAATCAACTCTTCAACGTGTTGTAGTTTATAGGGATGCATTTCTTCGTTTTTGAGACACCTTAAAACTGTTGATTGACTAACATTATTTTCACATGCAACTTGACGGGTAGAAGTTGTTGGTTCTTCTTGAAAAGCCAATAAAATATTGAGTTTTACATCTTCTTCAACAAACTTGGGTCTCCTAGACAGTGGTTTAACATGTCCATAATCACGAAACTGTGAATGTATCTTAGACACAGTTCCCTGGGTTAGAGGGGGCAAATCCGGATGTTCTTCATTAAATAGGTTAACAACTTGTGCCTGTGTTCTACACATATCATCATACCCAATCATCATTAATATTTCTCTTCGCAGAGTTTCAGTTAAGTAGCGCATTATTAGACCAAAAATTAAATGAAATTATCGGAACAAAATTACGACTAACTTATTAGGAGACCGTGCATTCAAAAAAATGGGTCACAAAATAAAACATAACTGTTAAATTTCACCTTTCACACTGCAAAAATTGGTAGCTAATAAGAAAAGATTAATGATACCAAGTACTTTTTGGGTAAAAGACAAGATAAAAAATTTAATATAAGAGTCAGTGAAGAATTCCAAGGCAGATTATTTCGTTGTGTGCAAGTGAATAAAGAACATTTTGAACGTTTATTATAAGAAAGAGACGTTTGTATTAAGTTTATTTTCGAAATTTGAATTTGAGGGTAAACTGTTTAGTTTTAATATTCCGGTATTAAATTTCCACCCTGTATTGAAAACTGTAATATTAGACCATACATATGCGGGATCTCCGCATTCAGAAAAATGTGATCCATCTAATTGTGATGAAAAAATGTGGTGAGGGCAAAATGGTGGTAGTAATTTTTTTAACTATGATTATAAGATAATGTTCGACAAATTCAACTTCACGTGCCTCAGTATTTTCCACAAAAACTATTTCTTGCTGAATAATATATATATATATATATATATATATATATATATATATATATATATATATATATATATATATATATATATATATATATATATATATATATATATATATATATATATATATATATATATATATATATATATATATATTAATCAGAGGTGGAGTTCGTTAATCAAATTAACTACTTTCTGTGGGGAATCGTATTTATTTTACAGAGATATATGTGAAAAACAAGCAGTAAAAATGGGCACAAGGGACTATCTAATTGATTACTCTAAGAAGAACATATCATTAACTCAGCACCAAGATCAAAGACTGAACAAGGGTATTTACTAAAAGATGAGCATGGTTTAGCTTGTGAAATTTCAAACAATGGCTTTTCACTAAATAACACTGAATTTTTTTAAAACTGAATCCCTTTTTTGTGTCTAAAGTAAAGCAACAGCAAACAAGTTAAGATATTAAGACAAAACAGCTCATTAATGAAAAATGTATTTATATAATGTTCTAATTAGTCAGCATCAACGAGATTATATGTGAAATATGAGAGTCGTTTTTAAGAGTTGCAAAATAACTAAGGCCATCGGTAAAAAATCTACAATTTTAATTTATTTTATCAATGGCCAATTATTTATTGCTAAAAGCATAACACTTTATATGCATATTTGTAGTTGTTGCTTAGAGGCTACGAATAAAGACTATAGCGAAATCAAATATAAGCTCATTCTTTATAATGCAAACACGCGTACAAAATTTGGTTGCCCTTACTTTGTTATTTCCGGAGATATAAGTTTTTTTTAGAAAAGAAACACAAAATTTTCCGGGAAAAGCTGAGCCGATTTTGCTCGCTAAGGAACTTGTCCAAGCCACCAAATTTGATCAAGAGCGGCCCATTATTTTTTGAGTTATCGGTGTGATATATATATATATATATATATATATATATATATATATATATATATATATATATATATATATATATATATATATATATATATATATATATATATATATATATATATATATATATATATATATATATATATATATATATATATATATATATATATAGATACATATATACAAAGTTGACCCTGGATATGGGTTGTAGGGGGCGTAGTTACCGGTCATTTGAAGAAATTTTTTCTAAATTCAAAAGTCGGGATCTCCTTATTAGTGAATTTTTTAAAGAAAATTCACTAAAACAAGCCCTTGTGAAGCCACAGGAAAAGTCTATGACTGTATTAAATATGGAACTGCTTCACTAAGTTAGAGCGAGAACAAACAACCAGATATGCTATTCAAATTGAATTAAATCTTAAAACTTTCATCTCCTCTTTGTCAATTTATTTTTTTATACAAAAACTCGCTAAGAAATTTATCGGAAAAACAACAGTCTGATTAGATAACGATAAAGTGAAATGAGACTAAAAAAAATTGAAAAAAGTCCCTAACTAGGATTAAAACTCGTCATGTAGGAGTCAATTGAATTTGATTATCCGATGTACAGCGACTTAGCCGACTGATCTATGCTCGCCATGTGTCCTACTAGCAGCTATATCCAATAATACATCTTAATTGTTCAATGTTTTACAATTTACACAAAACCATTTCCATTTACAATTGATTTTTTGCCCATATTTTAACAAAATCAAGGAATATAACGACTTATACACATATCTAGGTGCTTGTTAGTCATTTCTTGTAGTATTTTTTATCCTCCTTCGTATTCAATCAATTTTGACGTTTCAACTTTATTGAATCAGATTTAATTAATTCAGAATTAATTTACCTCTAACTTTTATGTCTTTTAAGATAGAGATCTGAATTTGGGTACACAATATACTCTTTATGACAGAAACCAGCACACTAAATTTGGTATAAACCCGCATACCAAATTTGATTGCCGTTACTTTGTTATTTCCGGAGATATATTTTTTTTTCGAAAGAAAACAACATTTTTCAGGAAAACCTGGTCCGATTTTCCTGAATAACGAACTTATCCAAGCCACTTGCAAAGGGAAGGTATGTGTCAACTTTGATTAAAATCGGACCTTTTTTTTTAAGTTAGCGGTATGTTAAATATATATATATATATATATATATATATATATATATATATATATATATATATATATATATATATATAAACATATACAAATTGAAACTGACTCTGGATATGGGTTTTAGGGGGCTCCGTTCGCGGTCATTTGAAGAAATTTTTCAAAATTCAAAAGTCGGGATCTCCTCATTAGTGAATTTTTTAAAGAAAAGTCACTCAAAATGTCGTCAGATAACGTGCAAAGTGCTTCGAAATGTTCATTTCAAAGTGGAGCAAAGATTTTGTAGTTGTATGGAAGTGGAGGGAAATAATTTGAACATTTAATTAAACAACATCCTTTTCTTCATTCATATTTTGTTTTATTCTTCAAGTGATGATTTTATTGCAATATTCAAACCAAAATTGACACACCCTGTATACTTTTTTATTTATTATTTAACTAACAAATTTGTGGTGGAAAATTATCTCACAGTGTTTTAGAGATGGTTTGATTTAGAATGTAAGCGTGGCTTAAAAATGATAAATAAACATTCAAATTCAGCAGTACTGAATGTTCTTGTGATCAAAAATATTATTATAATAATAAGGCACATCAAAAAGTAAAACCTAATTATAAATAATTACAAAATAATTTGTTCACTCTAATAGAGTAATAATTAGCAAATAAATCCGTAGGTCGACCGCATATAAGTAATTTACCACTTCGAGATTAGGCTTTGTTTTATTAACGCGTTTAGTGGGTTGCTCAGATACTTGGTGTGACAGCAATATAATAGGGAATTAAGTTACAATGCACGTAAGGGTAAGCGATAGGGTGAAATAAGGTTTCACAAGTGTATACAAAGACCAGAAATTGCTAAGGGAATTGTTTAAGAGGGTTGATCAATTAACTTCACAGGAAAAGTCAATTTAAGGTGATTATCAGCCAATTTCCAGCAATAATATGGGGCAAAGTTCACGCTGGTTAAAATTTAAAAAAAAAGTTCGGGACGCAGCAAGTGCGTTATGGTAGTGACTTTTTATTAAATGCTTCAAATTTGAATAATTCAATTTTCTATAAACTTAGAAAGTTGTATTTTGGTACATAGTAACGTTTTTTTTTTCAAGGCAACGTATCCACCGAATTTCATTAAAATAACTTTGTAATTTTTGGAGAAAAAAATTTGTTTGAAAGAAAATTTAAATTTGAATAACTCATTTTTTTATAAACTTAGAAAGTTGAATTTTGTTGCGTAGTAAGGTCTTTTACAAGGCAACATATTCATTTTTTCTCAAGAATATAATGTAAGTTTTACTATGACTAATTATACAATAACAAACATGAAAAAAACCTTTATTTAAACCAAAATTTAAATAAAGGTTTTTTCAAGTTTGTTATTGCATAAATAGTCATAGTAAAACTCACGTTATATCCTTGATAATGGAATAAACTTTTCCGAAAGCTCGGTTTTAATAAAGAGTTTTATTTTGCAACTGACAGCTTTCCCACAATTTTTTGAATATATATATATATATATATATATATATATATATATATATATATATATATATATATATATATATATATATATATATACAGCGTGCTTCAAAAATGATGGTCTATGTTACAGGTACACATTCACAACAACAAAAATAACACTATTTTTTCATATAAACATGGGTCCGCAAATGCTTAGTTTTTTAAATACAGCGTGTTAAAGTTATTTGTTTTTGTAAGTTTTTCACGAATAAGTCTGAGTCAAATTAAAATTTTGGCGTGAAAGTTGGCATGTGGGAGTTTTCTAGGGCAAGAAATTTAAATCTGTTATTGTTAATAACACTGCTGGCAGGGGGCACCACCTGTAAGACATGGCTTGCATTCAATTGGCTATAATTTTTTGACACCCAGTAATATCGACCTACCGTATAGCTACGTTGCAACCCTTATCAATTGTAAGCAAAAAATGTATATTCGATCCAAATCTCTCAGACACACCATTTTCGAGATATTTCCATTTTTGTATGTCGATGTCGCTCAAAAACTAATTTTTCTCAAGTAATTAATTGTATTGTCTGCAAATTTTAACAATAAATAAAACAACAAATAAAAAAGTTTATAACATTTTATGATACCTGACTACAATAAATGTTCAAAATGGCCACCCTCCACTTCAATACACTTTCATATTCTGCGGAGCATACAACGTCGTACTCTCTGAAATATTTCTGGTGTATTTCTAATTTGTTCGCATCCAAGTACAATTCTTTGCTGCAGATCATCAATATTTATAACATCTGCTTTATAAACAATACTTTTGAGATGCCCCCATAAATAAAAATCCATAGGATTTAAATCAGGGGATCAAGCCGGCCATGGCTGAGGTTCACCGCGTCCGATCCATTTGCGTCCAAAATTATTGCTTAGGTAATTTCTGACATTTAGGGCGAAATGTGGAGGGGCTCCGTCATGCATAAACCACAGGTTATGTCTTATGTCAAGAGGTACATTTTCTAGTAATCCATTTAGTTGGTTGTGCAGGAATTCAGGATAAGTTGTAGTATTAAATCTGTGAGGTAAAAAAATTGATCCTATCAAATTACACCCTACAATTCCAGCCCATACATTTAAGGATAATTGCTGTTGATGATGCGTTTCAAAAACTGCTTGGGAATTTTCCTCAGCCCAAATATGGCTGTTACGAAAATTGACGATCCCGTCGCGCCTAAATCCAGACTCCTCAGTGAACAATACACAATTCAACAAGTTCTCTACATTATTATGTTGAAGAAACCATTGGCAAAATTGTAGGCAAGGTATAAAATATTTTTCAGGCGATAGTGCCTGCACACGTTGGATGTGATATGGACGCAATTGTTGCTCGTGAAGAACTCGCCATATCGTTGCATTGGATGCTCCCAGATGATTGGCCATTTCCCTAGTACTTATTTTTGGATTTTGTACAATTTCATCCAGAACAGCCTCTTCAAAATCAGGATTTCGTGCACTTCGTGGCCTGCATCGATCAGCAGTAACTTTATTAAGGGTACCTAGTAAAAAATATATATTCGAAAGAGACAAATCGATGTATTAGATAATGTAACCTGTTTCTCGCAGACGGATGTCAATCCGTTGAAACATCCTTCTGTCTGGAATCCTCCGATTTGGGAAGGATTCTTCATACAGTCGTTTCGCCTCATAACAGTTACCAAAAGCCCGTGAATACATAACATGCATGTCTGTTAGTTCATTGTTGGTAAAGACTTCCATATTTAATTAGAAAAATTACGAACAATACAATTAATTACTTAAAAATAGTGAGTAGTCTCAAACGTAAAAGTCAAATGTAGTATAAGTCACGACGAAAACGCAAAAGTCAAGTCCCGTAACGATGGAAACCACTTTGTGAAATGGTTTGTTCAAAGTTTGTTATCATGGCTTTTTATTTTATCTTCATGATTGTGTCTTGTCGGTTCTTTTTTCTGATAAGATTTCAATTTTTAACTAGAGAAAATTAGAAAACTAAGTTTATACATACTGATAGCAATTAATAGGTGAAAGATGTATTCCTATGATTTGTCGCAGAATTGATTTTTGAGCGACATAGACATACAAAAATTGAAATATATCTAAAATAGTGTGTATGAGAGATTTGGATCAGGTATACATTTTTTGCTTACCATTGATAAGGTCTGCAACGTAGCTATACGGTAGGTAGATATTACTGAGTGTCACAAAATTATAGCCAATTGAATGCAAGCCATGTCTTACAGGTGGCGCCCTCTGCCAGCAGTGTTATTAACAATAACATATTTAAATTTCCTGCCCTCTAAAACCTCAACATGCCCATTTTCAGGTCAAAATTTTAATTTTACTCGGACTTATTCGTGAAAAACTGACAAAAACAAATAACTTTAACACGCTGTATTTAACAAACTAAGCATTTGCGGACCCATGTTTATATGAAAAAATAGTCTTACTTTTTTGTGCTAAATGTGCACCTGTTATATAGAACATCATTTTTGAAACAGCCTGTATATATATATATATATATATATATATATATATATATATATATATATATATATATATATATATATATATATATATATATATATATATATATATATATTTAAACTTAAAACATTTGAAACTGACCCCGGATATGGGTTCTAGTGGTCCCAGTTGGCGCTCATTTGAAAAATTTTTTGCTAAGTCTCACCATCGATACCTCTCTAATAGTGAATTTTTTTAAATAAAAATTCACTAATAAGGGCAGTGCCAGCGTGAAACTTGTGTGCTCGTTTATTCTCCTTATTTTTCTCCTTCTTCTTCTGATATTATTATTATTTTTATTATCACCATTGTTATTATCATTATTGACGCTTTAAAATAGCCCAAACGATAAAAATGTAGCTGTGCATGAAGTGGTTTAATTCATATAGGCCAAAACAGTTTTATTTATTGCATATAAGTTTATCTAAGTAAATGGTAACGAAAATACAGGATAAAGATACTAGGTGTAACGTAGAGTAGTATTTTTTAAAGCAAAAACCTCGTACATTATATCGACTGTAGTATTAGCTTTGCTAAATAGCCACCTGCTCTAAGGATAAAGCCCAAGGATACAAATCCCCAAATCTCCCTTTTCAAAGTATCTCCTGATATCGAAGGATACTTTAACATCGATTGTATTTTATCAAGGAGGCGATCTTTCTAACAAGTTTATATTATTTTCTCTTTAGGGCTTCCTGAAAAGTTTCAGATTGATTGTAGATATATTGTAGATGTGTTACCAGCCTTGAATTTTTTAGCGATATTTTTAGATGTGTTATCTCTTATATAAACGTTTATCTTTTTAAATACAATAAAAATTGAATAAAGCAAGAATTGTGATCATTGGAAAGATCACGAGTGGCACATATTTTGAAATATGTACTGGCGACTATTTAAATAATGTCCAGACTTTTCAATGTAATAAAATCAAATATGGCACGTTACTTGGACACAAAAGCAATTAGATAATTGCATTATGTAATAAATTAGTTGTGCATATCTATCAGAAAACCACGTACATCTTGTTCATTAAGACAATAATATATGCACGACACGTTCAAAAATGTGATTAAGATGCGCTAAAATTCCTCAACGGAATACCAACTTAATTTAGACTAATGACTTGTTTCACATAGGATAATGTTTTCAGGTCCTGTATAACACACCACGAAGGCTTACAGCTTAAATACTATCGTACCGTGGGTGTCGACAAGCGGAAAAGAGGGAACTTGTTAATTCTGGACTTGAAGATTTGTAGGTTCGGTTGGGAAGGAAAAACATGTGCCGGCAAGGAATTCCACAACTTGAAAGTCATCGGGACAAAAGAGAGGACATAACAAGATGTTCTGTGTCTGGTGACCTGGACAGCAAAAGGGTGCATTCGCTCTGTTCCCTTGGTAGATCTGTTGGGGGCAGCAGGTGGAGGAACTATGGAAGAAAGCTCCTCTGAGCAGTGCCCGTGCAGATATCTATAAGAGAGAGAGAGAGAGAGAGAGAGATCACCAACAGCACGTTGGTGGGCAAGGAATGGCAGCCTTTGGGTGAGGGTAGGGTCACCGATGAGACGTATAGCGCTCTTCTGAATGAAGTTCAGGATAGCCAGTGTAAAAGCGGCAGCAGCACCTCAGATATGGGAGCAGTATTCGAGGTTTGGCCTTATTTCTGAAGTATATAAGGCATAGAGATTAGCCTGGAAGAGGAAACCTAATTTCTTAGCAGGCGCTTCTGCAATTGATGTGACATGTTGGTGACAATTTGGATTTCGATCCACAGAAATGCCAACAAGCGAAAAGGACTTATTACTTTGAAAAACTTGATTGTTCATTGTAATAGGTATAGGGCTGGTGTATCTCTTATGAAATAGCCAGCAAGACTGAGATTTTGTGGAGTTGAATTGTACACGATTTCTATTTCCCCAGTCTAATATTTTTTGGAGATCCAGAGAAACAGAACCCTCCGTCAGTCTGCGATCCTCATCTAAGTGGGTTGAAGAGACAGGCTTAGAATATAGTATATTTTAGTGGAGGGTGCTGTCGTCCGCGTAACTGTGAACTGGGTTGTATATGCTAGAGAGGAGGTCATTGATGTGGATAAGAAAAAAAATAGGGGCTAAAGCTGAACCTTGATAGACTCCTGCATTAATTGGATACAGTTTAAAGGAATGGCCATCCACGACAACAGAAATGCTCTGGTTGGAGAGGAAATTTGCCGTCTAGGTACAGAGTTTTGGTGGTAGGCCATAGGCCCAGGGCGGTAGAAACAATTTCATCACCTAAAACAAGAGGTGGGAACGTGCTCTTGTAGAAATTATTCCCAATAGATTTAGCAAGACTCCAGAAGGGTTTGCTGCTGTTGGAGTTGAGAGGACTTTCCTTTGATGTGGTTATTAAACGAATTTTTGCCTCAAATTATACAAAATGTCATACAAATAAGCCTAACTTGTGCGTGTGGGAGAGGCAATTTAACATCGAACGCAGGTTCGAACGTGACAATCGTTTCACTAACCAAGTTAGCGTCATCAGAGAATGAATAAGTTTAAATAGCTTACAGCTACAACTCTACTTATATTCTTGTACAGGTAGTCGGTCCATAATGATTGAAGGCGGTCCAACAACACAAAAATGAACATATATCATTTGGCGGAAATACCTACATTATTTTATTATCTATCATACGTGCCTCTGCCGGTCTTTCCTGTGAAGTATTATTATCAACCGACTTACCATAGTAGGCGGTGCCAAGTTCATACACGTTTTATTATTACTATATTTAGCAGTATATATACTTTCGAAAGCATTTAGCTGTCCCGGTTGTTTAACATTTTAGTCAATTTTCTTTAAAAAAATTCACTAATGAGGTAGGTGACACCGACTTTTTGAGCTTGAGCTAGGCCTCCTAGAACTCATATCCAGGGTCAGTTTCAATTGTTATATATATATTTATATATATATATATATATATATATATATATATATATATATATATATATATATATATATATATATATATATATATAGTGTGTCCCAAACTGGATGGGAGTGTATTGCTATCTCGGTTATTATTAGATATAGGAAGACGGTTAAATTAGCAATGTTTTGTAGAACTTCATGCTCGTTCCAAATATGACTTGGATTTTGCCCTGCCTCTTTTCGTTTTCGAGTTATTTTGAAAAAAAAAATCCGATTTCTTTTTTTTCAATATCTAAGTAGGCGTTGATCTGACATGTCTAAGACTTGCACATTATCAGTACACTTTTTACAGAGTGATCTTTTTGTGTTATTCTCAACTTTGGTTTGTCATTTGTTTTTGAGCTAGAGGTATCAACGTTTGTTTTTATTCTGGCAGCCTTATTGGATTTTTTGTGAAAAGAGCTTTCCAATTATGTACAATATACTTGAGTAATCTTGTAATTGCACTGACAATTTTGAGAAAAACCGTTTTGAGGATAGCAGCCTATGGAATCAAATTCCAGAAAACAAATGACAAAGAAAGGTTTTCAAAAAGCAGTAGGCCATGGAGTCTAACAATAGACTTAAATTGGTTGTTTGGTCAGCAAAACCGGACCAGTTTTTTTATTTATTTAATTTATTTTTATTAGCGAATTTTCTTGTGCGAAATGTTATTTTAGAAGCAAATTTTATTATAAATGAATTTAATAAATGATCTTTGAAGAAACATTTGAGAATTTTTGTATGAAAAATTATTCAATTGATGGAACCTTTTTTTATGAAATTCGTAGATAATAAGGTTTTAATGGATTTTCGTGCAAACAAATTATTTTATTTTTAATTTTAATTACAGATTAGGTATACAATTTGAATGTTTTGTATGCATTTAGCAGAATTTTGTGTAAAAAAATATTTAGCCAAATTTGATGCCTGCTCTCATTAAAAAAAAGACATATTTGCCATTAAAAATATTTTTAAGAAAATTCACTACCATAACGCACTTGCTGTGTCCAGACTTTTAAAAATTAATTTCTTCACTAGACAAGCAGTGTATCCGTTATATTCGGCCACGTTCTCAATATATCTTAATATTAAAAATTTCAAAATTTTTGTGTTGTAATCGATATCAGTATTTTGGAAAAAATTTCTGATTTAAGAGGAAAAGTTATTGTAAAATGAGAGCTGAATATTGAGAGTGGTAATGGAACTCTTAGCGGTAAAAAGGAAGTTCAAAATTATTTAATATTTAACAAAATGAAAGATGTGACGGTTGCAAGATTTAGCAGTTCCCTTTGGACAAGTCTGAAATCAAAATTGTGTTTATTGCAAGCACAAGAGTTAAGCTTATTTGTGAAACACATTGTACAATTAGTACTAATATATATACTAAATATACTAATAATCCTTTGTTATAGCTATTTTTATTTAAGGGAAAACTAATTAACCTATTTGCTAAAAAAATCAGATCGGCCATTTTTTGTGCGTACGTATGATGTGAGTCGCTCGGAATGTAACCTAGAGTGGTGGTTTCCTTCCCATGGACATCGAATTCTAAAGTGTCTTTATTGTTGATAACTAGTACATCTAGAAAGGGTAGTTTATTATTAATTACTAATTCGTCGATAAGTTTTATAGAATCAAATTAACTGTTCAATTTGGAAATAAAGACGTCTATTTTGCAAATGCTTGTGTTAAGCACTGCGAAAGTATCATCCACATAACGAAAGCATACTCCAGAAAAATACTCACTTTCACTTTTAAGATCTGTTTCAAATCTACTCATCAAAAGGTCCGCAATAATTGGCGATAGAGGGTTGCCCATCTGTAGTAATATAGCCAGCCTTCAGATAAGTTACTTAAGTTACTATGTAAATAATATTGGACTCGCACACAAGCAAAGCTTTCGCGAGCTCAGTATCATTACTATAATTGCTTGTAAGTTTATTACAGCAAGTGCATTGTCGTAGTGAATGTTCATAAGAATTGTACACTATTAGTACGCCTTATTTAGCATAGTATTTTTAATGCAGAAGAGGGCTTTCAAAGTATTGGCGGGTTTAAAATCAACTGAAAGCTGTAGAAAAGCATTCAAAGTTGAGGGAATACTTACACACCCGGTACTGTACAGGGTGAGTATTATAAATGATAACCCCCTTTTATTTTCGTTATTTCTGGGCCAATTGATTCGTTCAAAAACTTAATTTGAACACTTTTTAAAGCAGTTTCTGAATCTGCTATCGCTTTTTGAGAACTTTGAAAAATGTACTAGGTGGAACAAAAAATATAGTTTTTTTAAATGGAATACTGTATTTTTTACATATTATAATTTGTAGATTTTTTTTTATTACAAAAATATATAGTTATAGCACATTTGGATAAGCAGTTTCTAAGTTATGATGAAATATCTAAAACGACAAATCTGTTTACGTATTACTCAATAATATACGAAGTAGCCTTTGGAAATAAAATTTTAACTTTGTATACAAACGTCAAACTATTTGTTAATCCGAAAAATATGATTTGTCAATAGTTAGTTAATTACTATACAAAAGTAGCTAAGATATCTATTTAATGATTGTCACAACAAAATATATAACAAAACCATACACAAGGAAACAAATAAAATAAAAGTATCAAGCTTACAAAAATTAGAAAATAATATAAAGATTTACATTGTATCTTCTACATAACTTCCGTTGTTTTATAAGCATTTGAAACATCGCCCTAAAAAATTTGATCGCACATCTTCAAATACCGCTGCATTTCCGTTAAAAGAATTTATTTCTCGTTGTATAAGCTGTTTTAATTGCACAGTGTCCCCCGATAGTTCTTCACTATAAATACTGTCCTTGAGAGCACCCCAAAGGAAAAAATCTAGCGGATTCAAATCGGGGCTTTTATCCGGCCAATGGATGGGACCATTTTTTCTTATCCAGAGGTCATATTTTTGGTCTAAGTAGTTCGTCACAGGTCTAACGTTATGTGGGGGAACTCCATCTTGCTGCCAGATTGCTTTTAAATTTAGAATAACTGGAAAGTCAACCAACATGCTCTTGTAGAAAATGGAGATAAACTACACCTGTGAGATTTGTATGTAACAAAACTGGACCAATTATTTTGTTTTGGTGTAACCCACAGCACACATTGACAGTTTTACGTCCTTGTTTTTTATTTGCTTTACCATATGTAGATTTTCTGTAGCCCAATGATGTTTGTTATGTCTATTAAACAAACGAGCTGTAGAAAAGCACGAATCATCAGTCTAAAACACATTTCGCAAAAAATCATTGTTTTCATTATATTTTTCAACAGATTGTTGGCAAAACAGTATTCTCTGTCGACGATCATTTTCGGTTAAGTGTTGAACCGGAAGAATGTGAAAAAGTTTATACTTATTTCTTTTTAAAATTTGCATAACGCTGCTTTGGCTTACATTTAAATCTTTAGCTACAAAATAAGTAGACCGACTTGGCTCTTCTATAAAGCAATAATAGAATATTCATATATATATATATATATATATATATATATATATATATATATATATATATATATATATATATATATATATATATATATATATATATATATATATATATATATATATATATATATATATATATATATATATATATATATATATATATATATATATATATATTTAAAATTTTGAAAATTTAAAAGACGCGATCTCCTTATTAGTGAATTTTTTCTACAAAATTCACTAAAGAGTTAATTTGTAGATAATTTTTGAGTATTTTTCTAAGTTATTTAACCGACTACAGCACACTTTAGACACATTGTTGTTACAGTTAGGTACATTGTTATTGTAACAGTTGTTTTATCTGCTTTCGAGACGCTAAAACAACCTCAGCTTTCGCTTATTTTTCTTTAATTAAGACAAAGTATAAGAGATACTCTGCTAACTACCAAAATATATCACAGTAAAAATGACTGATGACTTTAAGCAGAAGTTTGCAATACACGCCGAAATTCTTTACAGTATAAATTATAGGATATTGGCAGCGCCTCCGCCATTTGCTACGCCAACATGAAATCGCTAAGAGGATAAATTAAGTTTAATAAAATTTAAAAAACTCTGGACGCAGCAAGTGCGTTATGGTAGTGAATTTTCATAAAAATGTTTTTTAAATAGCAAATATGTTTTTTTAAGAAAGCAAGCACCAAATTTGGTTACCAGTATAATCTATATATTAGAAACAATGTGCCATGTTTCATCAAAATAACTTTATTGTTTGAAAATGTACAAAAATTTCCGAAAGTAAACTTAAATTGTTCCCGAAAAAACTGGTTTTCTGGTCAACCTTATAGGTTAATAGCAAATTGATTCAAAATTTGAAGCATTTAATGAAAAGTCGCTACCATAACGCACTTGCTGCGTCCCGAATTTCTTTTCTTACAAAGATGTATTATATTTCGATGGAAAATACAAAATGCAATAACATAGGGCGTGTTCGATTAAAAAAATTCACTAAAAAAAAAGAAAATTTGAATCACCAACGACTTATGGGCCACCCTGTAATTGTGGAAATATTTTTTAAGATGTAGCTTAAGACACCCTACAATTAATGTATACAACTTTTTTTTGTAACTTGCATAATAACGGATATATTGCGCTTTAATGATTTTTTACGAAAATTCGACAAAACTGATATACCATTAAACGATAAACTCTATAGCCAACACTACTGCTAAAGTATCAGAGAAAGGGTCTATTTGAAATGAATTTTCTGGGAATATTTTAGTAAAATGAAGGACAATGACGATTGAAACTAAGAGTTCAGGCTTTGTAAAACATTATTCTTGTGACAATTTTCTTCCATAGATCATATTAATTTCAGGTTCATTGCCTAAATATGAACAATTTTGACGTTTAAAATCGCGACTTTGACGTTTTGAGGAAAACCCAAATTTATTTTTCTTTAAGTGCCTGTAACTTTTTTGTCTTTTGACCTACATAGCTAAATTTTGGTAGGTGGCTTACCTATAAGGATATTAACTATCGTACCAAATTTGGTTGCCCTTACTTTGTTAATTCCGGAGATATAAATTTTTTTCGAAAGAAAACACAAAATTTTCCGGGAAAACCTGGGCAGATTTTCCTGGCTAACGAACTTATCCAAGCCATTTGCAAAAGGAATTTTTCCACCAAATTTAGTCAAAATCGGCTTATTATTTTTTGAGTTATCGGTGTGATACATATATATATATATATATATATATATATATATATATATATATATATATATATATATATATATATATATATATATATATATATAAATATATATATATATATATATATATATATATATATATATATATATATATATATATATATATATATATATATATATATATATATATATATATATATGTATATATATATATATATAAACATATAAAAATTGAAACGGACCCCGGATATGTGTTCTAGGGGGCCTAGTTCGCGGTCATTTGAAGAAATTTTTTCAAAATTCAAAAGTCGGGATCTCCTCATTAGTGAATTTTTTTTAAGAAAATTCACTAAAAAGCATTTACTTTTTTAAGTACATCATTAGAATACAAAAACGAGACATATTTGTTTGTTGAAGCTTCTTCGGCTTTGTTTTATACAGTGTGTAACAGCCAAATGGGATAAATTTGTATGTGTATTTATAAATGTGTATATTTATAAAAACTTCTGGACGCAGAAAGTGCGTTATGGCAGTAAATTTTCATAGAAATGACCTGGCATCAAATATTTTATACATTTTTTTTCATGTAACATAGAAATATAGATTTTGGTATACAGTCCTTTTAATATCGTTAACTTAGGTACCAAATTTTAGATAAAGTTGTTTCCGAAAGGAAACCAACAATTTTATCGGAAAACCAGGTTCGATTTTTCTGGCTAATGAACTTGTCCAAGCCACTTACAAAAGGAAGTCACGTGCTAAATTTTATTAAAATCGGACCATCATGTTTTGAGTTATCGGTGCGATAAAGGAAATATGTAAGGACACTCTAAGGCCTCAACCTGCCTACTCCTTAGAGTGGTGGACAAAGGTAGGTAAAGGAAATATGTAAGGACACTCTAAAGCCTCAATCTGCCTAGTCCTTAAAGTGGTGGACAAAGGTGAGTAAAGGAAATATGTAAGGACACTCTAAGGCCTCAACCTGCCTACTCTTTAGAGTGGTGGACAAAGGTAGGTAAAGCAAATATGTAAGGACACTCTAAGGCCTCAACCTGCCTACTCCTTAGAGTGGTGGACAAAGGTAGCTAAAGGAAATATGTAAGGACACTCTAAAGCCTCAATCTGCCTACTCCTTAAAGTGGTGGACAAAGGTGAGTAAAGGAAATATGTAAGGACACTCTAAGGCCTCAACCTGCCTACTCCTTAGAGTGGTGGACAAAGGTAGGTAAAGGAAATATGTAAGGACACTCTAAAGCCTCAATCTGCCTACTCCTTAAAGTGGTGGACAAAGGTGGGTAAAGGAAATATGTAAGGACACTCTAAAGCCTCAATCTGCCTACTCCTTAGAGTGGTGGACAAAGGTGGGTAAAGGAAATATGTAAGGACACTCTAAAGCCTCAATCTGCCTACTCCTTAGAGTGGTGGACAAAGGTAGATAAAGGAAATATGTAAGGACACTCTAAAGCCTTAATCTGCCTACTCCTTAGAGTGGTGGACAAAGGTGGGTAAAGGAAATATGTAAGGACACTCTAAGGCCTCAACCTGCCTACTCCTTAGAGTGATGGACAAAGGTGGGTAAAGGAAATATGTAAGGACACTCTAAAGCCTCAATCTGCCTACTCCTTAGAGTGGTGGACAAAGGTGGGTAAAGGAAATATGTAAGGACACTCTAAAGCCTCAATCTGCCTACTCCTTAGAGTGATGGACAAAGGTGGGTAAAGTAAATATATAAGGACACTCTAAGGCCTCAATCTGCCTACTCCTTAGAGTAATGGACAAAGGTGGGTAAAGGAAATATGTAAGGACACTCTAAAGCCTCAATCTGCCTACTCCTTAGAGTGGTGGACAAAGGTGGGTAAAGGAAATATGTAAGGACACTCTAAAGCCTCAATCTGCCTACTCCTTAGAGTGGTGGACAAAGGTGGGTAAAGGAAATATGTAAGGACACTCTAAGGCCTCAAACTGCCTACTCCTTAGAGCGGTGAACAAAGGTGGGTTGGGTTGTTGTAGCTCGATTACGGGGGCTCAATCTGCCTACTCCCCATCTCGCCGGAGACCTTACAGACGATCTCCGGCGAGATTTGGGGAGTAGGCAGATTGAGGCCCCAACCCACCTTTGTCCACCACTCTAAGGAGTAGGCAGATTGAGGCCTTAGAGTGTCCTTACATATTTCCTTTACGTCTTG
This sequence comes from Tillus elongatus, assembly GCA_964006375.1. NCBI lineage: Eukaryota > Metazoa > Arthropoda > Insecta > Coleoptera > Cleridae > Tillus > Tillus elongatus. Next base: position 136,698,660 of record OZ023267.1, on the reverse strand, counting down.
AAAATGGCTCCAAAATAGGAGCAGAAACGTCGAGTTTCCATAAATTCTGGACGCTGTTCAACCCGAAAACTGTATGTCTCATATATATATATATATATATATATATATATATATATATATATATATATATATATATATATATATATATATATATATATAAATAGGTTTTCTCTTGAGTTATTGAAAAAAGTCAATGTAGGTTGTCTCGTTACAAAATCTGTATTTTTGCCAAAAATATGGGGCAGAAAAGAACGATTCTTGTTGTGGAGCATTAGTAAGTAGAAAGGGAAATCAAGCAGTGAAAGTTTTGGAAGCATTTTTAGGGTAGAGGATAGAAATGGAAGATATAAATTCTAGACTTTTGATGTGTTAAAGTTTGAAGTATAGTGTTTGGAAAATAGCTGTCAAAACATATTTAGGTCGACCTTTAACTAAATTATGTCTAAATACTTATTTGTATAGACGTACTGTATTATTGAAGTCAATAAAGATTATGATTATGTCTCATATATATATATATATATATATATATATATATATATATATATATATATATATATATATATATATATATATATATATATATATATATATATAAGACTGTCAAAATTTTTGTATTACAGAATAATCTTTTTGGGAAGTTTTGATTTGAAAGAAGGAATGGTTTTGTATTAAATGGATTCTAAATATCCACGGTTGTAGCAGAAATGGTGGTAGGAATGAAAACCACAGCCGAAGAAAACTTAAGTTGAAAATTAGAAAGTGACAGAGCAAACTAATTTGACATTTAGCCGTTTCATAAGAGGCTGTTCAAAATCTTGTCACAGGGCAAGCACAAGCATAGCTTTTTTGTACGACATAATGTATAATTTGAATTATATATATATATATATATATATATATATATATATATATATATATATATATATATATATATATATATATATATATATATAGAAACTGACCCCGGATATGAGTTTTAGGGGTCCTAGTTCGCGCTCATGTGAAGAAATTTTTCCAAAATTCAAAAGTCGATATCTCCCCAGTAGTGAATTTTTTCTAATTTTCACTAAAACTACCGAAATAGTCAACTTTAGATAACAAAATGACATCTTACAACGTGAAACTTCACCTCTACATTCAAGTAGACACAGACATTGGAATTTGTGGCCTCACTCAATATAAGTTTTCCAAAGTTGGCGTGATATTATTTATGTTGAAGAAGTGCCAAATTATCTCCATTTAAATTGCCAACAATGAAAAAGGGATGATATGTTTTCCAATTACTCCTGCCTAAACATTAACCTTTTTGGGGTATTATGTCTATTTTTCTGTCATTCTTGTATATTTTATTTAAACCACGAGCGTGAATTTTGACCATCTGCATGGCCGTGAAGTGTAAAACTGCACTAATCAGAAAACAAAATATGTTCTAGTTGGATAATATTATTATCTAACATTTCCATCAATTGTTCACAAACAAAATCGGTTTTTTTTTTAGTCCAAATCGTCTTCCATGAGTTACTGAGTTTGTATAAATTTATAGGGATGCAATTAATTTTCTTTTAATATAAAAATATTCGATAAATGACTAACATCCAATGTTGTGGTTGCTTGTTGACTTGAAGTACGTGCGTTTTTCTTAAACTCTATCATTACATTTAATTTGGTAGCAATACTCAGTGGATCAGAAGTTTCTCTAGTTTTTATTATATATCAAAAGCATATTTTAAATTATCATAAATAATGCTTGATTATCTTCAAATAAATAGGCAAAAAAATAAAATAAAATTCAAATAACAAATGACGAAACTTGTTTAAACGGTGACAAATGGTTGAATCGCCAAAGGGGTTACGTGCTATTTGTATTTTAAGCACAATTTTTAAATTTGTAAAGCAAGATTTTAGCAATCAGGTCTTAAAAAAATAATTACGAATCCAACAACGTTTTGAAAATGGTTTTTTGCAGTGATAGTTAGCGATCATGTTGGAAAAAAATAAAAATAAACTGAACATATTTAGAGTCTACAAGCGTTTGATGTTTCGTTTTCTCAAACTTAATAATTCAGTTTTACTAACTTATATTCTACGTACGTAAACAACTGGCGATAATAAAGTATTGCCAAAGTTTTCGTTACATTTTCTAAAGGGCATAGCAGTTAACCTTGTTGCTGAGTTTACAACAGAATATTTCACCTGAAAAGTTTTCAGCCACTATTAATATTCTTAGGGGATGCTGTTGTGACTTCTACACTTCACAGACGATGATGTATACATTTTAAACTTTCCTTAAGTGTCAGTGGCAGCTGTTTGCCAATGAAGCACATTGTTGAGAGTGTTAACCTTATTCGAAAGGTATGCTGATTTTTTTAGTATTATTAACAGTATCATTTGCTTAGGTCAGATAAGACACACAGTTCTTAACTTTTAATTCATCTTGTACAACAAGTGTCCCCAAAATTTTAGACGCGATTCAATACGAGAGCCAAGTATGTATATATATATATATATATATATATATATATATATATATATATATATATATATATATATATATATAGGTTGACGCATTGAAAACGAAACAGACCGATGTGCGTCCAGAGAATTTTTTTAAGAAACGCTGAAACAAGTCGATTTTAATTTTGAGGGGGACATGTTTTGACATAAAACTCAACTTTGTCACATAAAACCCCTTAAAGGTGGTGATAACAACCCTTATATTTTAAATAGGGAACATGGGTCGAGTGTTACATCGTTTGAAAGCTCTTTCTTTTCTGAATTCAGCATTATGTATTTTGGAAGTTTTATTAACTTGTTTAAGAATTATTCACAGTTGAAGATGCAAAAACGCATTTAACTCATTCCGATAATAAATGTGCTGATAGTCAATGTTTTGTTGATTTGTAAACAAAAAATTAACTATCAGAACATTTCTTATCGGAATGAGAGAAATGCGGTTTATTATTTCAGTTTATCGGTTGGTTTGATACTTGATAGTACTATCGAAAATTAATTTCACAATGGTGTATTCTGTAGAAGAAAGAGTTGAAATAATTACTCTTTTTTTGAAAAACGATTACTGTGCCAACCGTACCGCAAATTCGTTTAATGAACGACATCCGAACAGACATGTTAACAGAAAATACATTTTGGAGTTAGTTGCAAAGTTTCGACAAAGTGGTTCAGTAGTCAACAAAAAACGGGATCCTGAACGTGAATTTCCGGTTAGAAATGAGACTACTGAGATTGAAGTTTTAGGACAAATTGCTGCAGACCCAACTTTGAGCACGAGAAAATTGGCCACTGTTTCAAACATCAAAAGAAGAACTATTCAGCGAATATTGAAGCACCATAAATTTTACCCGTATAAAATTCATCTTGTACAACAACTGAATGAAGATGATTTTGATCGGCGGCTAGAGTTTTGTGAAGTTATGACTGCACGAATAGCTGATAACGGGAACTTTCTGTTCAATATCTGTTTTTCAGATGACTGTACGTTTTTATTAAACTTACAGTCAATCGTCATAATCCTCGTTATTGGGCAGATAATAATCCAAGAAATTTTCACGAAGTCCACACTCAAACTCCACAGAAATTGAATGTCTGGACTGGAATTTTTGGAGACCGTTTAATCGGACCAATTTTTCTTGATGGCAATTTGAGTGGCGAAACGTATTTGGAGATAGTAAAATATATCGTTTACCCTCTACTAATTGACACTGTTGAAAATGATTATCGCTACCAAGAAAATCAATTAGTGTTTCAACAAGATTGAGCCTCTCCGCATTTTTCACAACGTGTTACGGAGCTTTTGAACAGAGAGTTTCCGGGGCAATGGATTGGGCGGAGAGGCTCTATTGAGTGGCCACCTAGATCACCGGATTTAACTCCTTTAGACTTCCTTCTATGGGGCCATTTAAAGAGTAGAATTTACGCAACAGAAGCAGAGTCTCTGGAAGAATTACGACGACGCATTGTTGAAGAATGCCGTCTAATAACTCCACAAATGCTACTTCTTTTGGTTATACCAGAAGTTGCTTTCTCTTTATTTTAAATGAAACTAAACTAAATCTGAAAATGCAAGCGGAAATACTTTTATTTTTTAAATGGAAAACCCTATATATTTGCATTTTAACCTTGATAGCATAATTTTTGAGATATTTATATTTATTTAAATAAATTATATAACCAAACAATATCAACCGCCATGGTTAATAGATATATGTAGGGTGATTAATGAGTCTTATATATTATATGATGAGTGTTACCTCCAAACCGCAGTAACTGCCCGATAGTCTGATTTTTTTTGCAAATATATTCTGCCCCCCGCTGCCTGCATAAAACACACGACTTTTCGTTTGAGAGTCAGATACTTTATCCACCACTCCCACTGGGAAGATATCTTGGAGTTTATACATAAGCGTGCGTATGAAAAGAGCAGGCTTTGGTTGGAATGTCAGGCGAGAAAAATACATTTGACACATAGTTCAATTCGGTGACAGCAGTAAAAATCAGTAACTTGCTTTTTGAATAAGTCTCGATGGGAAGTAGAATACGCTACAGTAATGAAGATATAATGAATATATTCATTACTCACGGTGACTGCAATAGAATTGTGGAAAGAGCATTTCGTACATTCAATAAAAAGTTCCCTTACTCAGCACTTTTCACCAGACGCCAGTTGAAGAGGCTCCAAACAAAGTTTTCTAGGTATGGAAGTATAAGAAGTATAACAAACCAAGACTAGTGACTTGTAAAGGCAAACTTCAAGATAAGGAAACATGCCAAATCACAGTTCTTGGATAGTTTCATGCAATACCAACAAATTTTATAAGAAATGCAATAAGAGACTCTTACCGGATCATCCAACGAATATTGAAGAAGCGCAAAATGCATAATTTCTCCTTTATTTCTGTCCAAAACCTCCATGATAGTGACTACGAAATGCGGATAAATTATTACGAATACCTGATACGAATGCAGGAAGATCTTACATTTTTGAGCAGAATAAAATGAGTGTATTTGAAAATTTATATAATATTTTTGATCATGTTTTCTCAGATCAAACGTCACGACTCTTATTTTCAACATGCTGGTGACCCTCTGCACTTTAGCCTCCGAGTGCAAAGATCTTTGCGTACTTTTCCCTGAGCAATGAATTGGCAAACGTGGTTTTACAATTGTCCACCAAGGTCACCTGTTTATAATCCATGGAATTATTTTTTCTCGGGGTGGATTAATTTACTGGTTGATGCAGCAGGAGCAGAAACAAACAAAAATATTAATCAATAACTACAACAATGCTGCAGAGATTATCAGAAATAATGGGCTGAAACCAACAACCTTCATTTGGTTTTCAGTGCCAAAGATAGGCCAACGTTTTTCTCAAGAAGGTGACGTAAGGGCTACAATCCGGATCTCTGTTTTATATCAAGAAACTCACAATTACAACCTTTATCTAAATCACCCACTGTACTAGCGGACTTCCCACATAGTCAACATCGCCCTGTTGTGATTGCAGTGAGGATCGAAATACCAGTTCTGTTCCCAGGCCACGATGGAACTTCGGCAGGGCGAATTGGGCTGCCTATGCAGCGGAACTCGATATGTGCGTCCGATTCATCCAACCGAAGGCTAAAAACTACCACAGATTTGTAGGCCTAATGATAGCTGTAGCCAAAAAACATGTCCCTCGAGGCTACCGCAAGGAGTATATCCCTAGATGGAACGAGGAAAGCCAGTCACTATACAGGGAGTTCGAGGACTCAGGCGACCCGGAAATTGCTGACCAGCTACTGAGATCCCTTGATGCCAGCAGAATGAACAAATGGGCTTCTGCTATAGAACGCATGAACTTTACACGGTCCAGCAGGAGGGCATGGTGCTTATTGCGGAGGCTTGGGGAATGTAACCGAAATGTCGTAGGAAATAAATCAATAAACCCAAACCAAATAGCCAACCGCATAGTTGGCGTTTCTCGTGCACCTTCCAATAAAACCACACAAGAGACGTCAAGAAATCCCTAAAAGAACTTAAACGTTCCACCCCCTCATCGTCCGAGCTCTCACGTGACTTTTCTGCCGAGGAATTAGAACAGGGCCTCAGGGATACAAAAATTGGGAAGGCAGCTGGCTTCGATGGCATCTACCCTGAATTCCTGGTTAGTTGTGGTGGGACGACTCGACTTTGGCTCGTGAAATTTTTCAATGACATCCTTAACACATGCAGCCTACCACCAGAATTTAAGAGGATAAAGATTATTGCTATTGTAAAACCTGGAAAACCACAGGGGCTACCCGAGAGCTACCGACCTATAGCTCTCCTCAGCTGCTGTTATATGCTGCTGGAAAAACTACTCTATAACCGTATATATCTTACTGTTGATGCAGTGATCCCCGTGGAACAGGCTGGGTTTCGGGGTGGTCGTAGCTGTACTGACCAGGTCCTGTCCCTGACGACTCACATCGAAGCGGGGTTTGAGAGGGGACTCAGAACATCCGTAGCGTTCATCGAACTTACTGCGGCGAATGACACCGTATGGAGGGAGGGCCTAATATACAAGTTGCTCAGAGTCATGCCATGCCTGAAAACGTGCCATTTAATTAACAACCTATTATCAAACAGACTATCCCAGGTCTTTGTTAACGATGCTAAGAGCAGTAATAGGAAACTGAGCAATGGCCTCCCGCAGGGCTCGGTGCTCGCACACTCCTATTCAATCTCTCTACAGCTGATCTACCTGAAACTAGGTGGAGAAAATTTGTGTATGCAGACGACTTGGCGATTTCCTACCAGCACAAACTCAAGTTACCGACTGAACATGCTCTGAATGAAGACCTCACCAAGCTTAATGATTACTTCAGAAAGTGAAGACTGTGTCCAAGTTCGTCTAAAACAGAACTCTGCTGCTTCCATCTATCGAGCCTGCAAGCAAATGATACCCTGCTGGTGAAATTTTATGGTAGGACTCTTAACCACAATAAAAACCAAAAGTATTTGGGCATGACACTGGATCAATCACTGACATTCAAACCACATCTTGGAAACGTGGCTGGTAAGCTGAGAACGCGCAATAACGTCATAGCCAAACTTGCTGGAACAACATGGGGAGTTACAGCGACAGTACTTCGGACAGCGGCTCTGGCCTTGGTATACTCTGTTGCAGAATATTGCTGTTCTGTTTGGATCAACAGTGCACACACCACAAAAGTAGATGTGCAACTGAACCAAACAATGAGACTGAATGCTGGGACCATACGGCAAACATCAACGCGCTGGCTCCCAGTGCTCAGTCATATCACACCACCAGATATCCGATGAACTGCAGCTCTCATCAGGGAATATAGAAAAATCATGGCTAACGCAACCCTACCAATCCCATACCTGGCGGGACAATATCATCGGCTCAAATCAAGACATCCGATCAGTATTAGAATCGAAAACTTTCATTCGACTAATAAATGGACTACCATATGGACAGAAACTGCAGGAGACCACTACACTCAACTAGATGATCCAACACACTGTTTCAACGGATCCAACATGCCAAGCCGACTATGGTCAAAGCTCAACTGAGTTAGAACAGGTTGCGGAAAATGTGCTGACTCCTTATACAAATGGGGCAGGGCAGAATCCCCACAATGTGATTGCGGATCTCCGCGGCAAACTATCCACCACATCGTATCAGAATGTCCTAACCGTTCCTACGCTTGTGACCTCGAAGATTTTATGAAAGCCAAACCAAAGGCAATCGAATGGCTCCGCGGTTTGGATGTAGATATATAGTTTGTCATAATAGTTATGTTTGTCCTTATATATTTGAAATTTCTCTGTTTATATGTGTTTTGTATTTTGTGTATTTTGTATATTTTGTATACTTATATCACATGTATCGTACTGTAACCCCATACGCTAAATAAATAAATAAATTAGAAATAATCGTCTTTGAATTCAGCATGTTACCAGAGCTATTAGTGGAGTCAATAACTGTATCGAAACCGACACTGGAATCTAAGAATATTTCTAAGGTTACACTTAAATGTTTCAATTTAGTTATTTTTTATGCAAATAAAAAAAACTTATCACGTATTTTTTTGACGTCTGTATCTTAAAAAGAGAACGTTTTAGGACGCTTATTTATAAGCACCTTTTCAATATTTTGACCTCCAGAATATATCCCTTTTCTCCCGATACATCCTGTAGACTATGCTACTTGACTATGGTATAAATCCTGTTGTAGATTTAAATAATATAGGATGCTATGTAGAAAAACTAAGTGTTTGTTTTTGTGTGTGTGTGTGTATGTGTGTGTTTTTATACTTTTAACGTCGGCCTATTTCCGCGACTATGGCCAATCACCGACGCCAGAATGCAGTTTACCCCACTATCCTGGAAATTGTGCCGGACTCCTGTAAGGAGGGTATGGATATTTAACATGCTCAACATCACACGGGCACGGTACCGACGGCTTTAGGCACTCTCCGAAGGGCGGAACGTGCAGACATTCAACTTGCTCAAGTACAATGCCACAACCTCGGTTGATGTTAATTTTACAGTATGTACTGAAAAAGTGAAAGGAGGACCCTGGGATCGAACCCATTACCCTTCGGTTTAGACGCACACGTTCTTGCCACTGAACCACCGACGCTCTTTGGGTGTTTGTAAATATCCAATTTGCGGCAACTGTAGATAACTTGTATATCTTGAAAGTGAAATTGTTTACCACCAGTCGAGGATACGGTAAGCCTTAAATATGCTAAAATAATATCTTATATAAAGAAGAATTTTGTTACGCGTAAAATTATATAAAGTTATAATTTGCACTCAGGATGTAATAATGGAATGTTTCGAATTTCTTCCTTATTACAGCATCGTTAGAAATTATCTCTTATTTCGAGAAAATTACAGACTTTGAATCACCTAATAAAAATGCGTACGTACGCACTTTCTGAACGAACACACAGCTTTGATCACAGAGACATATGTAATTTGTTAATATTTTATTACGTATTCCCTCCAATTATTTAGGAGACATTTTTCAAATTAGCTTCCACAACAGAAAACATAACTGTGTTTTATTTATTCTGTGGGCTACATTTTTGAGCTGCAGCTGTCGTTTGCAAGAATTAAATTTAAGAGACGTTCTCACCATAAGTCGAAGAGCGGTGAATGACTGTATAAAGGATTTTCCTGAATTTTTATTACGGTGATTTTCCATGGCATTCTTTTCAAAACAGTGACGTTACGGTCATGAAATCTGGTGTATAAAGCGATAGGCAGATTAATATTTGTAGACTGGGGTTTACAGGAAAATCTTTTGGCTGCTAAATGAAGCGTAGAAAATCATTTCCGACTTGTCCTTTACACTGACGTCCTGAAACGAGTAGGGACAATGCAGAGTTCAAGGTTAGATTTTTTTATAATTTTCACGTGCAAATATATAAAAAGTCTGAACGCAGCAAGTGCGTTATGGTAGTGAATTCTCATTAAATGAGCTACACATTTTTACATATTATATAAAAATTGAAACAGACCTCGGATTCTAGTTCTTAGTTCACGCCAATCTGGAAAAAAATTTCGGCCGTATCGCAAACCGAGATGTCTTCCAAGTAAAATTTTTTTACGGAAAATTGATAAAAAAAGTTTTTTAACAAAAATTTAAAAAAGAACACAAAATTCGCTAAAAAAAATATTTACAAAAATCCGATAACAGATTTTTCCACGAAAATTTGTTAAAAAACTATATATTTCCACAAAAACTGGCTGAAAAATGTTACGTAAAAACTCTATAAAATACATTTGACACTAATTCCATGAATAAAGTTTTTTTGCACAAACATTCATTGAAACATTATTTTTCACGAATTTCATTGAAAAAATGTTCCATCAAAACTTTGATTAATATTTTTATACACAAAAAATTGAAAAGAAATTATTACAAGAAAAATGTTTGAGGGAAAATCCGCTGTTACAGAAACATTTTGCTTGTGAAAATTTGCTAATAACATAAATTGTGTGTGTTTGGTTTACTGGCTGTGGCTTTGATCAGCCATTAGCACATTATGACCCGCCTCTGCTACCCTATCCTATAGTCGTTAGATCACCTTTACACTTTTCTTTTTGTATATGAATATACATACTTAAATTTATTCTATGCTATTTCTAAATACAAGTATTCATCCTTGATTATATAGGGTTTTTTTTGCTTTTTTTTTGCTTTTTTTTGTTTTTTTTTTCTGTAATCTTTTATTTCTCTTAGGACTTTTTTTATTTCTCTCTTTTTTGGCTTTTTTTTATTTCTTTTTTTATGTTGCAATCTTTTATTTCTTTTTTTTTTCTTTTTTTTTCCCTCAAGAGCCTTTTTTTTTAAATAAATAAAAGGACTGTGAGGAGATGGTTGACTACAGGGATACGTATACGCTACTGGGGCTCTTCAGAGCTTTCAACATCACAGACTGAGCCGCTATAAGAAAGGTGTCAAACACTAGGAAAGACAATAGGAACTTATTAACTATCTAGAGGTAATATTCACTATTAACTAATTACAATTCCACTTTACAGGCTTTACTTAATATAAGTATGTCTATTATTATTTGTATTAAATTTAAGAATGGAATTAAAAGTCGCTAAGTACTGGGACAAAGAAAATACTACTTCCAAATTTCGGAAAGTTGCCGCTAGGTTTCTAATCTATACTTTGATTTTCATATTTTTGATATGTTTGTTTAAAGCTTTAAATATTTCTATATCATTTGTGGCTAATAGTTGAGCTAGGTTAAAGGGTTTATTTACAGAAAGTTTTTGGATAATTAACGAAAATGTTTCTATTTCGTCCTTTCTTAATATACATGATAACATGACATGTTCGATATCTCCATATTCCATACACTCACAATGTGGACTGTCTTTTAATCTAATTTTAAACAAATAGGCTGGACATAATGCATGATTAGTTCTTAAACGACATATATTTTTTATTTCCTCTTTTGAGAAGTTTCCATAATAAAACCACGGTTTAGAGGGGAGTTCCGGCTGAATACGCTTATACATTTCCCCAGCTTTATCAGATGTATAATTTATTTGCCATAGTTGTTTCTGTCTTTTTGTAATCGTACTATAGTAATCTGAATATGGAGTTTTGTATTCTGCCTTCTCTCCCCTATCCACCGCCATCTTCGCAATGTCGTCAACAGTCTCATTGTGCTGTATGCCACAATGACCCCTTAATTATGCTATAGTTACAAGTTGGCCACTATTTTTCATAGAATGTATTTTATTAACAGTTAACTGAATTACATAATTCCCAATGGGGTGAAAACACACATTCTGAATTTTCTGAACGGCACCTTTACTATCTGTTATAATTATGGCTTGGTTTATTTGTTTCTCCTCAATATATTCAAGAGCTTCATTTATTGCAATAAGTTCCGCCGTGTATATGGACATGTGTTCTTCTAAACAAAGCATTTTTATAACATAAATTAAAAATTATACATTATTATCTAAATCCAGCCGTAGAGACTTATATTGTGGCTTAACACGATTTTTTTTTCTTTTACATTACGATTCCGCAAAAAGCGAAATCGGTTGCAGAGGAGAAAAAAACAAGCATTTGTAAAGGCACAGTAAAAGTCTCCACGGCTGCATTAAGTATTCGACGGTTTTACCAAGTCAGGGCAGCAACAAACAACCTGATCTGCTTCTAAAATTGAATTTAAAGGATTAAAATTCCTCGCCTGCTTATTAGTAACTTTTTTCTAAAAAAAAAATTGTTAAAAACTCGAATGAGATATTTGCATTCAATTCCGTACAGGTTCTATGTAGACCGAGATTGTTATTCAATGGTATTCTTGTCTCAAATGATATTACTGGGTGTTACTTTTCCTGGTTCCGTAGACTATTTGAAATAATAGAACTTCTTTCACGTACGCTACTGACGTTTTATAATAACTCTCTCTCAAAAAAAAATCTCTTAGACACATTGTTGTTTCCCTGTAGTTTTATGCTATCTTGAGCGGTTATCAGAATATTACTAGTTTTTTAAGCAGTTATGTTTTTCAAACTTCAACACCCCTTATTTCTCTTAGGAAGCTAATTAGAGGTTATGTTTTTATGAACTTTTTTTCTCAAAATGATCTATTCTATTGATGGCTCAAGTCCTACTACTAGTTCCTAAGGGAAATGCAGTGTTGATATTTTAAGTAACTTTTTTTTCAAAATTTCAACACCCTGTATTTTTCTTAAGAACTAGTAGTAGGAGTTTAAGAACCAATAGAAGAGATTATTTTAAGAAAAAAAGCTTATATAAACATAACTTCTAATTAGCTTCCTAAGGGAGATACGAGGTGTTGAGGTTTAAAAAAAAAACATAACTGCTTCAAAAAACTAGTAATGTTTCGGTAACCACACAAGATAGGATAAAACTACAGGAAACCAAAAATATTTCCAAGAGATTGTTCTTTGAGAAAGTGGTATTATAAAAGGTCAGTGGTGTATGTGAAAGAAGTTATATTATTTCAAATAGTCTACGGAACCCGGAAAAGTAACACCCAGTATATCATTTGGGACAAGAATACCACCGAATAATAACCTATATCTACATAGAATGTGTACGGAATTGCATGCAAATATCCCACTCTGTTCCAAAGACATTGTAAAAGATTGTTTAAAAATATTAAATTTCAACACCCTCTATCTCCGCTCAGACAGCACAGACAGATTCTGAAAATATACCAGGAATGTTTCGAAATAATATTTAAACATCCCCAGAACATTCCCTTAAAGTACAATATATATTCATAGAACATTCTATAACATGAGAATGGGACAGATTTTGTCATACTAATGATGTTCTCAGAATGTTATTTATAATATTCTTAGGAGCTCCCTGTAGGTTCCGAAAATGTCCCACGAACATTTAATGCATCTTCTCAAAATGTTCATGCATATACTCATGGGAACATTGCTTTTTTTAAAGACATGCAGGGTGTTTCGCGTAAGAACCGACACAGAGCAGGGGCGGCAAAGCGGCGGACGAGCCCTGAGGGGCGTGTAGAGGAACCTAAAATATGGTGATTTTATGCAACATAACCCCATACTAGGTTACACCCCTGAGAAGTTATATACCTTAAAAATGAGTTTTAAATTTCGAAAAAAATCAATATCTCAGTAATACTTCAACTTAGAAAGACCAAATTTGGTACACACTTTGGGTGTACTAAGAGCATTAATCGATGGTGAGTAGATTTCAATTTAAGCATTTCAAAGGGTCCAATAAGGTGATGAACCCATAAAATGTAACATAATTTTTAACCTATTGGCAGATTTAAAAAATTATTATTTTATTTCATGGAGTAGTAAATTCTAAAACTTTTCGGCTTCCTATTATTCAAAAAACATTTGCTCTTTTTAAGAAAAACCCGAATAACTAAAGACATATATTTTATCAATATTACTTTAAAATAATCAAAAATGCCTATGAACTTTTCATTTTGAAGAATTTCTATAACATATCGGTAGCAATTTTTTTATTTCCGCTGTTTGTTTTCTAATAAATTATACTTTTTCCCTGATTTTCAAATTTGACGTATACATAATTTTATCAGCAAATATTGAATTTTCCATAATTTTAAGTAACATCGATAAAATATTTTTCTTCAGTTATTCGTGTTTTTTAAAACCAATAAAAAAATTTGAAAATAATAGGAGTAACTAAAGTTTTAAACTTAAATTCCTCATAAAATGAAATAATAATTTATTAAATTCGCCAACATGTTTAAAAATTGTGACATCTTAAGGGTGTATCACCCCTAATCAACCCTTTCAAAAGCCTCAATTGCACTCTACTTACCATCGATCAATACTCTTGGCATACTCAGAATGTGTAACAAATTTGATTTCTCTGAGTTGAAGATGATGCCGATATTGATTTTTTTCGAAGTTACAACCCCACTTTGAAGGCCTATAACTTCTCAGTGGTGTAACATAGTATAGGGATAAGTTGCGTTAAATCGCCATATTTTAGGTTTACCTACATGCTCCTGCTCTGTGTCGCTTCTTATGCGAAACACCCTGTGTAGATTTTTTGAATGACACAAATTAAGGAAATGCAAAGCTATTAAATATTTGATTTATCCTCAAGATTTACTAATTTTTCTCCATCTAACTGGCCTGGTATATATTTTCGTATAAGCAAACCCAACTCGCCATATATGTTGGAATTTGAACTTCACTCACTCACCCTTGTGTAAGTTACAATCATTCTAGTTCCTACACACACCTATAAACTCACTTTCAGATACTTAATAATTCAACAATTCGAGTATTCCACATTTATTCAGAATAATTAATATAACAAATGCAAAGAAATGTTTTTGTATAAACCATTAATGAAACAATTACAATTTCAGTAACATAAAAATAAAATAAATAAAGATACAGTTCTTCGAGTTGCCAGAAAATTTAATAGCCAAACACAAAGTTTCCGAGGTGAATATTCGAGGTTACCCCACTGAAGTAACTTGAGCTAGACTATTGATCCTACAGGCTTTCAGTGTGGTATTAAAGGAATTGCATTACATAATAGTAATTGGACAGAATATGCCACAAAATCAAACTCACTTGCACTTACAAAAAACTACAACTGAAAGTCATCGATCAGACCTTTTGAAGCTTCCCTTGTATTGTTGCTCTCTGCTCTGCTCTCACGGACTTGATTTTGACTTCTAAAGCTATTTTCATATACCAATATTCGATGTTTGTCACCAACAGCTTGGGTATTCGGGTTGTGAAAACTTACTTTGGTAAAGTGATTGTGTATTTGATAAATTGCAAGTTTTATTGTACACAGCTCATCTACCTACCATATGTTCAGGTCCAGATTTTCTGCTCTTCTCATACTTCTTACAGCATTAACTTCTTCTAGCTGAGTAAAAAGCCTCAGATATTGCGTACACAATTCTATAGATTTGCAGTATTCTTGCACTCATGATAGCGTAATATCAGTTTCCCTAATAATCCTTTGTTGTACTTGCTTGTCGTAGAGACCCAGAATTAATTTATCTTTGATCGTTCAACCTTTGTATGGATTTTTATAATTATACAGGCACGTCCATAACTAGTGGGTTGCTTCTTAAGCTCCGTTAAAAAAGAGTAAATGGTCTGGTTTTTTAAAGAAGTTATAAAATTTTAACGTTTCCATAGTAATATTTGTCTTTGGCCGAGAACATCTTCCAGCTTATTTCTCTTCTCTACTGCAAAAGTGTTAAGTGGTCGTTTATATGGCATAATTTACTATTACTATTGAAGAACACAATTTTTTTTAATTATATATTATACAATGTATGTGTATCTAATTCGTAAGATGATCGACTCAGGCAAAATTGGCGACCCCTTCGTCGGTGTTAACTATAAGAAATGCTTAAAAACTTGTTTCTTTACTGGGTGCTTTTTAGTTCTTGATAGACTGAAACCATGTTTTAGTTGTTTCTGTACGCTGTGTTATGTTTGTAATTATACACTGTTCTCTGTGTTCACGTCACATTATTATCTTTAATTCAATTAACTATGTTACAATATAACTTTATACAACATAACCTAACATCATTCAAGTTGACATTAATTTACATTTACGTCTAACGGCCATCTTCCCTTCGATATGAACATGGGCTCTATGCCTTAATATACAATTTTCGGATGTGTTTAACACATAACAGATAACAGAATCAAAATAGTTCCTCTTATAATTCTCACCACTATATTTATACCGTAATCATCATCTATCTTTTGCATTAAATTTTAAAGTTATATAATATTATAAGGTGATCTCGAGCACATTCTGAGCGAATATTCTGAATAATGATCTATTCAAATATTCTCAGTATATTGATGAATAATTTTCTGAGGATGTGATTGAATGAATGTACTCAGAATATTCAAGATGCAGTTTGAAATTTCATAAATGTTGTTAGAACATTCCAAAACAAATATTCTGAAATATGAATGTTCTCACATTGTGAGAACATTCCGAGAATATCTTGTGCTGTATGGACGTTAGGAAACAAATGAGAGGTTATGTTTATATGAACTTTTGTCTTAGAATCATCTGTTCTATTGACTACTAAAGTCCTGCTATTATAAACTGGGATACCCTATATATATATATATATATATATATATATATATATATATATATATATATATATATATATATATATATATATATATATATATATATATATATATATATATATATAAATACGTCATCAGTCTTCAATGGCAAATATTTTCTGCCATAATTTGCTATAAACAGAAACAGCACACGTTATTCCGAAGATGTAATTCCTCTATATACTAGTTGTGCCTGTTTAACACTGGTGTTCAAACGGGAACCAGTGCCAAATTTGAATTTGAAATTTTAATTTTTTAGGCATTACTTTTAAGGCTTCTCTGCGTAAACTAATAGCTGGTTTTAATAAAGCTAAACTCTGACCGAGTTCTCCATTAATCACTGCAAACTACCCCTTTTATTCCTCTCACTTTCATCTTCTTGTCCATGATACTATGCCAGTTTTTATATTTTAACCGTGACAGGATCCAAAGTTCCGCATGGAAAACCAGATTATGTCCCTGTGGACACTCTGAATCACTTGATAAGCCGTAGCGTTAAAAAAATGTGTTAGATCAAATCGATAACAAGCACCAGACTAACGAAGTTTTTATAAAGTGATGAATCAAATTCGCGCTGAAGAGGAAATTTACTTTATCTCTGGGACCACTTATAACCATAAATTCTAAAAGATACAGAAATAATTAATTTGAGGTGATCTAAAAATAATGGCACACAGACCAGTGGTGGATTTTGGTGAAAATATTACAATTAAAACTCGGGACGCAGCAAGTGCGTTATGGTAGTGAATTTTCATAAATATGTTTTTATTGCAAATATGTCTGTTTTCTTTTTATTTAAGAAAGCAGGCATCAATTTTGGTTACCAGTATAACCTATATAGTAAAAACAATGTGCCATGTTTCATTAAAATAACTTTATTGTTTGAAAATGTACAAAAATTTTCGAAAGTAAACTTAGTGTTCCCGAAAAAACCGGTTTCTTGGTCAACCTTATAGGTTAATAGCAAATTGAGCTATTCAAATTTGTAGCATTTAATGAAAATTCGCTACCATAACGCACTTGCTGCGTCCCGAATTTCTTTTCTGACAAACTTGCATTACATTTCGATGGAAAATGCAAAAATGCAATAACATAAGGCGTGTTCGATTAAAAAAAAAAGAAAATTTGTATCACCAACGACTTATGGGCCAGCCTGTGATTGTAGAAATATTTTTTTAAGATGTAGCTCAAGACACCCTATAATTAATAAATAAAAAATTTTTATATCTTGTATAATAACGGATATATTGAGCTTTATTGATTTTTTTAAGAAAATTCAACAAAAATTATATACCATTAAACGATAAACTCTATAGCTTAGGCTACTGCCAAGCATCAGAGAAAGGGTCTATTTTAAATAAATTTTCTGGAAATAGTTTAGTAAAATGAAGGACAATGACGGTTGAAACTAAGACTTCAGGGTTTGTAAAACATTCTTCTTGAGACATTTTCTTTCCACAGCCCGTACTAGATTCAAGTTATTTGCCTAAATGTTGCCAATTTTTGACGTTTTAAATCGCAACTTTGACATTTTGAGGAAAATCCCAATAAATTTTTATTTAACTGCCTATAACTTTTTTGTCTTTTGATCTACAGAGCTAAATTTTGGTAAGTAGCTTACTTATAATGATATAAACCAGCGCACCAAATTTGGTTGCCCTTACTTTGTTAATTTTGGAGATATAAATTTCTTTCGAAAGAAAACTCAAAATTTTCCGCGAAAACCTGGGCCGATTTTCCTGGCTAACGAACTTATCCAAGCCATTTGTAAAAGGAAGGTACTCACCAAATTTAATCAAAATCGGCCCACAATTTTTTGAGTTATCGGTGTGATACATATATATATATATATATATATATATATATATATATATATATATATATATATATATATATATATATATATATATATATATATATATAAAAACATATAAAAATTGAAACTGACCCCGGATATGTGTTCTGGGGGGCCTAGTTAGCGCTCATTTGAAGAAATTTTTTCAAAATTCAAAAGTCGAGATCTCCTCATTAGTGAATTTTTTTTAAGAAAATTCACTAAAATAGAGTTACCTCAATACAAAAGTCAAAACTGAAAGAGATACAGGGTATGCAAAAAATTTTATTTAGATTTTCCTTGCTATTTAGAAAAACTTTTGACGCATTTAAAAGTGGTACAGCTAATTTTATGGTTAAAAATTATAATGCAGTTCCCATTTAGCTCTAGCTGATAGAGTACGCTGCTTGCGGCTAGCCTTCGAGTTTTAAAAACGCTACAATTTTCTGGTTAGCGGCACTATCAAACTTTTAATCAGAGAGAGTAGTATTTCTTTCTATTTTCTCACCAAAAATAGATATACCTGTTGAATGACGTTTAACTGTTCTCAACAAATTTGCGAATTTATTTTCATTGGTGAATTTTATTAAAAGAATTCACTAATGAGAAGACCGCGAATTTTGGAAAAATTTCTTCTAAAGCGGCAACTGGGCCCCCTAGAACCCATATCCGGGATCAGTTTCGATTTATATATATATATATATATATATATATATATATATATATATATATATATATATATATATATATATATATATATATATATATATATATATAGGTATCACACCGATAACTCAAAAAATAATAGGCCTATGTTGATCAAATTCGGTGACCTACCTTCCTTTTGCGGGTGGCTTGGATAAATTCGTTAGGCAGGAAGATCGGCCAATGTTTTCCCGGAAAATTCGTGTTTCCCTTCAAAAGATTTTTATATCTCCAGAAATAACAATGCGAGGGCAACCAAATTTGGTACGCCTATTTATATTATGAAAAGTGAACCACGTACCAAAATTTAGATTTGTAACTTAGAAGACAAAAAAGTTATAGTCATTTAAAGAAAAAAATTGGGTGTGAGTCCGTGCGGTGTTGGCAGAATCTGGTGTTCCTCAGGGATCTGTTCTGGAACCCTTGTTTTTCAATCTGTCCATCAATGATATTTCAGATGTTATCGACCCCATCTTCTGTATACGGATGATGTAAAAACCATCTCATCCATTGCTGGTCTCTGCGATTGTTCGGTACTTGAGGGATCGGTGCGCAGGGTTCAACATTGGTGCTCCATTCACAACCTTAGGAGATCTGTATATATATATATATATATATATATATATATATATATATATATATATATATATATATATATATATATATATATATATATATATATATATATATATATATATATATATATATATATATATATATATATATATATTACACTGATAGCTCAAAAGATAATGCACAGATTTTGATAAAATTTAGTAGGCGCCTCCTTTTTGCAAGTGACTTGGATAAGTTTGTTAGACAAGAAAATCAGGCTAGTTTTTCCAGAAGAAATTTGGGTTTTCTGTGAAAATATTTTTGTGTCTCCGAAAATAACAGAGCTATAATAACCAAACTTAGCATATGCATTTATACTATCAAAGTTACTCTACATGCCGGAACTCAGATCTATAAGTGGCTAGAAAAAAAGTTATAGACATTTAAAAAAAAATTGATGCCACTGGTGATCAGAGGAAAGCACAGGAACAAAATATTTTGTGTGATTAACAAGACCAATTAAATATTACACACAACTGTTAAGTTTTCTAAAAGCAAAAAGGTCAAGAAATAGCACCCAAAAAATTTATTTTATAATTTTTTTCTTAAAACGTCAAAGTCGCGATTTGAAACGTCAAAATTTGCTATTTTCGAACAACGAATCTGAAACAAATAGAGATTATGTAGAAGAAACGGTGTAATAAGTGTATTTTACAAATCCTTAAGTTTCAGCTTTAACCATCATTGTCCTTCATTTTACTAAAATATTTTCAGAAAATCCATTTCAAATAGACGCTCTTTCTGATGCTATGGCAGTAGTTTCAGCTATAGAGTTTATGGTTTAATAGTCTATATTTTAGCAATATACTTGAGAAGACCGCGACTTATGGATTCTAAAAAGATGTCTTCAAATGAGCGCGAACTTGAACCTCTAAAACCCATATACGGGCCCAGTTTCAGTTTTTGTCTGTTTACACATATATAGGGTGACGGATTTCTACGGTAAAGCTGAATATATCCGTTATTATACAAGATGTGAGAAAAAATTATATACGTTATTTATCGGGTGTCTTGAACCATGCATCTTATAAACCTGTTTTGACAATCACAGGATGGCCCATAAGTCGTTGGTGATACATACTTTCTTTTTTATGTAACGCCGCTTATGTTATTGCATTTTTGTATTTTCTATCCAATTATAATGCATGTGTGTAAGGAAAACAAAATGATATCGTTCATCGTTTTTGAGTTATTTCAATTGTTTTGCAACCTTTCACGTTTTTGACACATATCACAAACAAATGCCACAAATTGTGAGATGACGTTTTTAGCACTAGATAGCGAATCCCCATGGAAATGACGCATTCAGAGAGCTTTTTGTCTGTATTACTCGTCAAAAAAATCGAGCTGCCGTATACCGATACTCTTGAATAGTGGCTGAATTTAAAAAGTTGTCGCAATTTTTTTTTTGTGTTTCCGTAGAAATCATTTTTTGTAAGACCTTTGTGAAATGTTGGTAATTAATAGTAAATGTTTAGTAAGTTATTGCAAAGAAAGTTGTTGTAAAAACAAGTTGTCGAATTTTTGTGAAAACTATAATTTAGTATACCATTACTGAAGGAAATTTCTGTGCAAAAAAATGGTGAATATTTTTTCGATTTTGATCCTAAAGCTATTTGGGAATAATTATATCTTGGCAGGTGTGTAAATAGCTTGAAGAGGTTTGTTGGCCAGGAAAATCGGACCAGTTTTTCTGGAACATTTATTTTATTTAAATTTATTTTCGGAAAATGTTTGCACTTTTTGGAACAACAAAGCTATTTTAATGAAATGTAGTACATTGTTACTAATATATAGGTTATACTGCTAACTAAATGTCCTTCTTCTAAAAACAAGACATATTTGCCATTAAAAACATTCGTACGAAAATTCCCTACCATACCGTACTTGCTGCGTCCAGACTTTTATAATATTCCCCAGCTTTACCCATCTAATCTGCTTGTTCCTTAAACAACGTAAGTGTAAATACAGGCAATAGAGAATTTGTTTCTGCATTAAACTACAGGAGTTATTTTTTTTTGATAGATAGGTTCAGAATGACGTACTGAATGTAAAAAAATCTCTGGACGCAGCAAGTGCGTTATGGTAGCGAATTTTCTTTAAAATATTTTTAATAGCAAATGTCTTTCTTTGATGAAAGCAGGCATCAAACTTAGTTGCCTATATAGTAGAAGCAATCTACCATATTTCATTGAAATAAATTTATTGTTTGAAAATATATAAACATTTTTCAAAAGTCTAGATGCAGCAAATCTGTTATGGAAGTGAATTTCCATAAAAATGTTTTTAGTAGCAAATGTGAGCAGGCATCAATCTGATTACCGGTACAGCCTATGTGGTAGAAACAATGTACTATATTTTAACAAAATTACTTATGGTTTGAAAATACACAAATTTTCCGAAAATAAACTTAACTGTTGGCAGGTTTCTGAAAAAAGTTTTTTGAAAAACGTTCGGGAGCGGAACTGCAAATTTACCGAAAATTCGCGACAAAACTCACTTACTGCGTCCAGTTTTTTTTCTTACAAACGCATCATATTTCGATAAAAAATGCAAAAATGCATTAACCAATTTGGTCTACGAAAATTAGTTAAACAAAAATTATACACCCCTACTTACTCCTGGTCCCGTAACTTCCTTGAGGAGTGTGAACAAAAAATTTTCCTTGGGGTTTGAGGATCCAGGGGGGTGGGGGCCTAGGCAGGTTTCTGAAAACAGTTTTTTGAAAAGCGTTCGGGAGCTAAACTGCAAATTTACCGAAAATTTGCTACCAAAACGCACTTACTGCGTCCAGATTTTTTTCTTACAAACGCATCATATTTCGACAAAAAATGCAAAAATGCATTAACGAATTTGTTCTATGAAATTTATCTAAAAAAAAATTATGCACCCCTACTCACTCCTGGTCCCGTAACTTCCTTGGGGGGTGTGAACAAGAATTTTTTCTTGGGGTTTGTGGATTCAGGGGGGCCCTAGGCAGGTTTCTGAAAACAGTTTTTTGAAAGGGGTTCGGGAGCTAAACTGCAAATTTACCGAAAATTCGCTACCAAAACGCACTTACTGCGTCCAGTTTTTTTCTTACAAACGCATCATATTTCGATAAAAAATGCAAAAATGCATTAACGCATTTGTTCTAAAAAAATTAGCTAAAAAAATTATGCTACTCACCCCTGGTCCCGTGACTTCCTTGGGGAGTGTGAACAAGAATTTTTTTTTGAGGTTTATGGATCCAGGGGGGGGATAGGCAGGTTTCTTAAAACAGTGTTTTGAAAAGCGTTCGAGAACTAAACTGCAAATTTACCGAAAATTCGCTACCAAAACGCACTTACTGCGTCCAGATTTTTTTCTTATAAACGCATCATATTTCGATAAAAAATGCAAAAATGCATTAATAAATTTGTTCTACGATAATTAGCTAAAAAAAATTATAGACCGTTAAACCATAAACTTCACTAACCCTACAAATAAATATCCAAAAAGCCACCAAACTTAACTAAACTGACAGCTAAAGCATCAGAGAAAGGGTCTATTTGAAATGGATATTCTGTAAATATTTTAGTAAAATGAAGGGCAATGACGGTTGAATCTGAAACTTAAGGGTTTACAGAACATTTTTCTTGCAACATTTTCTTTTCACGAACAGTATTTGTTTCACATTCTTTGCTTAAACATTGCCAATTTTGACGTTGAAAATTGCGAGTTTGACGTTTTGCGGAAAACTCCAAAATTTGTTATTTTAACTGCCCATAACTTCTTTGTCTTTACAGATAGGGACCTAAATTTTGGTACAAAGTTCACTCTTTATAATACAAATACGCGTACCAAATTTGGTTGCCCTTACTTTGTTATTTCCGGAGATATGAATTTTTTTATAAAGAAAATACAAAATTTTCCGGGAAAACCTGGTCGGATTTTCCTGACTAACGAACTTATCCAAGCCACTTGCAAAAGGAAGGTACTCTGCAAATTTTATCAAGATCGGTCCATTATTTTTTGAGTTATCGGTCGGATATATATATATATATATATATATATATATATATATATATATATATATATATATATATATATATATATATATATATATATATATATATATATATATAAACACAGATCTCCCCATAAGCGAATTTTTAAAAAAAAAATTCGCTAAAAAACACAAAATCCTTACAAATTAGGAGGGCGGAAGTACCGCCATTTTGAGAAAAACCGTTTCGGCCTATATCTCCGTAACCGTGCACTTTAGACCAAAAATGCTAATGCTCTTTATTGTAGATAATTGCATTTTTCATCTTTTTTGTTAATTTTTTTTTGTATCTCACCGTTTACAACTTATACGACTATTAGCATTCATTTATTGACTTTTTTACCTATATCTTTGTTAATAATTGTTAAAAAAATAAAATGCTTATAACTTAACTTTTCAATCGACAAATTTTCGAGAACTTTTACTTAAAACTTTTTCTTTCTCAAATTAGTATTAGTGAATTTTCTTTAAAAAAAATTCACTATTGAGGAGACCCCGATTTTTGAATTTTGAAGAAAAAAAATTCAAATGTGCGCTAACTATGTCCCCTAGAACACATATCCTGGGGCAGTTTCAATTCATATATATATATATATATATATATATATATATATATATATATATATATATATATATATATATATATATATATATATATATATATATATATATATATATATATATATATATATATCACACCGATAACCCAAAAAATAATGGGCCGATTTTGATTAAATTTGTGAAAACCTTCCTCTTGCAAGTGGCTTGGATAAGTTCGTTAGCCAGGAAAATCGGCCCAGGTTTTCCCGGAAAATTTTGTGTTTTCTTTAAAAAAAAATCATATCTCCGGAAATAACAAAGTAAAATTTGGTACGCCGGTTTAGATCATAATAGGTACCTACCAAAATTTAGTTTTGTAAGTTAAAAGATAAAAAAGTTATAGGCATTTAAAGAAAAATAAATTGTGGTTTTCCCCAAAACGTCAAAGTCATGATTTAAAACGTCAAAATTGGCAACATTTACTCACAGAACCTGAAACTAATATAAGTTATGGAAAGAAAATGTCTTAAGAAGAATGTTTTACAAAGCCTGACGTCTTAGCTTCAACCGTCATTGTCCTTCATTTTACTAAAATATTTCCAGAAAAATTTGTCGATTGAACAGTGCAACATTTAACGCGTTGTAACTTTGAAAATATTGATTTGACAAAAAAAAGTTTACAGTAAAAATTGTAGGAAATTTGTCGATTGAAAAGTTAAGTTATAAGCATTTTATTTCTTAAACAATTAATAACCAAGATATAGGTAAAAAAGTCAATAAATGAATGCTAATAGTCGTATAAGTTGTAAACGGTGAGTGATACTAAAAAAAATTGTTTAACAAAAAAGATGATAAATGCAATTATCTACAATAAAGATCATTACCATTTTTGGCCTAAGTACACGGTTACGGAGATATAGGCCGAAACGGTTTTTCTCAAAATGGCGGCACTTCCGCCCTCCTAATTTGTAAGGATTTTGTGCTTTTACATTCAGTACGTCATTCTGAACCTAGCTATCAAAAAAAATAACTCTTGTAGTTTAATGCATTATGGACAAGAGTAACGGGCTCCTCTGTTGCCTGTACTAGGTGGCTTTAACATTAACGACTTCCTCTCAATACAACTTCGCTGTAATTACGAACGAAGAATCGAAGGATAAACAGCAATAATATTTTACTACTTAATTTTACCATATAGTAAATTAATTACAGCTCGTAAATATTCCATTGGCGTTCCAAGCATGCATTTATATGGCGCTTAACTCTATTAGCATGACCCGACGAACACAAATTAAGCGAGACGTGAGTGCGAAGTGCTTGCTACCCGCCCCCCATACTAACGCACAATACTGGATTATTGCAAACTATAACTTGCATTATATTCGATATTATATTCGCCAATGACCGTCTCCATATGGGGTCAAAACTTTCCTTCATATCATAGTCTCTGATGTAACAACTTTCGTTTGCGCTTGCTAATTCTAGATACCATCTGATGAATGCTAATAAACTTGCCTCGTTCCCGACAGGCCATCATTAATTATTTCTGTATCAAATTACCCGTGGGTTCAGCTTGGCTAAATTGTTAATTACGTGTGGATATGTTATTACACAAAATTTACATCAGTTGTTGGAAAATAAACACTTTTGTCTTAACCCGTCTAAATTGATAACTAATTTTTAAAATGAAAAAACACTTTTGCAAAAATGAACGGAAATTTTAAGAAAGTCTGGACGCAACAAATACGTTATGGTAGTTAATTTTCATTAAAATATTTTTAATAACAGATACCAATGTCATTTCGATTGTGTTGACCATAGGGTGCTGTGTGACAGGCTTTATTGTTGTGGTTTGAGAGGTAATGCGTTTGGCTGGATTGACTCTTACCTGACGGACAGAGAAAAATATACTGAGATAAAGTTTAAGAAATCAGAACGAATAAGTAGGGTATGTTCTGAGCGTGTTGTTGTTCCTACTGGTGTGCCTCAGGGCTCAGTACTGGGCCCTATTCTTTTTACCCTTTACGTCAATGAGCTTGATAAAGTGTCTCCTGGTTCGTATTTTACTCTATATGCGGATGATACGTCTCTAATCGTTTCTGAAAAGACAGATGATGCTTTGAGTAATAAGTGTCATTATGCTTTTAATAACTTAAAGAGTTGGTTCTCTCGGTGTCTGATATATTTCAATTCGTCGAAGACGGAGATGGTGAGATTTCATCCGCTTCAGAGGGAAGTTGATATACTTAGTGTGGGCGTTGACAATGCTTATCGAACGTGTGTCAATAACTACAAGTTCCTTGGAGTACACGTTGATGAACATCTCAACTGGAAGTTGCACTGTACGACGTTGGTTTTAAGGCTTGCATGTCTTAATTTTTTATTTATAAATATAAGAAATGTTTTGACTGAAAAGCAATTAATATCTTTATACTACAGTCATATTGATTCTAGACTGAGGTACGGTATATGTTTGTGGGGTAATTCTACCTTGCTGCATGATATATTTATCGCTCAAAAAAGAATAATACGCTCTCTTTTCAACATAGGAAAGATGACGTTATGCCGGGTCTACTTTTCTAGTCATAAAATTTTAACTGTGATGTGTTTATATATTTTAGAGTTGTGTATATTATATGTTTTTAAAAATGGTGATAAATTTAGACTAAACAGTGATGTTCATACCTTTAGTACCAGACAGGCTTGTAACTTTTATGTTCCGTATGCTAGAACTAAGATGATAAAAGACTCTGTATTGGATTAAAAATTATTATCATCTTCCTAATAACTTAAAAAATATCCAAAACATTAAGGTGTTTAAAAGTCAAGTTTCTTCTTTTCTATCAGAGCAGTGTTTTTATACGTTAAATGAATATTTTAATGCTGTGAAAAATTAATTATTGTAAAAGGCTGACAAATCCAATGTAGCTTGTATGCTGTGAAATGGTTAATAAAGGTATTATTAATATTCTTATTATTTCTTAATGAAAGCAGGCATCAAATTTGGTTACCAGTATAACCTATATAAAGTAGAAGCAATGTGCCATATTTCATGACATTTTGTTGTTTGAACATGTACAAAAAAAATTCGAAAATTAACTTAAAATGTTCCCAAAAAAACTGGTTTCCTAACCAACGAAGCTTGGGTTAATTAAGTTATTGAAATTTGAAGCATTAAAAAACGCTACTATAACGCACTTGCTGCGTCCCGAATATTTTTCGTACCGCCATGCCTTATAATTTGATATAAAATGTAAAAATCCAATAATATAGTCCATAACTTTTTTATTTTCGCCTAGAAATCTAAATTCTATTGCGTAGTACACTCTTTATAACATAAACCTGAGTGCCTCGGTGGTTCAGTGGTAAGAACGTGTGCCTCTGAACCGAAGGGTACCGGGTTCGATCCCAGCGTGCTCCTTTCACTTTTTCAGTACATACTGTACAATTAACATGAACCGAGGTTCTGGCATCGTATTTGAGCAAGTTAAATGTCTGCACGTTCCGCCCTTCGGAGGGGGCGTAAAGCCGTCGGTCCCGTGTCCATGCGATGTTGGGCATGTTAAAAATCCCTACCCTCCTTACAGAAAGACAAGGATTCGGCAAAATTTCCAGGATAGTGAAGTGAAACTGCTCTCTGGCGTCGGTGATGGGCCATAGTCGCGGAAATAGACCGACGTTAAAGATAGAACAACAACAACAACAACTGTTCATGGAAAAGGAAGCTATGCAGGAGGGCATTCTTAGGCGTGAAAATATATTTTTAATATCATTCAATTTATAATTAAAAATTAGTTATAGGAAAAGTCGCTACAAAAATTAATGTAATATTTCATGTAGAAGTAGATCACATAGATATCATAAACATTGGCATTGAAATAATATTACATATTTATCTAAATAATAAACGAGTTGGAATTGCAGAGTACAGTACAAGGAATGCTGACTGATTAGGTTTGCAATTTGTTAATTATGTAAAACATGCAAGGTTATAAATAGTAGTGTTTGTAAATAGTGCACGAGACTTTTAATTAAGATTTCATTATGTAAAGATTTCGGTTTTAAATTCATTTGGTTAAATTAGTTTGTAAGATTTTTTTAATTTATTTAGTTCGTTAACCATGAAAATAGGACCAGTTTTTCCGGAAAAATTTTGGATTTTATTTCGGAAAATTTTTTTACCTTCGAAAATAACAGGGCTATGACAACTATCAAACTCACACTACCTAAGAAAATTTAGATCTCTAGGTTTAAAAAAAGTTCAGGATGCAGCACGTGCGTTATGGTAGTGAATTTTTATTAAATGATTCAAACTTGGATAACTCAATTTTATATAAACTTGGACGATCGAGTTTTGGGGTGTAGTAAGGCCTGTCCCAACGCAACATATCCGCCAAATATCATTAAAATAGCTTTATAATTTTCGAAGAAAACAATTTTTTTCAAAAGAAAACTCAAAATTTGAAACACTCAATTTTCTATAAACTTAGAAAGTTGAGTTTTGGTACCTAGGAAGAGCTTTTCTAAGGCAACATATTCAACAAATTTCATTAACATAGCTTTGTAATTTTCGGAGACAAACTTTTTTTTTTGTAATAAAACTTAAAATTTTCCCGGAAAACCTTGTCCGAATGTCCTGGCTAACAAACTCATCCAAGCCATTATTTTCGGAAAATATTTGCACTTTTTGAAACAACAAAGCTATTTTAGTGAACTATGGTACATTGTTACTACTATATAGGTTATACTGCTAACCAAATGTCCTTCTTTAAAAAAAGACATATTTGCCATTATGTTTTGAGTTATCGATGTGATACATACATACATACATACATACATACATATATATATATATATATATATATATATATATATATATATATATATATATATATATATATATATATATATTGAAACTGAGCGCGGCTATGGGTTCTAGGGGTCCTAGTTCGCGCTCGTTTGAAAAAAAATTCAAAATTCAAGAGTCGGGATCTCCCCATTAGTGATTTTTTTCTAAGAAGAAAATCCACTAAAATCACCAAAAAATCAAAGTTCTCCAAATCATATAAATCTTATATACAATATGCAGTGCTTCATAAAAATAAATATAAACTATACTCTATACATTGATATCAATTACAGGCGCAGAGTGCGAGTTTTTTCTTGTCACATTTTTGTTAATTTTGAAGATAAATCACTATAATTAAAGAAATACAGAAGATACAGGCGCTGAGTTTGTTCTATTTTCTATCTACAAAGGTACTACATATTATCTCTAAGGTTTTATCGAATTCGGATAATTTTCATTTTTTTTTTCAATTTTAGTGAATTTTTATTAAAAAAATTCACTAATCGTATCAATGGTGAGACTTTGCAAAATTTTTTTCAAATGAACGCGAACTATGACCCCTAGAACCCATATCCGGCGTCATTTTCCATTATATATATATATATATATATATATATATATATATATATATATATATATATATATATATATATATATATATATATATATATATATATATATATATATATATATATGTATGTATGTATGTATGTATAGGTATCCAACCGATACCTCAAAAAATAATTAACTGATTTCGATTAAACTCGGCAAGTACCTTTCTTTTATTAATGGCTTGGACGAGTTCGTTTTCCAGGGAAATCGGACAAGGTTTTCTGGGAGAATTTTGAGTTCCCTTTCAAAAAAAAATTTTTCTCCGAAAATTACAGATATTTTAACGAAATTTGGTGGATACGTTTTCCTGTACAAGGCCTTACTACATAACAATATTCAACTTTTGAAGCTTATAGAAAATTGAGTTATTCAAATGTGAAGCATTTAATAAAAATTCACTACCATAACGCAGTTGCTGCGTCCCGAACTTTTTTGTCTTCGATTAAGTTAAAACTTGACCATTTAGTGATCTGAGGGTTGTTAAATATTGGAATGGTATCAGTTCTTTTTTGAGGCTAATGGTTTTTTATGTAGGAGATTGAGAAACATTTTATGACGGCACATTTTGTATCAACGTTTTTGGTCACAAATATCTGGATTTAATATGTGCTGTTTTTCATCTCAAAAAAACTGAATAAGTTGGAATAAAATAATATCAAGCCTGAAAACTGCTTAATGAAATTAGTACAATTACATTTGTAATCCTGACAATTTTTTGAAGTTTTCAGACAAATCGTGATAACTGGAAAACTAGAAGCGATATCAACTTAAGTTTTGTTTTATTTTAAGGTTTAAAGTGTCTGGAAACAAGGAAGCCACTTTTGAGTAATTTGCGCTAACTTTCAGTTCTTTGAGATTTTTTTTGGTATCTAATTTTTATTGACAAAATTTTGGCGTTTCTACAAAATCAAATTTTGAGCTAAATAAATCATAGATATTTCATAATCATATTTTTATTGTCTTTAAATACATAAATATCAGTTCTTTCATTGTTTAAACATATTGTTTGTAAAATGACTCATATCTATATATTATTTTATGAACCGCTTCAATAGCTATGGTCATTACCGGGATAAATAATAAAACAATATACGATACAGTGATTTTAAGCCGTTCGCAAAAACAGAACAAATGTATTCTGCTGTGCCTGAGGCGATAAAATCTAACCAGATGAGAGTAGACAAAAATGTATTTTATTCTGAATCCGTTTTTATTTTTATGAAATAGTTTATGAAGCCTATGTGCCCCTAAAACGTCATAAATTTGTTTGTAATGCTACAGGATGGGTGCTTACCCGGTTCTTAAATATGTGTGCCGGGAGCACTTTTTGGAGCTTAGATTCTCTAGGATAGAACGAACTGTTTGACAAGTCGGTAACTTCCCACTAAAAGCGTGTCTTTCTTCTTGACTAATCGGGTTGTCTGACTAAATGCTACAAGCAGAGGTACTAACGTAGCTGTTTCTGGGGAGGAATGTCGATGGTAGCATTGATAAAAGAGGCAGAGATCTTCAATCTTTGTCTGGGGTCTATCTAATATTTTAGTAAAATGAAAGACAATGACGGTTGAAGTTGAAACTTAAATGTTTGTAGAACACTCTTTTTGCTATATTTTTTCTACGTAACCCGTTGTCGTTACAGGTTCTTTGCCTAAATGTTGTCAATTTTGACGTTTCTAATCGCGACTTTGGGGTTTTATGAGAAAAAAAACCGTCAAATATTATGTAGTTGAATAGGTCCACACGCCATCCATTTCTGTCCCATTTCGAAAATAACTTGATTATAAAAACTTTCTGCAGGTCACGGAAAATAATCTTCAATCTGACAGCGTTGCTCAGGTGAACGTCTATATAAAAATAATTCTAATGGCAGCAAAAAGACTCTACACAAAATAGTTTTGCACTTGTATGTGTTTATAAATGGCGAATTCGAACAACCTCACTACGGTCTAAAAATATGTTATAACAAAATAATATCAAACTCAAAACAAACGAAAAACGATGAAGTTATCAATAAAAGCGGTAATACATGACAATTTGGTGCAAAGACATTAATGAAATGGCAACACCTACCGTTAAACTTAGGTTTTATTTTGGAATTTTCCATGGCAGTCTGAGGCATGAATTTTATCGATCGCACTATATTCTGAAACTTTTTTCCATCATTACCGTAAGCTCAATGGCATGGCATGTTAAATGTAATTTGAAAACATGACACAAAACATATAATGGAATTAGGAACTAAAATGTAAATCTCCCAGCCTACTCTAACCGAATATTCCAAGTAAATAGAACTTTAACTTAATATTGAGAATAAGTACCTGAATAGAAGACTAAAACTCTGTTGTTTTCTATACGTCGTTACGAGGAATTACAGAAGTCTGCAACTAAAGTGTCTTGTTTATATAAATAGTTTCAAACGATATAGCTCTACTGAATTTTAAACATATAGAAGTGTCTAAAGGAGTCAACAGAAACGTGCTTGACAACTCTGTTAGGCACATTATTTGCTCTAATGGCTTCCACACCTAACTTGCCATAATATATGAAGTTGTATTATTCCAGGGCTCGGATTATATGCAATTCGCATATTTTTTGTTTCATATTGTGTGTATTTTGCCTAAATTGCATAGATCCATATATTTTGCATTATTTTCATATTTTACAATTTTTAGGGGTTTCCGTATATAACAAAAGCCAACGGACTAGTAAAATAATTTTAAGAATGTTTAAAAAAATGTTTTAGGTTAAGTATAGTATAAACATTGAGTTATAAATTTTAAACTTGGCGCTTATTAACGCAATTTTTTCTCACCTTTGAATCAAGCAGTAGTTTAATAAATCGGAAACTATCAAGGAAGTGGATGTTTTGACTAATACCCATTGGATCATGTGGAAAAACAATTTGCACCATTTAAATGAATGCAGCGGAATTGGCTGAGAAAAATTATATCACATCCGGCATCTCCGATAACGAGAGACAACGTTTTAAGAGGGCGAAGTGAACAGCATGCTTTTTATTATACATTGTGTTATTAGTTTAAATTATATTAAAAACTTGTAATAAAATCCAGTAAAAGTGTTTAAAAGTACAGTGTATATTCGGCATTGTTGTTGAACATGTGTTTGCAACAAAGAATAACCTCTTGCAGCAAATAAGTGATTGTAAACGATACGTATCTGAACAGATGCCATCACTGACGCTAAGGTATTATTAATACAGTTGAAATATATATCTAATTATCGCAACTTCAAACCGAAACCACTCAAGCTAAAAACACAATTGTCAATAAGAACTTTTACAACGCACCAAATGTCATTTGCGTCTAAAATCTAAATAGTAGTAGGATTTGGTACGTTAAATAGAGTGACTCAAGTAAATCTCCATAGATGTTGTTACACTACCCTCAAAAGAATATTAAATAATCAAATTGCAATCATGTTGGCATCAAAGCCGTTGCTATAGGAACAGGATAGGAGTTTGCAGAAGAGTATAGCGGCAAATTTCAAAGTCAGTTCGAACTGCAAACTTGTTAAAATTAATTAATAAAATTAAATGTAAATGCTAGATTAAATTTTTCATATCGTGGTAAATTTGTTAAAGTATAAAACACTCATTAATAGAAATTCAGTTGTTAAATTGAGATATTTTGTGGTTTCATTTCCTATCAAGGTACATAATTTTGAGAAAACTTTACAGAATATTTAGGTAAAGGGTTTAAGGTAAGAATTTTCACTTGATCCCACTACATCCGTGAAAAATAGAGAGTACATAAAGCCATAGATAAAATTAAGAAGAAAACAAATTAAATAAAAAAGGTACATTTATTCAGTTTAATATTATAATATAAATCTTGTATGTGTGTGTTTTGTTTCTTTGACGTCGGCCTATTTCCGCTACTATGGCCAATCACCGACGCCAGGGAGCAGTTTCACCCCACTATCCTGGAAATTTTGCCGAACCCCTGCCTTTCTGTAAGGAGGGTAGGAATCTTTAACGTGCCCAACATCGCATGGACACGGGACCGACGGCTTTACGCCCCCTCCGAAGGGCGGAACGTGCAGACATTCAACGTGCTCAAATACAATGCCAGAACCTCGGTTGATGTTAATTTTACAGTTTGTACTGAAAAAGTGAAAGGAGTACCCTGGGATCGAACCCAGTACCCTTCAGTTCAGAGGCACACGTTCTTACCCTTGAACCACCGAGGTTCTTGTTATAATTCTTAAAAGTAACAAAAATGTTACTTACATATACATATAGGTGTTCTAAAAGTGTCAGAATTTGAGTTACGAATTAAATAAAATAATATAGTGAATCCTATAATAAATAAATAAATAAATTTAAAGGCGCCCAACTACATATATATATATATATATATATATATATATATATATATATATATATATATATATATATATATATATATATATATATATATATATATATATATATATAATTTGAGATTCATAAGTATAGAACATAATAACCATTACAATACCAGTATACAAATATAGGAATCTAAAAATCTAAAAATATTACACAATAAACACAAAGATAAATAAACAATCAGACAAAACACACTTACAACACATAATAAAGAACAATTAATTTATAAAACATAATAATTTCACAAATTATACTTAAACTACACAATTAAATTATATACAATATACACCCTAAACGTAGTACGCATCCAAAATCATTACAATATATATATATATATATATATATATATATATATATATATATATATATATATATATATATATATATATATATATATATATATATATATATATATATATATATGTGTGTGTGTGTGTGTGTGTGTGTGTGTGTGTGTGTGTGTGTGTGTAAGTGGCTCGGATAAGTTCGTTAGCCAGAAAAATCGACAAATTTTGTGTTTTCTTTCGGAAAAAAATAATATCTCCGAAAATAACAAGATAAGGGCTGCCAAATTTGGTAGTAGTGTTAACGTAATCAAGGGTGAACCATGTGCCAAAATCTAGTTATGTAAGTTTAAAGACAAAAAAGTTATGAGCATTAAAAAATTTCTCAAAATCTCTGTCGCGATTTGAAATGTCCAAACTGGCATCATTTAGGCAAATAATCTTAAACAAATACGGATTATGTAAAGAAAATCTCACAATAAAAGTGTTGCGCAAATCCTGAAGTTTCAGCTTCAACCATCACTGTCCTTCATTTTAATAAAATGTTTCCAGAATTTTCACTTAAAATAGGCCTTTTCTCTGATGCTTTGGCGGTAGTCTTAATTTTAAGTTTATGGTTAAATGGTCTATAATTTTTAGCTAATTCCCGTAAAAAAATTCGTTACCGCGACTTTTGAATTTTAAAAATATTTCTTCAAATTACCGCAAACTCTCCCCCCTAGAATCCATATCCGAATTTATTTTCAGTTTTTATCTGTTTACATATATACCAGTGACGCATTTCTACGATAAAGCTTAATATACTTGTGTCACATGGTGTTCAGTAAGTCTTTGGTGATACCTATAATTTTTCTTTTCGAACACCCTTATACTATTGCATTTCTGCATTTTTTACCGAAATATGAGCATGTTTGTAAGAAAAAAAAAAAAATCGAGGCTCATCGCGTTTTGGTAGCGAATTTCTATTAAATGTTTCAAATTTTAATAACTCAATTTGCTATTAGCCTAAGGTTGGTTGGCTAGGAAACCAGTTTTCTCGGAAACATTTTAAGTTTATTTTCGGAAAACTTTTACTTTTTCAAACAATAAGTTATTTTGATAAAATATGGTACATTGTTTTTACTATATAGGTTATACCGGTAACCAGATTGATGCCTGCTTGCATTAGAGATCTATATTTGCTCTTAAAAACATTTCTATGGAAATTCACTCTATAACGCACTTGCTGCGTCCAGAATTTTTACAAAGCAGCATAATTGACACGGTAGAAAGCCTCTTGACATATCCGTGTATATAACATCGACTTTGCTCTGATCATCAAGGGCTGTAGCAATAATCTGTGCTGTTGAGACTAGATTTGTAAGAGGAGAACGCCCTACAAGGAAACCATGTTGAAATACTGATAATTTGTTCTCTTTGTTGAAGAATGTATACTGGTGTAACCATGGCTCATAGATTTTACAGAAAACACAAGGAATAGCAGCTGCCCGATAATATAAAAACAATTCTATCAGCAGTCTTGAAAACTGAAAGACCACGTGATAACTTTCATTTATCTATATAAGGTATAAGGTTAAAAATTTTCTTAAGCGGAACTAGAACTAACACCAGGAAGATTGGTTGAAAAGTTATATATATATATATTATTCAATTGAGAAAAATAGGTTCACAATTTATTTGGGTTAACTTTAAGGTCCTGTCCAAATCTTCATTATATAGTTATGATGACGCTGACCTTACCTGGCCTAAATACCATTCTTTGAGCTGTAGAGCTTAAAATTTATCTGAATATTAGCGTTACCA
Source organism: Tillus elongatus (assembly GCA_964006375.1). Lineage (NCBI taxonomy): Eukaryota > Metazoa > Arthropoda > Insecta > Coleoptera > Cleridae > Tillus > Tillus elongatus. The sequence continues at coordinate 136,662,834 of OZ023267.1, read as the reverse complement.
GGCCTTTTGAATATACGCCAATATTTTTAATTTTTTTAATGTTAAGTTTTGTTTCATTAAAAAAACAGACAGAAAAGCCATCTACAGCTCCAGTAGTTGTCTTGGAAACAAACATATTAAATCTCTTGTAAAGCTTCGATCAAAGGCATTCTTGTAAGAATTTGGCGTCTGTAAAATCATCAAAACATTCCATGGCACGTCTGTTACATGGAAATAAGCAAGAAAGTTACACTCAGCAAAGTTTTAAGCTAAATTCCCTGTATTTCTACCAGATGATAAAATTCTATAAACATCAGTTTCAGCATAAATATATAAATCATGTTGCATATATTGCATATCTTTTAAATTATTTCGTTTTCTATTGTATACTAAGTACATTTTAATACGCCCTCGTATCTGTATATGCTGTAAAGCGCTAGTTTAAAACTAATAAAGTTCTTGAAATCTCTTGACAACGCGTCAAATTGCAAATACGAGTACATTTATCTTCTTTGATTTATCGACTTATTGGAAAAGACAACTTTATTAACGAAATTAGCTACCATAATTCTCTTGCTGCGTCAGTACTTTATAGACTGTGCTTTCTACAAATAAAAATAAATAACTTAATTAATAATTGACTCTCCGATTAACTAAAGTTCTAAAGTCAGAAAACCTACATTACAGAAAGAACCATTAATCATCAGACATGAGACAGACGAACGTTATCAATAATAACATTCCTTCTTTTTCTGTTTGGCTTTTTAAAGCTTTTCACACAATTTAACTCCGCGACCATCATTTCTGAACCGCCGAGCTAAAACTTGTCGAGTGTGAAACACGTTAACACCAGCAGAATTGATATTTATTACAGGTCCAGTCGTCCTTAGTTTTACACTGAAATGATCTCTGCGTTCACCGGGCGCCAACTGCTTGAGTTTAAGCGCCAGTCTGTTGACTGTTGCTACAATGAGGAAGTTGCATATAATTTACTTTTGATGAAAAAACGTATTTAAAGTACAGCAAAATACTCTAAAAATATATATCTACAAGTAAACCCCCCTTAAAGTGAACCACTAATTAGTAATTAATTATTGAAATATCGAATATAATTCAAAAAGACAGGGTGAGCGAAAACACGATCTGATTGGTGAAGAGGTTTGTGACGTCACGGTCCGGTACATCTGCGTGATACACGGGCATCGCCATTTAACCTTGTCTTGTTTTCATTTGTGTTTGTATCGAATTCTGAGCAGTTTTATCATAATTTTAAGTAGTTTTGGTATTTAGTGTATAATATAGGTTCAAAGGTAGTAAGTTGTGTTTAATATAGTTTAGTGCGTGACTGTGTGATGGCTTCAGCAGATTCAGAATCACAATACGAGAATGCGAAAGACATAACAGTGCCTGGATATAAATATTGCAAGTGCTGTATAGTGCCTAAATGTACTTCTACAACAATAACTACCCCCAACAAATTATTCTTTAATGTACGTAAGGATGAGAAAATCAAGAAGAAATGGTGTTTAGCTATAAAGAGGGACCTGAAAATTCCAGTTAGTCTAAAATCTACTTTGCACATCTGTGAAGATGATCATACAATACAAACATCACCGTCTCGTTTTACCTCCACCCAGGCGACAGCATTGTCTCCATAACTTTCACGAGCAGATCTACAACAAATATATATTTTTCTTGTATATTATTTGAATGGAGAAAATTTTGAGGTTATGCTTTTATTTACATTATATTTTATAATAAATTACTACATAACATCCAACAAAGATATTTACAGGATAAAATAAGGTTCATATCAAACACATACCTCCCAGCTTTTACTCCTTTTAGCTCCGCACCCATGAAATTCGGGTTGTTTCCTAAAAACGCAAACATTGCTAGTACATCAATTTTTGGTAAATTATCAGATGGTCCTTGGAACTTCTGTAGCCATACTAATAAGAGTTACAGTTTTTAAAATAATTAATACGGGTATATAGATATTAACAATAATATAAGTTAATAACAATAACTATCCGGCACATGTAAGTCGCTTAAACGCTAATGGTGAGATGAGGATCTATGCGTGAGTAAGCGAGACTCGTTTTGGCCGATACCGGATCGTGACGTCACAGTAGGCCGTCTTTGTTTACGGCTGCGTTTTGGCGAGAGACAATTATTTTGATTATCTATATTTTTTTACAGGAAAACTGTTAGTAAAATATATTTTTTTATAGCAATTGATTTTATACAATGTGGGGAATTGAATAAGAGGAGAATAAAAAAGTGTGCAAATTCCTCATTCGCACCGTTATAAAAAAATTAAAGGTCTCTTATCAGAAATTAATAAATTGTACCAAAAAACTATCTACCGAACTAAAATCAATTAATGCTATTTCAAAATTCAGACAGACAAGTGATCAAGATATTAAAAATATATCAATACATCATAGTGGAAGTCTAATCAATGCAGCTAGAAAGGTTGTTGACATTTTTAATCAATTTTTTATCAAGAAACCTAATGAAATAATGCATAATATACAGAAAAACTGGCCTTACAAAAATATTATCAAAGAGAAGATACCTAACAGTGCTTCTAAATTTTGATGAAACAGCGGTGCTTAAAATAATAAAGGATAAAATAAAAAATTGGGGACGCAGCAAGTGCGTTATAGTAGCGAATTTTCATAAGTATTGTACACTATTTTTATACAGCATATTAGTAAAATTAATACTTTAATTCATTGATTGTTGTTGCCCTTACTTGGTGAAACTGGTCCATGCTACATAGAGACTGGGAGACTACTTCTCTGGCTTCACAACAGTGAAACCAAAGAAGTAGTTTCCCAGTCTGTATGCAGTTAATACTTTAAACTTACACAGACTTTGAAGATCGATTTTAGAGGTCCTAGTACGCGCACATTTGAAGAATTCTTTCGAAAGTGTTACCATCGATATCTCTCTCTTATCAAAAAAAATAATCTTGCGTTCTAACTCCTTTTTAGAAAAATGCCCAAAACTTGTTTTTCTAACTTTAAAATAAACTTGTATTACAAATTTCATTAAAGTTATACAGAAGATTTCCAGAAGGAAATTCAATTCATATTTAGAAAAGTAAAGTATCTGCCAAATTAAACGTAGCCGTTATTTTTTCTTACTAATCACCAGTATGATTTCGTTTTAGTCAACCTAATCAAACCGGTTTTTTTCAATATCAACAATAACAAAATTATAATTTCAGATTCATAGGTGACAAACTTATTTAGGCGTTTTAAACAAAAATGAGATCTTGTTCAAAACGTATGAAATCTGTGCACTATTGTTTCTCCAAATGTTAAAATAAAACATAAAGAAAACATACATTCATCGAGCTGGATTTGATCGCGTAACCTTCTGCTTAGGAGGCAAGCGCGAAGCCCCCTGCGACATCTAGGCACGTGTCAACTAACGTCTTATTTGCGTGATACTTTAGATCGGCTTCATGCCCGGTATATTATATTCAAAGTATACGTAACAATTATTAATTGCAGAATTAGTAAAACTACCATTGAAACGCATCCCACGACTGTTTCGGTCTTATATGACGTCTTATGTTTAAGTTTAAAGATAAAAGAAACTATTTTGGAATCATTTTTATAGAGACTTTGCTTGATTTTGTTTATATTTCTGCTATATTATGCGACAGCATAATATATAAATGCTGCGGTAAAACTGTATTTGGGGCTGTTAATAAAACTACAAGTATATTGAATTTTAATAATTGATTGAATGCCCTAGTTAAATAACAAGCAGTTGACAAAATTCTTAATTTAATGTCGTCTGTCATTTTCCATAATTGTGGCCAAGATTTCACGATTGGTGGTTCGGGTAGTATGTTTTCTGCCTGGTATATATTTAGTTTGGTTACCGTTGATGTATGGTTTATAGCTGTTGTATAAATTATTCTAGGTGTGGCAATTAACTACTCTGTATCTCAGGCATTTGACTTTAAACACTAAGTCGTTTCAAGGCATGTCCTTGGGATATTATTTTTTATTTGGAAAAAACTCTAAACGTTGTGTACCAAATTACTTAAAATTCACAACACAGGTTTATTTGCACTATTTCTACCCACATCTAAAGTCTCATTCCAATTACTCTGATACAAAAATATAGCGTTTTCAAAAAGTTTTCCCCAATTTTTACCGGAAAAACTGGAACATAATGGCTGATTAACAAACTCGGCCTAGGTTTTCGCCCAAGCAAGATTTTTGCCAAGTTTGATTTAAATCAGTTTAGTATTTTTTGAGTTATCGCTCGGATATATACACATATACACACACACACACACACACACATATATATATATATATATATATATATATATATATATATATATATATATATATATATATTATATACATACATATTTATATATATGAACATATAAAAATTTTAACGAACCTTGGTTTTGGGTTCGGGTTCTAGGGACCCAAATTCGCGCTCATCTAAAGAAATTTATTGAAAAGGTTTTTATCGTGACCTCTCTATTGACGATTTTTTTTGTTTAATGAAAATTCGCTAAAACTGCATATCATAAAAATGACTGGTACTCACAATCCACTAGTTGCCGAAGTACTTTCGAGAGACAGGTTTGATTATATCATGAGTGTGCAGATAATGCTAATTTAGACAATAGTGACAAATTTGCGAAAGTCCGTCCCCTGTTCAGTGCATTGAATACAAATTTTCTCAAGTATGCTAAACTTGAATACACTCACAGTGTAGATGAGGCCATGGTACCATATTTTGGGCATCATGGCTGTAAACAATTCATCAAGTGGAAACCTATAAGATGGGGCTACAAACTCTGGGTTGGTTGCACTACTAAAGGATATGTGAACTGGTCTGAGTCATACCAAGTAGCATCAACACATATATCACCTCCGATGTCGGTGCAGGTGCGGGTGTGGTACTAACGTATGTTGATGCTTTAAGATCTAAATGGAATGAAGAAAGGTTCCAGTTGTTCTTCGAAAACTATTTCACAAATTTTCCCCTTTTTGAACTATTGGCAGAAAGACAATGGACAGGTAGTGTAAGAAGTAACAGAATACCAACATAACCCCTTCAAAGGTAGCTATCACCATAATATTGAAGGTGACAAAAACCTCACAATTCTAACTTGGCATGATAACAACATAGTGCCTTTTTGTTCTAATCGAACTGGAGTTAACCCAAATACGTATGGTCAAAAGATACTCCCTAAAAGAGAAAAAGGCCATATTAGTTCCACAGCCTCATATGATCTAAACTCTACAACCAAAGCATGCGAGGGGTGGATAGATGTGATCAAAATATCAGCCTATACAGAACAGGTATTAGTGGCAAGAAATTGTATTTTTGTTCATTCACCCAATGTATTGACATAGCAATTCAATATACATGGCAATTACATCGAAACAACAAAGGAACTTTGGACCACTTGGCATTTCGCAGACGTATTGCCACTTCCATATTACAGAGCAATGCTAGAAGTAAAATTTCATCGGTCGGAAGACCCAGTCAAAGAGAAAATATTGATTCTCGAGTTGACGGGTTGCATCACTTTTTTTGTTATTTTTTATTTTATTTCAACAACACACCACGAGAGCTTACAGCCTAAATACTATCTTACCGTGGGTGTCGACAAGGGGGAAAGAGGCAACTTGTTAATTATGGACTTGAAGATTTGGAGGTTCGGAGGAGAAGGAAAAACATGTGCCGGCAAGGAATTCTACAACTTGGAAGTCCTCAGGACAAAAGAGCGGGTATAACAAGATGTTCTATGTCTAGTGACCTGGAGAGTAAAAGAGTGCATTCGCTCTGTTCCCCTGGTAGCTCTGTTGGGGGCAGCAGGTGGAGGAACTATGGAAGAAAGCTCCTCTGAGCAGTGCCCGTGCAGATATCTATAAAATAGAGAGAGGGGTCATCAACGGCACGTCAGTGGACAAGGGATGGCAGTCTTTGGGTGAGGATAGGGTGACCGATGAGACGCATAGCTCTCTTCTGAATGGAATTCAGGATAGCGAGTGTAGAAGCGGCAGCGGCATCCAAGATGTGGGAGCACTATTTGAGGTTTGGCCTTATTTGAGAAGTCTATAAGGAATAAAGATTAGCTGGTGAAAAGTATTTGCGAGCCCGGAAGAGGAAACCTAATTTCTTCGCAGGCGCTTCTGAAATTGATGTGACATGTTGGTGCCAATTGAGATTTCGATCCACAGAAATGCCAACAAGTGAAAAGGACTCATTACTGCGAATAACTTAATTGTTCAATGTGATGGGTCTAGGGCTGGTGTATCTCTTATCAGATAGAAAGCAAGACTGAGATTTGGTGGAGTTGAATTGTACAAGATTTCTACTTCCCCAGTCTAATATTTTTTGGAGATCCACACAGACAGAAGCCTCCATGAGTCTGCGATCTTCATCTAATTGGGCTAAAGGGACAGGCTTAGAATATTGTATATTTGAGTGGAGGGTGCTGTCCTCCGCGTAACTGTGAACTGGGTTGGATGTGCTAGAGAGGACGCCATTGATGTGGAAAAGAAACAAAGTAGGGGCTAAAGCTGAAACTTGAGGGACCCCTGCATTAATTGGATACAGTTTAGAGGAATGGCCATCCATGAGAACAAAACTGCTCCGTGTGGAGGGGAAATTTGCTGTCCAGGTACAGAGTTTTGGTAGTAGGCTATAGGCTGGAAGTTTATTGAGCAGCGCTGCGTGCCAGACCTGATCGAATGCTTTGGACATGTCTAAAGCGACAATCTAGGATTCACTGTGTAGTTTCATAGACTTGTTTCAAGCATGGGTGACAAAGAAAATGAGGTCGGCAGTTGATCTGCGCTGACGGATTCCATACAGCCTTTCGTGAATTAGACTGTGTCTAACTATCAGAGGGGTCAAGATGAGAGAAGCAGACAGACGCCCATGCAAATGAGGAAAAGTAATCCCGCATTTTGTCCCAGTTCGCGGAGTTGTAGTGCCAAACGATACGTGGATGTGATGACTGTGTGATCTCGGGTTGCATTGCGCAGGAAGCAGTGACCATACCGTGGTCTAAATGACCAACAGGGCGGTGACTGATGTCTTATAGCATTCAGGTTTTGTAGTAAGAAGGAGATCGAAGGGAATTGAGCTGTATGTTAGGATGCAAGGAAAGTAAGTAGGTTGCTGAACCATATTGGCTAAAGAATTGCTGACTGCAAAGGCTGCTGCTCTCCCTTGTAAATCGGTTTTTGGAGATCGTAGCCATTCCTTATTATGGACATTGAAGTCACCAAGAATAGTGACCTTGGAGGAAGGATATTTAGAAATCAGATGGTCGGTTTTTTCAGAAAGGTAGTCGAAGAGATGGACAAAATTGTTGTCACAAGGTGACCGGTAAATGCAACAGATGAATTTAGTTGCAGCCCTCAGAGAGAGTTTCATCCAAAGTATGTCTTTTCTTCCATTTTCCAAATTGTGGAGTCTGGTGCAGGGTAGATTGCTACGGACGTATGCGCCCACGCCTCCATGTAATCTAAAGGAAGCACGGAGCTCATACCCTGAGAAACTACATCATTCCACAAGATAGGCAGACAAGGTGCCGTCATTGTCATATAAAAACAACGACAAAAATGTAACGTTGGGATTCATGTGAAGTGTTTTGTGGAATATCATACAAACACCAGTAGTGCAAAATCCTTACGTCATATATATATATATATATATATATATATATATATATATATATATATATATATATATATATATATATATATATATAGGACCCCATTCTTTTTGCTCAGAAGATAATTTTTTGTTTGTTCGTTCTCTATAAATGTTTATTTAGTTACTACATAATATATTATAAGCAGCAATTTGTGTTTTTAGTGAATTTTTATTCTAAAAAATCGATGGTGAGACTTTGGAAAAGATTTAGGACCTCCAAAATCGATATATATATATATATATATATATATATATATATATATATATATATATATATATATATATATTCAAAAAATAATTAACCGATTTCGATTAACCTTAGCAGGTGCATGTCTTTTATTAATGGCTTGGATGATTTCGTTAGTCAGAAAAATCGGACAAGGTTTTCCGGGAAAACTTTGAGTTTTCTTTCCGAAAAAAATTTTTTCTCCTAAAATTACAGAGCTATTTTAATTAAATTCAGTGGATATGTTGCCTTCAGAAGTACCTTACTAAGTGCCAACATTCAACTTTCTAAGTTTATAGAAAATTGAGTTTTTCAAATTTTGAGTTTTCTTTCGAAAAAAAAAATTTAAGTTATTTCAATGCTATTTGGCGAATATGTTGCCTTGGGAAAGGTTTTACCACATACCAAAATTCAGCTTTCTACGTTTATCGAAAATTGAGTTATCCAAGCTCGAAGCATTCAATAAAAATTCACTACCATAACGCACTTGCTGCGTCCAGAACTTTTTTTCAGTTATTTAATACTTCAGGGGTAAGTGGGTTAAGCTGTATCGTTTCCCAATTAAAAATAAAAATAATTTCCGTTAACTTAACGCATGGTCCTTTAAATGACTTAAATAGTTAAGCTTGAAGCTGTTATGTGTGTGCAATGTACAATTCGGTAACGCGCGAATGCAACATCTCTTTGATCGCGTCTTAGTCATATAAGACTTCAATATTCCAGAAACGCTGTTAATTATGAGGACCATTTTAGCGAATTAATGCCCTCCATACAGGCCTTAATTAACAATATAGCTGCAATCAATAATCACGTGAACATTAAAAGATCCGTGCTGTGAATAAATTAATCACACAATTCACCTTCCAATTAAACTAAACGATTTTATTATGTCTCTCTGGTTGATATAATACACGGCCAATTAAGTCCGGCGGTTATTGTCTTCATAAACACTGCCACAGAATACACTAGCATGCGCTCCGGCTTTAACTAGTGCCGGGACTTGATTACATTTAGAACTTTCTGTCTTGAGCGCTCTTTCGTTAATTAACTGTGCTGCACACCTGTCCTCATTCAATTTGAGTATACTTGTTGCCTGGCTCTACTTTATGCAAAAATGTTGATTATTAACGTATATTCGATAGTCCCATACCTGAATTATCTGGCGTGCCACTTCTGATGGTACTGTGTACTTTCAACTAATTCAAGGGAGTTAAATACCATTTTGATGGGCAAGGGCACTTGATATTGATTGCGCTTCATGCAAGGGTGTTCTTAATTTATAAGGTAGATTCAATACATACCTGAAATAAATTAATCCCACTTCTGAAAAAGTTTTAGAGTTTCTAAACGGAGAGATGGCTATTTTAGCGTTCGTTCTCGGCAAAATTTTCTCCAGAATCGAGTAATTCGCAGTTGAAACAGTCTGTTTTATCTAGTTATGAGCGCACTATCTACGAATATTTTTTTTTCATTTCAACAACACACCACGAGGGCTTACAGCCTAAAAACTATCGTACCGTGGGTGTCGACAAGGAGGAAAGAGGCAACTTGTTAATTCTGGACTTGAAGGTTTGGAGGTTTGGGGGAGAAGGAAAAACATGTGCCGGCAAGAAAAGAGCGGGCATAACAAGATGTTCTATGTCTGGTGACCGGGACAATAAAAGGGTGCATTTGCTCTGTTCCCCTGGTAGATCTGTTGGGGGCAGCAGGTGGAGGAACTATGGAAGAAAGCTCCTCTAAGCAGTGCCCGTGCAGATATTTATATAAGAGGGAGAGGTCACCAACGGCACGTCGGTGGGCAAGGGATGGCAGCTTTTGGGTGAGGATAGGGTCGCCGATGACACGTATAGCTCTCTTCTGAATGGAGTCCAGGATAGCGAGTGTAGAAGCGGCAGCAGTACCCCAGATGTGGGAGCAGTATTCGAGGCATGATTTTATTTGTGAAGTATATAAGGTATAGAAATTAGCTGGTGAAAAGTATTTGCGGGCCCGGAAGAGGAAACCCAATTTCTTAGCAGCCGCTTCTGCAATTGATGTGACATGTTGGTGCCAATTGAGATTTCGATCCACATAAATGCCAACAAGTGAAGAGGACTCATTACTTTGAATAACTTGGTTGTTTATTGTGATGGGTTTAGGGCTGGTGTATCTCTTATGAGAAAGAAAGCAAGACTGTGATTTGGTGGGGTTGAATTGTACAAGATTTTTACTTCCCCAGTCGAATATTTTTTGAAGGTCCACGGAGACAGAACCCTTCATGAGTCTGCGATCCTCATCTAATTGGGCTAAAGAGACAGGCTTAGAATATTGTATATTTGAGTGGAGGGTGCTGTCGTCCGCGTAACTGTGAACTGTGTTGGATGTGCTAAAGAGGAGGTCATTGATGTGGAGAAGAAACAAATTAGGGGCTAAAGCTGAACCTTGAGGAACTCCTGCATTAATTGGATACAGTTTAGAGGAATGGCCATCCACGACAACAGAAATGCTCCGGTTGGAGAGGAAATTTGCTGTCCACGTACAGAGTTTTGGTGGTACGCCATAGGCCGCTAGTTTATTAAGCAGCGCTGCGTGCCAGACCTGGTCGAATGCTTTGGATATGTCTAGAGCGACAATCTGGGACTCACCGTGTAGTTCCATAGACTTGTTCCAAGGATGGGTGACAAATACCTTTAAAAGGCAACAGGACTTGTTTTAAGTTTAGCCATAGCTTAATTACTTTCTGATTAATGAAATTTTAAATTGTAAAGAGAGTGCACGACTAGTCAACGGAGAGTTGACACTAAATGCATAATTTAAAGAAAAATGTGGGGTCATTAGCCGTCAATGATACAAGTAGAAATCAAGACTTAGTTATAGTTATTTATTTATCAAAAGTGAATTAGTTATTAATATAGTGCAAAATATTGTATATATTAAAAATGATATTTACTGATAAGACAGGAAATTATGTAATAGAAAATAATGTATATGAAATTTTAAAGAAAATGGTTTTCAACAGTTATCAATTACTTTGAAGTGAAATGAGTCAAAGCAATGAACCAAGTACTTAACTTTCGCTGCTGCGATTTTATTCCAGCGGAGGTGCAAAGGTTTTCGGCTTCTCAGGGCAGGCAGGACCTCTCAAGAACACACATTGGAGGTACTCAAGGCTGTCCAGACCATTACCACCTTTGCACAAAGTTCTGCTGGGTTAGCCTCAGCTTGTGCATGACTCTGTCTGCATTTCTCTTCGTTGGGATGGTGTAGAGGGATACTTTGAATCCCGAATGAGGCCCCCTTAATAACGGTGTGAGTTGCAACTTCCTTTAGAGATGGTGTCGAGTGACTGTTTGGAATGGAGCCCCTCTAATTCTAATGAGCTCCAATCAACCCTGGCAAGTTGAGAGTACAGACCGTGGAAGTTTGCCTTCCCAAAGTTATAAACTTTTGAACTGCAATCGAATCCATGAAACTGGTTGCCCGACTGCTCAGTAATTACACTCACAGCAAGAGCAGCGAGGTGGCTGTCCTCTGTCAACAGAGGACCACCCTCATGACATACATCACACTCCACATTTCCTATCACCATGTCTATTATCCTACCATTAATGTTTCTAACAGTGTTAAACTGACAACAATCTAGAAAATTGCAAAAATCACTAAACTCTCGGTATATTGAGCAAAATGAGTTCAAACCAATACAATTTATATAATGTGACATATTAAAATCACCTAGAATTATAAATTGACCATCCAATAATCTACTGATACTTAGAAGGCTTTCAAAAATATTTACATAATTATCTACGCATAAGGCAGGGTAAAAATATAAGCATAAAACGTACAAGTTTGAATTGTTAAAATTATTCTTACAACATGCAGCTTCGACCCCCATGTAACTATCGGTCAAAATCGAAAAGATTATAAAAGAAAACTCTTTGATTGTAAAAGTGTATTCCTTAAGTACTCAAATCCTGAATAGCTGTGAGTTTGCTGGAATCCCGATTCTGCATTTTCTGAGTCAACGATCAATAAATAAAGTTTAGTGTTTGTAAAGTGTCAAGTAATATCCTGTGTTTGAATAAATCATAATTTTATTACTTTATGTAACCAGAAAATTAAGCAATCAACGTTGAAAATAGCCAGCCACCGCAAAAACCACTTATAATACCAAACTTGAATTAAAGATTACATTAGAGCTACAGTTACTTCTAAGGCTCAAACAATTTAAAGCCTCAGCCTACTTTAATTAGTATGCGTAGAAAGCGAAAGCTTAAATTAATTAGCGCAAAACTGGAAATCGCAGACAAAATATTCAGGCATTGAAAATTTAGATGCGGGGTCTGTATAGACCTAGCAATATATTGCAATTACAAATATAAACGTAAAGACATCTACGACTGTTTCTGGTTAGGTTGTTACTTTAAATTCTCGTAATACCTCTAAATACGTCCGCGGCTTTTCCTTGGGGAAACTTTTACAATTACGAAACAGAGATTTATTTATTTCAATTACATACACAAAAATACGCTGATATGGAGGGTTTTCCCCTGGGTAATTCTAAATAAATAATAAATATGTGGTTTCATACGAAATTTTTTATGATCCAGGTACCTACGTATATTAGCAAAAACTCGGGACGCAGCAAGTGCGTTATGGTAGTGAATTTTTATTAAATGTTTCAAATTTGGCTAACTCAATTTTCTATAAACTTAGAAATTTTAATTCAGGTATGTGGTAAGGTCTCTCCTAGGGCAAGATATACACTAAATTTCATTAACATAACTTTGTAATTTTCGGAGAAAAAATGTTTTTCGGAGGAAAATTTAAATTTTAATAACTCAATTTTTTATAAACTTAGAAATTTGAATGCTGGTACGTAGTAAAGTCTCTCCCAAGGCAACATATATAGTAAATTTTATTAAAACAGCTTTGTTATTTTTTTTTGAAAAGAAACTGAACATTTTCTAGGAAAACCCCGTCCGATTTTCCTGGCTAACAAACCCATCCAAGCCATTATTAAAAGAAAGGCACCTGCCAAGTTTCATTGAAATCGGTAAATTATTTTTTGAGTTATCAGACGGATATATATATATATATATATATATATATATATATATATATATATATATATATATATATATATATATATATATATATATATATACATATAAAAATTGAAACTGACCACGGATATGGGTTCTAGGGGTCCTAGTTCGCGCTCATTTGAAAAAATTTTTGCAAAGTCTCACCATCGATACCTCTCTTTTAGTGAATTTTTTTAAATAAAAATTTACTAACAGAAAGGGTTTCGGTCATTTAGCGAATCTTCATAGAAAAGATTCGCTACTTAGTAGTTTGCAAGTTTTGAATTTAAGACGAACTAAAAGGCCAGATCCAAGGTCTGCTTATATATATATATATATATATATATATATATATATATATATATATATATATATATATATATATATATATATATATTGTTACGTTCTACGGTGTTCTGGATTTGTTGACTAACAAAACACAGCTTTTCAAACTACTATTTATTATAACCAACTATTTCCCAACACCATAAGCACATTAACTAAAATATTTCTCTCTATTACTAAATGTCCAAAGAACTATATTCCACTATCCGCCTTCTATGATCGCTTCTTATACACCAACACTTACTGCTGACTCGCTTAATACTCTATGATCGCTTGCTCCGCACCACACTAATTCAATACTGAACTAACTTACTCTGTGTACCGCTCGCCTATTTATACCCATAGTGATTCTAGACCTTCTACACTGTTCTACACCTGTCACTTCTGGTCCCTTCTAGAAATATCATTCCAGAGTGTTCCTGTTACCAACACACTACAACTGACCATAGAAGTAACAAAGTCCATAAACGTAATTCTCATAGACAAATGTGACACTGTCCCCCCTCTTATATTCGATCGTCCCGGTCGAATTCTGACATTTCTTGGTATGGCGTAAGTCTGTGTATATGGACCACCTCCATCTTGCTCTTCGGGCTCCTCTGAATGCGATAGACAACGTCATTGATCCTTTTGACCGCCTTATAAGGACCTTCCCATAAAATCTGTAGTTTCGGTGACCGTCCCTTGCGTCGTACTGAATTGTGGAACCACACCCGATCTTCTTCTTTAAAACCAGCTGAATTAGCTCGCACGTCATAACGGGTCTTCATGCGGTCGATTTCTATTCGTATATGCATTCCGACAGCAAAGTTTATGGTTTTCCTTCTCGTCAATATGTCGGAGCTTTCTTCAAGCGAAGTTCTTACGTGGTGCTGGCTCTTCCGTGTAGTTGTTCTCGTTCAGGTGTTTCTGCTTGCAAAAATATCTCGGCGGGCCCTATTCACCCTGTCGGCATCGGCTCTGTTCCAACAAATGTGTTCACTGGCCTTTTTCTGGATTGGCTTCACATTTACATGGTCTTTACACCCTTCGTCTTGTACTTCTCTCATAATTTCTTCTCCACTTGCTTCTGGCTGAGTAACTGGGTCGTCTCTTCCTCTCACAGCTCTATTCACTGGAATGGCACTTTCACGGTAGGCGTTGCTATTTTCCTCTATGGTGATTTTCCGCACTACCAGGTTACTGCCAGGCGACATTATTATTTCTTCACCGCCGATAGTCAGGATGTTAGTGCCAAGATCAAGTTTAGCGCACTGACCCTGAAGTATGTCCAAGCCAATTATAATCGGGTCTGATATAGCGTCGACTTTAGCTCTCTGCTTTGCCTTCCATGTCCCAATTTGCAGCTAAGTTGCACACCTGAGAAGTTATAAGCCAAAATCAAAGTGGTGCTTCAAATTTCGAAAAAAATAAATACCTGCGTAATACGTTAACTTAGAAAAATCAAATTTGGTACACATTCTGATTATACCAAGATCGATGATAAATAGAGTTCTATTGGGGCATCTGAAAGGAGTGAATAGGTTGAACCCCACTTTAAATGTCTATAAGTTTTATTTTAAGTTCGCTAATACGTGCCCCTGCTCTGTGTGAGTTATTATGCGAAACACCCTTTATATCTTTAAAAAACATTGTTCCCATGAGGACATGTATGAGCATTTGGAGAGGATTCATTGAATTGTTCGTAGGGCATTTTCAGTACATACTGAGAGCTCATAAGAATATTATAAATAACATTCTAAGAACCTTATTAGTATGACAGAATCTGTCCCATGGTCATGTTCATAGAGTGTTCTATGAACATATTGTGTCCTGTAAGAATATTCTGAGGATGTTTCAATATTCTTTCGAAACATTCCTGGTATATTCTCAGAACGTGTCTGTGCTGTCTGGGGATATATAAAATATCTGGCCGCAGCAAGTGCGTTATGGTAGTGAATTTTCATAAAAATATATTTTAATAGCAAATATGTGTGTTTTTTAAGACAGCAGGCATCAAATTTGGTTACCAGTATAACCTATATAGTAAAAACAATATGCCATGTTTCATCAAAATAACTTTATTGTTTGAAAATGTACAAAAATTTCCGAAAGTGAACTTAAAGTGTTCCCGAAGAAACTCGTTTCTTGGTCAACCTTATAGGTTAATAGAAAATTGAGCTATTCAAATATAAAGCATTTGATCAAAATTCGCTACCATAACGCACTTACTGCGTCCAGAATTTCTTTTTTTTTACAAACATGTATTATATTTCGATAGAAAATGCAAAAATGCAATAACATAAGGCGTGTTTGATTAAAAAAAAAGAAAATTTGTATCACCAACGACTTATGGGCCACCCTGTGATTGTAGAAATGATTTTTAAGATGTAGCTCAAGACATCCCATAATTAATATATACAAATTTTTTTCATATCTTGAATAATAACAGATATTTTGAGCTTTATTGTTTTTTTTTAAGGAAAATTCTACAAAAATTATATACCATTAAACGATAAACTCTATAGCTAAGGCTACTACCAAGCATCAGAGAAAGGGTCTATTTGAAATGAATTTTCTGGAAATATTTTATTAAAATGAAGGACAATGACGGTTGAAACTAAGACTTCAGGGTTTATAAAACATTCTTCTTGAGACATTTTATTTCCATAGTCCGTATTAGATTCAAGTTATTTGCCTAAATGTTGCCAATTTTGACGTTTTAAATCACAACTTTGACGTTTTGTGGAAAACCACAATTTATTTTTCTTCAAATGCCTATAACTTTTGACCTGCAGAGCTAAATTTTGGTAGGTAACTTACCTATAAGGATGTAAACCCGCGTACCAAATTTGGTTGCCCTTACTTTGTTAATTCCGGAGATATGTTTTTTTTCTAGAAAAACCTGGGCCGATTTTCCTGGCTAACGAACTTATCCAAGCCATTTACAAAAGGAAGGTATTCACCAAACTTAATCAAAATCGGCCCATTATTTTTTGAATTATCGGTGTGATACACACACACACACACACACACACACACACACACACACAAATATATATATATATATATATATATATATATATATATATATATATATATATATATATATATATATATATAAACATATAAAAATTGAAACTGACTCCGGATATGTGTTCTGAGTGGCCTAATAAGCGTTCATTTGAAGAAATTTTTACAAAATTTAGTGAATTTTTTTTTAAAGAAAATTCACTAAAATTTGATAGGGAGATAATTGTATTTTAAGAAGTAAATTCTGTTGATAGTTAGGCCAAATTATGATGTTCGAATCAGTTTTCAAGACAGTATGGCTGACAACTTTTGAAATAAAGACCCTTGCAATGTATTTTCTTTATCTTAAAGAAAGAACACCAAGGCATTTAAATTAGTTGAAAACGATTTAACGAAGACTAATAAAAATTATACAATTTAAATACGTTTACATTTTGCTGCTGAAAACTTTGCATAAATTCGTAAAAATACTTTTTATGTAGTAATAAAAATATTATGTAATGCTAAAAATATATACTTTACTTTGTGCTAAAAAATAACGCAATAAAAATCTCATCTTCCCGAGAAACGTAGTATAAACGTGGCACTCATTTTTCTCAGAAATGTTTCTACTCCATAACGTAGCAACAAAACCTGTTATGATAATTTTCACCCTACATTTGATGAAAAAGTTTTCAGTATGTGATTGTATATTTCCATTACGTAAGAAAACGGTGGAGTTTTCAGTCCCTTTTCAGAACTCCATGGACTTGATAGTAATATTTTCTGTTAAAATATTCACTATGAGATGAATAAGGTCATATCGCTAAGTGAATAAAGCAAAGACTACATTGGATGACATGAGAATGAAAGAACGAGAGTGAGTGGAAGTATTGGCGAAAAAGAATTATTCTTGGAAAGCGAAAATTTCAAGAAAATTTGTACTGAAAGTTCCACAAATTTGACACCTAATAAGGCACAGTTCAAGAGTGCGTTTAAATTCAATATCTCCCATATTATTCAAAAATAAAAACAATTGTAACAAAAGTGGAAGATACTACCGTTAGTTACAAACTAAAATAATCTTTGCATATACAGGTGTTCCATAAGTTAGCTACAACCCAAACTTAACTTTTTTTAACTGGGATATCCCGTATATGGTTTCATTTTTGTTTTACTCTGGTTTTTCCAATCCATCCAGTGTACAGTTGTTGCGATCTATACAGAGTCGTTCAAAAGTTATGGCAACTTTTCTAAAACATCAGAGGCAGTCGATGGTTGTTTGTTTAATGAAATTTGTAATACAAGTTTCTTTTAAAGAGACTTACAGTATCTACAGATATAAGAAAATTTAATTCTTTTGCTTCATAGAAAATTTAATTTTGGGCATTTTTCTCAAAAGGGGTTAGAACATAATATTTTTTTGATAATAGAGAGATCGATCGTTATACTTTTGAAATAATTTTTCAAATGTGCGCGTACTAGGACCTCTCAAATCAATCTTCAAGACCTGTGTAAGTTTAAAGTATTAACTTTACTAATATGCCGTATAATAAGAGTGTACAATTCTTATGAAAATTCGCTACTATACCGCACCTGTTGCGTCTCGATATTTTTTTTAATAGAGTACCCCTTATGTTATTGCATTTTTGTGTTTTCCATCAAATTATAATGTATGTTTGTAAGGAAAAAAATTGATATCCTTTCATTGATTGTTGTTGCCCCTACTTCGTGAAACTGGTCCAGACTACATACAGACTTGGAGACTACTTCTCTGGCTTCACTGTTGGTTTTCGTTCTTGTAGGCGAAGGACGTAGCCAGCGCGTAAGCTAACTGGAGCAAGTGGCCCTTATGAATTCTGGATGTTCTAGGTGGTTCTTCAACGTGTCTGTGAATAGTTTCGCTGCTTGACACCATTCTCTGAGAAACTAGTAACAGAAACGTTGAAGAACATCCTAGAACATCCAGAATTCATGAGGGCCACTTGCTCCAGTTAGCTCACGCGCTGGGTACATCCTTCACCTACAAAAACGGAAACCAACAGTGAAGCCATTTTACTATTACATATTATATATATATATATATATATATATATATATATATATATATATATATATATATATATATATATATATATATATATATATATATATATATATAGTTATCACACCGAGAACTCAAAAAATAATGGGCCGATTTTGATAAAATTTTGCATGTACCTTCCTTTTGTAAGTGGCTTGAATATGTTTGTTAGTCAGAAAAATCAGAAGAGGTTTTCCGAAAAAAATTTGCGTTTCCATCCGAAAAAAAAATTTATCTCAAAAAAATAAAAAAAGCTATGATAACCAAATTTGGTAGGTAAGTTTACGATAAAAAGTAAACTACACACCAAAATTTAGCTCTCTATGTTACAAGAGAATCCTCTATGGGGCGTTGATCTGGTGGTGTGGTGTGAACCAAACTACCAGCAGGAAGCTGGCCAAACTCCAAAGGCTGGCAATCCTGGGTATCACAAGCGCTATGAGGACGACACCCTCAGCCGCGCTAGAGGTCCTGTTGATGCTGCCACCGCTTCCCATCTGTATCAGAAGGGAGGCTATGGCGTCGCATCTTAGAATGCGAGACTCAGGAACTTGTGCCGAGAGGGAGAAGTAATAGGGCATGCAAGAGTCGCCAAGGAGGTGGAAAAGGAAACTACGATTTCCGCCATAAAGGTGCGGGATGCCGAGGACGATATTAGGTTGACTAGGTCATACACCCTCGGGAAAATGAGGTTGCATTTCAGCCCGCAAGCCTGATCTGTTTCACCGACGGATCGCGGCTGGAGGACCAACAATCCTCCGGGGCAGGAATATCCATCGAGGGCCAGGGGGTGCGCGAAAGCTATGCTCTTTGCGTATATACCACAGCATTCGAAACAGAGGTGTATGCTATCCTGTCTGTGGCCAATAGACAGAATGTAAAGGGGAGTCCCGAGAAATGTGTGTACATCTGCTCGAATAGCCAGGCGGTCCTCCGGGCAGTCTGCGGGGCCAGAATCAGGTCAACACTGGTTTATGAGTGCGCTGACGCCCTCAGAGGACTAGCCAGGACGAAGGAGGTGCAAGTGATGTGGGTTCCGGGACACTGTGGCGTAGCGGGGAATGAGGTAGCGAATAATCTCGCAAGACTCGGTTCCCGGCGGTCGTTCTGTGGCCGGGAGCCTGCGATAGGCATAAGTAGGAAGACCATCTCTGTCGCCTTAGAGAGGTGGGCCGAGGAAGCAATGGAGAGGCACTGGCGGTCGGTTGGTGGCTGCAGGCAGGCGAGGGACTTCGTGGAGGGGCCGGACAGAGATAAAGCTGTCTGGCTACTCGGAAGGAGTCGCTTTGCCGCATCCTTGGGGTGCTGACAGGCCACTGCGCCCTTAAAAGACACCTCGCATTGATAGGCGTAGAGACCGTCACGGCCTTCATCTCGAGGTCGAGGCGGTTTGGCGACGAAACCGAGGAAGTGTAGCGCATGGTTGCTGGGGTTGGCAAAAAGGGCCCATTGTGGCCTACTTGCTTGGCGTTAGCCTCCCCACCACTGCTACTGCTACTACAAGAAAAAAAAGTTATAATAAAATATTTTGCGCCAGATCATTTCTATGAAAATTCACTACCATAACGCACTTGCTGCGTCCAGGCTTTTTTAGTTATGTGGTTGTTTTATCATTACAATTTTTGTTTTAAATATATTTATAACAACAAGTTCATTTTACTTTCATGTTAAATATACACCTAGACATTTTAAAGACATATTCATCAGAATATCCCAAGGTAGCAACTGGTTTTTTTTTAATTTTAAGATGTCATGAATGCGTATAAATAATTTAAATTTTCTGTTGCCTGATGATGCCATAAGAGGCATAACTAGTTGCAGAGAAGAACGCAACCATATTTAAGGACTGGATATAAGTCTCTACGTATGTATTTATACTTATTTTATGTTTTATTTGCATAACGTGTATGTTATTAACACTTTTAATTTGTATTCACCACTACGCTGTGAATGTAATGTAAAGAAAGTAAACAAAAGTATAATTGTTTTTTAGGAGAAAAGGTATTGTATGCTCAACTTTGGATATTAATAATATTTCAGAACTTCCAGAATGTCATGAAGTCGGGGACAAAGACTTCCAGCTTTATTTCATATTCAACAAACGCTCGGAAATGGGAAAAAGTTTTCTTTATCCAGAGATAATTATTTTTCAGCATCGAATGCTCATTCTCACTTCAATCAAAATATTTTCCGGTGAAAGCTTTATACTGACGTGAGTTTAAGGAAGTGCCTGAATAAAAAAAGACAAATAATAGGAATATCATCTTTTATGAATTCCCTAATAATGAGTTTTAAACTGCGTATTATGTTACTAAACAATATTAGTGAATTTTCGTAGAAAAAATTCACTAATGGGAACATCCAGACTTTAATTTTGAAATTTTTTTTGCAAATGAGCGCGAACTAGGACCCATAGAACCCATATCCGGGGTCAGTTTCAATTTATATATATATATATATATATATATATATATATATATATATATATATATATATATATATATAAATATATATATATATATATATATATATATATATATATATATATATATATATATATATATATATATATATATATATATATATGTGTGTGTGTGTGTATATCGCATCGATAACTTCAAAAATTATAGGCTGATTTTTACAACATTTGGCATATACCTTCCTTTTGCAAATGGCTTGGATAAGCTCGCTAGTCAGGAAAATCGGACGAGGTTTTCCGGGAAAATTTTTAGTTTTTATTTGAAAAAAAATTTATCACAAAAAATAAAAAAGCTCTGATAACCAAATTTAGTAGGTAGGTTTACAATATAAAAAGTAAACTACCCACCAAAATTTAGATTTCTATGTTACAAGAAAAAAAAGTTATAATAAAATATTTTGTTCCAGATCATTTCTATGAAAATTCACTACCATAACGCACTTGCTGCGTCTAGGCTTTTAGTGAATTTTCTTTAAAAAAATTCACTAATGAGGAGATCCCGACTTTTGAATTTAAACAAAATTTCTTCAAATGAGCGCTAATTAGGCCCCCTAGAACACATATCCGGGGTCAGTTTCGATTTATATATATATATATATATATATATATATATATATATATATATATATATATATATATATATATATATATATATATATATATATATATATGTATCACACCGATAACTCAAAAAATAATGGGCCGATTTTGACAAAATTTGGTGAATACCTTCCTCTTGTAAGTGGCTTGGATAAGTTCGTTATCCAGGAAAATCCGCCAAGGTTTTCCCGGAAAGTTTTGTGTTTTCTTTAGACAAAAGTTCATATCTTCGTAAATAACAAAGTAAAGGGAACCAAATTTGGTACATCCTTTTATATAGGTAAATTACCTACCAAAATTTAGCGCTGTAGCTCGAAAGACAAAAAAGTTATGGGCATTTAAAGAAACATAAATTGGGTTTTCCTCAAAACGTCAAAGTGACAGTTTAAAACATCAAAATTCGCATTATTTGGACAAAGAACTTGAATCTAATAGGGCTATGGAAAGAAAATATCTCAAGAAGAATGTTTTACAAACCCTGAAGTCTTAGTTTCAACCGTCATTGTCCTTCATTTTACTAAAATGTTTCCAGAAAATTCATTTCAAATTGACCCTTTCTCTGATGCTTGGCAGTAGTTTTAGCTATAGAGTTTATCGTTTAATGGTATATAATTTTTGTCGAATTTTCGTAAAAAATCAATAAAGCTCAATATATTCGTTATTATACAAGATATGAAAAAAATTTGTATATATTAATTATAGGGTGTATTGAGCTACATCTTAAAAAAATATTTCTACAATCACAGGGTGTCCCATAAGTCGTTGGTGATACAAATTTTCTTTTTTGTTTAATCAAACACGCCTTATGTTATGGCATTTTTGCATTTTCCATCGAAATATAATGCATGTTTGTAAGAAAAGAAATTCTGGATGCAGCAAGTGCGTTATGGTAGCGAATTTTGATCAAATGCTTCATATTTGAATAGCCCAATTTGCTATTAACCTATAAGGTTGACTAAGAAACGAGTTTTTCCGGGAACACTTTAAGTTTACTTTTGGAAATTTTTGTACATTTTCACACAATAAAGTTATTTTTATGAAACATGGCATATTGTTTTTACTATATAGGTTATACTGGTAAGCAAAATTGATGCCTGCTTTCTTAAAAAGAAAACACATATTTTCAATAAAAACATTTTAATGAAAATTCACTACCATAACGCACTTGCTGCGTCCAGAGTTTTTTTTAGTATTCGGCGTATATTATTCTAAGTGATAGTAGGCTGCTATCTCGTCGTACTAAGCCAACTTCCACAGTGCTTCTGTGTATGGTTTCCTAATATAGGACCCATAACCAAATACAATATATGTGCGTGTGCAAGTGCGTTATGGTAGTGAATTTTCATTAAAATGTTATTAATAGCAAATATGTCATTTTTTTAAAGTAAGCAGGCTTAAGGAAGCAGGCATCAAATCTGGTTACCAGTATAACCTATATAGTAAAAACAATGTGGCATGTTTCATCAAAATAACTTTATTGTTTGAATATGTACAAAAATTTCCAAAAGTTAACTTAAAATGCTCCCGAAACAACTGGCTGCGACCAGAATTTCTTTTCTTACAAACATGCATTATATTTCGATGGAAAATGCAAAAATGCAATAACAAAAGGCGTGTTGGATTAAAAAAAAGTCTGGACGCAGCAATTGCGTTATCATAGTGAATTTTCATTAAAATGTTTTTAATAGCAAATATGCGTGTTTTTTTAAGAAAGCAGGCATAAAATTTGGCAACCAGTATAACCTATATAGCAGAAACAATGTGCCATGTCTCATCAAAAGAACTTTATTGTTTGAAAATGTAAAAAAAAATCCGAAAGTAAACTTAAAGTCTACCCGAAAAAACTGGGTTCCTGGTCAACCTTATAGGTTAATAGCAAATTGAGCTATTCAAATTTGAAGCATTTAATGAAAATTCGCTACCATAACGCACTGGTTGCGTCCCGAATTTCTTTTCTCACAAACATGCATTACATTTCGAAGGAAAATGTAAAAATCTAATAAGGCGTGTTCGATAAAAAAAGAGAATTTGTATCACCAACGGCATATGGGCCACCTGTGATTGTACAATTTTTCTATAAGATGTAGCTCAAGACACCTTTTAATTAATGTATACATTTTTTTTTTTTTCGTATCTTGTAACGAATATATTGAACTTTGTTGATTTTTTACGAAAATTCGACAAAAATTATATACCATTAAATGATAAACTCTACAGTTAAGGCTACTGCCAAAGCAGCAGAGAAAGGGTCTATTTGAAATGAATTTCCTGGAAACATTTTAGTAAAATGAAGGACAATGACGGTTGAATCTAAGACTTCGGGCTTTGTAAAACATTCTTCTTGAGATATTTTCTTTCCATAGCTCCTATTAGTTTCAGGTTATTTGCCTAAATGTTGCCAATTTTGACGTTTTAAATCGCGACTTTGACGTTTTGAGAAAAACCCCAATTAAGTTTTCTTTAAATGCCCATAACTTTTTTATCTTTTAACTTACAGATCTAAATTTTGGTAGTTAATTTACCTATAATGGTAATTTACTCATATTGATATAAACCCGAGTACCAAATTTGGTTTGTTATTTCCGGAGATATGAATTTTTTTCGAAAGAAAACACAAAAATTTCCGGGAAAACCTGGGCCGATTTTCCTGACTAACGAACTTGTCCAAGCCACTTGTAAAAGGAAGGTATTCAGCAAATTTAATCAAAATCGGTATATTGTCTGTGTGATGCCGCTCTTTTGTCTTAAGTCTCCAAGTTGTGGAATTCCTTGCCCGCACATGTTTTTCTTCTCCTCCGAAGCTCCAAACCTTCAAGTCCAGAATTAACAAGTTGCCTCTTCCCTCCTTGTCGACACCCACGGTACGATAGTATTTAGGCTGTAAGCCCTCGTGGTGTGTTGTTGAAATATATAATATATATATATATATATATATATATATATATATATATATATATATATATATATATATATATATATATATATATATATATATATATGAAAAAATTGTGAGCAAGCCGTCAGTTGCAAAATAAAACTCTTTATTAAATGCCGAGCTTTCGGAAAAATGTATTCCATTCTCAAAGATATAACGTGAGTTTTACTAAACTAATTATTCAATAACAAAAAGGGTTTTTTCATGTTTGTTTATATGTTTGTTTACACACTATATGACGTTTTTGGTCACGACATTTTGTGAAGAGCTGAAGTAAAAAAAACTTCTGGACGCAGCCAGTGCGTTATGGTAGTGAATTTTCATTAAAATGTTTTTAATAGCAAACATGTTTTTTTGTTAAGAAAGCAGGCATCAATTTATATAGTAGAAAAAATGCGCCATGTTTCATCAAAATAACTTTATTGTTTGAAAATGTACAAAAGTTTCCGAAAGTAAACTTATATTGTTCCCGAAAAAACTGGTTTCCTAGTCAACCTTATTCGTTAACAGCAAATTGAGCTATTCAAATTTGAAGCATTTAATGAAAATTTGCTATCATAACGCACTTGCTGCGTCCCGAATTTCTTTTCTTACAAAGATGTGTTATATTTCGATGGAAAATGCAAAAATGCAATAACATAGGGCGTGTTCGATTAAAAAAAAAATTTGAATCACCACCGACTTATGGGCCAGCCTATAATTGTGGAAATATTTTTTAAGATGTAGCTCAAGACACCCTATAATTAATGTATACCATTTTTTTCGTAACTTGCATAATAACGGACATATTGATTTAATGATTTTTTATGAAAATTTGACAAAAATGATATACCATTAAACGATAAACTCTATAGCCAACACTACTGCCAAAGCATCAGAGAAAGGGTCTATTTTAAATGAATTTTCTGGGGATATTTTAGTAAAATGAAGGACAATGACGATTGAAACTAAGAGTTCAGGCTTTGTAAAGTATTCTTCTTGAGACATTTTTTTTTCCATAGCTCATATTAATTTCAGGTTAATTGCCTAAATATTATCAATTTTGACATTTTAAATCTCGACTTTGACGTTTTGAGGAAAACCCAAATTTATTGTTCTTTAAATGCCTGTAACTTTTCTCTTTAAAGTACAGAGCTAAATTTTAGTAGGTAGCTTACATATGATGATATAAACCCGCGTACCAAATTTGGTTGCCCTTACTTTGTGAATTCCAGACATATGATTTTTTTTCGAATAAAAACTCAAAATTTTTCCGGAAAACCTCGTCCGATTTTCCTGACTAACGAACTTATTCAAGCCATTTACAAAAGGAAGGTATTTGCCAAATTTTATCAAAATCGGCCCATTATTTTTTGAGTTATCGGTGTGATACATATATATATATATATATATATATATATATATATATATATATATATATATATATATATATATATATATATATATATATATATATATATATATATATATATATATAAACATATAAAAAATGAAAGTGACTTCGGAAATGGGTTCTAGGGGTCCTAGTTCGCGCTCATTTGCAAAAATTTTTAAAAATTCCAAAGCCGGGATCTTCTCATTAGTTAATTTTTTCTACGAAAATTCACTAATAGCAAATATATTAGTTGATTTATTGTTGATTTTAATAAATACTGTTAAGATCTATTATTATATTTTCAACTTATTGCAAACTTCGTGAGGCATTTTCAATACAACTATTGAAAAAGTTTCGATTCAAATTAAAATACAATGCACAAAAAGCAATTAACTAGTCTAGTGTATAAAAATAATATATAGTCACGCTGTGGTTTGTTTTTTTTTTCTTCTAAAAACGTTCTCAGTTAAGTCACACAAAACAATAACATATACTCGCATAAATAGCAAGCATATTTTCAATGTTTCTGTCAAGATCGTTGCCTGAGTTGTACGACAGCGAGTGTATTTGATATTAAACTCTTTGATCTTTTGTCATATCTACGTCTGAATAATAGCGGCTTTTTGCCCGGGTCGTTTGTCACAGTTCCCATAAAAGAACTTTGTGATTTGAAATGTTGAATCGGTTCTCCCATCGCTTTCTCCATGTCAATATCTGATAAGAGATAAATGTATTCTTTGCAAGAACGTAGTATACCGGGTGAAAAACTGCAGTTTAAACAAAAGAGTAATTTAAATGGCATCAAACATACGTTAATGTGCAAAACTACGCCATAAGCTACATAAAAGATTTTAAAAACCTTGCCGACAAGTACAATTTAGAGAACCCAATTCATCATAATACAGTTTTTAGTCGGTGACTACCCACTGAGCAAGGTAATATTGCATTAACATTGCAGAATCTTTGCCAAAGCAAGTGTAAGTTTGATAGATTACCTGCAGAAAGCCTCCTGCAAGTTTGTTGCAAATGGCAAATCTTCCCCCCAGTGACTTTACATATGTAAGTGTTTATTTTCTAACTTTACTGCAAGTTTACTGTAGTGAGCTGTTACAAACTTTCTTTATACTTACAAATGTTACCTTACAGCAAGCTTCAATTTTAAAAGGGCCTAGCAAAGTTGTAAAATTTAAACTTACATTTGCAACTTATCTGCAATTGTATATATTATACATACAGTGCAAGTTTGTTACTTGGGATAATTCCAATTAATCTACTTCAGCTTTTTTTCAAAAATGCTCGGAGTCAGATAATATTCTCAGTTACAATCTTTTAAAAAATATATTATACAATTTGTGTTAAATGTCATTGATAATTTTTGTAAATGACAACCTTAGCTTTTTGTTGACTATTTTTAAAGTACATACCAAGCAATACAAAACCACCAAATTTCAAATTTTTATTATAAATCTTCAGTTGAAAGCACGAAAAAAAATTGTGTAGTTATCAATGAATAAAAATTTTTAATCTGCTTGTTTTCTACAACTTCACATGTAAGAACTTTAAAAATAGTCAACAAAAACGTAGGGTTGATTTGAAGAAATTATCAATGAAGTCATTGCTCCTGTCCTGCCTCGTTTGTTACAGACATCTTACAAAAGAGGCATATCCCCTAGTAACTGGAAAACTGCTCGAGTACAATCCGTCCCCAAGAAAGGATCCAAAGTGCTTCCCAGCAACTAAAGGCCTATTTCTGTCCTTTTAGTCGTCTCTAAAGTGATGGGAAAGTATATAAACACCGAATTACTAAAATTTCTTGAAAAACAGCGCAGATTAATTGCCGACCTCCTTTTCTTTGTCACCCATTCTTGGAACAACTCTATGGAACTACATGGTGAATCCCAGATTGTCGCTCTAGACATATCGAAAGCATTCGACCAGGTCTGGCACGCAGCGCTGCTTAATAAACTTCCGGCCTATGGCCTACCACCAAAACTCTGTACCTTGACAGCAAATTTCCTCTCCAATCGGCGCATTTCTGTTGTTGTGGATGGTCATTCCCCTAAACTGTATCCAATTAATGCAGGAGTTCCTCAAGGTTCAGCTTTAGCCCCTACCTTGTTTCTTCTCCACATCAATGACCTCCTCTCTAGCACATCCAATCCAGTTCAGTTACGCGGACGACAGCACCCTCCACTCAAATATATAATACTCTAAGACTGTCTCTTTAGCCCAATTAGATTAGGATCGTAGACTCATGGGGGGTTCTGTCTCTGTGTATCTACAAAAAATATTAGACTGTGAAAGTAGAAATCTTGTACAATTCAACCCCACCAAATCTCAGTCTTGCTTTCTATCTCATTAGAGATACACCAGCCCTAGACCCATCACAATAAACAACCAAGTTATTCAAAGTAATGAGTCCTTTTCACTTGTTGGAATTTCTGTGGATCGAAATCTCAATTGGCACCAACATGCCACATCATTTGCAGAATCGGCTGCTAAGGAATTAGGTGTACTCTTCCGGGCTGGCAAATACTTTTCGACAGCTAATCTCTATACCTTATATACTTCACAAATAAGGCCAAACCTCTAATACTGCTCCCATATCTGGGGTGCCGCTGCCGCTTCCACACTCGCTATCCTGGGTTCCATTTAGAATAGAGCTATACGTCTCATCGGTAACCCTACCCTCACCCAAAGGCTGCGATCCATTGCCCACCGACGTGCCGTTGGTGACCTCTCTCTCTTTTATAGATATCTGTACGGGCACTACTCAGAGTTTCTTCCATAATTCCTCCACCTGCTGCCCCCAACAGATCCACCAGGGGAACAGAGCGAATGCACCGTTTTACTGTCCGGGTCATCAGACATAGAACATTTTGTTATGCCCGCTCTTTTGTCCCGAGGACTTTCAAGTTGTGGAATTCCTTGCGGCACATGTTTTTCCTTCTCCTCCGAACCTCCAAACCTTCAAGTCCAGAATTAATAAGTTGCCTCTTTCCTCCTTGTCGATACCCACGGTACGATAGTATTTAGGCTGTAGGCCTTCATGGTGTGTTGTTGAAATATAATATAAAGTAAGTACAACAACAATCAAAGAATTAGAACTTGTTTTCGTTGTAGCAACGTTGCCTAGAAAGTCAAAAATATATTCGGCAATGTCCAATGTAACTAGGATGGTGTTATTTATCCTTCTATTTAAATGTTACGGGTTTTGCTAGAAAAATATTCTTTTTTTTTATAGGAGTTTTGACTTTGAGAACTGGCTCATTCAGTCACTGTCAATCTTTAAAATGAACAAGGATGCATCTGACCTTGCTTTCCACAATGGCAAAACCTGTCTTTAGAATGTTAATCCAACAATCTCTTTAACTTTTTTCTTTTATCTTCTTTTATCTCCCAATACACTTGCTGTTTACTAAAAATATATACTAAAATTAAAACTTACACACATATCCACCCACACACGTACGCGAGCGCATATACACTCATGTATACGCACCCACATCAATACGTCCAGTACTTAACACTAGGTGCAGGACAGAAAATGCACATTATCTCTTCATGTGCACATACACACACATACATATGCATGCACACATCTAGGCTACAAGTTGTTGCAGGAGAAACAATGGGACACTTTTTACACCAATGGAGCCTGTCATGGTGACGTTTTAACATACTGGGGAGGTTGCGGTCAGAAGAGGTTAACACAAGGAAAGACACAAAGGAACTTACTTTTATCTCTCTGACTATACATTAATCTGCTAAGTTTATTTAGTATCCCTTAAGACTATATAGTATACTGTCACTGGTACAATATTTATTGGAACAATCCAATTTTCAGAATATCATCTTTTTACTAAAAATATTCTTATTGGAGACATTTGTCCACTGATAATTTTAAATTTAATATCTTTTATGTAAAGTTACTTCTTTTATTTACTTGAACCATTGTACATTAGGTATGAATGTCTTATCATCTTCAGTAGTTTTCCATTACCATAAGAGCGGTCGAACGTAAGCTAAAGTTTTTATGAGTAAATCGAGAACTGATTAATATGCAGGTCAGTTTTTGCAATATATAAATATTTGTTCCCTGGCAAAACAATCATACACTGGTTGCATTATGTTTTCAATAGATAGTATCACCAAATTAAACTGCAACTTATATTCAATAAGGTTTAATTGCTTAATGTGTTCTAGTGAAGTACCACATAGAATATCTAATATAATAATTATCATATCTGCAGAAAAATAATCATCGCATGTAACTTCGTATGAATTAATATAGACAAGCTAGTACCGAACGTTAAGTTCATGTTAAAGTAAGTAAATCATTGGTTTATTAGAGTACTAAAAATTTATGCAAACATATTTACTAATTTAAGTCGGTTTTGAGACACAGGGTGTCAATTTTTTTAATAAAAAATCGTTTTTTGTTAATTGCTCAAAATCGCTTTGACTAATGTTTATTAAACATTTATTTGTATTAGCATGGGGATCGTTTAAACGCAATTAGATTTAGATTTTTAATTTCAGTGGCGTCTCAAAGGGTTCTTGATATTTATTGGGGAAACGTTGTACGCCAGGGGCGCGCCAGGGCCACGCTTGCCGTGGAAAAGATAATATTTTTGCTATGCTATATTTTGATAAATTTTTATTTACTTTTTTACCTCCTGCATTCAACAAATAAAATTAGTATATCGAGGATCACAGAGAGTCGGCAGCCATTAATACAGAATACAGAATCAGAATAAGCATAGTGTTAATCGTTGTAGACGTTATATACATCCATATCTATATAAAGCAGTTGGGCGGAGGTGTGTATTCTTCGGCGCTCTCACGAAATGCGATACTTCAGTGCGAAATGATCGCCGAATCTTGATGATCTTCGTCGAAAATGGCCGAATAAGCAATCAGTTGTGCGCTATAAAATTACACACTTCCAGTTTGTAATGGACTTTTGGCAGAGCGTGTGTACCTACTACCTAGAATTTTCGTCTTCGCGTCGGATTGATTTTTAATTAGATCATTTTGTTGTTGTTTACATGTTCTAACAAGACAATTATTATTATTATGATGGTTACTACTTCGGGTTGCTTAATAAGTGGACAAAATAATTGTGATACTGTGATTAATTCAGTGAATATTTTAAATTTAAAGGTTAACTTTTTAAGGGACTTTTTAACTACTATCACGTATAACTAACTAGAGGGAATCTTAGTAAGTAGTTAATAATTAATAAGTTTAGTAAGTAGGTTTCTTTATAACACATTTTCGGGGCAAAAATAGGCGAGCCCTTCATTTTCAGTGAATTTTTAATTTAAAAAAATTCACTAATAAAGAGGTATCGATGGAGAGATTTTGCAAAAATGTTTTCAAATGAGCGCGAACTAGGACCCCTAGAACGCATATCCGGGGTCATTTTCAATTTCTATATGTTTATATATATATATATATATATATATATATATATATATATATATATATATATATATCCAACCGATAACTCAAAAATAAGCAACTGATTTCGATGAAACTCGGCAAGTGCCTTTCTTTTATTAATAGCTTGGATGAGTTCGTTAGTCAGGAAAATCGGATAACGTTTTACTAGAAAATTTTGAGTTTTGTTTCAAAAAAAATATTTTTCTCCGAAAATTACAAACGTATTTTAATGAAATTTGGTGGATATGTTTCATTGTAAAAGACCTTACTACCCACTAAAATTTAACTATCTACATTTTTAGAAAATTGAGTTTTTTAAATTTTCAATTGTCATTTAAAAAAACATTTTTTCTCCAAAACGTACAAAGTTATTTAGACGAAGTTTGATGGATATGTTGCCCTGGGTAAGGCCCTACTATATACTAAAACTAAGCTTTCTAAGTTTGTATAAAGTTTAGTTATTCTAATTAATAAAAATTTACTACCATAACGCACTTGCTGCGTCCCGAACTTTTTTTTCTTGCGCACCCCGAATGCATTAAGGTACAAGCCACTACTGGTTATGTCCATATTAAAGTAAATAATTCATTGGTTTATTAGAGTACCCAAAATTTATGTAAACATATTTACTAATTTAAGTCGGTTTTGAGACACAGGGTGTTCATTTTTTTATAAAAAATCGTTTTTTGTTAATTGCTCAAAAT
Organism: Tillus elongatus; assembly: GCA_964006375.1. NCBI lineage: Eukaryota > Metazoa > Arthropoda > Insecta > Coleoptera > Cleridae > Tillus > Tillus elongatus. Next base: position 136,630,878 of record OZ023267.1, on the reverse strand, counting down.
CGCTTTGACTAATGTTTATTAAACATTTATTTGTAGTAGCATGGGGATCGTTTAAACGCAATTAGATTTAGATTTTTAATTTCAGTGGCGTCTCAAAGGGTTCTTGATATTTATTGGGGAAACGTTGTACGCCAACTGGTTTTTTAAAAGCTTGACCAAATTTAAATTAATTAAATACACAACATTTTTGCTTCTTTAGTTATATCGTATCTTGCTTCATTTATGATACGAAGAAATAGAAATCATTAATCGGCATGTCGCTGGAACACATAAGAAAACTTAAACCTTCCAATGAATATCAATTAGATTACCGTTCGGGACGCCGCTGGAAACATTAATTTAAATTTGATTGTGTTTAAATAAACCCCTTGTGACTACAAACAAACCTTTCAAGTTTAATCAAGATCAGCAAAGCGCTTTTGAGCAAGGTACAAAAAACCATTATTTTTTTTCAAAATATATATATACAACTACATAAAAATGGTTCAAGTTAAATCTTATAAACTTCTGTCCGTCACAAGCGCATTTTTAAAGATATATGGGGTTGTCTCCAAGTAGCATACAGCTTTCCTTATTAGCGAATTTTCATTATGAGAAATTCGCTAATAGAAAGGTCACGGTGAAAAGCTTTTGAAAATTTTTTTTCAAACGTGCGCGAATTTGAGTCAATAGAACCTAAAACCAAGGTCAGTTAAAATTTATATATATATATATATATATATATATATATATATATATATATATATATATATATATATATATATATATATATATATATATATATATAGCGGCGATAACTCAAAAAATACTAAACTGATTTCAATCAAATTTGGCAAAAATATTGTTTCGGCGAAAACCGAGATCGAATTCGTTAATCAGCCTTTATGCTCAAGTTTTTCCGATGGAAAATCGGGGAGAACTTTTTGAAAACGCTATATTTGTGTAAGTACCAGAGTACTAAGTAAGTGGTGAACGTGTCGCCACCTAGTTCGGAACCAAGTACTATGTTGTCACGCCCGCTCCAAATAACACAGAGTGTTAAAAATAGAGAACGGTATACAACTAACTAACAATTTAAAAAAAATTGTTAGCCCTGGCCCATTTCTACCCCAATATAGGGACAAAGTATGTAAGACTAGATGCATTCTCGCAACAATTAGAACCGTACGGTTCTAATTGTTGCGAGAATGCATCTAGTCTTACAGTACCAGAGTAACTGGAATGAGATTTTACATGTGGCTAGAAATGGTGCAAATAATCCTATGTTGTCAATTTTAAGTAATTTGGAACACAATATTTAGAGTTTTTTCAAAATTAAAAATAAAATTCCAAAGACATGCGTTGAATCGACTTAGTGGTTAAGGTCCAATGCCTGATAGACAGAGTAGTTAACTGCCACTCGTAGATTAATTCATACAACAGGTATAAACCATACATCAACGGAAACCAAACTAAAGATATACCAGACAGAAAATATACTACCCGAACCAACAATCGTCAAATCTCGACCGCAATTATATAAAATGACAGACGATATGAAATTAAAAATTTGCCAAGTTATTGTTATTTAACTGGGGGATTCAATCAATTATTAAAATACCCTATATTCGTAGCTTTATTAACGGACCCAAATACAGTTTTAGCGCAGCATAGTTATATTATGCTGTCGCATAACATAGGAGAAATTTAAACAAAATCAAGCCAAGTCTCTATAAAAATGGTTCTAAAATAGTTTTTTTTTATCTTTAAACTTAAACATAAGACGTCATATAAGACCGAAACAGTTGTGGGATGTGTTGGTAATTCTACCAATTCTGTAACTAATAATTGTTACGTATACTTTGAATATAATACCCCAGGAATGAAGCCGATCTAGAGTATCAGGCAAATAAAACGTTAGTTGACATGTGCCTAGATGGCGCAGCAGCTTCGCGCTTGCCTCCTAAGCAGAAGGTTACGCGATCGAACCAGCTTGATGAATGCATGTTTTTTTTGATATTTGAAGAAACAATAGCGCACAGTATTCATACGTTTTGAACAAGATCACATTTTTGTTTAAAAGGCCTAAATAAGTTTGTCACCTTTGAGTCTGAAATTATAATTTTGTTATTGTTGATATTGAAAAAACTGGCGATTAATAAGGAAAAATAACTGCTACGTTTATAATTTGGCAGATACTTTACTTTTTCATATATGAATTAAGTTTCGTTCTGGAAACCTTCTGTATAGCTTTATTGAAATTTGTATATATATATATTGACATTTGTCAAACTAAAGTAATTTTTATCTCCTACAAATTTAAAAATTTTGGTGAAAATATGGGTTGTTTGGAAAGAATAGCAGTTAGAAAAACTGCTGGAATAGCAGAAATTTATGGTTAATGAAGGTGATGGTTGACGTGTTAGATGCGAAATAGAAGAGCAAAAAGAATTTAAATTTGGTACGTCAAAATTTGAAGTTTATTGAATTTGGTGTAGGACTGTGAAACTATTTAGGATTCAACCTTCTAAATTGTGTTATATGATACAGCACAAGTTGCATAAGACTTATTGTATTAACATAATGTATAATTTTTGCCAATAAACAACAATAACAAAAATAACAACAAGAATCTATTGCTGATCTGTGTACCAATTTTTGGCCAGCCTTATAATCTACTGGGATAATAAATATACCATTCAGTCATTTTGCCTTCACATGATTTTTTATTAAAAAATGTAGTAACACATAGATTATTAAAAGCAGCAATTATTTGTTAAGACCGTAATTTTTGTTTGGGGACATCTCCGTCAAAATAACTTGTTTTTAAGAGAATTGCCTATTAATTTTCTAGTTGGGTTGTCCTTTATTCTTTCAACAGATAGTCAGACTAATTTTGGTTGTACAATTCAACGTAAAAGCTCAGAAAATGGAAGCAAAAACGTAAATGGAATACAGTCAAGCTCCTTTATTCTACGGCGAGGGGCTTTTACGGCAATTAGCAAATTACATTTTCTCACCTGAAACTTTAAGCTTTTAAAGTTGATTAATCACTGCATACAAAAGGCCATATGAAGGATTCTAAAGCTTTGTTTAGGTGTTGGATGGCAAAGTTACGCAAAATGTGTAAACGAGTTCGATATATATATTATATATATATATATATATATATATATATATATATATATATATATATATATATATATATATATATATATATATATATATATATATATATATTCGAAACTGCAGTCCGCGCAAACCAATAAGATATCACAAACGTACAGTAAACAAATAAAGTGTATATTTAAAAGTGATTACAGTGTAGTGCAATATTCCTAAAGATATTAAATCCCCACAAGGTAATAACACACAAATAATTAACAGCAATAACGAACATACGAATAACACGTGTACAGTGAGTGATTACAAAATAGGAAAATTCCAGAAACATGAACACAACACAAGATAATAACACACAAAATGGCCAACATGACAGCGATAACATACAGACAAACATCAAATTATTCAAAAATACTTACAGGAAGATATATTATAACAAAGCCAACATATACTTCAATAGAGAATGCTTAAAACACAAGTTAACACCAAAATACGCTAAAATCACTGTTCATAACCATACCAATACGGCCAAATACACCCAAACACAAGCAGAAAAACTATATATCACGAACGAAATCAAACATCAATACAGCAACATAACCACACTTACAAAAAATATATATAGACTACATCTCTTATTAGCAAACGAGATAAAATTGACACATGGACACAAACATATAACAATATAATGCACAACATAAAAACCGATTATAAACACAAATTACAGAAAATAAACAAAAAACTACACAACCTTAAAAAGAACAAACTGGATAATGTAAACATAACAACCACAACACACCACATATTTCAGGATAGATTCATAAACATAACAGACACAAAATTTACAAAAGAAGAAAAAGAATTCATAGAAAACAACATAAAAACCAACTTTTCAGATACAAAAAAATCTACAATAGAGAACATAATAGTGGACACACAATACGCGATAAACTCAATAAATAGCCCAAACTTAGAACCACTGAAAAACCAACTAGCAACAGAAATAAACAGAATTATTGACAAGACTAAATCAAAAAACCGTACACATGAAAAAATGATCAATAAGAAACAAAATCACATATAATAACATAACAATAGCAAAAACAGATAAAAGCGACGCACTAATAGCAATAAAAACACAGGACTATATAGAAAAAACAAACACTTTCATCTCAACAAACAAATGCAAAAAACTGAACGAAAACCCAACGAAAAAATTCCAAAATCAAATATTAAACATCATAAAAAAACACAAGACAGTATTTAACCAAAAAACAACACATTATTATAACAACAACCCTAAAGCACCACCAATGACAGGAATAATAAAAATACACAAAACGGGATACCCAATAAGACCACTCATCAACATCAAAGATGCACCTTCATACAAAATAGCAAAAGAAATGGACTAAGTACTAAAACAGGAAATACAACTAGAAAACAAATTTAACATAAAAAACTCCATAGAGCTAGTGCATAAACTAGAAAACATAAACATAAACAAAAACACAAGACTTGCCTCATTTGAGATAACAAATATGTACACCAATATGCCAATTAACGAAACTACAAATATAATCGAAAATAAAATGCAAAATAACAACAAAAAACAACAAATCAACGAAATATTAAACATCGTATTAAAACAAAATTACTTTGAGTTAAACGGAGAATACTACATCCAAGAAGACGGACTACCAATGGGATCTCCACTATCAAGCATCATTGCAGAAATATACATACAACAGTTAGAAAATAAAATCAACACCATCTTAAAAGAGACAGACCCAAACATCAAATGGATAAGATACGTCGATGATATATTGGTAATATACGACAATCAAAAAACCAACATAGACAATATCCTCGAAAAAAAAACCAAAATAACAAAAACATAAAATTTACAATAGAAAAAGAATCAAAAAACACCATTAACTTCCTAGACTTAACACTAATCATAAAAAAACCAGATTGAATAGAAAATATACAGAAAACCCACACAAACAGACATCACTATACCTAAACACTCACTACACTTACATAGACACAAAATGGCCGCATACAGATACTTAATAAACAGAATGCTAAATGTACCACATCATAACGACGAACGAGAAAAGAAGTACAACATCATAATACAAATAGCAGAAAGAAATGGATACAACAAGAAAACAATAGAAAAGCTCGTAAAACAAATCAAAAACAAACAAATTAACACAACCAAAAACAAAACACAAGAAACAAACACAAAATACACAACATTCACTTATAACCACCACATCAAAAAAATAACACAAACACTCAAACAATATGACTTAAAAATGAGCTACAAAACCAATAACAAAATAATAAACAAAATATATAAAAGACAAGAACACAACCGACATGAATTAAACGGAATATATCAGGTAGAATGTAACACATGCAGTAAAAAATATATAGGAGTGACAAAAAAACAATAGAAACAAGATTCAAGGAACATATAACAGCATTAGATAAAATCCACATACCTAGCTACAAATCAAACGTAGCTACACACATTCACAACACAAAACACCAAAAACCTGACATCACCCAATTACAACTAATGAAACATGTTAAAGACGACAAAAAAATGGAAATCTGGGAACAATACTACATTCAACAAACAAACAATAAGAAACAATTATTGCCAGAACAAATCCAAGTACAAACATTTAAACAAAACTTAATAAAGGCCATACAAATAGACAAATTATCAAACCACGGTGATCAAGACAGGAGACCGTAACACACGACACAGTCCGAAGGTACAACCAATCAGAGAACACGAAACCGACCAATTGAAGCCCTCGGCGCATGCGCCACGTACAATCTAAGACGTAGACCACACAGGAGCGATAACAGTCTGTAGCGTGCTGATGATGAACCGGGACGGTTCGAAACTGGAGTCCGCGCAAACCAATATGAAATCACAAACGTACAGCAAACAAATAAAATATATTTAGAAGTGATTACAGTGTAGTGCAATATTCCTAAAGATATATATATATATATATATATATATATATATATATATATATATTATATATATATATATATATATATATAGCAAAATGGTGAGCGAGGGAGAGAGGGGGGGAAGGTTAAAAATGTGACAAGGCATATCAAAAGGGCTATTTTGAAAATTCAGCTGACTGTCGAAGTTATTGGCGGAGAAACGACTTTAAAAAAAAATCACTTTTCTATTTGACATTTAAAAATTACTGCCCGCCAGTCAAAATATGGTGGGAGGGAAACTCTGAAAAATATCTTAAAATCTGACCCCTGTATTCCAATTACCTCACCAAATTTTTACTAAACTTGGCGTTTCGGCTCCTATTGTGGAACCATTCCCAGGAGGTTAAGGAAATCATTTCTAACGCCTATTTCTTAGACCGGTATATAAGGGTAGGTTGGGTTATGGTAGTTTAATTTCGGAGCCTCTATCTACCTACTTCCAAATATCGCTGGAAATTGTCTCTAGGATTTCAATATTCACTAGGCCTGAGAGATATCTGGTGATTAAATGGGACTACCTGGTTTACATGGATACCTTGGCCTGATTGTTATATTGCCTGAATAACTTTGTCACCTCTGAGTCTGAAATTATAATTTTAGCAGACATTTTATTTGTATTGATATTAAAAAACCAGTTTTCTTAGGTTGACTAAAACGAAATCATTCAGGTGATTAATAAGGAAAAATAACTGCTACGTTTATAATTTAGCAGATATTTTACTTTCCTAAATATGAATTAGGTATCCTTCTGGAAATACTTTGTATAACCTTAATAAAATTTGTAATATAAGTTTCTTTTAAAGAGTTTCTGGTCATGGATGGCCTCTTGGAGCAGCTCTCGGAGAATGGCTTCTACGCCCAGGCGTACGCTGATTATGGGCTGGTCCTAGTTACCGGCAAATTCCTCAGCGTCCTCTGTGAGTGCATGCAAGCTGCCTGTAACATAATTTAAAGGTTGTGTGGTGAGCGGGGACTCTCCGTAAACCCGGCGAAGACGGACATGATCCTATTCACCAAGAAGAGGAATGTGGAGGGGTTCAGGGCGCCCGTGATGTTTAAAAAACCTTGAGCTTTAATGCGGGAGGTCACATATCTGGGGGTGGTCCTGGACTCCAAACTAACATGGGGGTCGCAAATAGAACGAATAGTGAGAAAGAGAGTAGAGACCCTCTGGCAGCTGCGTCGAGTGATAGGGAGGACCTGGGGACTTAATCCTCGGATCATTCATTGGATTTCCACTGCGATCGTCAGGCCGAGAATCCTCTACGGGTGGTGTGGTGTGAACCAAACTACTACCAGAAAGCTGGCCAAACTCCACAGGCTGGCAATCCTGGGTATCACAGGCGCTATGAGGACGACACCCTCAGCCGCGATAGAGGTCTTGTTGATGCTGCCGCCGCTTCCCATCTGTATCACAAGGGAGGCTATGGCGTCGCATCTTAAAATGCGAGACTTCGGAAACTGGTGCGGAGAGGGGGCAGTAATAGGGCATGCAAGAGTCGCCAAGAGGTGGAAAAAGACATTCCGATTTCCGCCATCAAGGTACAGAATGCCGAGGACGATATTAGGTTGACTAGGCCATATACCCTCAGGATCCCCAGTAGGGACCAGTGGAGGGAAAATGAGGTTGCATTCCAGCCCGCAAGCCTGGTTTGTTTTACCGAAGGATCGCGGCTGGAGGATCAACAATCCTCCGGGGTAGGCATATACATCGAGGGCCTGGGGATGCGCGAGTGTTATCCTCTGGGCGCATATACCACGGTATTCGAGACAAAGGTGTGCGGTATTCTGTCTGTGGCCAATAGACAGGATGTGAGGAGGAGCCCCCAAAAATGTGTATACATTTACTCGGATAGCCAGGCGGTCCTCCGGGCAGTCTGTGAGGCCAGAATCAGGTCAACACTAGTTCAGGAGGACGCCCTCAAAGGACTAGTAAGGACAAAGGAGGTGCAACTAGTGTGGGCTCCGGGACACCGTGACGTAGCGGGGAATGAGGTAGCGAATAATCACGCAAGGCTTGGTTCCCGGCGGCCGTTCTGTGGCCCGAAGCCCGTGATAGGTGTAAGTACGAAGACTGTCTCTGTCGCCTTAAAAATATGGACTGAGGAAGCCATGGAGAGGCACTGGGGGTCGGTTGGTGGCTGTAGGCAGGCGAGGAACTTCGTGGAGGGGCCGGACAGAGATAAAACTGTCTGGCTACTCGGTAGGAGTCGACCTACGCTTCGACGCATCCTTGATGTGCTGACAGGCCACTGCGCCCTTAGAAGACACCCCACATTGATAGGCGTAGAGAGGGATCCCATTAGCTAGGAATGCGGCGAGGATGAAGAAACGTCTTACCACTACCTGTGTGAATGCGAGGCTTTTGGGAGTCTTCGGGCATGAGTGTTCGGATCGAGGACTCTGCAGAGGAATCAGGTAAGTACCGTCCAATTAAAGACCGTCGCGGCTTTCATTTCAAGGTCAATGCGGTTTGGCGACGGAACCGAGGAAGAGTAGAGCATGGTTGCCGGGGTTGGCAAAAAAGGCCCATTGTGGTCTTCTTGCTAAGCGTTAGCCTCCCCACCACTGTTACTACTACTACTACATCTACAGATATAGCAAAATTAATTATTTAAACTCATAGAAAATTGAGTTTTGGGTATTTTTCTCAAAAGGAGTTAGAACACAAGATTTTTTTGATAATAGAGAGATTGATGGTAACACTTTTGAAACAATTTTTCAAATGTGCGCCTACTAGGACATCTAAAATCGATCTACAAGGGCTGTGTAAGTTTAAAGTATTAACTTTACTAATATGCCATATAATAAGAGTGTACAATTCTTATGAAAGTTCGCTACTATAACGCACTTGATGCGTCCCGAAATTTTTATAAATTAGTTTAGTAATCCAACTTAGCAGATATGTCCGCATCTAATGCCTTATAGTGGTATTATTGTTTGCAGCATATTGCATATTAATATATGTCTTCATAATTGTCTGTTCTGTACTGGCATTGTTTCATTGTAAATTGTCTTATTATATATCTTTTTTTTTTCTGAAATAATCACCTAAACCATATTTCATTGTTTAACATATCGATCTTTTACCTTGTTAATTAACTAGGACTCACTCCACCTTTCGCTGAATTAGTAACTAAAATATTTAAATAATAATAATAATAATAATAATAATAATAATTTATTTACTGATAATATACAGTCTGGCTTTCAACAAACAATACAGCAACAATATAACATAATTAATATTGACATTTTTTTTCCACAATCAGCAAATAATAATAAACCGACAAAGTCAGAGACTGTGTGTCGGTAAACTTCAACATACATTTGCCTACCTTGTAGGTGATTGAACAGAAATGTGTCCCGAACCAAACTCACACAGTGAACAAAAGAATATTACCACCACATACAGCCACACACAGAGAGCCACCTATACACATTCGCAATCCTATACACTCGCATACTCTCTCTCTCTTTTTTCTCTCAACACACACACACACACATGCACACAATTTTGCAAATCCTTCTATTACAATTTTCAAACCAACTAATCGGCTTTTCAAATCGACACTCGACAATACCCAGTCTGATTTTTAACAACAAATAACAATATCAACATTGCAAATTTTTTTCCACGGTTACCCGTTTCCGCCCTTTTATACACCACCAGCAAATAATAACAAACCGACAGAGTCAGATACTGTGCGTCGGCAAAATTCAATATAGATTTGCCTACCTTGTAGGTGTAAATGTCTCATTAAATAACTAAGAACTGAACGCTTAGATCATTTAAATATTTTTATAATGTTTCGTAAGAACGCTTAGATCATTTAAATATTTTTATAATGTTTCGTAACAGCGAAAATAATTTTACATTGGTAAGCCAAGATTTTCACATCAAAATGAAACATTGGAGAATTCTGTGAACCCTTCCCTTACATTTAATCTGGATTTATCGACTATTTAAGAGTGGTAAAAGCCTTTTATAACGGCTACGTCATAACCACATCAATTTCACAGTTCGTTTAGTTACAAGCATCTGTTCCGGAACCAGAAAATCGGCTGTGTCTCACAGTGTTAGATTTATAATGTATCAAACAGCTAAAAGTAAGTAGCTTATAGAACTAAATATAATCACTTAGCTTAAAAAATGATAAATGAGGGTATACCTGCTTAGTTCTTATACTAAATACGTTATAAGAAAGCAGTTCTATTTAAGGCTAATAAAATTTTTAAAATATAAATTGAAGATACTCAATATTTTCGAATTTCAGCTTCTTCAATAGTAAGTAATAATACAAATGTCAAAATCAATATATAGTTGAAGGACCAACAAATGGAACAAGTAGAAATTTCCATTTCTTGTGGGAGCATTATTGCCGACCATGGTAAATATAACAAAAAAAATCAAGTGCGTTATGGTAGCGAATTTTCGGAAAAATCTTTTTTAATGTCAAATATATATATATATATATATATATATATATATATATATATATATATATATATATATATATATATATATATATATATATTGTTTTTGACATGACATTTAGTTGGCAGTATAACCTATATAGTAGAAACAATGTACCACGTTTCATTAAAATAGCTTTGTTGTTTCAAAAAGTACAAACATTTTCCGAAAACAAACGTAAAAAATTCCAAAGAAAACTAGTCCGATTTTCCTGGGCAACGAACTTCTTCAATATATTTACACACCTGCGCAGATATAATTATTGACAAACAGCTTTATGACCCAAGTAGAAAACAAAAGTTTTATGAAATTTTGCAAAAATTTCTTATACAAAAATTCACCGTTTTTTTTTGCAGTGTGCCAAAAACTTGAAAAGTTGCAAAACAATTTAAATAACTCAAGAACCATGAACGATATCATTTTCTTTCTTACAAACATGCATTATAATTCAATGAAAAATGCAAAGATGTAATAACATAAGTGGTGTTCTATTAAGAAAAGAAAGTGTGTATCACCAACAACTTATGGGCCATCCTTTGATTATCAAAATAATTTTATAAGATGCAGCTCAAAACACACTGTAATTAACCTACACAATTTTTGCTCGTATCTTGTATATAAACAAAAATATTCAGTTTTACCATAGAAATGCGTCACCCTGTATATATGTAAACAGACAAAACTGAAACTTGCCCTTTATAAGGGTTTTATGAGTTCTAGTTCGCGCTCATTTAAAGAAATCTTTTCAAAATTCATAAGTCTACGAAAAATTGCTAAAATATAAACAATTAAACCATAAACTCTATAGCTTAAACTACTATCAAAGGATCAGAAAAAGGGTCTATTTGAAATAGATTTTCCGATAATATTTTAGTAAAATGAAGGACAATGATGATTGAAGCTGAAACTAAAGGATTTTAAACTGATTATACCAGCCAGGCGAAGCGTCTTTTATATTGGAAAATATATGCATCTCTTGCTAATTATAGAAGTTTTGGTGTCTCTGTTCCTCTTTTAGTCGGAATTATTTATTTTTTTAATTTACGAAGTTTGAGTATTATTTATCAGTAGATAACATTCCAATACTGATTTAACCTGGGTGGGCCGATATTTTGTGCAGCTTTTAGTGAATTTTCTTAAAAAAAATTCACTAATGAGGAGATCTCGACTTTCGAATTTTGAAAAAATTTCTTCAAATGAGCGCTATATAGGACCCCCGGAACCCAAATCCGAGGTCAGTTTCAGACTTTATATGTATATATATATATATATATATATATATATATATATATATATATATATATATATATATATATATATATATATATATATATATATTTATGTGTCACACCTATAACTTAAAAAATAATGGGCTGATTTTGATAAAATTTGGCACATACCTTCCTTTCGCAAGTCGCTTGGATAAGTTCGTTAGCCAGGAAAATCCGCCGAGGTTTTCCCGGAAAATTTTGTGTTTTCTTTCGAAAAAAATCGAAAAAAATTTATATTTCCAAAATTAACAAAGTAAGGGCAACCAAATTTCATACGCGGGTTTATATCATTAAAGGAAAGTCACCTACCAAAATTTAGCTCCGTAGGTTAAATGACAAAAAAGTTACAGGCATTCAAAGAAAAATAAATTTGGGTTCTCCTCAAAACGTCAAAATCGCGATTTTAAACGTCAAAATTGGTGAGTACCTTCCTTTTGCAAGTGGCTTGGATATGTTCGTTATTTAGGAAAATCCGACGTGGTTTTCCCGGAAAATTTTGTGTTTTCTTTCGAAAAAAATTTATATCTCCAAAATTAACAAAGTAAGGGCAACCAAATTTTATACGCGGGTTTATATCATTATAGGGAAGTTACCTACCAAAATTTAGCTCTGTAGGTCAAAAGACAAAAAACTTATAGGCATTTAAACAAAAATAAATTGGGGTTTTTCACAAAACGTCAAAGTTGCGATTTAAACGTCAAAATTGGCAACATTTAGGAAAAGAACTTGAATCTAATACCGGCTATGGAAATAAAATGTCTCAAGAAGAATGTTTTACAAACCCTGAACTCTTAGCTTCAACCGTCATTGTCCTTCATTTTAATAAAATGTTTCCAGAAAATTTATTTCAAATAGACCCTTTCTCTGACACTTGGCAGTAGTCTTAGCTATAGAGTTTATCGTTAAGAGGGGGGTTCAATAAAATGCTTAAAATACACTATATTTGTAGCTTGTTGAACTGTCCCAATTAAAGCCTTAGACTGAAAATATAGTATACAATAGGTAGATTGAGGTTTGAGGAAGGCAATAAAGATTTTTGTAAGCAAATATCCCGTTTATAACGAAAATACAACGTTTTTGCCAAACCATGATTTGACAATTTTTTGTCACAGAATTAGCTCAAAATCACTCTTTGCCTAGATTAGGTATCCAAGAATAAGTTTCTTAAATTTCAGGTCTTTTGGATTCCAAATAAAAACGTAATGCAAAGTGAAATGTAAAATATGACATACCTTAATTATTTAGTCAATATGTGTTGTCAAACTAGCGCGTTTCGGCACCATCCGTAGACCAGCTATTTTCTAAAAGATGGCGCACTAAAATTGTGATTCCACGAACGCATTTCATTTTCATTCATAATATGTCAAATCATCTTTAAGGTTACATGCCATTAGTAACATTTGAATGTTATTTAAGACCGAAACAGTCTACACTCGAATATGTTTCAGCGATCGGCGAAATAAATCAATCAATTCTGCAATTTGCTATTTAGCTAGACACTTACATTTAATTTCCGATACCAAATTCCTGACGGTAAGGTGCTGTATGTGTAAATACAATGTAAAGAATTCGTTTATTACGAAGCGTCGGTAGCTCATTGGAAGAGTAGTTTGTATGTCAAGCGGACGATGCTGGTTCGAGACCCGCCCGGTCCGTTTCTCCTTTTAGTGAATTTTTATTGGGAAAAATTAACTAAATTCAAATGGAGAGGTATCTATGGTGAGATTTGACAAACATTTTTTTCAAATGACTGCGAAATAGGACCCATAGGACAAATATCCTGGGTCAGTTTCAATTTTTATATGTTTATATAAATATAATATAAATAAAAATGTTAAGTTTTCTTTCGAAAAAAATGTTTATCTCCGAAAATTACAAAGCTATTTTGATGAAATTTATGTGAATATGTTGTCTTGGTAAAGGCCTTACCACGTGCCAAAATTCAACCTTCTAGGTTTATAGAAAATTGAGTTATTCAAATTTGAAGCATTTAATGAAAATTGATTACCATAACGCACTTGCTGCGTTCAGACTTTTTTTGCTTCCGCGACTTAAGCGGTTTGACCTTTGCTTTTTTTATATTTAAAAAATGGTTAATCTTGCTGGTGCGTATGGATGCAGTAATGAATATAATTCATAAAAACTAATTTCTTTCTTTTGTGCAAGTAAAAGATATTTAACGGTAATTATGCAGATGATCGGCATACGTGAGTTTTGAAAAATATTTCAGTAAACATGCTTAAAAGACTCAATGTGTGCATAAGCAACAAGATATATGTTGTGGAATCAACCCCTCCAAAAGTTACGAGACCCGGAGTGAATAGGGATGCTCGGCGGAGAAGGAAATATAAAGGAAAAATCAGTAAAAACAACTTAGTTCGACCTCTATAAGCAGCCTTTTCACTTTTTGTATCAACACTTTCTCCTAAACATGTTTTTCCCCTGCACCACGTATATTTGCTCCTAGTCCCCCGCAGCTTTTTGGGGGTTGAAGGGACACCATTTTTCATGTTTATGCACTAAACACTCTATGAAGCAGACCTGAACGACCTAACCTGACCTAACCTGACCTGACCTGATCCGGACCTGACCCGGATCCTTTTACCTAACCCATACCTAACCCTGGACTGACAAAAAAACGTAGAAGAAAACCGAAAAGCAGAATAACATGCATTTAAAAAAAAATCTTATGATTTAAAATATTTTTGATACCGCTAGCTATTCCTCGAGACAGTATCAATGGGCTCTATCCTGAATCTATATAAGCTACACAAACAAATTTTGTTAAAAAATAAAAAACTATAGTGAAAAAGCAAAAGTGACTACTTAAAAACTCAAAGACGCAGCAAGTGCGTTATGGTAGTGAATTTTCATAGAAATGATCTGGCACCAAATATTTTATTATAACTTTTTTTTCTTGCAACATAGAAATCTAAATTTTTGTGTATAGTTTACTTTTTAGTGAATTTTCTTTAAAAAAATTCACTAATGAGGAGATCCCGACTTTTAAATTTTGAAAAAATTTCTTCAAATGAGCGCTAATTAGGCCCCCCAGAACACATATCCAGGGTCGGTTTAAATTTTTATATGTTATATATATATATATATATATATATATATATATATATATATATATATATATATATATATATATATATATATATATATATATATATATATATATGTATCACACCGATAACTCAAAAAATAATGGGCCGATTTTGATTAAATTTGGTGAATAAATTCCTTTTGCAAATGGCTGGGATAAGTTCGTTAGCCAGGAAAATCGGTCCAGGTTTTCCCGGAAAATTTTGTGTTTTCTTTCGAAAAAAATATATATCTCCGGAATTAACAAAGTAAGGGCAACCAAATTTCATATGCGGATTTATATCATTATAGCTCCGTAGGTTAAAGGATAAAAAAGTTACAGGCATTCAAAGAAAAATAAATTTGGATTTTCCTCAAAACGTCAAAATTGCGATTTTAAACGTCAAAATTGGTGAGTACATTCCTTTTGCAAGTCGCTTGGATAATTTTGTTAGCCAGCAAAATCCTCCGAGGTTTTCCCGGAAAAATTTGTGTTTTCTTTCGCAAAATATTTATATCTCCAAAATTAACAAAGTAAGGGCAACCAAATTTGGTAAGCTGGTTTATATCGTTATAGGTGTGCCACCTACCAAAATTTAGCTCTGTAGGTCAAAAGACAAAAAAGTTATGGGCATTTAAAGAAAAATAAATTGGGGGTTTCCTCAAAACGTCAAAGTGACAATTGAAAACGTCAAAATTCGCAACATTTAGGCAAATAACTTGAATCTAATACGGGCTATGGAAAGAAAATGTCTCAAGAAGAATGTTTTACATACACCGAACTCTTAGTTTCAACCGTCATTGTCCTTCATTTTACTAAAATGTTTCCAGAAAATTCATTTCTAATAGACCCTTTCTCTGATGCTTGGCAGTAACCTTAGCTATAGAGTTTATTGTTTAATGGTATATAATTTTTGTCGAATTTTCGTAAAAAATCAATAAAGCTCAATATATTCGTTATTATACAAGATATGAAAAAATATTGTATACATTAATTATACGGTGTTTTGAGCTACATCTTAAAAAATTATTGCGACAATCACAGGGTGGCCCATAAGTCGTTGGTGATACAAATAATTTTTTTTTGTCGAAAACGCCTAATTTTTTTGCATTTTCCATCGAAATATAATGCATGTTTGTAAGTTAAGAAATTCTGGAGGCAGCAAGCGCGTTGTGGTTGCGAATTTTGATTAAATGCTTCATATTTGAAAAGCTCAATTTGCTATTAACCTATAAGGTTGACCAAGAAACGGATTTTTTCAGTAACACTTTTGGTTTACTTTTGGAAATTTCTGTACCTTTTCAAACAATCAAGTTATTTTGATGAAACATGGCACATTGTTTTTACTATATATGTTATACTGGTAATCAAATTTGATGCCTGCTTTTTCTATATAGGTTATACTGGTAACCAAAATTGATGTCTGCTTTCTTAAAAAGAAAACACACATATTTGCAATAAAAACATTTTTATGAAAATTCACTACCATAACGCACTTGCTGCGTCCCGAGATTTTTTATTTATATACAGGTGATTTAAAATAAGTATACGGCAGAATTCTTTGGAAATAACTATTTACAGAGTTTAAATATAAAATATGAGCTGGAATTACGGTAGCAAAATGCAATTTTCGTTACAAATTGGTAAAATTAAAAAGAAATTTCGCTAGTTTGGACATGTAAGGCAAATACTAAAAAACCTTCTGATGCACTAAGTAATGATACCTAATTGCATTAAACGCTAGAGTTTGAGGAAAACCCACATACTCCGAATTGACAAGCAGCGACAACATTGGATGTTAGCCATTCGTCGACTACTCGAATATTAAAAGAAAATCAAATGCATCCCTATAAATTGATATAAACTGGGGAGCTCATGGAAGGCGACTTTGATAGAAGAACGTCTTTTTGGGTACAAATGATGTAAATGTTAGATAACAATGTTATCCAACTAGAACATGTTTTATTTTCTAATGAGTGAAGTTTCACACTTCACTGCCATGCTAATCATCAAAATCTCCTTACTGGTGTAAAGAAAATCCACACTGGATGAGAGAAGAACATAAGCAATACCTTGAAAAGGTTAACATTGACGCAGGAGTTTGGCCCTTTTTCATTGATAGAAATTTTAAAGGAGATAACTATTTAGCACTGTTTCAAATTATTGTCGTACCAACTTTGGAAAACTTAAACCCACGAGTTCCAGCGAATGTAATACGGTTCCAGCAGAATGAAGCACAAACACATTACCAGATCAATGCCCGGCTGTACCTCGACTTAATATTTTCAAATCGGTGGATAGGAAGGCGAGGATCTTTAAAATGGCCAGGGCGATCACCCGATCTGACACCACCAAACTTCTTCTTATGGGGATATGTGAAATATATGGTATACATAACTAGACCACAAGATTTAGATGACTTAAAAAAAGAGTAACGATTAATTAGGTTGGTCACGCCCGAGATGTTGACTAACGTGAGAAGACATTTTTATTCACGATTAGGATGCTGCCATGATGTTTAGCGCATGCGTTCTCCTACACTAAGATTTTTTAATTTTTTGTCTCATTATCAAGAATGAAACGCGATTAGTTATTATAGTTATTAATTTTTTAATGCGTTGCAGCGAAGTTAGTCAATCGCAAGAATTTTTGTACTGTTATTTTTTGCAATAAATTTTAGAACCATAGCATATTATAATAGAAGATGAAGATATCTTTAAATTGAGCCTCAAATTCTTATTTAAAAATGTGAGGATTGCGAATGTCGCTTTCGTCCATTAGTTTAAGAGATCATGTTACTAGTGTTTCTCTTAATAAACTTCCGGCCTATGGCCTAACACCAAAACTCTGTAGAGAAGAATTTAGGTTTCCTCTTCTGGGCTCGCAAATACTTTTCACCCGCTAATATCTATACCTTATATACTTCACAAATAAGGCCAAACTTCGAATACTGCTCCCACATCTGTGGTGCTGCTGCCGCTTCTACACTCGCTATCCTGGATTCTATTCAGAAGAGAGCTGTACGTCTCATCGGTGACCCTACCCTTACCCAAAGGCTACCACCTCTTGCCCACCGACGTGTCGTTGATGACCTCTCTCTCTCTTTTTTATAGATATCTGCACGGGAACTGCTCAGAGGAGTTTCATCCATATTTGCTCCACCTGCTGCCCCCAACAGATCTACCAGGGGAACAGAGCGAATGCACCCTTTTACTGTCCAGGTCATCAGACATAGAACATCCTGTTATGCCCGCTCTTTTGTCCCGAGGACTTCCAAGTTGTGGAATTCCTTACGGGCACATGTTTATCTTCTCCTCCGAACCTCCAAACCTTGAAGTCCAGAATTAACAAGTTTCCTCTTTCCTCCTTGTCGGCACCCACAATAAGATAGTATTTAAGCTGTGAGCCCTCGTGGTGTGTTGTTGAAATAAAAAATAAATTTAAAAAAATCCTCAGAATTCAGTTGCGTTGGGTGATAGTGGAATTAGTCGTTAAGTTAGCGATTACTGTAAGTTGGTTATCGGTAGGCAATGTAAGAAAATCGTCGAAGTGGGTTTTTGGTAATGCCTATCCAACACTCGCCTCCTTTTGCAAAAAAAAATGTACAGACAAATACGAGGTGCTCCAGTGAGTTCGCGTCTCCTGCACTCTAACATTTTTGTAAAAAGAAATTAACAAATGGAGCAAATCTTTTAAAGCGTTTCATAGTTACTTTTTTTACACAAAATTAAGTTGCATTTTAGCAGTTACTTTATTTTGTTTTATGTAAACCACAATAAGTAAAAAAGACTTTACAAACTCTCTGACTCTTAGGTAAGCAATAAAGGTATGAAAATCTGACTTCAGGAAGTTTTTAAACCACACACATGTAAAATTCGCCGCGTTTTCTCTTAGATTTATTGTTTTCCAATATTTCTACACGTTTGCTTCTGAATGATTTATACACCTTTGTGATAACGTGGGTTTTCGCGTTTCACTGAATTTTTTAACGACATGAGAACTGTCGTTTTTGTTCTTTTCTTCTCTACCTCGAAGTTGATATGCTTTTGAACATATGACATGTTAAGCCTTTTTTAACAACGATTACTTATTTTAAGGGTATAAATATAAAACTTGCTATGTTTATAGACTTTATGTGTAGGTGTGCGTGCGTATGTGCGCTTGTACCCGCACGTGTGTGTGTGTGTGTGTTTGTATGTCATTGACATAGATTTAATTTTTGTGTTTAATGTAGAAAGTATTATTTTTAATTATCTACCGGCACAGATATTTTATGTATTAAGTATTAGCAATTTTTCATTAAGAAAAATTTGCTAATACAGAGGTCACATAATGTACTTATACCACAACACATATTTCGGAGACCTTACGATCGTTTTATTGACCATGTCAACATCTTCAGAGGAAGAAAAATTCTAAAATTAAACTATTAGCTACAGTATATTTATATCGCGTCTAGGTAAACGAACTAGTCCGAAGTAAAATTATCGTCGAAGACCCATCGTTTGTTTATTGTGTAGTGAAACTACGAGGTCGAAGACCTGCTTTAATCTTTTGGTCGACAAATTTATGAGCCCTTATCTAATATAGGCTTAAAAGTAAAGGTACCGAGTTATTTAAGGAATCTGCACGTTCCCTTTCGATCTAGAAATTTACTATGTGGATATTGGAGCAAGCCGACAAGCACATCTGGCGAGACAAACACTATAACCTCCGCTCATCTTTTTTATATAGAAAACTAAACCCGGATGTTTGGCTCACAATGTTAACTCTAACAAAGAATAAATAATTCAACTAAAATACTACATAAAAACTATATTTATATTGATTTTAATTCTTTGTAAACAGTATTTATATTTACTTCATAGATACAAAGAAAACGAAAGAGTCTTTAAGTCGAGACAAGCGTAGAGATTAGTATATGTATAGACCGGCCGAGTTATTGACAGTAATTTATTATTCTACCAAACAAATTAGGAGTGTTTAAGTGGTCAAATGCGAAGTGAAAATAAAGGGCTTAAAATTAAAGGTGCCGCACGATCCAATGAAGTTTTGTTCTTAATCGACCTTGATATAAAAATACTTTCTAATAAATCAAGCATAGTTTGATGTCTAACATTTTTGACAACTTTCAAATTTTCTTTGTCAAGAAATACCGGTAGTATCAGTACACTATCAGTAGACTACCCATAGGCGGCGGACCCAAGTGTATACAATTTTTTATTATTACTGTATTTAGCAGTATATATACTTTCTAAAGCGTCTAGCCGTCCTGGTTTTCTAACATTTTTTATTAATTTTAGGCTAGCCTTAATTACGTGGTGATTATTATCCAAAATACGTCGGGCAACAGCAGACCTATCTATAGTATCGTATCTTAGTTGTGCTAAATGTTCTTCGAATGTAATTTCAATAGATCTTTTTGTTTACCTAGCAAGTTTTTTAAAGTATTTTTTCGTCAAAAATGTTAGTTGCAAAAAGGCTTCTTTAAAAATGATATGTAGACTCCTCGTGATTCCAAGTTTAAAAAGTAAGCAAGCAAAGTTTTTTCTGCTTTCTCTCTTCCAAAAGTCGTTTATTCCGCTACAATAACCTTGTTTTCTGTTTGTTAATTAAATTTCTCCACTAGGCAAGCAGTGTATAAAGCAGTGTATCTGTTGTATTCGACCACGTTCTTAACATACCCTATCTTTTTTTCTATCTATTTTTACTTAAAGGACAATTAATAAACTTATTTACTAAAAAATTCGGTATGGTCATTTTTTGTGCGTACGTATGATGTAAGTCATTCGAAATGTAACTTAGAGTGGTGGTATCCTTCCTATGGACATATATTTCTAAAGTGTCTTTATTTTTGATAACCAGTACATTTGGAAGGGTAATTTTGTTATTCATTTTTAATTCGTCGGTAAATTTTATAGAATAAAATTTATTGTTTAATTTGGCAATAAAATCGTCTATTCTGCAAATGTTTGTGTTAAACGCAGCAATAATATCATTCACATAACGAAACCTGACTCTAGAAAAATACTCACCTTCACTTTCAAGACCGGTTTCAAATCTACTCATGAAAAGGTCTGCAATAAATGGCGATGAGTTGGTTCAAAAAACCCTTTTCTTTTTATTTCAACAACACACCACGACGGCTCACAGCCTAAATACTATCGTACCGTGGGTGTCGACAAGGAGGAAAGAGGCAACTTGTTAATTCTAGACTTAAAGGTTTGGAGATTCGAAGGAGCAGGAAAAACATGTGCCGGTAAGGAAATCCACAACTTGGAACTCCTCGGGACAAAAGAGCGGGCATAACAAGACAAGTCACCTGGACAGTAAAAGGGTCCAATCGCTCTGTTCCCCTGGTAGATCTGTTGGGGGCAGCAGGTGGAGGAACTATGGAAGAAAGCTCATCTGAGCAGTGCGTGTGCAGATATCTATAAAAGAGAGAGTGGTCACCAACAGCACGTCGGTGGGCAACGGATGGCAGCCTTTGGGTGAGGGTGAAGACGTATAGCTCTCTTCTAAATAGAGTCCAGGATAGCGAGTGTAGAAGCGGCAGCGGCACCCCAGATGAGGGAGCAGTATTCGAGGTTTGGCCTTATTTGTGAAGTATATAAGGTATAGAGATTAGCTCGTGAAAAGTATTTGTGAGCCCGGACCTAATTTCTTAGCAGCCGATTCTGCAATTGATGTGACATGTTGGTGCCAATTGAGATTTCGATCCACAGAAATGTCAACAAGTGAAAAGGACTCATTACTTTGAACAACTTGGTTATTCATTGTGATGGGTCTAGGGCTGGTGTATCTCTTATGAGATAGAAAGCAAGACTGAGATTTGGTGGAGTTGAAATATACAAGATTTTTACTTCCCCAGTCTAATATTTTTTGGAGATCCACAGAGACAGAACCCTCCATGAGTCTGCGATCCTCATATAATTAGGCTAAAGAGACAGGCTTAGAATATTGTATATTTGAGTGGACGGTGCTGTCCTCCGCGTAACTGTGAACTGGGTTGGATGTATTAGAGGGGAGGTCATTGGTGTGGAGAAAAAACAGAGTAGGGGCTAAAGCTGAACCTTGATGGACTCCTGCATTAATTGGATACAGTTTAGAGGAATGGCCATCCACGACAATATAAATTCTCCGGTTGAAGAGGAAATTTGCTGTCCAGGTACAGAGTTTTGGTGGTAGGCCATAGGCCAAAAGTTTATTAAGCATCGCTGCGTGCCAGACCTGGTCGAATGCTTTGGATATGTCTAGAGCGACAATCTGGGCTTCACCGTGTAGTTCCATAGACTTGCTCCAAGAATGGGTGACAAAGGAAAGGAGGTCGGCAGTTGATCTGCGCTGACTGACATTGTTGAATTGAAAAATATTTTGTTTAATACAAATGTTTGTTAAATTGTAAATTATAACAACTGGTAAAATGTTGAAACCGGTTACACAGAAGAAAACAAAACCTGGTGAAGCCAGAAGCCAGAAAGCCTAGCCCTGTCTTTAATATCAAACGGTTTCACCAAGTAATGGCAACAACAATTCAGGAATTAATTGATTTTCGTTAATGGATAAAAGAAAAATCGTCAACGGAACGTATTATTGGAAAAAAGGAGAAAGCTTTTAAGGCAATAAATATACTAGATTGCTTACAAATTCAGCAATTCAGAAAGACATACATTATCGAGAACTTTTAGGGGGATTATTCAACTTGAGAAGCAGAGGTATCGGAAAACTATAAATCTGAAAGTGAAAATGGAGAATTTTTCAACCGTCTCTTACCTTACCGATAATCTGTGATGTTTTAGACTTAAGTAAAGCGTCTGGTCGCTTTGACTCTCTGTGTAAACATTTTGTAAATAAAGTCTTTTTATGTAAAACCGATAATTCAACGTAAAGAAATAATTCTAAAGCAAACCTTTGCGTGGAAACGTAGAACTACGGAAATTACGGAAGTTGATATAATATGATTTAAAAAGAAACACAAACTGTTTCCCCAAATTGATGAATATATCATTTGAGATACTTTTATGTAAATTTTAATTAATATTTTATGTTTTTGCGTAGTATTTTATTGCAAGATCGCATTTAAAAGTTCTTAGGTCACTATGGTTGGGTCTGGATGCAACAACTACGTTATGATAGAGAATTTTCATTACAATTTTGCAAATTCAAGAAAGTTCAAGTTTAAGAAAAGTTGCGTTTCCAAAAATAATTAAGTCGTTTTGATGAAATTAAGTTGTTGCCATTAAAAAAGCTTTGTTGCATACCAAAATTTTGTTTTCCAGATTTATAGACAAGTGCGTTATGGCAGTGAATTTGCATAGAAATGATCTACACTATACTATATATATATATATATATATATATATATATATATATATATATATATATATATATATATATATATATATATATATATATATATATATATATATATATATATATATATATATATATATATATATATATATATATATATATACACTATTATGGTTTTAATGGGGTATATTATTGTGTATATTCTTTATTTATGTAATTTTGTTTAAGTGTTGTATTTGTAGAACATTAGATTCCAATATTTGTATACTTGGTATTATAAAGCATATATTATATAGGGTGACGCATTGAAAACAAAACAGACCGATTTGCGTCCAGAAAATATTTTTTTTAAGAAACGTTGAAACACAATTTTAATATTGAGGGGGACGTTTTGACATAAAACTCAAGTTTGTCACATCAACACCTTAAGGGTGGTGATAACAATCCTTATATTTTAAATAGGGAACATTGATCGAGTGTTACATAATTTGAAAGCTCTTTCTTTTCTGAATTCAGCACACTAATTTTTTCGGGAGTTTTATCAACTCGTTTAAAAATTATTCACAGTTAAAGATGCAAAAACGCATTTCACTCATTCCGATAAGAAATGTACTGATAGTCAATGTTTTGTTGGTTTGTAAACAAAAAAATGACTATCAGAACATTTCTTATCGGAATGAGAGAAATGCGGTTTATTATTTCAGTTTATCGGTCGGTTTGATTTTTGATAGTACTACCGAAAATTAATTTCACAATGGTGTATTCTGTAGAAGAAAGAGTTGAAATAATTACTCTTTTCTTCAAAAACGATGACTGTGCCAACCGTACCGCAAATTTATTTAATGAACAACATCCGAACAGACATGTTAACAGAAAATACATTTTGAAGTTAGTTGCAAAGTTTCGACAAAGTGGTTCAGTAGCCAACAAAAAACGGGATCCTGAACGTGAGTTTCCGGTTAGAAATTAGACTAGTGAGATTGAAGTTTTAGGACAAATTGCTGCAGACCCAACTTTGAGCACGAGAAAATTGGCCACTGTTTCAAACATCAAAAGAAGAACTATTCAGCGAATATTGAAGCATCATAAATTTCACCGGTATAAAATTTATCTTGTACAACTAAATGAAGATGATTTTGATCGGCGGCTGGGGTTTGGGAAGTTATGACTGCACGAATAGCTGATAACGGGAACTTTCTGTTCAATATCTGTTTTTCAGACGAGTGTACGTTTTTATTAAACTCTATATTCAATCGTCATAATTGTCGTTATTGGGCAGATAATAATCCAAGAAATTTTCAGGAAGTCCACACTCAAACTCCACAGAAATTAAATGTCTGCACTGGCGTTTTTGAAGACCGTTTTATCGGACCAATTTTTCTTGATGGAAATTTGAGTGGCAAAACGTATTTGGAGTTACTA
The DNA here is from genome assembly GCA_964006375.1 of Tillus elongatus. Lineage (NCBI taxonomy): Eukaryota > Metazoa > Arthropoda > Insecta > Coleoptera > Cleridae > Tillus > Tillus elongatus. The sequence continues at coordinate 136,606,163 of OZ023267.1, read as the reverse complement.
GAAGATATCGTTTATCCTATACTAATTGACATTGTTAAAAATGATGATCGCTATCGAGAAAATCAATTAGTGTTTCAACAAGATGGAGCTCTTTTGAATTTTTCACAACGTGTTAAGGAGTTTTTGGACAGAGAGTTTCCAGAGCAATGGATTGGACGTAGAAGTGCTATTAAGTGGCCCCTTAGATCACCGGATTCAACTCCTTTAGACTTCTTTCTATAGAGCCATTTAAAGAGTAGAATTTTCGCATCAGAACCGGAGTCTCTGGAAGAATAACGACGACGTATTGTTGAAGAAAGCCGTCTAATAACTCCATGCTCCAGAATGTCAGAGCTCGTTTTGAACAAAATTTGTACTATTGTATGGAAGCTGGTGGTCAACAATTTGAGCACTTACTTAACTGAATAGGCATTTTTGAACGTTTGGTTTTGTTTTTTAGTTTTTCTTAACGAAAAATTAACTAATCAGTGCATTTCTTATCACAATGAATGAAATACGTTATTGCAACTCCAACTGTGAATAATTTTTAAACGAGTTAATAAAACTTCAAAAAAAAAATAGTGCGCTGAATTCAGAAAGGAAAGAGCTTTCAAATGATGTAACACTCGAGCCATGTTCCCGAGAAGAAAATTGTATACGTTACTTATAGTGTGTCTTGAGCTGCATTTTATAAAATTATTTTAACAATCGCAGGGTAGCCCATAAGTCGTTGTTGATACCTACAACTTTTTTTTAACATTCCTTACTGTCCTTTTGCATTTTTCATCAAAATATGATGCATATTTGTAAAAAAAAATCAAGACGCAATAAGTGCGTTCCCAGCAGAAGCGTCAAATTATTTTTTAGTACATACTGTAAACTAATATCAGTAGAGATTGTGGCATTGTGTTTAAGCAAGTTGAATGTCTGCGTGTTCCGCTCTTCGGAGGGGGCGTTAAGCCATCGACCTCGTTTACCATGGAATGTTAAATATCCCTACTCTCCTTACACAAAGGAGGGGTTTAGCAAAATTTTCTTAATACTGGAGTGAAACTGCTCCCTGGCGTCAGTCATTGGCCATAGTTGCGGACATAGGCGGACATTAAAGGAAAAAAGTATATATATATATATATATATATATATATATATATATATATATATATATATATATATATATATATATATATATATATATATATATATATATATATATATATATATGCGCCGCTATAAGAAGAGTATGGACGATCTCTTTAATAATAAAAATAATAATAACATTTAATCGCGATTAATTAAATTTAACTCAATTTATAGTTAAGCTAGAACCTTCAAACTTCAAACGTACTAAAGCCTCAGTAAAGACAATATTTGTATCAACCTTCATTAAATGAACTGGATTAGTTTTGGAGATACCAATTTTTTCACAAGCTTGATTTTTTTTTGGAAAACGAATTCGATTTGGCTAGCTAACGAACTTGTCCCAACGCCGAACAAAAGGAAGATACCTACAAAGTTTCATCAAAATGAACCGATTACTTTTTAAGTGAAAAAAAATTTGTTAATACAAAATATGGCTTCTTGGAGCTCTACTACAACTCTACTAATACAAGCACAGTTGAAAAAAAGTCGAAATTTCGACACTCGTATCCGTTGTACTATTTTTATAAAAATTTGTACAAACCGTATCAGATGCCATAACTGAAGATCAATAACTTTAGTATTCTTTTTACTGAATTTTCTTTTAAAAATTCACTAATGAGGAGATCGCGACTTTTAAATTAAAAAAAAAATTCTTCAAGTGAGCGCTAAGTAGGCCCCCTCTTGATACATCATTATCATCATAATCTTTTGAGTTATCGGTGTGATACCGATAACTCAAACAATAATGAGCCTATTTTGATAAAGTTTGGTGAGTACCTTCATCTTGTAAGTCGCTTGGATAGGTTCGTTATCCAGGAAAATCGACCCAGTTTTTTTCGAAAAATTTTGCATTTATTTTCGTAAAATGTTTATATCTCCGGAAATAACAAAGTAACGGCGATCAAACTTGGTAGTGGATTTACATCATTAAAATTAAACTACGTACCAAAACTTAGATCTGTGAGTTAAAAGACAAAAAAGTTATACGCATTTAAATAAGAAAAATTTGGGGTTTTCCTCAAAACGTCAAAGTGGCGATTTGAAACGTCAAAATTAGAAACATTTAGGCAAAGAGCCTGAAACTAATACGGATTATGTAGAGAAAATGACACGAGAAGAATATTTTACAAAACTTGAAGTCTGGGCCTCAACCGTCATTGTCCATTTTACAAAAATGTTTCCACAAAATTCATTTCAAATAGACCCTCTCTCTGATGCTTCGGCCGTAGTTTTAGCTATAAAGTTTATTGTTTAATGGTATATAATTTTTAGAGAATTATCGTAAAAAATCAATAAAGCTCAACATATCCGTTATTATACAAAATACGAAAAAAAATGTATAAGTTAATTATAGGGTGTCTTGAGCTTCATCTTAAAAATTATTTCTACAATCGCATAAATCGTTGATTATACAAATTTTCTTTTTTTTTAATCGAAGACGTCTTATTTTATTGCATTTTTGCATTTTTCATGAAAATATAATGCATGTTTGTAAGACTAGAAATTCTGGAGATAGCAAGTGCGTTATGGTAGCGAATTTTCTCATTAAATGCTTCAAATTCCAATAGCTCAATTCTTCTTATATTAGCTATAAGGTTCGTTGGCCGGGAAACCAGTATTTTCGGGAACATTTTAAGCTTATTTTAGGAAAATTTTTGTAATCAAATTTGATGTATACTTTCTTTAAAAAAACATATTTATACTAAATATGTTTTTATGAAAATTCACTACTTAACGCACTTGCTGCGTCCCGAACTTTTTACATGATATCTACACCTGATGATATATTATGTCATATTTATTTGAGTATCAATATTACCTGTACATTTGCCTAGATTTATATCATAGGTTATTATAATAACTTGATAATGCTTTTAGATACATTAACGGTTAATCACTAGTCAAATAAAAATACAGTATACCATATGATCGACGAGAAACTGATCAGGCTTAAATCCTTTAATTCATGTATTAAATTAACTAACACTACGGAAAACAGAGTTTTGAAAAGGTACAAGAGGCCCAACTATGAATTTTATACATCACCGCTCCCCTTGGTCGCTCAGATCATGTCATGGTTACTGCTTCCTGCGCAATGCAACCCGAGGTCACACAGTCATCACACCCACATATCGCTTGGCACTGCAACTCCGCGAACTGGGAGGAAATGCGGGATTACTTTTCCCTATTTACATGGGCGCCTGTCTGCTTTTCTCATCCTGACCCCTCTGATATGGCATGGAATTATTTATTCCACGTACACAGAAAACATCTTCAGCCACTCAAAAGCCCTGGTTCTCTAAATCCTGTGACAAGGCCAGACTTGAAAAGGTCAAAGCTCACAAAACGCTTCTACACAATCCCAGTCAAGAAAACCGTCAAGCATTTAACGACGCAAGAAGCCGCTATGTCCGCATTCTTTCTGAGCTCGTTAAGTAACCACATCAAAAACAAAGTCCTCTCAAGCTCCAACGGCAGCAAACCCTTCTGGACGTTGCTAAATCTATTGGAAATAATTTCTGCAAGAGCACGTTCCCACCTCTTGTTTCAGGAGATGAAATTGTTTCTATCGCCCTGGGCAAGGCCGAACTTTTTGCCTCTCAACCCACCTCAAAATGTTCAACCACCAACAGTCCCCAATGTCGCGCATAAAATGACGGATATCATTTTCAAAACTAAAAAGGTACGAAAGATGCTCTCTTCTCTTAAAACCAGGAAATTCGCCGGTCTGTTCTTCGCCATTTCTAAAGCGTTTGATGCGGTCAACCATTCCCTTTTATTGAAAAAAATTGGAACATTATGGCATAAGAGGAAATGCATATTTATGGCTAAAGAGCTACCTGTCTGGGGGAAGTCAGGCTGTCAGGATACGACAGGCAGGTAAAAACTATATGTCTGATTTTCAGCCGTGTCGAGCGGCGTGCCGCAGGGAAGCATATTGGGCCCTGTTTGGTTTACAATTTTTCTTAACGACATTGTTTACGATCTCCAACAATACCACTTAAATTTGTACGCAGATGACACCACTGCTGCAATCTCAGGGGAAAGTTTTGAAGAGCTTGGTGCTGCAGCTAATGTGTGTGTGTCTTGGGTGTCAGCCTGGTGATTGCGAAATGGTCTGGTTCTTAAGACGCGGAAGACTGAAATGCTTCTTTTTTCTCCGGTGGGTGTGCATCCGAATATGAGCCTATATGCGAGAGCTGATAACGGTTCAATAAGACAGGGAACGTCTGCAAAGTTTTTGGGGATCCATCTGGATTCTAACTTATCGTAGGACGTCCATGTTGACCATTGTAGTGGCCTCTCTTGCATCTAGGAATTACGCATTGCTGCAGCTGAGGGATTCCTTGAGTACTCAGGCATTGTTGACATGCTACTATGGTAGTGTCAACTGTCTCCTGGCATATGGTTTGCTGTGTTGGGGCGGCTGTGTGCATCTGGGGAGGGTTCTGTTGATGCAGAAGAGAATTGTCCGCATCATGTTTGGCCTGCCGTCTTCCGCATCTTGTAGACCATTATTTATACGGTATGGCATTTTAACAGTGACGTGCCTATATATGCTTGAGGCGCTTTGTTATGTCAGAAAAAATATTGCAATTTTTAGTACCTGCGGTAATATTTACAGTGTATGAAACAAAACAGGCTAAAAAGTTTGGATGTTCCCCCTTATAGGATCGAACAAATTAATTGGGCACCTCGCAACACTTCAATACGCTTATATAATCATTTACCTGACAACGTCAAATATTTGAGCAGCCGCAGGCAATTTAAGTTTGCTTTGACATCGTTTTTTAGAAAGCATTCTTTTTATTCTGTGGGCGAATATTTTATTTTTAAATTTCAGCGTTGATAAGCTGTTTTTTGTGTTTTGACTATTTCCGAGATCTTGTAGAGATCTATGGAGCAGTTTTAATAAATAAATAAGATATATAGAAAGCCCATTTAGTTTCACACAAATAGCAGGATAAAGCTTAAAATACCGTTGTGCTCCTCTGCGCGAATAAACATTTTCCTGCGCATAACGACACACCATATCTCGCACTTGTAAATTTGAAAAATCATTATGGCGCGGCATTTTAACCCAAATAACAAGAATGAAGTGACAATTAAAGATACTTTTAGTGAATTTTCTTTAAAAAAATTCACTAATGAGGAGATCCCGACTTTTGAATTTTTTTAAAATTTCTTCAAATGAGCGCTAATTAGGCCCCTAGAACACATATCCGGGGTCGTTTCGATTTTTATATGTTTATATATATATATATATATATATATATATATATATATATATATATATATATATATATATATATATATATATATATATATATATATATATATATATATATATATATATATATATATATATATATATATATCACACCTATAACTCAAAAATTAATGGGCCGATTTTGACAAAATTTGGTGAATACCTTCCTTTTGTAAGTGTCTTGGATAAGTTTGTTAGCCAGGAAAACCCGCAGAGGTTTTCCCGGGGAATTTTGTGTTTTCTTTAGAAAAAATTCATATCTCCGGAAATAACAAAGTAAGGCCAACCAAATTTAGTACGTCGTTTTATGTCGCGATAGGTAAATTACCTACCAAAATTTAGTGCTGTAGGTCAAAAGACAAAAAAGTTATGGGTATTTAAAAAAACATAAATTGGGGTTTTCCTCAAAACGTCAAAAGGACAGTTTAAAACATCAAAATTCGCATTATTTAGGCAAAGAACTTGAATACAATACGGGCTATGGAAAGAAAATATCTCAAGAAGAGTGTTTTACAAACCCTGAAGTCCTAGTTACAACCGTGATTGTCCTTCATTTTACTAAAATGTTTCCAGAAAATTCATTTCAAATAGACCCTTTCTCTGATGCTTGGCAGTAGTCTTAGCTATATAGTTTATCGTTTAATGGTATATAACTTTTGTCGCATTTTCGTAAAAAATCAACAAAGCTCAATATATCCGTTATTTTAAAAGATATGAAAAAAATTGTATACATTAATTATAGGGTGTCATGAGCTACATCTTAAAAAAAAGATTTCTACAATCAAAGGCTGGCCCATAAGTCGTTGGTGATACAAATAAAAAAAATTTAGTCGAAAACGCCTTATGTTTTTGCATTTTCCATCGAAACATAATGCATGTTCGTAAGTAAAGAAATCCTGGACACAGCAAGTGCGTTATGGTAGCGAATTTTAATTAAATGCTTCATATTTGAAAAGCTCAATTTGCTATTAACCTATAAGGTTGACCAAGAAACGGATTTTTTCGGTTACACTTTAAGTTTACTTTCGGAAATTTTTGTACGTTTTCAAACAATAAAGTTATTTTGATGAAATATTGCACATTGTTTTTACTATATATGTTATACTGGTAATCAAATTTGATGCCTGCTTTCTGAAAAAAAGACACATATTTGCTCCTAAAAACATTTTAATGAAAATTCACTACCATAACGCACTTGCTGCGTCGCGAACTTTTTTAATGTCAGACGATTTTGACAGGTTATAGTAAACAAGTTCCTAGTTGCAACCATAACAAACTTAGCAACAAAATAAATACAGATTTTTGGTTTTCATTGAAAAAGTATCTACTTTTATTTTGAAAACGCTCAACTATTTCGACTTCAAAGAAGTATACCTTTTTTGTGTGAAACTAAATAGGCTTTCTTTATTTTTGTTCGAAAATGTGCAGACAAGGTGGACAAAAGATTATGACCATGTTAATGAACCAGTGTTGCTATCGGTGGCGCCGTCATCATATGATGCCTAATAATACCATGCCACAGTTCACATATATATATATATATATATATATATATATATATATATATATATATATATATATATATATATATATATATATATATATATATATATATATTGTTACGTTTTCTCCGGGTTCTGGATAAGTGAGACTTTTAATTTTAACAAAACAACTTTATTTACACTCTAAATATGGATACAATAAAATTTCTAGAATGTCTCTCTCACAAAACACTTCATTTACTGGCCTTACAATTACTACTCTCAACAAAAGTCACTAATCTGGTACTACAGTCACTACTCTCTTAACACTTTACACTGCTTCTTCAAGTCACTACCACATTCTCTTACTGAACTGAACTCACTCGGGCTGGCTTGCTTTCGCTTTTATATACTCGCCGTACCTTCCCCTCCTTTCTAGAGCATTCCATTCCAGAACGTTCCAGGACCTTCTTTTACTAGAAGGTTCCGTGAATACAGATCGGTCCCGTGTGTATACAGGGGGATGTGTATACAGGATGATCCAAATGTGCAGACCTCAGTTATCCGTTCCGACGGGGCACAAGTTGGTAACTTCGTTATTTCTGGTCCTAGAGGGTTGAGACTTCGCCTGAGGGGGGTCACCCCAGGCACCCCCAGGGGGGTGGGGAGGCGGTGTTGCCAGATTGTGCAAAAATTCCCAGATGTTGGGGAAATTCTGGAGATGTGGCAACACCGCACCTACGTCTCTTGAAGTGCTTTGTAACACTGCCCCCCTCCTTAAGACTGTTCGTCCCGAACAGTATTTACCGGCCGCCAACTTGGGGGTTCGTTGCCCCGATAGGGACTCAACCTCTCTATGTGAACAACTTTGGGTTTAGTTCTTGGAGACAGCTGGATTCTGTAGACTAGGTCGTTAATTTTCTTAGTCACCAAGTATGGCCCTTCCCATGGTTTCTGAAGTTTGGGACTGAGGCCCTTTCTCCTTGTTGGTTGGTACAGCCACACTGCATCACCTTCCTTGAATGTATGGGGTGTTGCTCTGCGATCCAAGCGCATCTTCATCCGGTCACTGCTTAAGAGGAGCCTATCTCTGACACATCTGTGTATAGTGCGCAGTTTTCCTTCTAGGTCGGCGACATACTCAGGTAACGTAGCTAGGTCCGCTATGTCCTCGTTCGGTGGTGGTCTCGTCATGTCGATTGGTAACCGCATCTCTCTGCCGGTCAACATCATGGATGGAGTGTAGCCGGTAGATTCATGCTGAGAGCTTCTGTAAGCTAGGAGGAACAGAGGTATCAACTTGTCCCAGGTTCTTTGATTCTTGTCGACAAACATAGCAAGATACTGATTGATGGTCCTGTTATGCCGTTCTACCATGCCGTCTGATTGAGGGTGGAGTGGCGTTGTTCTCGTTTTCTTTATGCCTAGCAAGTCCATTAGGCTCTTCCAGACCTCTGATTCGAAATTCCGGCCCTGGTCGGTGTGAATCTCCAAGGGTACGCCATGCCGTGATATGACATTTTCCATCAGGGCTTCTGCTACGGTCGTTGCCTCTTGGTTGGGGATCGGCGCAACTTCAGGCCATTTCGAGAAGTAGTCCATCGCCACCATTATGTATCTGTTCCCAGACTCTGTGATGGGAAAAGGTCCTGCGATGTCTACGGCAACTCTCTCCCACGGTGTACCTGAGATGTACTGCATCATTTTTCCTCTGGATCGGGTCTTTGGTCCTTTCTTTGAAGCACATTGGTCACACCTTTTGCACCATTCTTCCACGCTTCTTCGGCAGTTTATCCAATAGAAGCGGTCTCTCACTCTGGCAAGAGTCCTGTTGACCCCAAAGTGGCCTCCACTTCTACTATTGTGTAACTCTTGAAGAACACTGCTTATGCACTCACTTGGCACAACGGTCTGGTATATACAGTCGCTACCATCGGCAGTTTCCCATTTTCGAGTGATCATGTCATTCTTTAGACACAATGAGTCCCACTGTAGCCAGTATCCTTTAACCTCCGCCCCAAACCGGGACACATCGTGCCACTCAGGTCTTTTCCCCTTTTGTAGCCATTCTCTAATATTTTTCAAGTCTGGATCTGTCTTCTGTGCGTCTCTGATGTATTCAAGATTTACGTCTAGATCGGTGTTATTCTTCTGTCCTGCCACCAGTTGTTTGATCTGATGAGTTACTTTGTCGATCTCTTTGTTCTCTTGTCGCTCGCAAAATTTACATTCATGCACTGAACATGGTCTTCTCGACAGGCTGTCTGCATTGGCGTGACTTCTTCCTCTTCGATGTTCAATCCGGAAGTCGTAGCTCTGCAGTTTCTCTATCCATCGTGCTATCTGTCCTTCGGGATTTCTAAAGTTCAGAAGCCATTGCAGAGCAGAGTGATCTGACCTCACGCGGAATGTTCTTCCGTACAGGAAGCTGTGGAAATGTTCGATGGATCTTACAACTGCCAGCAGTTCTTTCCGGGTTACACAGTAATTTCTTTCTGCTTTTCCGAACGTTTTGCTGAAGTAGCCTATCACAACTTCTTCTCCGGCTTGGAGTTGTGAGAGTACTGCCCCAATGCCATACTGGGAAGCATCGGTGTCCAGTATAAACAGTCCTTCGTCCTGAGGATAAGCCAGCACAGGAGCAGTGAGAAGACGATGTTTGAGCTCTCTAAAAGACTCTTGGCAATCTGGTGACCAGATGAACTCGGCCTTATTTTCAGTCAGTCCATGCAGAGGTTTCGCAATGCTGCTGAAGTACTTTACAAAGCGTCGGTAGTAGCTGCAAAGTCCCAGAAAACTTCTGACCTCATGTTTGTTCTTCGGCACAGGCCAGTCTCTTACTGCCTTTATTTTCTCTGGATCAGTTTCTATCCCTTTCTCAGAAACGACATGTCCGAGGAAACTCACTTTCTTCTGGAAGAGGACGCATTTCTTGGGATTGAGTTGCAGATTGGCACCTCTCAGCCTGGAGAAAACCTGCTTCAGATTCGACAGGTGTTCATCGAAAGTCCTTCCAATCACCATGACATCGTCGAGATACACCAGGCATGTTTCCCATGTAAGTCCTCTCAGCACTAACTCCATTAGTCGCTCGAAGGTGGCAGGAGCATTACATAAGCCGAATGGCATGACCTTGAATTGGTACAACCCATTCCCGGTTGAAAAAGCAGTCTTCTCCTTATCGTCTTTATGGAGTTCTACTTGCCAGTAGCCACTTTTCAGGTCTAATGTAGAGAACCACTTTGATCCGGCCAAAGTGTTCAAAGTGTCGTCGATCCGGGGCAGGGGATAACTGTCTTTCTTGGTGACATCATTCAGCTTCCTATAGTCCACGCAAAATCTCATAGTGCCGTCTTTCTTGGTGACCAAAACTACTGGGGACGACCAAGGACTATTAGACTCCTCAATCACACCATCTTCCAGCATTTCGTTAACCATCGCCTTGATTTCTGATTGCTTGGCAAAAGGCAGTCTTCTCGGCGGCTGTCTAATTGGTCTTGCGTCGCCAGTATTAATTCTGTGTTGCACTAGACTCGTACGACCTGTGATTTTATCTTGAGCGAAAATATCGGCCTCCTCCAATACGAACTTCAGGGCCATTTCCATCTCCATGTCGTTCAATTGGCCCCAAGAATTCTTGAACCGCTCTACCATTTCTACTGGCAGTCTTCTGTCTAATGCCGTGGGTGTCACCTTTCTTGACAACGTCACTCGGTCAATGGGCTCGCAAGTGGCGATAACCTCAATTTCTTCAATGTGACCCTGTTAGTTTGCACGTTAGCCACTCTTATGGGTATTGTCCTCTTCGGGTCTACTAAGCATCGTGCGACGAGGGCACCATCATGTCTATCTTTCAGGGGCTCCGCTATGAGAGCAGACATACCATCAAGTTTCTTCTCTAGTCTGGCTCTGACAATCTTCTCACTGTTACCAGGAATCCGTGTATCCTCGTCGACAATAAGTCTCACCCTGGGATTAGCTTCGCCTGCTGTTGGAGATAAATACAACTCTTCGTTACCGATTTTCAAGATCTTATTCTGGAAGTCTACTGACAGGACATCGAAATCTTCCATTAAATCCAGGCCCAGAATAAATTCGTCGACGATTTCTGCGACGACAGCCCTTACCTGTAGCTCAGTACTGCCCAGCCTAATGAAAACAGTGGCCTCTCCATGCACAGGTATCCTATCTCCTTTTGCCGTCTCCAACACAGGCTGTTTGTTGGTCGTGAGTGCCGACCTGTTTGGCAACATGTCTGGACGTACAACGGATCTAGTAGCACCAGTATCGATGGTGAAACTGCATTGTCTTCCGTCTATGCTGCCAGGTATAACGAGGCTCTCGCGGTAGCGTCGGATAGTGGAGACCCTGACCTTGGGGCCTTGGGTCTCGCATGCCACGTGTCGCCCACCTACACTGGCGTCAGGTCGTTTTCCCTGATGGCGCTCCCTGTTGGTATATTCTTGTCTTCTGCGAGCCACCTGTTGGGTTTGTAAGCACTGCCTACTTATGTGTCCTTTCCTACCACACTTGTAGCATTCTATGTCTGACCAATCTGCTTTCGTCCTACGTGCTCCAACCGTTGCAGTGAGCTTGCTTATGGCTTCCTTCATCAACTTGATTTCTCGCCTTAGTTCCTCTGTCGTGTCTGCATGGTCCTCTGTCTCCTTCACTTCGCGCAGCCTGTTTCGGCGAGGTTGAGATGCATTCTTGGCTGCTTCAAATTCCAAACCATAAATGACGCAGTCTGTAAGTGTTTTAAACCTTCCGAGCCTCAAAGATTGTTGCATCTCGTTGTCAAGTACCTCATCGATGAAGGTCTGGACGGTGATCTGGTTGACAAATTCTTCTGGGGCTTGGGGATATGCCAGTCGCACAAGTTTCTCCACTTCGGCACTAAATTCTTGCAGAGTCTCATTTGGCTTCTGGACCCTTGTCTTTAGTTGTGTCTGGTAGACCTGGCTCATGTACTTGTTACCATATCTCAAATCTAGGGCCTGTATCACTGTTAAGTAGTTTTGCTGTTTCGACTCCGGGATGTTCTGGAGGATTTCTAGGGCTTTACCTCGAAGCGAGAGAATTAGAGCAGTTGCTGCCTGTTGTTCGCTCCACCCATTACTGAGAGCTGCCGCTTCAAACTGCCTCCTGTACATGGGCCACGATGTTTCTCCGTCAAAAGTCGGCGGCTTCAAGGTTCCATGAGGCCGCTGCACGATTGGCATATCTTCTTCCGGACGATTTTGAGCTGGGAACATTCCAGTAACTCCTCTTGGTTCAGTTCTATCAGTCTGGACAATCAACTGTTCGGTCAGTTCTTTATGTGTGCATTCTGTTCCTTTCATGATCATCTTCATTTGTTCTTTCAACCCTTCCACTTCTTCCCATCGTTTATTCAAATCCTCTGTTACATTTTCTACTTTCTTGTCCACATTTTCTACTTTCTTGTCCACATTTTCTACTTTCTTGTCCACATTTTCTATTTGTTCGTTGATCTGTTCAATTTCTTCTTTTACATCGACTCTTATATTGTGGAACATACTTCGGAGCTCTTCTTTATCTTCTTGTCGCCTCTGTTCCTCCTCTTGTCGTCTTCTCTCGTCTTCTTCGCGCCGTCTTCTTTCATCTTCTTGTCGCCGTTGTTCGTCTTCTTCGCGTTGCCTCTTGAGGTCTTCTTTATCTTCTTGCCGCCGTCGTTCGTCTTCTTCGCGCCGTCTTCTTTCTTCTTCTTGTCGTCGTTGTTCGTCTTCTTCACGTTGCTTTTTCAGTAAGTCCATCAACTCTTTGATTTCAGCCATCTTGTCGTAGTCAGTCGATCTGGTGTTTACCATTTACAGCTAGCTTGCTTGTTCACTTCTTCACTCACTTATCCCACACTTCTGACACCAAATTGTTACGTTTTCTCCGGGTTCTGGATAAGTGAGACTTTTAATTTTAACAAAACAACTTTATTTACACTCTAAATATGGATACAATAAAATTTCTAGAATGTCTCTCTCACAAAACACTTCATTTACTGGCCTTACAATTACTACTCTCAACAAAAGTCACTAATCTGGTACTACAGTCACTACTCTCTTAACACTTTACACTGCTTCTTCAAGTCACTACCACATTCTCTTACTGAACTGAACTCACTCGGGCTGGCTTGCTTTCGCTTTTATATACTCGCCGTACCTTCCCCTCCTTTCTAGAGCATTCCATTCCAGAACGTTCCAGGACCTTCTTTTACTAGAAGGTTCCGTGAATACAGATCGGTCCCGTGTGTATACAGGGGGATGTGTATACAGGATGATCCAAATGTGCAGACCTCAGTTATCCGTTCCGACGGGGCACAAGTTGGTAACTTCGTTATTTCTGGTCCTAGAGGGTTGAGACTTCGCCTGAGGGGGGTCACCCCAGGCACCCCCAGGGGGGTGGAGAGGCGGTGTTGCCAGATTGTGCAAAAATTCCCAGATGTTGGGGAAATTCTGGAGATGTGGCAACACCGCACCTACGTCTCTTGAAGTGCTTTGTAACAATATATATATATATATATATATATATATATACATATATAAACTTATTCTGCTAGAGATTTCGTCAACATGACTTTACCAGTTAAATTTCTCACCTAGGACCTGCCGTAGGAGTTTTTTGGTGGCCTCAGATGTAAGTTTACCAGCTGGCATGCTAACTGTCAACTTATCACTATTAGTGCATCCAAAGTTTATTATTTTTACTTTATTAATGTTAAGTCTCATACTATGCTGACAGATCCAGAGATCTAAGGTCACCAAAATATCCCCATCGTACTTTGCACAGTGCCGGCAGAAGGACCCCTGAATAATACAGATGTACCATTGGCATATAGTGTAACTGTTTTCTGTTACAGTAGGCAACTGATTCGTATAAATCACGAAAAGCAACGGCCCAGGATGCTGCCTTGAGGGACTGCTGCCAAAGATATGGCAACCAAATGTGGTACGCACGTTTCTATTGTAAAACGTATACTAGATACCCAAATTCAGGTATCTACGCTAAAATAAAAAAAAAGTCTGGGCGCAGCAAGTGCGGTATGGTAGTGAATTTTCATAAAAATATTTTTAATAGCAGATATGTCTTTTATTTAAGAAAGCTGGCATCTAATTTGGTTACCAGTATAACCTATATAGTAAAAACAATCTTCCACATTTCATCAAAATAACTTGTTTGAAATAATTGTTATTGAAAATGTACAAAAAAAATTTCGAAAATAAACTTTAAATGTTCCCGAAAAAAAAAACTGTTTCCTGGCCAACGAACCTTAGGTTAATAGCAAATTGAGTTATTGAAATTTGAAGCATTTAATAACAGTTCGCTAACATAAGACACTTGCTGTGTTAAGGCGTCTCGTCTGGAGGATTAGACCTCTAAAATTTACATATTTCTCAGTAGAGTTCATTGTTATGATATTTATCATCTGTACAATGCAATTTTAAAGATGGTTAGGAATAACCCAACAAGGGTCTTTTATTCTTTACAATTGGCCATACGGCTGCTACCCTATCTCAGGTAGTAGATAGCGTAGGCAAATTCAATAGGCATTCAAAGCAGTTCTTCTTGAGACTCGACACAAGCAACACCCTTTAGCATAATTATTTCGTAGAGTTCTTCTTGAGACTCGACACAAGCACCACGCTTGTGATAGCACAATCATAATCATTTCGTAGAGTTATCATGTACTCTAAAGCATACCATATTATAAGTAATTTTCTATAGGTTTACAGTTTGTTATTAAATGTTAAGTGTTACATCAGCGTTTAATTTAACAAAGCATAATCAGGTCCTTCGAGCTATCAAGAAACAAAAACAAATAAAATGTGGTACATCAGTACAAAACGTAATTAAACATGCTGAGACCCGAATTTTTTTTCTTACAAACATGCATTATATTCCGATGGAAAATGCAATAATATAAGACATGTTCGATTAAAAGAAAAAAAAATTGTATCACCAGCGACTTATGGGCCAGCCTGTGATTGTAAAAATTATTTTATAAGATGCAGCTCAAGACACTCTATAATTAACGTATATAATTTTTTCCCGTATCTAGTATACTAACGGATATATTGAGCTTTACCTTAGAAATGCTCACCTGTATATATGAAAACAGATAAAAACTAAAACTAACCCCGGATATGTGTTTTAGTGGCCTCGAACGCGCGCATTTGTAAAAATCTTTTCAAAATTTAAAAGTTGCGGACTCCTCATTAGTGAATTTCTTCTACGGAAATTCGCTAAAAGGTATAAGCATTTTATGAAAGAAGGCTTTTATGATAAAATATTTTTATGAAAATTCGCGACCATAACGCACTTGCTGCGTTCAACATTTTAATTTTTCCTAGCCAAAAGATAAAGGAGTTAAGTGGTTGAATTACATTGTGCATAAAACAACTTGAAAGCAAAACAGTTTTACAGGTAATGAAAAAATATACATTAATTTAATATACTTTTTAATGAGCATCGGTAGGAGCAACACAATTAAAAAATATATATTCTGGGATAAAACTGTTGCAGTCCTATCGAGCCCTGAGGGGAAAAAAACTGTTTTAAGTTAAGAAGTAGAAATTATTTAATAATAACGTGGTAATAAAATCGTTGTCAATTTTATTAGAAATAAGAAAACTTAATTAAAGATTCCTTTAAAACTGTTTGTATCTAGCTTGCTCTGTTTACAAAGAAAAATATATTTATAACAAAAAAAAACTCAATGACTTACCTGAGTTTCCACTTCCACAAAATAAATCCTAAAATTCAAATTATCAAAATATAATATCACAGTCACCAGTGAATAGGTACAAAAACAAAGGCAACTAAAAACTCATTAATTGGCGGTCAAACAATACACTGATTTGCCACATTAGCAAAACAAAATCGCAGACACCCGGAAAATCACCGTTAAAATTCGAGTGAATATCGAACGAAAACAAAAGTTAATTCAAATCATCAATCTCACAGGTTGAACATTGACAGAAGACGTATTCGAACACCGCACGTGATAAAAACGACATCTCAGTACACAAACAGTGTCGCCAAACGACTGTGGATGCCTCTGAAAGCAGACTACACTTGGGAAAATCATGTGTGAACGACAAGCTTCAGTCGGTGAAGAGTGGAAACTGGCGCAAGCGTCATTTTCCTTCGTTCTTTCAGACCACAGCCACGGGAAAACTAAATTTCCAAATTACAGGGTAGAACAATAAAATGTCTAGACTAAATTAACTATATAATAGAAAATGCAGGTTACATTGGACGTTGTCCAGTACTGAATTTGACTTTCTGTAAATTTTCCCAGAAAAAATGGCTAATGAGGATATGTGTCTTTTTTAATATTGAGGGGGACATGTTTTGCAATAAAACTCAACTTTGTCACACCAACCCCTTAAGGGTAGTGATAACAACCCTTATATTTTAAATAGGGAACATGGGTCCAGTGTTATCATTTGAAAGCTCTTTCTTTTCTGAATTCAGCACACTAACTTTTTTGGAAGTATTATCAACTCGTTTAAAAATTATTCACAGTTGGAGTTGCAAGAAAATATTTCATTCATTGTGATAAGAAATGCACTACTTAGTCAATTTTTCGTTAAAAAAAACTAAAAAACAAAACCAAACGTTCAAAAATGTTTATTCAGTTAAGTAAGTGTTCAAATTGTTGACCACCAGCTTCCACACAAAAGTACAAATTTTGTTGAAAACGAGCTCTGACATTCTGGAGCATTTGTGGAGTTATCAGACGGCACTCTTCAACAATGCGTCGTCGTAATGCTTCCAGAGACTATGGTTCTGTTGCGTAAATTCTACTCTTTAAATGGCCCCATAGAAAGAAGTCTAAATGAGTTAAATCCGGTGATCTAGGAAGCCACTCAATAGCACCTCTACGCCCAATCCATTGCTCTGGAAACTCTCTGTTCAAAAACTCCCTAACACGTTGTGAAAAATGCGGAGGAGCTCTATCTTGTTGAAATACTAATTGATTTTCTTGATAGCGATCATTGTTTTCAACAATGGCAATTAGTAGAGGGTAAACGATATCTTCTAGTAATTCCAAATACGTTTCGCCACTCAAATTGTTGAAACACTAATTGATTTTCTTGATAGCGATTATCGTTTTCAACAGTGGCAATTAGTAGAGGGTAAACGATATCTTCTAGTAACTCCAAATACGTTTCGCCACTCAAATTGCCATCAAGAAAAATTGGTCCGATTAACGGTCTCCAAAAATGCTAGTCCGGGCATTCAATTTCTGTGGAGTTTGAGTGTGGACTTCGTGAAAATTTCTTGGATTATTATCTGCCCAATAACGACAATTATGACGATTGACTGTAGATTTTAATAAAACAGCCGCCGATCAAAATCATCTTCATTCAGTTGTTGTACAAGATGAATTCAATATTCGCTGAATAGCTCTTCTTTTGATGTGTGAAACAGTGGCCAATTTTCTCGTGCTCAAAGTTGGGTCTGCAGCAATTTGTCCTAAAACTTCAATCTTAGTAGTCTCATTTCTAACCGGAAATTTACGTTCAGGATCCCGTTTTTTGTTGGCTACTGAACCACTTTGTCGTAACTTTGCAACTAACTCCAAAATGTATTTTCTGTTAAAATGTCTGTTCGGATGTCGTTCATTAAACAAATTTGCGGTACGGTTGGCAGAGTCATCGTTTTTAAAAAAAGAGTAATTATTCCAACTCTTTCTTCTACAGAATAGAGCACTGTGAAATTAATTTTCGGTAGTACTATTAAGTATCAAACCGACCGATAAACTAAAATAATAGACCGCATTTCTCTCATTCCGATAAGAAATGTTCTGATAGTCAATTTTTTGTTTACAAACCAACAAAACATTGACTATCAGCATATTTCCTATCGGAACGAGTGAAATGCGTTTTTGCGTCTTCAACTGTGAATAATTTTTAAACGAGTTGATGAAACTTCCAAAAAAATTAATGTTGTGAATTCAGAAAAGAAAGAGCATTCAAATGGTGTAACACTCGACCCATGTTCCCTATTTAAAATATAAGGGTTGTTACCACCACCCTTAAGGGGTTGATGTGACAAAGTTGAGTTTTATGTCAAAATATGTCCCCCTCAATATTAAAATTGACGTGTTTCAGCGTCTCTTAAAAAAATTCTTTGGACGCAAATCGGTCTGTTTCGTTTCCAATGCGCCACCATATATATATATATATATATATATATATATATATATATATATATATATATATATATATATATATATATATATATATATACATACATATATACAGTGTAAAACAGTTTTTGTGGAAAGCGTTGAGACACGTGAAGTTTAATTTGTCGAACATTATCTTATAATCATAGTTAAAAAATTACACTACCACCATTTTAGCCCCACCACTTTATCCTTTTTTTTAAATAGCAACCCTACATTTTTGATCACAGTTCGAAGAATCCCAGATCTAGACTTTTTTGAAGCTTTAGAAGTCAAAAAGCACACACACGACAATAGCTACCTTGTTTTAAACGAGCAAACTGATTTAATGAATTCCCCTTTCTTGGATATTCTTCTTTCTAATTAAATAAGTCAAGGAAAATAAATTTAACTATTCTTTCAAAAAAGTTGTAATAAGATTACGAGTTGATGTATGTCAATATTTTCGTTGTATAGAGACTGCTTTTATACTGTTATTGTTTAGTTATTTTATTGTTGTAACTGTTATCATAGTTATTATAGGCTAGTTCTATTTTTATGTTAAATATTGACATACATCACATAGACATTTTGAAAACCTCGTCCGTCATCTCTGTTTCATTTTATTTTCAATTTGATAAATTTTTTGATCAAAATATCTTATCATAACATAGCAACAGATCTTTATTTGTAGTTGTCATGATTTCGTACTAATTCAATTTTATTCTGTCTGAGAATGCTGTCAAGCAGCGAAACTATAGTCACAGAAACGTTGAAGAACACCCTAGAACATCCAGAATTCGTAAGGGCCACTTGCTCCAGTTAGCTTACGCGCTGGCTACGTCCTTCACCTACAAAAACGAAATCCAACAGTGAACCCAAAGAAGTAGTCTCCAAGTCTGTATGTAGTATGGACAAGTTTCACCAAGTAAGGGTAACAACAATCAATGAAGTGTTTGTTATGTTTTATCAACACATATAAAGGAACGAGGTTTTACAAAAGGAGCTGATATACAACAGGATAGTTATTTCTCTCTGATGCTTTGGCGGTAGTTTTAGTTATGTTTATGGTTTAACGGTCCATAATTTTTAGCTAATTTTCCTACAAAAAATTCGTCAATGAGGACACCGCGACTTTAGAATTTTAAAAAGATTTCTTCAATTGAGCGCAAACTAGGCCCCCTGGAATCCATATCCGGGTTTACGTTCAGTTTTTATCTGCTTACATATATACAGGGTGACGCGTTTCTACGGTAAAGCTCAATATAATTATTATTATACAAGAGACGAGAAAAAATTGTATAAGTTAATTATAGGGTGTCTTGAGCTGCATCTTAAAATAGTATATTACGTACCATAAACTGTAAGTGACACTTTTCATGCAGAGAATGCAGTTTGGAAAATCGAGGCCCGTAGGGCCGAGGTTTTCTAAGCATTCGAGGCATGAAGAGTCACTTACAGTTTACGGTTTAGTAATAATTTTTTGCAATACCTGCTTTAACGGTTTTTTTTGAATTTGCATTCTTTTTTAATAATTACTGCGTGAATAGATGTCAGACTGACAGCACTGACAGTCGAATTAATTAGATGGATTCTAACATACTACTTAACAACAAGTAGCTTGTGACTTGGTTGTTGTGTTGGGTTACTAAGGACGCTACGGGTAAACAAACAAAACTAAACGCTGGCTGCAGTTCAGCACAGGTCCAGGTTAAACATTAATTTGTATTTTAATTGTGATTTTTGAATTAAAATTAGTGTTGAAGTGACTTTGAATATGGAAGAATCTGACATCGAAGAAGCGGCAGGTATTGCTTGTTTATCACTTTTACCAGAAAAGTCTAAGCAAAGGTATGAAAGTTGCTATGAGGGTTTCAAAAAGTGGTGCCACACTAAAAAGGTTGTAATACATACCAGTGAGACAGTTTTACTAGCATATTTCTTGGAAAAATCAGGTAAATATTCTGCTCCATCAAGCTTATGGTCCGAATACTCTATGTTACGATCGACAATCTCTTTGAATGACAATGTTGATATTTCCAAATATGCAAAGTTAAAGGCATTTTTAAAGAAGAAAAATATTGGATATGTTTCAAAGAAAAGTGAAGTGTTTACGATCGAGGAAATTCAGACCTTTTTAAGTGAAGCACATGACCAAATATACCTGATGAAGAAGGTGGTTGTAGTTATGGGAATTGCAGGTGCCTGCCGTAAAGATGAATTATGTAAGCTAACAATCAATAATGTTATTGATAAAGGAGACATTATTTTGGTCAGAATACTTGACGCTAAGAATCATCAATCCAGAAGTTTTACCATTGTCGACAATGAGAATGAGAAGTTTCACTTTGTGGCATTAGTGAGGAAGTATATGAACCTGCGACCAAAAAATTCAATACAGAGATTCTTCTTGAGGTATCAAAATGGGAAATGCTCTAACCAACCAGTTGGAAGAAATATTTTTGGTAAAATTCCTTCTGAAGTTGCGAAATTTCTACATTTGGAGAATGCGGAAAAATATACTGGGCATTCCTTTCGCCGAACTTCCGCTACTTTTTTGGCTAATAGCGGAGTTGACATTTTAGCACTGAAGAGGCATGGCGGGTGGAAATCCTCGGCTGTAGCTGATAGCTATGTGGCGGATTCCTTGAATAATAAAGTACAAGTCGCTAAGAAGATATTTCATATTAGCAACCAAGAAGCCAGATCCTCTCGCCAATTCCCTATTATTGAGGTCGGTGATTCTTCGAATACTCCGCAAGATAGTCTTGATAATTTAACATTGCTAGAAACTGAAGATAATAATATAAAGAAGAGCATGGCGTCAATCCTTACTGTTAATCATATGACTAATTGTACTTTCAATATTTCGATGAATTATAATAATTAATAAATCTTCTCAATTTGTTCATTATTCAGATTTGCTATTTATAGGTTTGCAGTACTTACCGTACCTAGGTAAGGTAAGTCTTACCGTACCTAGGTATGAAATAGTATATTACGTACCATAAACTGTAAGTGACACTTTTCATGCAGAGAATGCAGTTTGGAAAATCGAGGCCCGTAGGGCCGAGGTTTTCTAAGCATTCGAGGCATGAAGAGTCACTTACAGTTTACGGTTTAGTAATAATTTTTTGCAATACCTGCTTTAATGGTTTTTTTTTTTTGAATTTGCATTCTTTTTTAATAATTACTGCGTGAAAAGATGTCAGACTGACAGCACTGACAGTCGAATTAATTAGATGGATTCTAACATACTACTTAACAACAAGTAGCTTGTGACTTGGTTGTTGTGTTGGGTTACTAAGGACGCTACGGGTAAACAAACAAAACTAAACGCTGGCTGCAGTTCAGCACAGGTCCAGGTTAAACATTAATTTGTATTTTAATTGTGATTTTTGAATTAAAATTAGTGTTGAAGTGACTTTGAATATGGAAGAATCTAACATCGAAGAAGCGGCAGGTATTGCTTGTTTGTCACTTTTACCAGAAAAGTCTAAGCAAAGGTATGAAAGTTGCTATGAGGGTTTCAAAAAGTGGTGCCACACTAAAAAGGTTGTAATACATACCAGTGAGACAGTTTTACTAGCATATTTCTTGGAAAAATCAGGTAAATATTCTGCTCCATCAAGCTTATGGTCCGAATATTCTATGTTACGATCGACAATCTCTTTGAATGACAATGTTGATATTTCCAAATATGCAAAGTTAAAGGCATTTTTAAAGAAGAAAAATATTGGATATGTTTCAAAGAAAAGTGAAGTGTTTACGATCGAGGAAATTCAGACCTTTTTAAGTGAAGCACATGACCAAATATACCTGATGAAGAAGGTGGTTGTAGTTATGGGAATTGCAGGTGCCTGCCGTAAAGATGAATTATGTAAGCTAACAATCAATAATGTTATTGATAAAGGAGACATTATTTTGGTCAGAATACTTGACGCTAAGAATCATCAATCCAGAAGTTTTACCATTGTCGACAATGAGAATGAGAAGTTTCACTTTGTGGCATTAGTGAGGAAGTATATGAACCTGCGACCAAAAAATTCAATACAGAGATTCTTCTTGAGGTATCAAAATGGGAAATGCTCTAACCAACCAGTTGGAAGAAATATTTTTGCCAAAATTCCTTCTGAAGTTGCGAAATTTCTACATTTGGAGAATGCGGAAAAATATACTGGGCATTCCTTTCGCCGAACTTCCGCTACTTTTTTGGCTAATAGCGGAGTTGACATTTTAGCACTGAAGAGGCATGGCGGGTGGAAATCCTCGGCAGTAGCTGAAAGCTATGTGGCGGATTCCTTGAATAATAAAGTACAAGTCGCTAAGAAGATATTTCATATTAGCAACCAAGAAGCCAGCTCCTCTCGCCAAATCCCTATTATTGAGGTCGGTGATTCTTCGAATACTCCGCAAGATAGTCTTGATAATTTAACATTGCTAGAAACTGAAGATAATAATATAAAGAAGAGCATGGCGTCAATCCTTACTGTTAATCATATGACTAATTGTACTTTCAATATTTCGATGAATTATAATAATTAATAAATCTTCTCAAACAATTTGTTCATTATTCAGATTTGCTATTTATAGGTTTGCAGTACTTACCGTACCTAGGTAAGGTAAGTCTTACCGTACCTAGGTATGAAAAATGTCCTGTTCTCATGGAAACTGACAAATGCTTTAAAAGTTCAACTTACATTGTCAAAAAACTGTCATTAAAAGTGAACTTACTTAACAGGTATTGCAAAAAATATCCTGTTCTCATGGAAACTGACAAATGCTTTAAAAGTTCAACTTACATTGTCAAAAAGTGAACTTACTTAACAGGTATTGCAAAAAATTATTTTGACAATCCCCGGCTGGCCCATAAGTCGTTGTTAATCCCTACAAATTTTTTTCGAACAGCCTTATTTATTGCATTTTTTATCGAAATATGTTTGTGAGAAAAAATCAAGACGCAGTAAGTGCGTTTTGGTAGCAAATTTTCATTAAATGCTTCAAATTTCAATAACTCAATTTGCTAATAACCTAAGGTTTGTTGGCTAGGAAACCAACGTTTAAAGTTTATTGTCGGAATTTTTTTTTACATTTTCAAACAATAAGTTATTTTAATAAAATATGGCACATTGTTTCTACTATATAGGTTATACCGGTAAGCAAATTGATGACTGCTTGCATTAAAAAGACATATTTGATATTCAAAGCATTTTTATAAAAATTCACTGTCATAACGCACTTACGGCGTCCAGAGTTTTTTTACAATTTCAGACAATGAATCTTTTTTATACGCACCTGTGTAAACACTCCAAAATATGCTTTTCATAAGCCCCAAAAGATTCCACAGCAGCACGGCACGATAGATAATTACGACGAATTACATCAGGTGTTTTGTTATTTCTCTTTTTTATGTGTTTCATAACGTAAAATCTCGCATGGACATAATTGCATACATTCTTCAGAGCTTATGAACAAATTGTTTCGAGAAATGTCGTGAAAAAAATTATCAAATATTTTTATTCGATGTAGATTGATTTTCCATGAAATGCTGAAGCAAATTGATTTTAAGGAATTTTCACAACCATTTAATCAAGCAAATTAAATACAGAATGTTATTATATACGTGAGGATTAAAATGAGATTTAACTATGTTACGCTGGCCTTTTTTAAGTCGACATTTAATTATATTGCCAACTGTTTGAAAATTTTCAGTGGCTGCTATATATTTTTAAAGGAAATAAGCGAACAAATTATCGTCGCAATGAATTATGAAAATGCGCTACATGGTAATACACCTCCTCTCTTTGTGTTAAAAATGTTTAACACGTTAACGGCCACAGCGGTCGCCAGGGATCGCTGCAATATTTACCTGGTGGACCGCGGTGATCTCCGAGGACCGCCGGCACTAAACTTCACTTTCTCTCTAGGCCAATGGATCTGTTATCATCAGGGCTTGGATTTTATGCAATTCGCATATTTTGTACATAAGTTGCATATTTTAGTGTATTTTGCCCAAATTGCATATTTCCATATATTTTGTATTATTTGACAATTTTTAGGGGTTTCCGTATATAACAAAAGCCATATACTTGTTTTAATGTAAGCAACTGCTAAGGAAAATTTATAGGCCGTTCAAATGTAGCTGGCGGAAAGGAGATTCCAAATTTCTGGTATTGTATAGTTCGAGTGCTTCACTAAGATATAAGACAGTGCGCTAAACAGAGTGAGCTACCTCTGCGTTCTTAGATTCTACCGCCTCCTAGCTTTTTACGTGCTATACCTAAATGAAGCTAGTAGCTAGTAGGTGAGAGTATAAAAACCAATTCTTGGATGGATTGTCGGTAATGCCCGCTCTTTTCTTTGTACTTTACATCAACGTGAAATAAATAGCAAAATGCAATTTGTAGGTATTATATAAATCTAAATCTCGCCTATCATCATAAAAACTGTGTCTGGAATTCCAAATAATAACTGCAGAATGTATTGAAAGGAGTGACCGCCAGGTAATTTTATTCGTATCTTAAGTGTCGTAAGAAGACATTAAAGGGGATTAAGGCTTATTTATTTACTTGCCAGTAGTGTCTAGAATTGAAATAATTTGTTTCTCTTATTTAGTTTGCTTGTGCTGCTTGTGCTTAGTTGCACGCACACTGAATTTACTTAGTCTTTAGACAGTGTTAGTGTAGGGTTGTTTTTATTATTTTATACTGTAAAAAAAATGTGCTCCAAATTGCCAAGCTAGATACGGCCACACTCAGAGGCTTTCCGCAGATGGTGACAACGTTTTTTGTAAGCCATGTGGGAGAGTGGTAAGTTACTTTTTATTATAAGCAACTGATCTATTTTCTTTGCTTTTCTAACCTTCGTCATTAATCAGGCCAGTATCTGCTAGCTAAATTTTTCGACACATGATATTTATAATTCTTTTTCTCTTATATACAAATAATCTGCAGCAATACTTTGTTGCGAATCAGAGTACTACTATATGCCAATTTGCCGATGACACTTCGTTCACTGTTGCGGCTAGTAATTCTCCAGAACTAGAGATCTCGTGTGCTAAGGTGGTGAGAGGAATGTCTGATTGGTGTAGGGAAAATAGACTAATTTTAAATATTGAAAAAACTGTTAACATAAAATTTGAGAATATCCACGCCAGACAAAGCAGTGATTCCAGTTTGTGTAACAATAAGAATGCAGTAGATAATAATAATACCAAATTTTTAGGGGTTATAGTAGATAAATTTATAACCTGGGGACCTCATACCGATTATGTGGCGGCCAGACTGAATAGTGCCTACTTTGCTTTGTCTAATTTAAAATATACAGTGGGAGATGGTACACTTCGTTTATTTTATCACGCACACGTAGGTAGCAGACTCAGGTATGGACTTATAGTCTGGGGAGCATCAGCACATACACACAGACTATTCATTATTCAAAAACGTATTGTAAGATTATTAGGTGGCGCGAAATATGATGAACACTGTGCTCCTCTATTTGTTCGCCTTCGGATAATGACGTTTTACTCACTCTATCTTTTTAGTTTGTCACTATTTGTGAGAGAAAATCCAAGGTATTTTAATATGTTAGGAAACAATTATCCAACTAGAAATACAGGTATTGTTGCCGTACCTCAACACTCTACCACACTTTTCCAGAAAGGAACCAAAAATATGGCAATAAGAGCATATAACCATTTACCTGTGTGCATAAGGAACATCACTGGGCTTGTACAATTTAAGGGAGAGCTAAAAAAATATTTTTTAGACCACCCATTTTATTCAATAAATGAATATTTTAATATTGGGTGATGCTATTTGTATGTCTTGTCCCATTTTAATACATTGTATAGACTTTAATATAAACATATGATGGTGTATTTGTTGAAGTGTGCATGCGTAAAAGCGTATGTTGTGTTGTGTGGGTTAATTGTTGTTTTGTTTGCGCAGTGTTCTGCATTTTATGCCCTTTCATGGGTTTGTTTTAATATGTTTTTTTTTTGTATGTTAGATAATGACTCCTTAACTGTAGGTTTGGGGCCTTTTTTTATTGAGTCCCTATTATGGATTTGCAATGTTTATATATAATGCTCTGTGTAACGAGTTGCTACATATTATGTTTTGACGTGTTCCTTGCCCGTTTGGGATTTTATGAATAAGGTTGTATTATTATTATTATTATTATTATTATTATAATCGAAATTTATAAAATTCAATCGAAATAAAAAATTAAATAAAGTTAAAAAAATACTTTGCAGTTCTTAAAAAAATTACTCAAATACAAATTAAAAATATACTTGTTTATTTTTATTACTCAATTCATGGATATTGTATATGTGTAAAAACAATACCAAATTTCTATTTATTCGGAAAAAATGTAGATGCCGTGATTTATTTTCGAACATATTTCAAGCGCAAGGAAATATCTCATAGACCAACATTGTAAGACACCTCTGCATCAAAGAAATTGTGAAAAACGAAATTCAAATAATACATCCCAAGCATTAATACGCGAATGTTTGGGAAACCAAACAAACAAAGCAGAAGAGGATGCCTTTAAATTTGACTTATGCAAGGCAATGGTTGCTTGTTTACAGAAAATTGAGATATTTAAATTTGAAACATTTATATTTAATATCACTGCTTTTTATTGACAATGGTAAAAACTGGTTTATAGGTTTATGAGATCTAGTATGTCTGAGTCGTTTCCTAGCAACGGAACATTTGATATCATTGCGCAGGTCAGTTACACGCTTTAACTGACGTTTATCGTATATTATTAGATCGGTTATCTGTTGTCAATTTCAGTTGACAAATTATTTGTGTTATTTGGGAATTTCAATATACAAGTGCAAATTATTCCTTTACGATTTTATTAATGTTAGTGGGTAGACTAAACAGTGTTTGTGATGTTTGTCAACAGATATAAAGGATCGAAGTTTTACAAAAAGGGCTGATATGCAACAGGTTAGTTATTTTCTCTCTGATGCTTTAGCGGTAGTTTTAGTTAGGTTTATAGTTTAACGGTCCATAATTTTTAACTAATTTTCGTACAAAAAATTCGTCAATGAGGAGACGGCGACTTTCAAATTTTAAAAAGATTTCTTCAAATGAGCGCAAACTAGACCCCCTAGAATCCATATCCGGGTTTACGTTCAGTTTTTATCTGTTTACATATATACAGGGTGACGCATTTCTACGGTAAAGCTCAATATATAATTATTATTATACAAGAGACGAGAAAAAATTGTATAAGTTAATTCTAGGGTGTCTTGAGCTGCATCTTATAAAATTATTTTGGCAATCACAGGCTGGCCCATAAGTCGTTGGTGATCCCTACATTTTTTTTCGAACACCATTATTCTTTGCATTTTTTATCGAAATATGTTTGCAAGAAAAAATCGAGACCCAGTAAGTACGTTTTGGTGGTAAATTTTCATTAAATGCTTTAAATTTAAATAACTCTATTTGCTATTAACCTACGGTTTGTTACCTAGGAAACTAACATTTAAAGTTTATTGTCGGAAAATGTTTCTACATTTTCAAACAATAAGTTATTTTGATAAAATATGGCACATTGTTTCTACCATATAGGTTATACCGGTAACCAAATTGATGACTGATTGCATTAAAATGACATATTTGACATTCAAATCATTTTTATAAAAATTCTCTTCCATAACGAACATTTTTCTTCTTCTTTACATTACATTCCTGTCAACTAGTTTTGTATATTATATTATTTTTTTAATTTTCCTCTTATAAAACTGTTAAATAATATCGAATTTCCATTATCTGGACATAAATAAACAATGTGTACACACAAAGCCGGACGGATTTACAGTACACGCATTCAAAATATTTTGTAGTATATTATATTTAAATTTAAATTTCAATTAGAACAAGACCTAAATTAGATTCTAACAATTTATTTTAATTACTTTTAGATTAGAGTTAGGTAGTATTATCGAGTTTTGATTTATTCTGTAAATGTTTTTATATATTTCAACACACCACGAGGACTTACAACCTAAATACTATCGTACCGTGGGTATCGACAAAAAGGAAAGAGGCAACTTGTTAATTCTGGACATGAAGGTTTGGGGGTTCGGACGAGAAATAAAAACATGTGCCGGCATGGAATTCCACACCTTGGAATTCCTCGGAACAAAAAAGCGGGCATAACAAGATGTTCTATGTCTGGTAACCTGGACAGTAAAAGGGTGCATTCGCTCTGTTCCCCTGGTAGATCTGTTGGGGGCAGCAGGTGGAGGAACCATGGAAGAAAGCTCCTCTGAGCAGTGCCCGTGCAGATATCTGTAAAAGAGAGAGAGAGAGGTCACCAACGGCACGTCGGTGGGCAAGGGATGGCAGCCTTTGGGTGAGGGTACGGTCACCGATGAGCCGTATAGCTCTCTTCTGAATGGAGTCCAGGATAGCGAGTGTAGAAGCGGCAGCGGCACCCCAGATGTGGGAGCAGTGTACGAGGTTTGGCCTTATTTGTGAAATATCTAAGGTATAGAGATTAGCTGGTAAAAAGTATTTGCGAGCCCGGAAGAGGAAACCTAATTTCTTATCAGCCGCTTTTGCAATTGATGTGACATATTGGTGCCAATTGAGATTTCGATCCACAGAAATGTCAACAAGGGAAAAGGACTCATTAGTTTAAATAACTTGGTTGTTCATTGTGACGGGTCTAAGGCTGGTGTATCTCTTATGAGATAGAAAGCAAGACTAGGATTTGGTGGAGTGGAATTATAGAAGATTTCTACTTCCCCAGTCTTATATTTTTTGGTGATCCACAGAGACAGAACCCTCCATGAGTCTGCGATTCTCATCTAATTGGGCTAAAGAGATAGGCTGAGAATATTGTATATTTAAGTGGAGGGTTCTTTCGTCCGCGTAACTGTAAACTGGGTTAGATGTGCTAGAGAGGAGGTCATTGAGATGGAGAAGAAACAAAGTAGGGGCTGAAGCTGAACCTTGAGGGACTCCTGCATTAATTGTATACAGTTTAGAGGAATGGCCATCCACGACAAGAGAAATGCCCCGGAAGGAGAGGAAATTTGCTGTCCAGGTACAGCGTTTTGGTGATAG
Organism: Tillus elongatus; assembly: GCA_964006375.1. Lineage (NCBI taxonomy): Eukaryota > Metazoa > Arthropoda > Insecta > Coleoptera > Cleridae > Tillus > Tillus elongatus. The sequence goes on along the minus strand of OZ023267.1, from coordinate 136,577,009 downwards.
GCCATACGCTGGAGTTTATTATACAGCGCTGCGTGCTAGACCTGGTCGAATGCTTTGGATATGTCTAGAGCGACAATCTGGGATTCACAGTGTAGTTCCATTGTATTCCATCCAATTGTTGAAATGAACAATAAGCATATTATTATTATATATCATGATAATGACTATTCAACTCTTTTTTATGTTGCAGTTTTGTTGAAATTCAATGTATGTAGACAGGTAGTCACATTCACTTATAAAAACATACTCTGATAACAACACAAATATTGTGCGATCGAAAAATTCAAATACCTGCCTATTTCGATAAAAATGGAAATGTGCTTTCGATAGAAACAAAATACGGCAGTTTTATTTGATGAACTCTATATTAATATATATATATATATATATATATATATATATATATATATATATATATATATATATATATATATATATATATATATATATATATATATATATATATACATAAGATAACCGCATACACGTGTTGTCTCCTTGCGGCCTTGCCCTTAACCTTTCTCCTTGTATAGTATACAGAAATGCAGGGCAGCTGCCTTTCGCCCCATCTATGGTGTCTGGTCATGGACGGCCTCTTGGAGCGACTCTCTGAGAATGGCTTCTACGCTCAGGCGTACGATGATGTTGGGCTGGTCTTAGTCACCGACAAATTCCTCTGCGTCATCTGTGAGCGCATGCAAACTGCCTGTAGCATAATCGAAAGGTGGTGTGGTGAGTAGGGACTCTCCGTAAACCCGGCGATGACGGAGATGATCCTATTTACCAAGAAGTGAATATAGAGGGGTTCAGAGCGCCCGTGATGTTTGGAAAACTTTTAGTTTTAGTGCGGGAGGTCAAATATCTGGGGGTGATCCTAGACCCCAAACTAACATGGGGGTCGCAAATAGAACGAGTAGTAAAGAAGGGAGTAGCGACCCTCTGGCAGCTGCGTCGTGTGATAGGGAGGACCTGGGGACTTAATCCTCGGATCCTTCATTGGATCTACACTGCGATCGTCAGGCCGAGGATCCTCTATGGGGCGTTGGTCTGGTGGTGTGGTGTGAACCAAACTAACAGCAGGAAGCTGGCCAAACTCCAAAGGCTGGCAATCATGGGTATCACAGGCGCTTTGAGGACGACACTCTCAGCCGCGCTAGAGGTCCTGTTGATGCTGCCACCGCTTCCCATCTGTATCAGAAGGGAGGCTATGGCGTCGCATCTTAGAATGCGGGACTCAGGAAACTGGTGCGGAGAGGGAGCAGTAATAGGACATGCAAGAGTCGCCAAGGAGGTGGAAAAGGAAATTCCGATTTCCGCTATAAAGGTGCGGGATGCCGAGGACGATATTAGGTTGACTAGTCCATACACCCTCAGGATCCCCAGTAGGGATCAGTGGAGGGAAAATGAAGTTGCATTCCAGCCCGCAAGCCTGGTCTGTTTCACCGACGGATCGCGGCTGGAGGACTAACAATCCTCCGGGGCAGGATAATACATCGAGGGACTGGGGGTGCGCAAGAGCTATGCTCTTGGTGCATATACCACGGCATTCGAAACAGAGGTGTATGCTATCCTGTATGTGGCCAATAGACAGGATGTGAAAAGGAGTCCTGAGAAATGTGTGTACATCTGCTCGGATAGCCAGACGGTCCTCCGGGCAGTCTGCGCGGCCAGAATCAGGTAAACACTGGTTCAGGACTGCGCTGATGCCCTCAGAAAACTAGCCAGGACGAAGGAGGTGCAACTGGTGTGGTTCCGGGACACTGTGGCCTAGCGGGGAATAAGGTAGCGAATAATCTCGCAACACTCGGTTCCCGGCGGCCGTTCTGTGGCCCGGAGCCTGCGATAGGCATAAGTAGGAAGACAGTCTCTGTCGCCTTAGAGAGGTGGACCGAGGAAGTATAGGAAAGGCACTGGGGGTCGGTTGGTGGCTGCAGGCAGGCGAGGGACTTCGTGGAGGGGCCGGACAGAGATAAAGCTGTCTGGCTACTCGAAAGGAGTGGACTTACGCTTCGCCGCATCCTTGGGGTGCTGACGGGTCACTGCGCCCTTAGAAGACACCTCACATTGATAGGGGTAGAGAGGGATCCCATTTGCCAGGAATGCGGAGAGGATGAAGAAACGTCCTACCACTACCTGTGTGAATGCGAGGCTTTTGGGAGTCTTCGAGCAGAATTGTTCGGATCGAGTACTCTGCAGAGGAATCAGGTAAGTACCGTCCAACTGAAGACTGTCACGGCCTTCATCTCGAGGTCGAGGCGGTTTGGCGACGGAACCGAGGAAGAGTAGAGCATGGTTGCTGGGGTTGGCAAAAAGGGCCCATTGTGGCCTACTTGCTTGGCGTTGGCCTCCCCACCACTGCTACTTCTAATACTCTGGAGGGTTGCCCGGCACTCCAGAGGTTCCGTTCAGGACACCCTCACCCTGATGCCATCCATCAATAGGCACGGGTCACGTGACACCGTGGATTGGGGGAGTTTTCTCGACCTCCACGTCTAGATCCGTCGTGTTTAGTTATAGGCAAGGTCACCTCGTGCAGGATGCCGGTCTTCACCGCGCATGGCGGTCTTGGAGAAAGCATCATCATAAGCTCATGTTGTTATTTCCACTTCCTCAGATTGCTCCCTGGTGTCCTTTGTCCCCCGACACCTCGACCCAGCGAGATAAATGGAGCCCAAACAATGGGCCGTTATGCTACAATGTCGCCTTCCCACCGTAAGAACCGCCGAATCAGCCGTCGTCATAAAGGAGCCAACAACTATGCAGGTTCAAAATACAAGTAGGACGGAATATCACTGTGAGAATCTACATCAGCAGATGCCTTGTTTATCCAGAGACAATAGTGCAACGCCTGGAGGGAAGACTATAAAGAGGCTGCTCACAGAGATATGACCGTTCATTCTTGTTCCGAGTTAGTCATCTGCACATCGAGTGCATAGACATTAGATCACATGTAGGTTGATCGTCATAATTTTATTATATTGTATTATTCATTTTTTTTTGTAACTAAGTAATTAAGTTTTGATTGTTTAAAGTATCAAATAAATTGTTTTAAAAATTCAAACGTCTTAACCGTAAAGTTAAGTCGCGAAAGGTGATTACAGAACACCGCAATTTATCCCTACTTATATAAACACAAAAATTAAAGTGATATGTGTACTAAGAGACGTCATCTCGCGCTTATTTGAAGGAACTCATTTTTCTACTTAAACAATATTCTAAAAGGGAAAGGCCTGGGCAGTATTTTTGCTATATAACATGTATCAACGTACTTTTTGATATCTCATTTTATTACCAATACAAATAACAGTAATTGAAACTTCAGCCATTCTATAAACTAAATTACACAATCAGTTGCAAATTCAATTAAACAGAAAATTGAAACAATAGACTATCGTGCCAGGGTCTAGAACTAGCATGACGCTACTTTATTGTCACGATATACTCAATTTGTTTCAGATGAGTTAATACCTCCTGGTCTACACGTACACTACACCCAAAAAGTTATGGTACCTTATTTTTTTATAAATTAATTTAAAAACCGTCGGTAATGGTGTTTGGTCTTAGTTTCCTCTGCCTACATTTTTATATCAGTAGAATTCGTTTTCTTAAAAGTTACAAGTGAGCTTTTTCGATTTTTCATAAACTGGCTGCTACTGAAAGCAATATTAAAATACTACACCATAAACACTTCGATGCATGGCTCTTTCAAATGTTGCCATTCGCCATTTACCAGTGCTTAGTTTCAAAAATAATAATTCAATATAGTTTGCAAAGGCAACACTGTGATTTTAAGGATAGATTTTTGTCCACCATCGATCTTTTAACTGTAACTTACTGCAAAGTTTGTTGTTTGTATTGCTATTGCAAGTGCAACCTCACCCATACAGCACAAGATATTCTCAGAATGTTTTCACAGTGTGAGCACATTCTTTTGTCAGAATATTGGTTTCGGAATGTTCTAATTGTCGCTCTAGACATATCCAAAGCATTCTACCAGGTCTGGCACGCAGCACTGCTTAATAAACTACTGGCCTATGGCCTACCACCAAAACTCTGTACGTGGACAGCAAATTTCCCCTCCAACCGGAGCATTTCTGTTGTCGTGGATGGCCATTCCTCTAAACTGTATCCAATTAATGCAGGAGTTCCTCAAGGTTCAGCTTTAGCCCCTACTTTGTTTCTTCTCCACATCAATGACCTCCTCTCTAGCACATCCAACCCAGTTCACAGTTACGCGGACAACAGCACCCTCCACTCAAATATACAATATTCTAAGCCTGTCTCTTTAGCCCAATTAGATGAGGTTCGCAGACTCATGGAAGGTTCTATCTCTGTGGATCTCCAAAAAATATTAGACTGGGGAAGTAGAAATCTTGTACAATTCAACCCCACCAAATCACAGTCTTGCTTTTTTTTTTCTCATAAGAGATACACCAGCCCTAGACCCATCACAATAAACAACCAAGTTATTCAAAGTAATGAGTCCTTTTCACTTGTTGGCATTTCTGTGGATCGAAATCTCAATTGGCACCAATATGTCACATCAATTGCAGAAGCGGCTGCTAAGAAATTAGGTTTCCTCTTCCGGGCTCGCAAATACTTTTCACCAGCTAATCTCTATACTTTATATACTTCACAAATAAGACCAAGCCTCGAATACTGCTCCCACATCTGGGGTGCTGCGGTCTCTTCTACACTCGCTATCCTGGACTCCATTCAGAAGAGAGCTATATGTCTCCTCGGTGATCCTACCCCTACCCAAAGGCTGCCATCCCTTGCCCACCGACGTGCCGTTGGTGACCTCTCTCTCTCTCTTTTATAGATATCTGCACGGGCACTGCTCAGAGGAGCTTTCTTCCATAGTTCCTCCACCTGCTGCCCCCAACAGATCTACCAGGGGAACAGAGCGAATGCACCCTTTTACTGTCCAGATCACCAGACATAGAACATCTTGTTATGCCCGCTCTTTTGTCCCGAGGACTTCCAAGTTGTGGAATTCCTTACCGGCACATGTTTTTCCTTCTCCCCCGAACCTCCAAACCTTCAAGTCCAGAATTAACAAGTTGCCTCTTTCCTCCTTGTCAACACCCACGGTACGATAGTATTTAGGCTGCAAGCCCTTGTGGTGTGTTGTTGAAATAAAATAAAAAAATTATGGAACTTGAAACTGCATCTTGAATATTCGGAGTACATTCATTCAATCACATCCTAAGAAAATTCTTCATCAATATACTGAGAATATTTGAATAAATCATTATTAAGAATATTCGCTCAAAATGTGCTTGAGATGTCCTTATAATATTATATAACTTTAAAATTTAATGAAAAAGATAGATGATGATTGCGGTATAGTGGTGAGAATTATAATAGTAACTATTTTGCATGTTTGTTTCTGTTACCTGCTCTATGTTAAACACATCTGAAAATTGTATATTTAGGCAATCCCTTCTTTAGGGATAGAGTGCATGTCCATGCCGCCGAGAAGGAAAGATGGCCGACAGAAATAAATGTAAATTAATACTAGTACTGTCAACATGAATTATGAATGGTCTGAGTTCAATGTTGTGTATGTAAGGTTATCATCATCATCATCATCATCATCAATCAGTCCTCTGCATCCACTGCTGGACATAGGCCTCCCCTAATTAAGTCCATTCTTTTGTGTCTTGAGCGCTACGAATCCAGTTTTTTGTAATTTTTGTAATGTCGTCTGTCCAGCGAGTTGTTGGTCTTCCTCTGCTTCTTTTATCGGATCTGGGTCTCCATTCAAGTAATCGTTTTGTCCACCTGGCATCTTGCATGCGAGTCACATGACCCGCTTACTTCCATTTGAGTTTTGCCACATGTACGACCACATCAGTCACTCCTGTTGTTCTGCGTAATTCTTCATTTCTAATGTGGTCACGTAACGAAACGCCAAGCATCGACCTCTCCATTTTGCGCTATGTTACTTTCAGTTTCTTAGCCGAAGCATTGGTAAGGGTTAGTGTTTCGGCGCTTAGGTCATAACCGGTAGAACACATTGGTTGAAAACTTTTCTTTTCAAGCATATTGGAAGGTCACTTCTGAAAACGTCTCTAAGTTTGCCGTAAGCCGCTCAGGAGAGTATAACTCTTCTGTTTATCTCGCATGTTTGGTTAGTTTTGGATATGCTTATCTCGTGGCCCAAATATGTGTATTTGTCTACCCACTCCACCTCAGAGTTTTCAATAATTAGGTTGTTACTAGGGACGAGGTTTGTCATAAATTTTGTTTTTCCGATGTTCATTTTTAGACCTACTGTTGCACAGGCCTCCTGAAGTTCCTGTAGCATCACTAGAATATCTTCCAAGTTGTCAGCTAGTAAGACAATATCGTCTGCAAACTGTAAGTTTGACAAACTTTGGCCGTCTATTCTTAGACCTTTTTGGTGCCAATCTAGCTTTTTGAACACATACTCCAGGACGGTGATAAACAATTTTGAAGACATCGTATCTCCCTGGCGTATACATACATAATGCAAAATACTAAAAATAATAATGTGACGTGAATACGGAGAACAGTGGTTAACTGCAAACATAAATCCAGAGTACAGAAGCAACTAAAACATAATGTCAGATTTTCAAGAACTAAAACGAACCCAGTAAAGAAACAAGTTTTAAAGCATTTCTTGTAGTTGACACCGACGAAGGGTTCGCCAATTATGCTTGAGACCGGATCATCTTACGAATTAGGTACACATACATTGTATAATATACAACTTAAAAATTGTTTTCTTCAATAGTAAGTCATGCAAAATAAACCACCACCACCTTTTGATGCGTATGGACTGAAACTTCGGCCTACATGAAAACAAAAGCTTAATCTGTGTCTAAAAGCTTCAGAAAAACACAATTCAAATGATGATATGAAAATAGCCCTGCTTTTACATATTATAAGTAAAGCGGGGTTAGATATCTCCAATAATTTTCCAATAAATAAGACAAATAAGCTGGAAGATGTTCTCAGTTGTTTTGATGAAGCCGAAGACAAATATTACCATGGAAACGTAAAAATTTTATAACTTCTATCAAAAAGAAAACCAGGCCATTTACTCTTTTGTAACGTAACTTAAGAAGCAATCTCCTAGTTATGGATGTATCAAAAGTACATGTTCAGAGAACAATAAGGTTTTCAGAAGGGCAGTCGTAGGCGTGGAAATTAAATTGTTAAGATCATTCAATTTATAATTAAAAGTTAGTTATAGCGAAATTTTCTACAACAAGTAATGTAAATATTGCATATAGTAGTAGGTCACAAATGTATCAATAACATTGGCATTGAAATTATTATATATTTATCTAAATAATAAACAAGTTAAAATTGCAGCGTACAGTACAAGGAATGCTGACTGCTGCAATTATGTATGATGTAAACCAAGTCAAACTATAAGTAGTATTGTTGATAAACATTAGAGAGACTTTTCAATTAAGATTCAGTATGTAAAGATTTCGGCTTTAAAATTCATTCTGTTAATTTAGTTTGTAAGCATTGTTAAAGTTTACTGATTTTATTAAAGTTTTATTACATCGTTACTAAGTGTACAAACGTCTAGTTCGACAAGTTATTCCCCAGTTATCCTCCGCTCCTTAAACAGTAGAAGAATACTGCAAATCTATAGAATTGTCTAAGCTACATCCCAGGCTTTTTACACCTGTGGGAGACGTTAATGCTGTGAGAAGTATCACTATAAAGTGCAGAAAATATTACCTGAACATATGGTAGGAAGAAGATCCATGTACAATAAAACTTACAATTTATCAGATACGCAATTATGCCAAAGTATGCTTTCACAACCAGAATATATAAGGTGTTGGTGACAAACATCGAGCCTCAAGATATGGAAATAGCTTTAAATGTCAAAATCAAGTCCGCGAGAGCAGAGCAGAAAGCAGCCATACAAGCGACGGGTCAAAAGGTTTGATCGATGACTTTCAGTTGTAGTTTTTTGTAAGCGAAGTGAGTGTGATTTTGTGGCATATTCTGTCAAATTTGATTATATTCTATAAAGGTATAAGGAGTATTATGTAATGCAATTCCTTTAATGCCACACTGAAAGCCTGTAGAATCAATAGTCTAGCCAAATTTCAAGTTACTTCAGTGGGGTAACCTCAAATATTCATCTCGGAAGCTTTGTATTTGGCTATTAAATTTTCTGACTACTCCAAGAACTGTATCTTTTTTATTTTATTTTTATGTTATTGAAATTTTAATTGTTTTATTAATATTTTATTCAGACATTTCTTAGTATTAATTATAAGTACATACTTACTCTGAATAAATGTGCAATACTCGAAATTTTGACTTACTACGTACTGAACGTGAGTTTACAGGTGTGTGTAGCCACTGGAATAATATGGTAACCCACACAAGGGTGAGTGACTGAAGTTCAAATTCTAGCATATATGACATGTTGGGCTTGCTTATACGAAAATATATAAAAGGCCAGTTAAACGGTGAAAAATCAGTAAATTTTGAAGATAAATCAAATATTTCATATCTTTGCATTCAAAAAAATGTATACAGGGTGTTTCGCATAAGAACCGACACAGGGCAGGCGCATGTGGGTAAATCTAAAATATGACGGCTTAACGCAACTAACCCATATACTAAATTGCACCACTGAAAATTATATGCCTTCAAAGTGGGGTTTCAAATTTCGAAATAAATCAATATCTCTGTAATATTTTAAGTTAGAAAAACTAAAGTTAGTACCCGTTCTGAGTGTACCAAGAGCATTAAGTAAAGTTCAAGTAAGGCATTTGAAAGGGTTGATTAGGGAGGATGCACCCTTAAAATATCGAAATTTTTTAACATTGGTAGAATTAATAAATTATTATTTTACTTTGTGAAAAATTTAAGTCTAAAACTTTGTTACCCCTGTTATTTTCAAAAAACTTTGTTATTTTCAAGAAAAACACGAATAACTAAAACATATTTTATGAATCTTACTAAAAATCATCAAAAATTAAATATTTACCAATAAAATTATGTATAGGTCAAATTTGACAGTCGGGAAAAAAGTGTGAATAAGTGTAATTTATTAGAAAACAACTCTAACAACAGAAATTAAAAAATGCTACCGATAGATTATAAAAATTCCTCAACATGTTAATTTCATAGGCATCTATTGCATTTTTAATGATTTTAAGTTGTAAGTAACATTGATAAAGTATGTGTCTTTAGTTATTTAGGTTTGTCTTGAAAACGACAAGAGTTTTTGAAAAATAACAAAAGTAAAAAAGTTTTAGAACTTACTTCCCCATGAAATGAAATAATATTTTTTTATATCCGCCAACAGGTTAAAAAATTCTGTCACATTTTATGGGTGCATCACCACTATTCAACCCTTTGAAATGCTTCAATTGAACTACACTCACCAACGATTAATGCTCTTGGTACACCCAAAACGTGTATCAATTCTGGTTTGTCTAAGTTGAGGTATTACTGAGATATTGATTTTTTTCGAAATTTGAAACCCCACTTTGAAGGCCTATAACTTCAGAGACGCACCTTAGTATAGGGGTAAGTTTCCCTACATGCCCCGGCTCTGTGTTGGTTATTATGCGAAACACCCTGTATATGCTTTTGAAACACGCAATGTTCCCATGAGTATATGTATGAACATTTTGAGAAGATTCATTGAATATTCGTGGAACATTTTCAGAACATACTGGGAGCTCATAAGAATATTATAAATAACATTCTAAGAACCTTATTAGTATGACAAAATCTGTCCCATTGTCATGTTCATAGAATGTTCTATGAATATATATTGTACCTTGTGAAAATGTTCTGGGGATGTTTGAATATTCTTTCAAAATATTACAGGTATATTCTCAGAATGTGTCTGTGCTGTCTGGGCATTAACTATATTATTTGTAATCTGAGTGCTCGTGTTATATTCAAAATTCCTGATCTAAAGTGTATTTTTAGAGATATTCAACCGTTTCCAGACTTTCTGGACACCTGTATAAAACGGTGTGTGGTAATATGATTATATACACTAGATGGTGATACAAATAATAATTACTTTTTGCAGTGAATAAACATAACCTTAAAATGTGGGGCTAAATATGCACTAGCAAGATACTTTACTAAATCCGGACGCAGTAGGTGTGTTATGGAAATGAATTTTCATTTAAATGTTTTTAATAGCAAATATGTCTCTCTAAATAAACTTAAAGTGTTTGCGAGAAAAGTGGTTTCTTAGCCGACAAACCTTGGGTTAATAGTATATTGGGTTATTGAAATTTAAAGCATTTCATGAAAATTCGCTACCAAAACACAATTACAGGGTCTCGATTTTTTTTCTTACAAATATGCATCATTGCGTTTCCATAAAAAATGCAAAAATGCAATAATATAACGGTTTCGAAAAAAATTTGTAGGTATCACCAACAACTTATGGGCCACCCAATGATTGTCAAAATAATTTGATAAGGTGCAGGTCAAGACACCATATAATTAACGTATACAACTTTTTCTCGTATCTTGTATAATAACAATTATATTGAGCTTTACCGTAGAAATACATCAGCCTGTATATACAGGGTGATTCATAAATGGTGACCAAAAATGAAACCCCATGTTCTTTGAACAATTTTAGAGAGGGTATGTCCTATAAAAAAATTTCCTATAATGCTTCATTAAAGAGGTACAGGGTGTTGAAGTTGAATTTCAAAAAATAAAATTTCCCAATTTTTTAAAAAGTAGCACATATATTTTGCTGAAACTTCGCACGTGTAGGCTGTTATGGAAGGCGCGTATTCTACCATAACAATTGAATCGACTAATTCAGCAGTGGCGCGCATACCCACATGTCATTGGTTATCCTCAAGAAAAAAACGGGTACGCCAATGATTTTTTTTTGAATGTTTCATTCGTGAACAAAATGACTATCTTGATAATTTTCTGTACGACGCTTATTTGTCAAGTAAGCAATGAATCAGGTAAGTGTTTTAGAGCACAGTTCATGATTTTTAACCAGTCGTTGGTGGAAAATCGCAATGATACACTTTTATGCCTCCATTGGCCTGAATACACGCACGACATCTTTTTGATATGGAAAATTTAATGTCTTGATAATTTTTTGTACGACGATTATCTTTGTTGTATTTTAGTAAGTAGTAGTCTGGTTTGCCAAAGTTGTCATTAAGTGTCACTTGACGTTTAGGTTAACAAGTTATTATTTTGAATAGATGTAAGTGGTAAACTTTATAAAATTGCAAAATTTTCTACTCTTTTACTTCTTATAATGGAGTACACTTCAGAAGCGTATGCAGATATAATTTTTATCTACGGATATGCTGATGGAAATGCTCTAGGTGCTTGTCGGGAATATCAACGTAGGTTTCCCACTCGCCGTCAACCTACACCAAGGGTTTTTTCTCGATCGTTTTCAAGACTTCGGCAGTGCGGTATTGGACAACGTCCTGACGCTACAGCTAATGGTAGAAGACAACATCAACTTGAAGACGAAGAGAGAGTGCTGGATGCAGTGATGGATCAACCTTCTACAAGTACTCGGAGGATTGCGACGCAGTTACAATATTCTCAAAGCCTTGTTTGTAGAACTTTACATCGAGAAGCCTTACATCCATATCATCGACGGAAGGTTCATTGCCTTCTACCTAGAGATAATGTGCATCGACGAATCTTTTGTGAAAGGATGTTGGAAATGAACAATCAAAATATCTTATTCCCTAATCTAATCTTCTGGTCTGACGAATCAACATTTACAAAAAATGGTATTTATAATTCTTATAATGAGCATGTCTGGTCATTGGAAAATCCACATGCAACAAGGACTCGCACATTTCAACATAGATTTTCCATTAGTTTATGGTGTGGTATTTTTAACGGCTCACTGTTCATGGAAGTCCTGCCACAACGTTTAAATGGATCTTCGTACTTAGCGCTCCAATAAAAGCGTGTAGAAAACATTCTAGATGACATTCCACTAGCAACAAGATGTATAATGTGGTACCAGCATGACGGTGCACCAGCGCATCATAGTCGAAACGTTGTTACATGGCTACATGAACATTATAATGAAAGATGGATTGGCACAACTGGACCAATACATTGGCCTGCAAGGTCACCGGACTTAAACCCACTTGACTTCTATCTTTGGGGTGATTTTAAGCGACTGGTCTACAGTGAACAAATAAACACACCAGAGCAGCTACAACAACTGATAAATAATGCTTTTCGTCATATTCAAGCAACAATGAATCCTCAAGACATTAAATTTTCCATATTAAAAAGATGTCGTGCGTGTATTCAGGCCAATGGAGGCATTTTTGAACATTTATTGTAATAAGTAAATTACTATAAGCCTGATAAAAGTGTATCATTGCGCTTTTCTACCGAACAACGACTGGTTAAAAAAAATGAACTGTGCTCTAAAACACTTACCTGATTCACTTACTTACTCGTAAAATAAGCGTCGTACAGAAAATTATCAAGAAAGTCATTTTGTTCACAAATAAAAGCAAGATTCAAAAAATAAAAAATAAAAAAATATATCATTGGCGTACCCGTTTTTTTCTTGAGGGATAACCAATGACATGTAGGTACGCGCTCCACTGCTGGATTAGCCGATTCAATTGTTATGGTAGAATACGCGCCTTCCATAACATCCTACACATGCGAAGTTTCAGCAAAATATATGCGCTACTTTTTAAAAAATTGGAAAATTTTATTTTTTGAAATTCAAATTCAACACCCTGTATCTTTTTAATGAAGCATTATAGGAAATTTTTTTATAGGACATACCCACTCTAAAATTGTTCAAAGAACATGGGGTTTAATTTTTGGTCACCACTTATGAATCACCCTATATAAACAGATAAACACTGAAACTAAAATCCTGTGATCTAGAGAATTATGATTGCTCGTGGTAGATAAATCTTTTTTAAGTCAGGGGTCCATGGCCAACAAACCTTGCGTTAACATCAAAGTGAGTTATCGAAACTTGAAGCATTTAATGAAGGTTCGGTACCATAACGCAAATGTTGCGTCCAAAGTTCTTTTTCTTACAAACATGCATTACATTTCGTTATAAAATGCAATAATAAAAGGCATGTTCGATTTAAAAGAAAAGAAAATTGTATCACCAACGACTTATGGTCCAGTCTGTGATTGTAAGAATAATTTTATAAGATGTAAATAATTATCAGTTAATATGTGATAATGGCATCTTGAAAAACGACATTAGGCAAAATTTAAAGGCGATAATTTCGTTGGTGTAGTATATTACTCATTGCATTTGTATTCGTTTGTTTGTGTGCGTAGTGTGTATTTGGGCTTGTGTTTTGTAAATAGTAAATAACCACCCAAACCTACTCCCACCTTTTGCTATTAGATTATATTAAATTATCGAAGTGAGCTAATTGTTTTTGCCAGGCTCTATTTGTAAGTAAAAGCGTTGTCAAATGTAAAAGAGACAAGTTTCAGACGAAAAGTAGATCCAATTTACATTTAATGGAGACTATTCAAGTCTTTCAGCAGAGCCGGACTAAAGCATTGTGATTTTTTGCTACAAATTCTTAACACATTCCTAAATTTTCTATATTTAAAATTACAAATAAGCATTTTACTTTTAAAATACTTTTCTATCTTATACAATTTACTTGAAGTGCCGTAATGAGGTCCTTCACAAATAATTATTCCTCTGAATAGGCTGGCAATCAAGACATAAATACTCAGTAGCAAGTGTATTTTAAACTTGTAGCGAAAGGTAACAATAATAGTTGTCAGCGCCGGCCTTAACAACCCGGGCGCCCCGGGCGAGTCAATCATTTGTTTATTATATGTTTATTATATGATAATGATATAATACTTATGTCTAATTATATATTAAAATAATTATTATTATTATTAATTAATTGGGTAGCACATTTGTTTTAAATTTAAGATAACTCTAAGCTTCTCTGGCAGTTGGTTGAACTCGAAACATGTTAAAAGTTTACTTTTCTAGCTTTTTTATCAGCAAATTCTCTAATAAGACCAGCAAAATCTAGGTTTTCTGCAACTTGATTTTCCATGGACAGTGAGGCCAAACTGGGCAATCTGGTTTGAGACATTGTAGACGGCAAGTAGGTTTTTATCAATTTGGAAAAACTCCGTTCACCACTTGCAACAGTCACTGGTATTGTTAACAGAATACGCAACGATATCCAGGTGTTGGGATATAATTATTGAAGGTTATGCTTCTTGATAAAGTTGAAGGCTTCAATAGGCTTGCTTGATTGTCTTCAAGATAAAGTTGCAGGCCTAAAATTTCATCGCACAACAAATTGCCATCGATATCTGATTTAAAGTTGACAATTAACTCTTCCTGTAATTTAGCTCAATGTTTTTATAATCGTTCTTTATTTTAGTTCTTTTTTGTGTTAAACAAGACACTCCACGTCGTAGAAAAGTCTTGCACCTGTTCAAATATTTATTTTATAGATATAAGCACGGTATCCAAAGGCATTAAAAAATTCGCGGCGCCCCTGTGCTCCGGCGCCCTCAGCGACCGCCCGGGTCGACGCTCCACCCCACCCCACCCCCCACTAAAGCCGGCGCTGATAGTAGTTTTAGAGTGAGTGTGCCAAAAGAAAACAAACGTGATATCTTCGACGAGGAAGAGTGGCCTACTGGTGTTATAGTGAAAGATGACAGATTTTTTCAGAAGAGAACTGAGACGCAACCAACAGAGTCATTGTGTCGTGTTAGTAGATAATGAAATCACAACAGTAAGTAGCAATGTTTTTAACTTTTCTGACGCAAACAGGTGCACTTCCGGTGACCCTATTCTAAATTGTGACATTAGGCAGATAGACTTGCTGCATATGAATATTCAGTTTTTTTTTTATATTTTAACAACACACCACAAACTTGTTAATTCTGGATTTCAAGAAAACATGCGCCGGCAAGGAATTCCACAACTCGGAAGTCCTCGGGACAAAAGAGTGGGCATAAGAAGATGTTCTATGTCTGGTGACCTGGACAGTAAAAGGCTGCATTCGCTCTGTTCCTCTGGTAGATCTGTTGGGGGCAGCAGGTGGAGGAACTGTGGAAGAAAGCTCCTCTGAGCTGTGCCCGTGCAGATATCTATAAAAGAGAGAGAGGGCACCAACGGTACGTCAGTGGGCAAGGGATGGGAGCCTTTGGGTGAGGGTAGGGTCACTGATGAGACGCATAGCTCTCTTCTGAATCGAGTCCAGAATAGCGAGTGTAGAAGCGGTAGCGGCACCTTAGATGTGGGAGCAGTATTCGAGGTTTGGCCTTATTTGTGAAGTATATAAGGTATAGGGATTAGCTGGTGAAACGTATTTGCGAACCCGGAAGAGGAAACCTAATTGCTTAGCAGCCGGTTCTGCAATTGATGCGACATGTTGGTGCCAATTGAGATTTCGATCCACAGAAATGCCAACAAGTGAACAGGACTCATTACTTTGAATAACTTAGTTGTTCATTGTGATGGGTCTAGATCTGGTGTATCTTTTATGAGATAGAAAGCAAGACTGAGATTTGATGGAGTTAAATTGTACAAGATTTTTACTTCCCCAGTCTAATATTTTTTGCAGGTCCACAGAGACAGAACCCTTCATGAGTCTGCGATCCTCATCTAATTGGGCTAAAGAGACAGGCTTAGAATATTGTATATTTGAGTAGAGGGTGCTGTCGTCCGCGTAAGTGTGAAGTGGATTGGATGTGCTAGAGAGGAGGTCATTGATGTGGAGAAGAAACAAAGTAGAGGTTAAAGCTGAACCTTGAGGGACTCCTGCGTTAAGTGGATACAGTTTAGAGGAATGGCCATCCACGAAAACAGAAATGCTCCGGTTGGAGAGGAAATTTGCTGTCCATGTACAGAGTTTACGTGGTAGGCCATAGGCCGGAAGTTTATTAAGCAGCGCTGCGTGCCACACCTGGTCGAATGCTTTGGATATGTCTAGAGCGACAATCTTACATACTGCGTGTCGTGGATTAGACTGTGTTTTTCAAGAAATTTTAGTAATTCGGTGTTTATATACTTTTCCATCACTTTAGAGACGACCTAAAGGAGAAAAATAGGCCCGTAGTAGCTACGAAGCGATTTGGATCCTTTCTTGCTTTCTTTCTTTCTTGGGGACATTTTCTTTCTTCTGCCCATGTGATAGATTTACATCACAAACTCTAAACCACATGTGTTTTAAGTGCAGTTTGTATATTTCAGAGAAAAATAACTTTATGTCACGATTGACACAAATTAAAAGTCCTTTTCCCACCAATATTTTATGTTTGATCACCACAAACGATATGGGAGCGTACAATATAATTTATTCATTTTTAAAAGAAAGTCACAAAATCTCTAAGCACCACAGAACAAAAGCACTAAAAACACCCGCGTCCCACAACAGCTGTTCACATTCTAGGCCAGTGCAGCCCCAAGGTGTGGACGTGAATGCCAACGTCCACCAGTTCCAAGGCCAATGCCTTTGATGTGTCTTGAAAAACCGACTCCACGACGGATCGGTCGCCAACGCTTGGACCAGCTCTGTCAATGTCGCCAATACGACCAACAGTACGACCACTAGTTACACACTGACCAATAAACATTGGTCAGCGTGTTGGCCAACAACGTGTAGAGGAGCCTTAAGGCCAGAGGCGTTCACACGCAAGGTGTGTACAACAGCTGTTCATATTCTAGGCCAGTGCAGCCCCAACGTGTGGACGTGAATACCAACGTCCACCAGTTCCAAGGCCAATGCCTTTGATGTGTCTTGAAAAACCGACTCCACGACGGATCGGTCGCCAACGCTTGGACCAGCTCTGCCAATGTCGATCCACAGAAATGCCAACAAGTGAAAAGGACTCATTACTTTGAATAACTTGGTTGTTCATTGTGATGGGTCTAGGGCTGGTGTATCTCTTATGAGATAGAAAGCAAGACTGAGATTTGGTGGAGTTGAATTGTACAAGATTTATACTTCCCCAGTCTAATATTTTTTGCAGGTCCACAGAGACAGAACCCTCCATGAGTCTGAAATCCTCATCTAATTGGGGTAAAGAGACAGGCTTAGAATATTGTATATTTGAGTAGAAGGTGCTGTCGTCCGCGTAACTGTGAACTGGGTTGGATGTGCTAGAGAGGAAGTCATTGATGTGGAGAAGAAACAAAGTAGAGGCTAAAGCTGAACCTTGAGGGACTCCTGCGTTAAGTGGTTATAGTTTAGAGGAATGGTCATCCACGACAACAGAAATGCTCCGTTTGGAGAGGAAATTTGCTATCCAGGTACAGAGTTTTGGTGGTAGGCCATAGGCCGGAAGTTTATTAAGCAGCGCTGCGTGCCACACCTGGTCGAATGCTTTGGATATGTCTAGAGCAACAATCTCACATACTGCCTATGGTCGATTAGACTGTGTTTTTTAAGAAATTTTAGTAATTCGGTATTTATATACTTTTCCATCACTTTAGAGACGACTTTAGAGAAAAATAGGCCCGTAGTAGCTAGGAAGCGATTTGGATACTTTCTTGCTTTCTTTCTTTCTTGGGGACATTTTCTTTCTTCTGACCATGTGATAGATTTACATCACAAACTCTAAACCACATGTGTGTCTTGAGTGCAGTTTGTATATTTCAGAGAGAAATAACTTTATGTCACGATTGGCACAAATTTAAAAAAATCCCACCAATATTTTATGTTTGATCACCACAAACGATATGGGAGCGTACAATATAATTTATTCATTTTTAAAAGAAAGTCACAAAATCTCTAAGTCACAAAATCCCTAAGCACCACAGAACAAAAGCACTAAAAACACCCGCGCCCTACAACAGCTGTTCACATTCTAGGCCAGTGCAGCCCCAACGTGTGGACATGAATACCAACGTCCACCAGTTCCAAGGCCAATGCCTTTGATGTGTCTTGAAAAACCGACTCCACGACGGATCGGTCGCCAACGCTTGGACCAGCTCTGTCAATGTCGCCAATACGACCAACAGTGCGACCACTAGTTACACACTGACCAATAAACATTGGTCAGCGTGTTGGCCAACGCATTGGCCAACATGTAGAGGAGCCTTAAGGCCAGAGGCGTTCACACGCAAGGTGTGTACAACTGCTGTTCACATTCTAGGTCAGTGTAGCCCCAACGTGTGGACGTGAATACCAACGTCCACCAGTTCCAAGGCCAATGCCTTTGATGTGTCTTGAAAAACCGACTCCACGACGGATCGGTCGCCAACGCTTGGACCAGCTCTGCCAATGTCGCCAATACGACCAACAGTGCAACCACTAGTTACACACACTGGCCAATAACTATACATTGGTCAGCGTGTTGGCCAACGCATTGGCCAACGTGTAGAGGAGCCTTAAGGCCAGAGGTGTTCACTCGCAAGGTGCGCTCCACTCACGCATTGTCAGGAAATAGTTAATTATAATAAATTAGTAGTTTGAAAAGCTGTGGACCTATGTTGAGTGTTGATACGTGATACATTTTTGCAAATGACCGATGTAGACTGCGTTAAAAGCTAATTTATAAATTCCAGCTCTTCTTAAGAAACATGGTTCCCTCCCCGAATGTGCTTCAAGATAATATATCGCAGCTTGTTACAGACTTCACACGGTTTCGTATCAACCAGAATCTTTCTATTCTGGATCTCGTCTTGACCATGAGGATCTCTTCTCCTCTATTGAACCTTTACCACCAGTTGGATCATCTGATCATGCTGTCCTTTTAGGCAACGTACAAGTAATAAGTTTAAATTTGCCAAACATTGTTACCTCTTCTCATAGTAGAACAGATTACGATCGCTTGGGGCTAGCATTGCCTATAGTCGATTGGACTCTGACAGACTGTCAGCTTCTTCATTGCCTTTGACCCCCGAGTGACCCGGCACCCAGACGAGGGTGACCTCATTCTGCCCAGCCGTCTTGTCTCGGAATTCACTAACCAGCCTGAAAATTACAAACTAGTCAACAAATAGAGAACTTCGAAGAAGATACAAATATTATAAATATATTTGAGGGCCCATGTGCTAATACATATCTGCCTTGTGTTTCTAAAGCTTATTATGAGCATCAATAATTGTCTATACACGTTTATATCACGCGAGCTTCATTTCACTCGAATATCATTTACACAAATTACTACCACCCTCAAGTAGAAGCAACGTTATTGTGGTTACCACCGATAAGAACAGCTTTTGTTCGCCTGTCTGTGTATAAATCAATTATGAAATGCCCAATTATATAATGTAGGTAGCTAGTTTTGAATTAAGGTAAACACTTGGATCAATGTTTTCTTGTAATTAAAATTTAAGATACAAACTAATTCAAGAGTAGTAACAATATATTAAATATAAATTATATAAATTAAAAATGTGCAGACTTATTTTCTGGCTTCACAAATGTTTTTTCTTCTCTGCAACCGATTGCGCGTTTTACGGCATAGTCATGACTATAAATAAAAAATTTCGGGACGCAGCAAGTGCGTTATAGTAGCAAATTTTCATAAGAATTGTACACAATTATTATACGGCATATTAGTAAAGTTAAAACTTTAAACTTACACAGACTTTAAAGGTCGATTTAAGAGTTCCTAGTACGCGCACATTTGAAGAACTCTTTCGAAAGTGTTACCATCGATATATCTCTATTATCAGAAAAATCATGCGTTCCAACTCCTTTTGAGAAAAATGCCCAAAACTCAATTTTCTATGAAGAACTAAATTTTTGTACATCTGTAGATAGTGTAAGTCTCTTTAAAAGAAACTTGTATCACAAATTTCATTAAAGCTATACAAAAGATTTCCAGAAGGAAACTTAATTCATATTTAGAAAAGTAAAGATTATGAGATTATGTAGTTTCATTTACCTCAAATTTTCCATATACGGCATTAAGAGTAAATAATAATGACAATTCACTAAAAACTAAAAGTGAGCAATAAATACCTTATTCCAAGATTCTAAGATATAAGCTGACTCTAATTATTATTTATGACGTCTACGAACAAAGAAGAAGAAGATAACCTCGAATTCGACTCCCCTCCCACTTCTGTCAGTTTGGAAAACAACAGATGACAATGACAAATAGCTAACTGGCGTTGTCAGATTTAACTAGGGTTTTAAATACCTTGAAGAATGGGAAGCTTCATATTTATACATAATAAAACGTTGTTCTAGATTGCCTTTAAAAAATTGAATAACTTTTATTAAAAATTTTATTTATTACTATATATTTTCTTGATATCTTTAAATCCAGATGACAGTTTTGGCAAATGGCAACCCCGCTGATTATTTATTGTAAAACTTTTGTAACCTGTTCGTTTGAAGTTTAACTTGGAGCATCTGTTTACAAAAGCAGCATCACCCTGATATATCTGTCTGGCCTTGTCTAACATTATAGGCACCCATTCAGAGGTAATTTAAGTTTATATCGTAAATTATTTTTTTAATTTGGTTATTTACTGAACCGATTAAGTTCAAATTTAATAGAGAGGACTACTGATACGATATATACGTGAGTGTAAAGTTTTACTTTCATACTTTTGGTAATTTAAAAGATATTGCGTTTTCAAACAGTTCTTCACATTTTTTTCTGAAAGTATGTGGGTGACAAAACTGTCTAACGAACTCATCCAAGCTATTAACAAAATAATTGTATACATGAGGAATTTAACTTTAATAAATAACTCCTGTTATTTTCAAAAAGCTTTGTTGGTTTCAAGAGAAACACGAAGAACTATAAAAACATATTTTATCAGTGTTACTATAAATCATAGAAAATTCAATATTTGCCAATAAAATTGTGTATACGTCAAACTTGATAATCAGGGAAAAAGTGTGAATAAGTATAATTTATTGGAAAACAAACAATAGAAATAAAAAAAAATTGCTACCGATAAGTTATAGAAATTCTTCAAAATGATAATTTTACAGGCGTCTATTGAATTTTTGATGATTTTAAATAACATTGATAAAATGTCTTCAGTTCTTCGGGTTTTTCTTGAAAACGACTTTTTTTTTCAATAATAAGCGGGAAAAGTTTTAGAATTTACTTCCCCATATAAAATCAAATAATATCTTTTTAAATCCGCCAATAGGTTAAAAAATTATGTTATATTTTATGGGTTCATCACCCTATTGAACCCTTTGAAATGCTTTAATTGAAATCTACCCACCATCGATTAATGCTCTTGGTACACCCAAAACGTGTACCAAATTTGGTTTTGTACGTTGAAGTGTTACTGAGGTATTGATTTTTTTTTTAAATTTAAACGCCATTTTGAAGGCCTATAACTTCTCAGGGGTGCAATTTAGTGTGGGGGGTATGTTGCATTTAATCACCATATTTTAGGTTCCCCTACATGTCCCTGTTCCGTATAGGTTCTTATGCGAAATACCCTGTATATCTTTTTTTTTTAAAGCAATGTTCCCATGAGTATATGTATGAACATTTTGAGACGATTTATTGAATGTTCGTGGGGCATTTTCAGAACATACTGGGAGCTCCTAAGAATATTCTAAATAACATTCTGAGAACCTTATGACCTTATATATATATATATATATATATATATATATATATATATATATATATATATATATATATATATATATATATATATATATATATATATATATTAAGATCGTTTCAAACTATTGCTAGAATTTTAAAATCGTACCTTCGTATATTTTTTTATATTTCAACAACACACCACGAGGGCTTACAGCCTGAATACTATCGTACGGTGGGTGTCGACAAGGAGGAAATAGGCTACTTGTTTATTCTGGACTTGAAGGTTTGGAGGTTCGGAGGAGAAAGAAAAACATGTGCCGGCAAGGAATTCCAAAACTTGGAAGTCCTCGGGACAAAAGAGCGGACGTAACAAGATGTTCTGTGACTGGTGACCTGGACAGTAAAAGGGTGCATTCGCTCTGTCCCCCTGGTAGATCTGTTGGGGCAGCAGGTGGAGGAACTATGAAAGAGAGTTCCTCTGAGCATTGCCCGTGCAGATATCTATAAAAGATAAAGATATCACCAACGGCACGTCGGTGGGCAAGGGATGGCAGCCTATGGGTGAGTGTAGGGTCACCGATGAGACGTATAGCTCTCTTCTAAATGGAGTCCACCATAACGAGTGTAAAAGTGGCAGCGGCACCCCAGATGTGGGAGCAGTATTCGAGGTTTGGCCTTATTTGTGAAGTATATAAAGTATAGAGATTACCTGGTGAAAAGTATTTGCGAGCCCGGAAGAGGAAACCTAATTTCCTAGCAGCCGTTTCTGCAATTGATGTGACATGTTGGTGCCAATTGAGATTTCGATCCACAGAAATGCCAACAAGTGAAAAGGACTCATTACTTTGAATAACTTGGTTATTCGTTGTGGTGTGCCTAGGGCTGGTGTATCTCTTATGAGATAGAAAGTAAGACTGAGATTTGGTGGAGTTGAATTGTACAAGATTTATACTTCCCAGTCTAATATTTTTTGGAGGTCCACAGAGACAGCACCCTCCATGAGCTGCGATCCTCATCTAATTGGGTTAAAGAGACACGCTTAGAATATTGTATGTTTGAGTGGAGGGTGCTGCAATCCGCGTAACTGTGAACTGGGTTAGATGTGCTAAAGAGGAGGTCATTGATATGGAGAAGAAACAAAATAGGGGCTAAATCTGAACCTTGAGGGACTCCTGCATTAATTTTATACAGTTTAGAGGAATGGTCATCCACAACAATAGAAATTCTCCGGTTGGAGAGGTAATTTGCTGTCCAGGTACAGAGTTTTGCTGGAATGCCATAGGCCGGAAGTTTATCAAGCAGCGCTGCGTGCCAGACTTGGTCGAATGCTTTGGATATGTCTAGAGCGACAATCTGGGATTCACCGTGTAGTTCCATAGACTTGTTCCAACAATGGGTGACAAAAGAAAGGAGGTCGGCAGTTGATCTGCGCTGACGGAATCCATACTGCCTGTCGTGGATTAGACTGTGTTTTTCAAGAAATTTTAGTAATTCGGTGTTTATATACTTTTCCATCACTTTAGAGACGACTGAAATGAGAGAAATAGGCCTGTAGTTGCTAGGAAGCGCTTTGGATCCTTTCTTGGGGACGGGTTGTGCTCGAGCAGTTTTCCAGCTACTAGTGAATATGCCTCTATTGTAAGATGTCTGAAACAAACGAGTCAAGACAGGAGCAAGTTCTGGTGCGCATTTTTTGAGAACAATTGCTGGTATCTCGTCAAGGCCAGAGGCTTTCCTGGTATTAAGAGAAAAGAGCATCTTTCGTACCTTTTTAGCTTTGAATGTGAATCACCCGACCCATTAATTGCTTTGTTTTTTTGAGTGTTGCTTTTTTTAGGAATACTGTACGTATAAAGCACTTGAAAAAATTATATATTTTTTTTAGAAACTGACATCCTAATAAATCCTTTTCATGCACTTAAACTTTTACATATAAAACTTCAATCACGCAAATGGGGAGCAAAAACCGTAACAGTTTACGTTCCAATAAAGCGTACTGACTTTCATGAAACGTCTCACTTCATTTGCATCCCCTTTTACCATTCAATACACGTGTACTTGTTCCAAGGAGCATATCAAGTCTATCGGGAAACTCAAGGGAGAACAGAAAACCGTTCTAATTGTGTAATGGAATAATCCTGTCGATAGCCCATGCAAAAAGCTTCACGTAGTCTAAAATTACAATTAAAATTCTATGTAGGCGTTGAGCCTTCGATGCGACAAGCGATTCCATTCTTTTGCATATTATTTTGTAGGCACTCATGTAAAATTAATGACATAAAATGGAGAAATGACTCTTTAGGCGAAGCTTTTGGTGAAAACTTGTAAAATCTGAAATAATTTAGAAATTATGTTCAATCAATGACAGAATTAAATTATTTTATGCGCTATGAATGATATGCTCAGGGAGAGCTTTTGATTAGAGAATAAAATTGTAGCATTGTTTATTCCCAGGTGCGTCATTTGTATCTCTGATTAATTAATTTATTTGCTTAAACAATAAGCTATTAAAATGAGGAAAATATATTTATTTACGAGGTCTATTTTGCGTTTTAGGGATAGGGTAAGCCAAGATTTATAAAACTTATAGGTTACCTCGTAACTTCAATCCCAAATCGCGTAACGTCATCTCTTCCTAAATGTATATTTCAATGCACGTTGTAGTAAATAGTTTAGGTACAGAAAATTGCGAATTAATATTTCTTTGCCTACTTTATTGGACAAATATGTTGTTTAGAAAATATATTAATGTTATTGTTTTGTATGAACTGTTTATTGTAGCCCATAATGATAAAAACTTTATTGGACAAATATGTTGTTTAGAAAATATATTAATGTTATTGTTTTGTATGAACTGTTTATTGTAGCCCATAATGATAAAAACTTTATTTTTAAAGGAAGGATGTAATTTGCTGACCAATTTGAATCTTGCTGACCGACGTATTAACCTTTAAGGATTTCTTAGTATATTTTGCATCCTAATGATGATCTCTTCTTGCTATCAAAGTTTCAAAGAAAAATATTTCTATTTAGTTTACCCACTATGTCATTCGACGTGGCGTCATTATTTCCTAGTGTACCCACAAAACAAACGTTGGAGGATTTGGAAGAATTGTTAAAATTGAACAACATAAGTCAAGACGTCTGCAAAGAATATTTAACTCTAACTAGCCTTTGTTTAAAACAAAATATTTTCCAGTTTAACAATGAGTTTTTTGAAGAAACTGAAGGCACAGCAATGTGCAATCCATTATCGCCTTTTATTGCAGATTTGTTTATGAGTAGATTTGAGACGGATTTAAAAAATAAAAATTGGTATTTCCCTAGAGTTTGGTTTCGTTATGTCGACGATATTTTTGCAGTGTTTGACACAAATACATGTAAGGTTGAAGAATTTACTGAAAAACTAAATAGTCAATTTGATTCAATTAAATTTACCCACGAAATAGAAATCAACAATAAACTTTCGTTCCTAAATGTGCTAGTTATTAAAAATAAAAATAATGGCTCGCTTGAATTCGATGTCTATAGGAAGGAAACGGCTACTATTAGTTATATTCCTAACGACTCGCATCAAACGATTGCACAAAAAACGGCTAGTTTAAATTTCTTAGTAAATAGATTGATCAAATTTCCGTTGAGTAAAAATAGATTTAATACAGAATTAAAATACATAAAAAATGTGGCGAGATATAACGGTTACTCGGATGGTTTAATAGACAAATTAGTTAACAAACACAGAACAAAGAAGGTGCTATCTGAATGTACGACATTTAAGAAAGATAAAATAGAAAAAAAAGATGTGTGTTTACCTTATAAACCACGAATCACAAAGGGTTTGGAAAGTATTTTTAAGAAAGGCGATTTACATTTGACGTTTTCGACGAAAAGTAATTTAAAAACATTGTTGGGTAATACGAAACACAAGGACAAAGTCATTGAAATGTCCGGCATTAATGTGATTAGTTGCAAAGATTGTGATCTTAAATACGTGGGTCAAACTAGGAGAAACATAGCCACCAGATTTCATGAACATCTCGCACAGCTACGATATGGTACGGTGGACAAATCATGTGTGGCACAACATATATGGGATAATAATCACCACATTGACAAAGAAAATTTGAAACTTGTCAAAAATGTTAGACATCAAACTATGCTTGATTCATTAGAAAGTATTTTTATATTAAGGTCTATTAAGAACAAAACTTCATTAAATCATGCGTCACCTTTAATTTCAAGCCCTTTATTTTCTCTTTGCATTTGATCGCTTAAACACTCCTAATTTGTCTGGCAGAATAATAAATTACTGTCAATAACTCGGCCTGTTTATACATATACTAATCTTTATGTATGTCTCTACTTAAAGACCTGTTCGGTTTGTTGTATCTATGTAGTCAATATAAATACTTTTACGTAGAATTAAAATCAATATAAATATAGTTTTTATGTAATATTTTAGTTGAATTATTCATTCTTTGTTAGAGTTAACATGGTGAGACAGACACCCGGGGTTTAGTTTTCTATTTAAAAAAGATGAGTTGACTTGATGTTGTTTATCTCACCAGATGTCTTTGTCGGCATGATCCAATATCCACATACTAAATTTCTAGATTGAATGGAAACGTGCGGATTCCTTAAATAACTCGGGTCCTTTAAAGCTATATTCGATAAGGGTCATAAATTTGTCGACCAGAAGATTAAAGCAGGTCTTCGACCTCGTAGTTTCACTGCACAATAAACAAACGATCGTTCTTGGACAACAACTTTACTTCGGACTAGTTCGTTAACCTTGACGCGATATAAATACACGGGAGATAGTTTTTTATTTTATAATTTTCTTCCTCTGAAGATGTTGACATTGTCAATGAAACGATCGTAAGGTCTCTGAAATATGTGTTGTGGTGATTTTGGTGTTCTTCAAGTATACTTGTTAAAATACATATACAGTCACAACTATGAACAGTAAATTCGCATTCAGAAGTTGACTTAAAAATACTCCCATTTACAGGTAGTTTATTCTTGTCATATTTCAGTTTATCATTGCTACCAGGAGAACTATGAAACCAATTAAGGTTAAAGTTAAAGTACACATACCAGTGGCGGCTCGTGACATTGGGGGTGAATGAAGCAAGATCCGCGCGGCCTCAAAGGGGGGCCCAGGGGACGAAGACCTCCTCTGCGTCGGAGACGATTTTTTTTTAATTTTTAAGGTCACGCGTTCCCCTGGCACTTCGGTATTTAAATGAAAAATCCATTTGTACAAAAATATAGACGTTCACAAGGAATAATTTTCGTAATAATGACCAGGAATATTCGATGAGAGGACACTGTACACGCACCCATACGGTAATATAATACGGCGCGTATTACCTATGAAAATCTGTTTATAGAGGGAAGAGCTACAAGCATATTTTTTTTCAAATTCATGAGCCTCCTCTTTTTTTTATAAATTGAAATTTTATATCTAATATTTTATTATTTTGAAATTATTCTTTTAGAGGTGATAATAAACAAATCAATTCCGGTTGCCAAAAAGAAACATGAAAAATCCAGATTTTCAAAGTCTGTAAATGTGACACATACCAGATTATTTAACGGCACCATTGTAAAAATAAAAATGCGCCTCTGACGATCCGACTTAATCTAAACAAACGACGGAAACTAAGATTTGAAGCAGTCTCAGAAGGGTGCAAAGGGTGCATCACGTTTGTGGGCCAACCTACAACTGCGCGTGCCGTTGCCATAGCAAGCGTCTCATGCATGCGTCCCGAAGCAGACGCAGCGTTTGTATACAAAAAAATCTGGCTCAGTCAGTCCGCAGCTGCTTGAGGCTCTACAGTAGTCTGTGGTCCGCAATACCTAAGCACTACGCGCTGAGGCATGTATAAATTCAATTCGGTGATCAGAGATGGGCTTGCAAATTATATCGTACCATAAATTACTATAAAAATACATTATGAACTGCGGCGCGACGTTTTTATGTGGTTGTATCAAATGAATTCGAGAGAATGAAAAAAATAATTCTGGTGGATTTTGAATAAAAAAGTTAAGCTTTACCGAAAAATATAGGTGAAGCACCACTTCACCTGCGTCATTTGACGAGCCGCCACTGACACATACGACTAGTACTTTCAAATATCAACTCGCTACCAGAAGTTAACAGAAAACACTGACCCAAACTGCCTGTCATCTTGAACAAGCGGTTCTTCTGCACCATTGATCTTCCTCTTGAGTCAGATTGATCGGAATCACTCTCCTGGATTCTGAGAGATTGTAGCTTGTGCAATTTTGAACTGAGGCCTGGACTTATCTCACACCTGGCTCCTGCAACATGTCCACCATTTGGACCTGCACATGGTTCACAAGACCTTTCTTCTTCACCATCTAAATCGGAAAGAATATTATCCTCATCGTCTTCATCACTGGCAAACGCCCATTGTCGAGCTACTTTGATATCAAGCTCTTTAGTAAGGTCTAAAAATCTTTTATGAGCCATCCACCATTTGGACCTGCACATGGTTCACATGACCTTTCTTCTTCCCCATCTAAATCGGAAAGAATGTCATCCTCATCCTCTTCATCACTGGCAAACGCCCATTGCCGAGCTACTTCGATATCAAGCTCTTTAGTAAGGTCTAAAAATCTTTTTTTGAGCCATCCACCATTTGGACCTGCACATGGTTCACATGACCTTTCTTCTTCCCCATCTAAATCGGAAAGAATGTCATCCTCATCCTCTTATTCACTGGCAAACGCCCATTGCCGAGCTACTTCGATTACAAGCTCTTTAGTAAGGTCTAAAAATCTTTTTTGAGCAATCGCTTTTACACAAAACCCACTGAGCAAGGTAATATTGCATTAACATTGCATAATATTTTCCAAAGCAAGTGTAAGTTTGATAGATAACTTGCAGAAAGCCTCCTGCAAGTTTGTTGCAAATGGCAAATCTTCCCCCCAGTGACTTTACATATGTAAGTGTTTCTTCTGTAACTTTACTGCAAGTTTACTGTAGTGAGCTATTACAAACTTTCTTTATACTTACAAATGACCCAGCAAAGTTGTAAAATTTAAACTTACATTTGCAACTTATCTGCAATTGTATATATTATACATACAGTGCAAGTTTGTAACTTGGGATAATTCCAATTAATCTAGTTCAGCTTTTTTTC
Organism: Tillus elongatus; assembly: GCA_964006375.1. Classification (NCBI taxonomy): domain Eukaryota; kingdom Metazoa; phylum Arthropoda; class Insecta; order Coleoptera; family Cleridae; genus Tillus; species Tillus elongatus. Next base: position 136,548,321 of record OZ023267.1, on the reverse strand, counting down.
AAAAATGCTCGGAGTCAGATACCTAATATTCTCAGTTACAATCTTTTCAAAAATGCATTATACAATTTGTGTCAAATGCCATTGATAATTTTAGTAAATGACAACCTTCGCTTTGTGTTGACTATTTTTAAAGTACACATCAAGCGATACAAAACCACCAAATTTCAAATTTTTATTATAAATCCTGAGTTGAAAGCACAAAAAAATTGTGTAGTTAATCAATGAATAAAAATTTTAAATCTGCTGGTTTTCTACAACTTCACATGTAAGAACTTTAAAAATAGTCAACAAAAACCTAGGGTTGATTTAAAGAAATTGTTGATGAAGTCATTTTTCAAATATGGTATATACTGTATAGATTTTTTAAAAGACTGCAACTTGAAATACTAATCAATGTGTCCAACAATTTTTGAAAAAAAGAAACTGTATTTGATTAAGTGAATTTATTTCAAGTTACAAACTAATACTGAATATATGTATAAGTGTATTTATACATAATATATATTTCTTGTAAAACTGTAAAAAATGACTTAAGACAATGTTAATTAAAATAAAATCTTTATTACATAAAAAAATTAAAGACTTACAACATATTATTTATTTCTGCTGATAGATATATAGATTTTAATGACCATCAAATGTACATGGTAATATATTCACTAGATAGAGATAGTTAAGACATATAGCGAGAGTGCCCATGTTTAGGCTAAAATGCAGTTCTAGGCAAAACTCGACGACAAAATAGATAACTTGAACTCGTGATATCGTTATTAATTGAGCAAATTCCAAAATTATTTTTTCTAAATGAATACCAATTAATTGTTTTTGATATTGTTTTACTAAATACCTCTTAGTAGTCTAGGAAAACGTGTGAAACACCAATAACAAAAACGAAGTCTTCTGCAGCATTACTTATTTTGAGCGGCAAGAATTTTTTTAGCTTCTAAAGTATATGGTGAAATATGTGACATAAAATCAAGTCAACATATCAAATACTATTGTGAAAAAAGAAATATCTAAAATGGTGCATTTACTTATAGTTTCGTTAAGCAAACGTAAGAATATGCAATGGATAAATCAAGCGCAGGGAAACGAATACAACTTCAATGCGAAAATAGCCTAAATATGGTGACAGTCTCTGAAAGTGTTCACGTATGTCTTAACTATCCCTATCGAGTAAGTATAGTACTGTCAATGTATGTGTACCTTCATAAACATTGAGTTAAAATAAAGCAAAATTATGACTACAATGAATTACGTATATATAAAAAAAGTCTGTGGCTAGTGGAACTTGCATTACAAAGCTTTTCCCTAACACACACACACACACACACACACACACACACACACACACACACACACACACACACACACACACACACACACACACACACACACACACACACACACACACACACACACACACACACACACACACACACACACACACACACACACACACACACACACACACACACACACACACACACACACACACACACACACACACACACACACACACACACACACACACACACACACACACACACACACACACACACACACACACACACACACACACACACACACACACACACACACACACACACACACACACACACACACACACACACACACACACACACACACACACACACACACACACACACACACACACACACACACACACACACACACACACACACACACACACACACACACACACACACACACACACACACACACACACACACACACACACACACACACACACACACACACACACACACACACACACACACACACACACACACACACACACACACACACACACACACACACACACACACACACACACACACACACACACACACACACACACACACACACACACACACACACACACACACACACACACACACACACACACACACACACACACACACACACACACACACACACACACACACACACACACACACACACACACACACACACACACACACACACACACACACACACACACACACACACACACACACACACACACACACACACACACACACACACACACACACACACACACACACACACACACACACACACACACACACACACACACACACACACACACACACACACACACACACACACACACACACACACACACACACACACACACACACACACACACACACACACACACACACACACACACACACACACACACACACACACACACACACACACACACACACACACACACACACACACACACACACACACACACACACACACACACACACACACACACACACACACACACACACACACACACACACACACACACACACACACACACACACACACACACACACACACACACACACACACACACACACACACACACACACACACACACACACACACACACACACACACACACACACACACACACACACACACACACACACACACACACACACACACACACACACACACACACACACACACACACACACACACACACACACACACACACACACACACACACACACACACACACACACACACACACACACACACACACACACACACACACACACACACACACACACACACACACACACACACACACACACACACACACACACACACACACACACACACACACACACACACACACACACACACACACACACACACACACACACACACACACACACACACACACACACACACACACACACACACACACACACACACACACACACACACACACACACACACACACACACACACACACACACACACACACGGCAGTGGCGTCTCCTGACCAAAAATGTTCGGGTGTGCGGTAACGAGTTGCTGTTAGTGGTGGTTTAAAAATTATTAACACTAAATGTACACACACACACACACACACACACACACACACACACACACACACACACACACACACACACACACACACACACACACACACACACACACACACACACACACACACACACACACACACACACACACACACACACACACACACACACACACACACACACACACACACACACACACACACACACACACACACACACACACACACACACACACACACACACACACACACACACACACACACACACACACACACACACACACACACACACACACACACACACACACACACACACACACACACACACACACACACACACACACACACACACACACACACACACACACACACACACACACACACACACACACACACACACACACACACACACACACACACACACACACACACACACACACACACACACACACACACACACACACACACACACACACACACACACACACACACACACACACACACACACACACACACACACACACACACACACACACACACACACACACACACACACACACACACACACACACACACACACACACACACACACACACACACACACACACACACACACACACACACACACACACACACACACACACACACACACACACACACACACACACACACACACACACACACACACACACACACACACACACACACACACACACACACACACACACACACACACACACACACACACACACACACACACACACACACACACACACACACACACACACACACACACACACACACACACACACACACACACACACACACACACACACACACACACACACACACACACACACACACACACACACACACACACACACACACACACACACACACACACACACACACACACACACACACACACACACACACACACACACACACACACACACACACACACACACACACACACACACACACACACACACACACACACACACACACACACACACACACACACACACACACACACACACACACACACACACACACACACACACACACACACACACACACACACACACACACACACACACACACACACACACACACACACACACACACACACACACACACACACACACACACACACACACACACACACACACACACACACACACACACACACACACACACACACACACACACACACACACACACACACACACACACACACACACACACACACACACACACACACACACACACACTACAAAGAATGAATACAAATAGTATGTAACACTATACACATTAGTTTAGAGCACCAATAAATTCCTTCACCTTGGTTTATGTTTTATAACATCCACTAGTGCCTACTTTAATCTTGTTAGTGGGAGCATCTTAATAACATTAGGTAGAAAATTGTGGAATTTGATTCCCAAGTAATTAAACATCTGCTTTGTTTTCTCCTTTTTGTGCAACCGTATTTTTAATTCATGCTTGCAGCTGGTATTGATGTTGCGAGCTTCACCATTACTTAATTACACCAAAAGTCTAACAATTCAGGCTACAATAAGATTTGTTTAATCTTTAAAACTTTCAGAAAAATAAATGGACATAGATCAAATAACAGCATATCATAAATATAAACAACATTCCCCCATTATTCATTATTGCCGGGCGCTTTGTCACGAGTCAGTTCGCTGTTGGAATTGGTGTTGCTATGTTGCTATTGGACGACGATGACATACGATCGAACATACACGAACACGAAAAAGAGGGGAATTCAAATAAATGATTACAAATTAAAATAAACTTTCAGAAACATTACAATTGTAACTTTACGTGAGCTTACAAATGGGGAAAAACAACAAGCCTGCAAATGAGATATATTACATTTGAAAGTTATGTTAAAGTTTCATTTGTAAGTTTGCATTGGTTTTTTGGCTGCAAACATTTAGAAATGTTGCAAACTTAACTTGCCTAATGGTAAATTATCTAACGTTGCGGTAAGCATTTGTAAGTTACCATGCTTAGTGGGAAAAGTCAAGTTTAATTACAGCGCATTTCTAAACGGGAGAGACAATATTGTTTTTTGCTATCTTCACAGAATCAAAACCGAAAAACAGCCGACAAACGAAACTAATCAATAAATATCTCGGTTGTATCTGTTGCTAGGCATGTATTGCCAATCTATTAAATTTCAAGTGGTTTTACACATGGCACAGACAAACAGTGTTAAGGTATCAGACTTAGATTGGCATGAAGTGAAATTAACTAAAAACGGATGTGAATACGTTACAGGGTCTAAAACGTCCAGTTTATTCATTCTAGGGTCAAACAGAACGACTCGAACGTTTTAAAAACCGAATCATTTCTTTAGTTAAATCTGTAGAACTCAAAACTATGTCGTACATATCTAAAATTAACCCAAACTGAATCATTAACGCAAAGTGGATCCCACAGTGAATGAGAAAGCTTACAGTTAAATTTGGAATTGGCGAAATATTTAGTAACTTCCACTTCTAATAGCCGCTCTATTGAATAAGCTACACGCCTATTGAAAATACCGTCCAATAACTCTAACACTGTCTTGGAAGTGATGCTGTTATTATTTCACTGTATCAAAGCACCACTTCAAAAGCATCTGGCACATTTTTCAATCATCCTGGCCGGAGAAATACACCTCCTCCTGTTTACAATAACGCCCTCTATCAACAGCCAATGTATTTCTGGTGAACTTTTTGCCTTTGAAGCGACGCATTTAGACGCTAATGTAAATATAGAATATCTAATTTAATGTACAGAGTTTTCATCATCGGTGCACATATATTGGTTGATCATTTAATGTAAATATGGTAAGAAATGCATTAAGCGAACATGGAGATGGAATAACGACGACGTGAGGACACGCATGTCGCATGTGTGCCTAGCCGTCGCGAACTAAGCGACTCGACGGCAAGTTAAATTTAGTTACAATAGGATCCAGTACGCCTTGCATAAATGTTTTATATTTAAGTGTTAGCGTTCGTTAAGGAGGTAGTCGCGACTTTTTTTCTCATTTGTATTTAGACATTTATATCCAAAACTGTATTCACTAGGTGAAAACTGGAACCTGTGATGAGCACTAATAAGTACACTTGGAGGAAACCCAAATGTGTTGTGGTGATTTGGGTTTTCTCCAAGTGCATTTACACAAAACTGTATTGTTGACATGCACAAGAAAAGCTTTTATGTTTTATACACTGTATAATTTAGTTGCAAAATATATTACTATTGCTATTTATATTGAGCCACGGTGGTTCTGAACCACGTGAGCCTCTGAACAGAACGGTACTGGGTTCAATCCCAGGGTACTCCTTTCACTTTTTCAGAACATACGGTACAATTAACATCAACCGAGGTTGTGGCATTGTATTTGAGCAAGTTGAATGTCTGCACGTTCCGCCCTTCGAAGGGGGCGTAAATCCGTCTGTCCCGTGTCCATGCGATGTTGGACACGTTAAAGATCCCTACCCTCCTTACAGAGGGGCAGGGGTTCCGCAAAATTTCTAGAATAGTGAGGTGAAACTGCTCCGTGGCGTCGGTGATTGGCCATAGTCGCGGAAATAGGCCGACGTTAAAGAAATAAAACACACACACAAATACACACGCTATTTATATTAATACTACTACTAATTATACCTTGTCTAGGTTTGTTAGGGGCCTTTTCTAAAAATTTTTCGGCTTTACAGGGAGTAAAAAGTTGGGCAAAAAAGCAAAGAAGATGATTCGTTTTTGCAAGACAATGCCTCTGCATCCAAATTACATGTTACCACAGTCGTCATTTAGGATTCAAATCACCTGAACACCCAGCTTATTCACAATATCTGGCCCAACTGACCATCATCTCTTCTCCAAATTAAAATAAACTCTGGAGGCAGCATGTGCGTTATGGAAGTGAATTTTCATTAAAATTTTTTAATAGCAAATATGTCACTCTAATGGAAGCAGGCATCAATCTGTTTACCGGTATAACCTTTATAGTAGAAACAATGTACCATATTTTAACAAAATTACTTATTGTTTGAAAATGTACAAAAATTTTCCGAAAATAAACCTAAAATATTTCCGAGAAAACTGGTTTCCTAGCCAACAAACCTTAGGCTAATGGCTTTTTTTATATAAATTTCAGCAACACAACACGAGGGCTTACAGCCTAAATACTATCGTACCGTGGGTGTCGACAAGGAGGAAAGAGGCCACTTGTAAATTCTGGACTGGAAGGTTTGGAGGTTAGGAGGAGAAGGAAAAGCATGTGCCGGCAAGGAATTCCACAACTTGGAAGTGCTTGGGACAAAAGATGTTCTATGTCTGGTGACCTGGACAGTAAAAGGGTGCATTCGCTCTGTTCCCCTGGTAGATCTGTTGGGTGCAGCAGGTGGCGGAACTATGGAAAAAAGCTCCTCCGAGCAGTGCCCGTGCACATATCTATAAAAGAGAGAGAGAGGTCACCAACGACACGTCGGTGGGCAAGGGACGGCAGCCTTTGGGTGAGGGTAGGGTCACCGATGAGACGTATAGCTCTCTACTGAATGGAGTCCAGGATAGTCAGTGTAGAAGCGGCAGCGGCACGCCAGATGTGGGAGCAGTATTCAAGGTTTGGCCTTATTTGTGAAGTATATAAGGTATAAAGATTAGCTGGTGAAAAGTATTTGCAAGCCCGGAAGAGGAAACCTAATTTCTTAGCAGCCGCTTCTGCAATTGACGTGACATGTTGGTGCCAGTTGAGATTTCGATCCACAGAAATGACAACAACTGAAAAAGACTCATTACTTTGAATAACTTTGTTATTCATTGTGATGGGTCTAGGGCTGGTGTATCTCTTATGAGGAAGAAAGCAAGACTGAGTTGAATTGTACAAGATTTCTACTTCCCCAGGCTAATATTTTTTGGAGATCCACGGAGACAGAACCCTCCATGAGTCTGCGATCCTCATCTAATTGGTCTAAAGAAACAGGCTTAGAATAGTGTATATTTGAGTGGAGGGTGCTGTCGTCCGCGTAACTGTGAACTGGGTTGGATGTGCTAGAGAGGAGGTCATTGATGTGGAGAAGATACAAAGTAAGGGCTAAAGCTGAACCTTGAGGAACTCCTGTACTAATTGGATATAGTTTAGAAGAATGGCCATCCACGACAAGAGAAATGCTCCGGTTGTAGAGGAAATTTGCTGTCCAGGTACAGAGTTTTGGTGGTAGGTCATATGCCGGAAGTTTATTAAGCAGCGCTGCGTGCCAGATCTGGTCGAATACTTTGGATATGTCTAGAGCTACAATATGGGATTCACTTGTTCCAAGAATGGGTGACAAAGAAAAGGAGGTCGGCAGTCGATCTGCGCTGACGGAATCCATACTGCCTGTCGTGTTTTAGACTGTGTTTTTGCTGGGATCGCGTCAAGGCCAGAGGCTTTCCTGGTATTAAGATAAGAGAGCATCTTTCGTACCTTTTTAGTTTTGAAAATGATATATGTCATTTTATGCGCGACGTTGGGGATTGTTGGTGGTTGAGCATTTGGAGGTGAGTTGAGAGTAGAATTGCCGGTGAACAACGAGGCAAAAAGTTCAGCCTTGCCCAGGGCGGTAGGAACAATTTCATTCCCTGAGACAAGAGGTGGGAACGTGCTCTTGCAGAAATTATTCCCAATAGATTTTGCAAGAGTCCAGAAGGATTTCCCGCCGTTGGAGCTTAAGAGGACTTTGTTGTTGAGGGGTCAGGATGAGAGAAGCAGACAGACGCCCATGGAAATGAGGAAAATTAATCCCGCATTTCGTCCCAGTTTGCGGAGTTGTAGTGCCAAACGATACGTAGGCGTAATAACTGTTGCATTGCGTAGGAAGCAGTGACGATGCCGTGGTCTGAGCGACCAAGGGGGGCGGTGACTGATATCTTATAGCAATTAGGTTATTGAAATTAGGAGGATTTAATGAAAATTCGCTACCAAAACTCACTTGCTTTTCTTACAAACATGCATCATATTTCGATAAAAAATGCAAGAATGCAATAATATAATGCTGTTTGAAAAAAACATTTGTAGGGATCCCCAACGACTTATGGACCAGCCTGTGATTGTCAAAATGTTTTTATAAGATGCACCTTAAGACACCCTATAATTAACGTATACAATTTTTTGTCATACCTTGTATAATAACAATTATATTGAGCTTTAGCGTAGAACTGTGTCACCTTGTATATATGTAAACAGATAAAAACTGAAAGTAAGCCCGGATATGGTTTCTAGAGGGCCTAGTTTACACTCATTTGAAAACATATTTTTAAAATTGAAAAGTTGCGGTCTCCTCATTAACGAAATTTGTCTACGAAAATTAGCTAAAAATTATAGACCGTTAAACCTAAGTCAACATACAGCCAAAGCATCAACTTAACTAAACCTACAGCGAAAGCATCGGTGGAATGGTCCATTTGAAATTGAATTTTCTGTCAATATTTTAGTAAAATGTAGGACAATGGCGGTTGAAGCTGAAACTTAAGGGTTTGCAAAACACCCTTCTTGTGACATTTTCTTTACATAATCCGTATTTCTTCAGGTTCTTTGCCTAGATGTTGCGGATGTTGACGTTTCAAATCGCACTGTGACGTTTTGAGGAAAACCCCCTTTTTTTTAATGCCTATAACTTTTTTATCTTCCAACTTACAGACCTAAATGTTGGTATATTGGTCACTATTTATTATACAAACACTCGCACCAAATTACGTCGCTCTTACACTGTTATCTCCGGAGATATACATTTTTTCCCAAAGGAAACACAACATTTTCCGGAAAAACCTGAGCCGATTTTCTTGGCTAACGAACTTATCCAAGCCACTTGCAAAAGGAAGCTACTCACCAAATTTGATCAATATATCGGCGCAATATTTTTTGAGTTATCGGTGTGATATATATATATATATATATATATATATATATATATATATATATATATATATATATATATATATATATATATATACTTTATTTGCTTGCTGTACTTTTTGTGATTTTTTATTTGGTACTGACTACGATAGTCAGTAGCGTGCTGATGATGAACCGTGATGGTTCGAAACTGCAGTCTACGTAACCAAATAAAAAATTACAAAAAGTACAGCAAACAAATAAAGTGTATATTTAAAAGTGATTATATATATATATATATATATATATATATATATATATATATATATATATATATATATATATATATATATATATATATATATATATATATATAGATGTGTGTGTATATCCAATCAATAACTCAAAAAGTAATTAACCGATTTTGATCAAGTTCGGCAAGTGTCTCTCTTTTATGAATAGCTTGGATGAGTTCGTTAGCCACGAAAATTGGACAAGGTTTTCCGTGAAAATTTTGAGTTTTTCTTCGAAAAAAAGTTTTATCTCCGAAAATTACAAAGCTATTTTGATTAAATTTGGTGGACATGTTGCCTTACTACGTACGAAACTTCAGCTTTCTAGGTTTATAGAAGATTAAGTTATTCAAATTTGAAGCATTTATTTTTAATGTGCACAAACACCTACAGTTTTTATTAACAATGATAAAAGCTGATTTATATATGAGATCTAATATGTCTTAGTGGTTGTGTTGTCACCCTGACAACGAACGATTTGATATCATTGCGCAGGTCAGTTACATGCTCTAACAGTTGATGTGCATTATCACATCGTTTATCTGTTTTCAATTTTATTTTACATATTATTTGTGTTATTTGGAATTTTAATATACAAGTGTAAATTATTCTTTAGGACTTTATTAACGTTAGTGGGTGGACTAAACAGTGTTTGTGATGTTTTGTCAAGAGCCAAAAAGGATCGAAGTTTTACCAAAAGGGCTGATATGCAACAGGTTAGTTATCTTAAAGTTTATTTAACACTGTCAACCTGTCTAGAGAATTATTTATTTATTTTGTAGAGTTAAGTTTATTTACTATTCGCTCACGTTGTATTTAAATCAAAACATATTTAGTGGCGTGCTCTAATCTTTATCTATATTGCAAATAATGGAATTTTGTGATCAAAATTACATAAATCGAAAGGCTTCTTAGAACATATCGTATCTAAAATGGTGTTCATGATGAATAGAACCTACATTTTTGTTAAGTTTTGTTTAGTGACGTTTTCTTTCATCTAGCTACCTAGATTTATTTTTAAACTCCTCATGTGTCAGTTGACTTCAAGCACTATTTTGACGAACGTCTCACCACAGTAATGACCAGCTGAATTGATCATGCGCACTTCGCATAAAAATGTAAGTAACGAAATAAAAGACCTCCCTGACGTGCTGTTTACACACAATCCTCCCAACTGACCTTACTGACCTGCTCTGAAATCAGTTTGCCCAATTAAAAGTTAAAAGAGGAAGGAAAATCAACCTGCCATTCGTGTGGCTTTTCGTTCCCCTTTTCCCTTCTATTGGGATTTGGGAGGTTTTTGTGTAAACAGCACGTCAGAGAGGTATTTTATTTCGTTACTTAAAATATTCTGCGAAGTACGCATGATCAATGCAACCGGGTAATTACTGTGGGGAGACGCTCCTCTATTTTGTAACGTTTATCTGTCATTCCGTTTTGACAAATTGACAACAGTTAAGTTCCAGCAAAACCTCAGCAGGACTGGTGAACGCATACGTTTACACACCATTCATGTGACTTTTCTCTCCACCTTTTTCCTTCTATTAGGATTTGGGAGGTTTTTGTGTAAACAGCACGTCAGAGAGGTAATTTATATCGTTACTTAAAATATTCTGTGAAGTACGCATGATCAGTGCAACCAGGTAATTACTGTGTAGAGACTCTCCTCTATTTTGTAACGTTTATCTGTTATTCCGTTTTGAGAAATTGACAACAGTTAAGTTCCAGCAAAACCTCAGCAGGACTGGTGAACGCATACGTTTACACACCATTCATGTGACTTTTCTCTCCCCTTTTTCCTTCTATTAGGATTTGGAAGGTTTTTGTGTAAACAGCACATCAGAGAGGTAATTTATAGCGTTACTTAAAATATTCTGTGAAGTACGCATGATCAATGCAACTGGGTAATTACTGTGTAGAGACTCTCCTCTATTTTGTAACGTTTATCTGTTATTCCGTTTTGACAAATTGACAACAGTTAATAGTGATGGGAAAAACTGTTATATTGCTGTAACAGGTCGCAACAGTTACTGTAATTTAGAATAACATTTAAATATAACAGGTTGAAAATAACAGTATGAACTATGAATTATTAAGAATTCCACGTAGACGTAGTAACAGTAGCTGAACCCGTCCGGTGGTGTAGTTGGGTAATGTTTAAAATAAAAAATATTCTTGTATTATGTTTAAAACAATTAATAACTTTTTTATTAAAAAAATGATGGAGGTTTTTTTTGGGTATTCATCACTAATAATAATTTGGTAAAAAATTCAACAATGCAGAATTTCTTTCGAATTTTCTTTACTAATTAAGTATTAGTTAATCACTGAGCTTGAAAACCTCTATAGCCATCTTTTCCTTGAAAATGAGACATGAAATACATGAATTATTGTAAGCAAAAAATAAAATAAATAATTTAAAAAAAATTAAAACTAATTTTTTTCTCTCTACCTATAGGGCGAAGTGTGTCTGGTTTCAACTATACCGGGTACAGGGAATATTTTTATAATTTCATTAAAATTGGTACTGTTTCTGAGATTTTTTAAGTTTCAGCGATTTTTTGTTTTGCAGTAGTAATAAAAAAAAGATGTTTAAAATCGGACCCATTTCTTAGATTCCAAAGTGAAAAGTAAAAAGGAATATTGATTTATTAGTTACATAAGGCAAAGAAGAATGAGCAAAGAAACTACCTAATATAATATAATACCTAAGGACTCATGTTAAAGCATAACTGTACATTTGTATACATATCAGTAACGTAACAGACTTTCGTCGACCAAAGTCAGTCAAATAATGTTCATCAACAAAAACTCAGAACTTTGAAAGTGTTTTGTTAGAAAAGTATTTTTTTTAGTGTAAGACAATTTTTCTCAAAGAAAAAAAGAAACATCGTTGATTTTATTTACATTTTTCATATTTTGTGTTTGTTTATAAATTGTAAATATATGTGTGTGTTTTGTGTGAATCAACAGCCTGTCAAAATTTAACAGTTTCATTGTACCGACGACCGTACGTTCCCAAAGCTGTGAGCACACTAGTATAAAGTAGTATGTTATGAAGTAAAGTCCGCTCTATACTCTATACCCCATTCCCAGTCTCATGTCCATTCATCCTGTTATAACAGTTGTGGATGAAAACAGTATTATGTTATGAAGTAAAGTCCGCTCTATACCCCATTCCCAGTCTCATGTCCATTCATCCTGTTATAACAGTTGCGGATGAAAACAGAAGTTGCTTCATCGTAGCAGTGCAACAGAAACAGATACTACAACAGAAACAGATACGACTCACTGCGCAACAGCATCCCCTCCACTGTACCTGTTATTTGTATATATCCATAACAGGTTGTTACTGCTGCGGCTCGACAACAGTTAAAATATAACAGACTGTTAAATAACAACCCATCACTAGTTTTGACAAATTGACAACAGTTAAGTTCCAGCAAAACCTCAGCAGGACTGGTGAACGCATACGTTTACACACATATTCAACTATTGTGCCTAGTGAACTCGAGCAATGTATTCCCTGTACGTTTAGCTGAGCCGTAGATACTAGCTTACATTTTGAACACTAACAACTAACAAGTATTTCTACTCTATTGGTAATGGACACTCTGACTTGGTATAACCGTTCATATTACATACAAATATATACACAGGGGCGACCTTTAAGTTTCACAAATGTACTTTCTACTGCTATATTCTGCTACTCTGCCGATGGTCAGTAACTTCTCAGTTTCTCAACAATTATCTTAGAATTAAGCTTATCGAAATTATAACTCTTGTAACCTTTTAATTAAATAGAAAAAAGTCTGGACGCAGCAAGTGTGTTATGGTAGTGAATTTTCATAAAACGGTGAATTTGCAGATTAGCTCCCGAACAATTATTGACAAATCGACTGCTGATACATAAACTTTGGTATCATACATACACAGTAACACTATTCTTACCTTTTGTTCTCCTACCTTTCCGTAGTTATTTACATTCAAACTTCTTCTGGAAAGTCAACAATTTTACCTTACTGCCTTAGTGCGGCTCTGTTCTACTTCGCTGCACAGCACTACACGGTGTGGCTGTCTCTGTCAGTCGCAATGTCCTGCACACTAGCGCTGTCGCAGTTCACGGTCACTATGACCCTGGTCGTTTCGTTCGACATATTCACCAGTGGCGATCATCAAACTTGGGAGGGGGGGTGTTGTTGGGGGCCGGCGGTTTTCGCCGCCCCCGGGAATTTTCCTTACCTCGCGTTACTTTGGAGTTTGCAGCATTTCAAAGGAATCGCGGACGCGAACGTGAATGTGGATCCCGCGTAAGTTTTCTGTCCTGCGACAAAGGGATCGCAGAGCGCGAACGCGAACGTGAATTCGCGCCGCGAATAGTTCGCGCCGCGAAAGTAGTTCGCGTCGCGAATGTGATTCGCGCCGCGAATGTGAGTGTGGAGGTTTTCGCGTAGTTTTCGTGCATCAGGTTCGCGCGTCCCGGTTTACCCCGTTCGGTGTCTGTTTTCTGTCTCGCGACAAAGGAATCGCGGACGCGAATAATAACCTTTCTATACGATTAAGACAACAGCTGAAAATGTCACACACTTCGTTCCAACACTTTGCGATCTCCCGCTTGCGACAATATCTCATCAAGCGGGCTCCACATTCGCGATGTTCGTGTTCGCGTCCGCGATTCCTTTGTCGCGGGACAGAAAACCGACACCGAACTGGGAACACCGCGACGTGCGAACGTGAACCACGAAAACGTTCATCACGAAAACTACGCGAATACCATAATACTCACATCCGCGACCTTCGTGCTGCGGATGTGGAGCATGTTTTACCGCCATTTACGACTTCTTTAACTATTTGCACGCAATTTTTTTCAATTGCTAGGCGAGGATCGAATTTAAATTATTTGTTCTTTGTTCTCGATGGACGCGCTTTTTCTGCGTTCTCATTGGTCGCAGGTTCTACTTTTTGTTATTCTCGATGTTTCGACGCGGTTGTTTTGCTTCCCCATTGGTCAGGGGTGCAGATTCCTACGCTTCTTTGTTACATCCTTTCTGTCGCTTGCTCTTGCTACTTCTTCAGTTGCGTCTTATACGTTGCGTTCGGTGCGTCTTTTATTTTTTAACTGCTTTCCTTTGTTTCTAATATTCTGCTCCTAAATAATTATGGCTGCACAAACTGTTCCAGTATTGCCCACCGTTTCACAGTGCGGTTACAACGTATGTGACTTTTGTTATATGAAAAACTTAAACTTTAGCGCGCTGCTGCTGGACAACGTTGCCCTAACAGAATATCTTAGGGCTCACGGGGTGCTTCTTTGCCACACCTGCTGCCCAAAGTGCTCGCGAAAGGTGACCGTTACATATCGCCGCGGATTGCCGGTGTTCAATTGCGATAGGCGATATACCGCAAGGCATCGTGGTACCTGTAGATTCCGGGTCTCCGCGCTGACCGACACCTTCTTCTCCGGTGCCCGCACTGATGTGCAACAGGTATGTCACCTTGTTATGATATACCTGTCCCGGAACCCACCGCGGGTGAAATTTGCTATGGACGAGACCGATTTAGCGGCGCACACGGTTGTTGACTGGTTCAACTTCATCCGGGAGGTGCTAGTCGATCACTTCACCGGTATTATCTCTCCGATTGGGGGCCCTGATATCGTTGTTGAGATCGACGAGGCTAAGTTCTCCAAACGCAAGTACAACCGTATATATATATATATATATATATATATATATATATATATATATATATATATATATATATATATATATATATATATATATATGTGTGTGTGTGTATGTATGTATGTATATAAACATATAAAAATTGAAACGGACCGTCTCTCTCTTAGCAGAATATGATTTTATGAGTTGGCAGTCAAAAAGTAACAAAAAAACCACTAGACTAGGGACCCTAAAGTTACTAAATCAATTAACAATTGAACTTTCTTCAAAAATTCATGAAGAATTAAGAGATTAGATTATGTTGAAATTAGTTTCTCAGAATGAAAGCTTCGTGGAAGTATGCTAGTGTTCTTATCCAGTCTTTTACAGTATGAGGAAGTGACCAATATTACATTAATTCTACACATTGTGATAAATAAATAAACTAAAGAAAACACACTTTTGGTAAAACCACTGTTTGAAATTACTTGGAATTTAAATGGTGTCATATGCATACACAAACTATGACTTTTTTGTATAGTATGCTGTAAAATTCATATAAATAAACTGTGTTTACCTGTTATACATTTTTTAATTTCCAAATATTTTCCTTCTGGCCAAAAAGATCAGCTTTTGTAATTTGCCTGAATTTTATGTCTTTTTAATCCCATCAGTTGTACATTGCGACTGCTAGGCAAGTGCTACTTCTCAAAAACTTGAAGAAACTGAGTTTTAATTGCGTAGACCAAGTTATATCCCTGTGAACTTTCTTCGGAAATTCATGAAGAATTTAAGAGACGTTGAAATTAGTTTCTCAGAATGAAAACTTCGTGGAAGTATGGTAGTGTTCTTATCCAGTCTCTTACAGTGTGAGGAAGTGACCAATATTACATTAATTCTACACATTGTGATAAATAAATAAACTACAGAAGAAAACACACTTTTGGTAAAATCACTGATTTTATTTTTTTTAGACTTATGTACATTGCCGTTTTTTTTTTACATATTATCACAGATATATAATAAAAATATTAACTAAACATTTACACTACCTACTCATTAAGCACATTTGCTATTATCACAACAATACTTCAATAAAGAAAAATACAAAAAAATTAAATAAGCCAGTTATTTTTGCCTGGCTCTTAAGGCTTTTTATTTAGGTAAAATAGCAAAAAACTTTGAATTTACATAAAAAATATGTATAACTAAGAAGAGGTGTTTCTGTCTACCCACCATTATCAATATGTACAAGAATTTGAGATAATAATTTTACAAGGTCTCTTACAGATATGCTAACTAAGCTTGTGCTTGTGAAGCAATCACGATTTAGATTTTTGTTTTTCCAAATATAAATTCCAAATGTTTTTGCTCAAGCATCACTTTTAAAATTTCAACGAGATGTTATATATAGAATGTCAAGATAAAAGTCAAAATTATAGTATATATTATTTCTGAACGTCATAACGCCTGGGTTTGGCATAGTTAAGGAAAAATTAAAAGGATTTCACTACCAGACAATTATTTTATTTTTATAGTGCTTTAAGGGGAAGGAAAATCAACCCTGTCATTCATGTGAGCATAATGTATTTTCCTTCTTTTAGCTTTTGATTAGGCAAACTGATGTCAGGGCAAGTCAAGAAGTCACTTGGGAGGATTGTGTGTACACAGCACGTCAGGGAGGTCTCTTATTTCGTTACTTAAAATATTCTGCGATGTACGCATGATCAATGCAACCGGGTCATTACTGGGGCGAGACGCTCGTAATAAAAAAGAAAGAAGAAGAGGCAAGAACAAGGAGAACAGATTTAAAAGGTTGGCAAATTAAGGCAGGGACAGATTATGTTTATGTTTTTGGCAATTAAGTGTGTAATTACAATTGCATATTGTTGTTTCTGTTTCATTAATAGAATAAATCATTACTTTTTGTGTCGAGTAAAGAGTTAACATTTCAGAAGTGGGATGTGCGAACCTGTTAAATGTGCCGTAAATGCTGAGGGTTGTGTGGGAAGTACAGATTTTTAACCGCCTTGATTTAAATGCATACACTGTGTTTTATTAATAAACATTGTGCGCACGCATTTTGCAGAGTCTTCTAACAATCGTGTCGAATAATTATCCCTGTGCTAATAATTGATCTGTTTCCCCGCTAAAAGTGAAATTTAGATGTAAGGAGTTGAAATTTTTCAAGCAATTTCAGTGCGCAAATAGTCGATAATTAAAAATTGACAATTCCCTGCTGAAACTGATGCCATAGAGATACAAATAGACAAGCTGTGACACAGAAAAAGTCGTACTAAAGGTGAACAGGACGTATCAAATTTCTTTAAAGGTCTGAACATAATGCGATGAACGTTGTGGAACGAATTAAACTAATGGCTCGGCGGAAAGAGATTTGACTTCAATGATGAAATCATCTCGTAAACAAATACCTATTTTGAGAACTTCGACAAATCTTATTTTTGGAAGGGATAAAAAGTTGGAGAAACGTTGGACGAAGTGTATAGAGCTCAAAGGAGACTATGTTGAGAGAAAAAATGATTTTTTGTCAGAAAACCTGTTTCATTCAAAAAGTCATTATGCTGTAGATTTTTGCAAAAATTATGAAACTTCTTTGGAACCCATTTGAGAAGATTTTGTAAATGTTTATATTTCTTTGTCGAAATTGGATTTGGCCCATTTCTCAAAAGCGGAATTTCAGATGGAAAGATAACAAGTGGTAATAGCAGTGGTGGGGAGGCTAACCCCAGGCAAGTAGGCCACAATGGGCTTTTTTTGCCAACCCCGGCAACCATGCTCTACTCTTCCTGGATTCCGTTACCAAACCGCCTCGACCTCGAAATGAAGGCCATGACGGTCTTCCATTGGACGGAACTCGCCTGGTTTCTCTGCAGAGTCCTCGAACCGAACATTTCTGTTCAAAGACTCCCAAAAGTCTCGCATTCACACACGTAGTGGTAAGACTTCTCGCCGAGGTGTCTTCTAAGAGCGCAGTGACCTGTCAGCACCCCAATGATGCGGCGAAGCACAGGTCGACTCCTACCGAGAAGCCAGACAGTCTTGTCTCTGTGCGGCCCCTCCACGAAGTCCCTTGCCTGCCAACAGCCACCGACTGACCCCCAGTGACTCTCCATGGCCTCCTCAGTCCACCTGTCTAAGACGACGGAGGCCGCCTTCCTACTTATGCCTATCGCAGGCTCCATGCCAGAAGACGGGCGCTGGGAACCAAGCCTTACGAGATTATTCGCTACCTCATTCTCCGCTACGCCACAGTGTCCCGGAAACCACACAAGTTGCACCTCCTTATTCCTGGCTAGTCCTTTAAGGGCGTCAGCGCACTCCTGAACCAGTGTTGACCTCATTCTGGCCACGCAAACTGTCCGGAGGACCGCCTGGCTATCCGAGCACATTTCTCAGCGCTCATCCTCACATCCTGTCGGGCTACAGACAGGATAGCGTACACCTCCGTTTCGAATGCCGTGGTATATGCGCCCAGAGCATAACTCTCGCGCAGTCCCAGGCATGCGATGTACATTCCAGCCCTGGAGGATTGCTGCTCCTCCAGCCACGATCCGTCGGTAAAACAGACCAGGCCTGTGGGTTGGAATGCAACCTCATTTTCCCTCCACTGATCCCTACTGGGGATTCTGAGGGTATATGGTCTACTCAACCTAATATTGTCCTATTCCATACCTTGATGGTGGAAATCGGAATTTCCTTTTCCACCTCCTTGGCGACTCTTGCATGTCCTATTATTGCTCCCTCTCCGCACCAGTTTCTAGAGTCTCGCATTTTAAGATGCGACGCCATAGCCTTCCTTCTGATACAGATGGAAAGCAGTGGCAGCATCAGCAAGACCTCTAGCGCTGCTGACGGTGTCGTCCTCATAGCGCCAGGATTGCCAGTCTTTGGAGTTTGGTCAGCATCTTGGTAGCAGTTTGGTTGACACCAGACCAACGCCCCATAGAGGATCCTCGGCCTGACGATCCCAGTGTATATCCAATGAAGGATCCGAGGATTGAGTCCCCAGGTCCTCGCTATCACTCGACGCAGCTGCCAGGGGGTCGCTATTCCCTTTTTTTTCTCTCCCTCAGGGCTCGTCCGTGGCCTCGCCGCCCCGATAGCACTGCAACCTTTGGTTTATTGTGCATGCCCTTAGTCTTTTTACTCCACCCACTCCAAAATCACTGTGCCTTAAACTAGTCTGCACAGCTATTAGCAGGGTGAAGTTTTATAATGCTCTGTCTCCGGTCTAGGCTGACCGTAGATCAGTTGTCTTCCGCGGTCCAGTCGCTACTCCCTTCCTTACTACTCGTTCTATTTGCGACCCTCGTGATAGTTTGGAGTCCAGGACCACCCCCAGATATTTGACCTCCCGCACTAAAGCTAATAGTGATAACAAGTCATCCTGTTCTTTCCAAATTAATCCTTTTAAGTCCTCGAAATCAGTTTTATAATAGAGAGCATCCATGACATTCGTGTTTACCTGTGGGTGAACAGTCTTGGAAATGTTAAAATCCCAGAATTATCCCTTTTACGATAATACACAAAGGGCGATGTAGTATTGTTGAACAATTGTCCTTAAAATCTTCCGATTTTATGTTCACTGCCTGAAAAGAATTACTGACACTGCACATCCGAGCCTGCTTTGCCAATCGCAAGTTGTCATTATTTTACCAACAGTTTTTTCTTTACTCTCTCAATAAGTTAATGACTTCCATCAGAATTTAAGATTTATGGTTTTTAAATTAGGGGAATTTTTCAACTGCCAAAAGTATGTCACTACCATAATTATATGCCTATTTTGGAAGGATTTGAGAGATTTCTACAAGTTATACATTGGGCAAATTCCCAACTATTTTCTTGTGGTTCTTTCTCTGGGATAATGGGACACTTAACTTTACGGTTAAAACGTTTGAATTTTTGTTTGTCTTTTTTCTGACTTAGAATGTCTTTGGTTTGTCCGTATTTTTGACTGTCTAATTAGTTCTGTGGTTAACTAATTCTTTCTCGAGTATCGGTGTACCGGGTGTTGAGTATAAGCCTGAAATAATCGGTTGCCCCTACGATGGCTACTAGTAACTCCTTATTTGTGCTGTACCTAGATGTTGTGTTCAATGTAAGACTGGCTTAAGCTATCGCTACATGGGAAGCTGGAAATTTCAAGATATGATCATGTACACCCTGTCTGACGCTATCTGGTTCTCTTACATGCTGTTCATGCTTAACCCTGTGATCAATATTAGTAATTCCACTATATTCGTTTTTGGTAATAGATGTGGATTATTTGTGCGTTTGAGATTTATATATATTTAGCATGCTCTCTTACTTCAATAAATACTTTCTGAAAACTTTTGAAGTAACACGTTTCTTTACAAGGCCGGCTGATTTTGTTGGCTGGTATTGTTCTAGATTTTGATAGATGGCCCTTCCCTGTAGTAACTTTTTGTTTCTGGACATTCACTTTTCATAAATGTTCTCGCCTTTGCCCTTTTTCCATTATAGGGGTTTCTCCCTTGATGATTTTCATAGTGATATGGTGGATTGTGCTGTTTCTGCTAGATTTAGTGACAATTCCAATATGCTGCTGGTTTTTGAACTCATATTTCGTTAATTACCTGCTGTTTGATATATACAGAGAGAACAAAAGAGTTGTACTTATAAGTACATTTACACAAACCATCAAGACACGAGTGGACTACACACTGAACTGAACCGAGAAAGTATATCGAGTAAATACTGGACACGTTTACAACACTAGAACAATCAAATATTAAGTCCCTTGATACTGTTTTCTCCCAGACAATCGTGTGACTGAACACTATTTCAAGATAGCTAACTCCGTTATATATTAAGCTGGGACTTGGATTATTATTACATCCGAAAGAAGACTTGATATTATGTATCTGCCATTAAAAACCCAAATATTCACAAAAATGGACTTAGCTAAATTCAAGGACACATTTGTGGTAAATGTAAGCAAAACCATAAAATGGAGGATAATGGCGAAAAGAGTGTAATAAAAAATGAAATAGTGGACAAATACTTCCATGAGACGTGGTGTGATTGTGTGAAGACCTTCAGTTGAAATTTGAGGAGATCAAAGAGCAAGTTTTGATTGGCTCTGGTCTCGTAATCTGTGTGATGCCATGTTAGCAAAAGAGCCTGGAGAAATTTACCAACTGCTACATGACATACACAGTTATGAGAATGTAAAGAAGAAAAGGCAGGAAAGAATTCCACCAACCAGATTCACCTAGTGCAATGATAGAAAAGAAAATTGGTCCATTACATAGAATTACTGAGACCAATATTGACAGCAACACAACAGCCAGATCACGGGTGAGTTTTTTACCCACAAGACATGATCCAAATAAGCCATTGTGCTTTCGTTGTAAGAAATGTGGACACGTTTCTAAGTACTGTCAGTCAGAGCCTCGATCAACGGACATGCGTAATGAAATAGAGAGATCTCAACAGAATTCGAATATCGCTCTCGTGAATTCCACCAACTTAGACTCAGAAGAGATGAATCTAAAGGATTTCCAGGAAGTCTCTTTAGATGGAAAACCGATAAAAGCCTATGCTGATTTAGGAAAACAGCGTGTTACGATGCACCAGTCCAATGCTGAAGAGCTAGGTGTATAGTAGGCTGGAGTCTCTAGTATCCATGCGCGTTTTTGGAAAAGGCACCATCCAACCATTTGAAGAGGCAGATGTGGCAGTTTCTGTTGACCAATCTAGCACACGAACAAAGGTGTTCATCGTACCTGATGATACACAACGGATACCTTTGCTGATTGAGCAACCATTTACTGAACAGCCTAACACGTTTCTTTACAAGGCCGGCCGATTTTGTTGGCTGGTATTGTTCTAGATTTTGATAGATGGCCCTTCCCTGCACTAACTTTGTGTTTCTGGAGATTCACTTTTCATAAATGTTCTCGTCTTTGTCCTTTTTCCATTATAGGGGTTTCTACCTTGATGATTTTCATAGTGATATGGTGGATTCTGCTGTTTCTGCTACGTTTAGTGCCAATTCCAATATTCTGCTGGTTTTTGAACTCATATTTCGTTCATTACCTGCTGTTTGATATATACAGAGAGAACAAAAGAGTTGTACTTATAAGTACATTTACACAAATCATCAAGACGCGAGTGGACTAAACACTGAACTGAACTGAACCGAAAAAGTATATCGGAGTTAATACTGGACACCAACACTAGAACAATAAAATATTAAGTCCTTGATACTGTTTTCTCCCAGACAATCGTGTGACTCAACACTATTTCAAGATAGCTAACTCCTTTATATATTAAGCTGGGACTTGGATTATTATTGCATCCGAAAAAGGACTTAATATTATGATCTGCCATTCAAACCCAAAAATTCACAAAAATGGACTTAGCTAAATTCAAGGACACATTTGTGGTAAATGGAAGCAAAACCACAAAATGGAGGATAATGGTGGAAAGAGTGTAATAAAAAATGAAATAGTGGACAAATACTTCCATGAGACGTGGTGTGATTGTGTGAAGACCTTCAGTTGAAATTTGAGGAGATCGAAGAGCAAGTTTTGATTGGTTCTTGGTCTCATGATCTGTGTGATGCCATGTTAGCAAAAGAGCCTGGAGAAGTTTACCAGCTACTACGTGACATACGCAGTTATGAGAATGTGAAGAAGAAATGGCAGAAAAGAATTCCACCAACCAGATTCAAACCTAGTGCAATGATAGAAAAGCAAATTCCATCATTACATAGAATTACCAAGACCAATATTGACACCAACACAACAGTCAAATCAAGGATGAGTTTTTTACCCACAAGAAATGATCAGAATAAGCCATTGTGCTTTCGTTGTAAGAAATGTGGACACGTTTCTAAGTACTGTCAGTCAGAGCCTCGATCAACGGACGTGCCTAATGAAATAGAGAGATCTCAACAGAATTCGAATATCGCTCTCGTAAATTCCACCAACTTAGACTCAGAAGAGATGAATCTAAAGTATTTCCAGGATATCTCTTTAGATGGAAAAACGATAAAAGCCTATGCTGAATTAGGAAATCAGCGTGTTATGATGCACCAGTCCAATGCTGAAGAGCTAGGTGTATAGTAGGCTGGAGTCTCCAGTATGCATTCGCGGTTTTGGAAAAGGCACCATCCAACCATTTGAAGAGGCAGATGTGGCAGTTTCTGTTGACCAACCTAACACACGAACAAAGATGTTCATCGTACCTGATGATACACAACGGATACCTTTAGTGATTGGGCAACCATTTACTGAACAGCCTAACACGTTTCTTTACAAGGCCGGCCGATTTTGTTGCCTGGTATTGTTCTAGATTTTGATAGATGGCCCTTCCCTGCACTAACTTTCTATTTCTGGAGATTCACTTTTCATAAATGGTCTCGCCTCTGTCCTTTTTCCATTATAGGGGTTTCTACCTTGATGATTTTCATAGTGACATGGTGGATTCTGCTGTTTCTGCTAGGTTTAGTGACAATTCTAATATTCTGCTGGTTTTTGAACTCATATTTCGTTAATTATCTGCTGTTTGATATATACAGAGAGAACAAAAGAGTTTTACTTATAAGTACATTTACAAAAATCATCAAGACGCGAGTGGACTAAACACTGAACTGAACTGAACCGAGAAAGTATATCAGAGTTAATACTGGACACCTTTACAACACTACAACAATAAAATATTAAGTCCCTTGATACTGTTTTCTCCCAGACAATCGTGTGACTGAACACTATTTCAAGATAGCTAACTCCGTTATATATTAAGGACTTGGATTATCATTGCATCCGAAAGAGGACTTGATATTATGTATCCGCCATTAAAACCCCAAATATTCACAAAAATGGACTTACTACAGTTTTATTCTGAGGTACAGAAATACAAAGTTGTATTATATACCAGTGCACCAAAATTGAAGATAATCTATTCATGGAAAAAAAGGTTATCAACAAAAATTTGAGAAAAAAAATTTGAGACCCTGTAACTCTTATTTTTGAGTTTTCAAAAAAATGCTATAGTAATTTGTGGCACTCATTTTTCGAGTAGCATAACCCCCTGAATTTTTTCCTTGTCATTTCTGAACACCTACATAATACGGACTACTATTTTACCTTGGCCTTTTATCTCTCACCAATAAAATCAAATCAAATACTCTAGAAGTATTGCTACAACAATAACGCCATTTTATAAATTCCATACAAACTAAAAAAAGTTTCCTACATCTATTATAATGATATAAAATAAACATATTAATTTTTAGATAGCTAGAATGAAAATTATGTAATTAAATTAAATTATGGTAAAAATTTAATTAAGAATCAAATGATTCATGTGGCAAGTACAATATACAATAGAAAAGAAAATGTTACTTATATTATAGTGTTATTCAAGGAGAATAATTATTTAATTAACCTGGCAAGTGACATGTGGGGAGTAAGGCTTGTAAATATTTTTCTAGAACCACACTCTATCCCACCACCGTTTTAATACCCTTTAACGATACATTTCTAACCAATGCATGCACACTTGTTTAGCTGTCAACATTTCATCACTGGACTGGATTTTATCGAAATATAGCTCCTACAAAAATAGCAAAAAGGCTATTATCTATGCCAGCCAGTACTGGTAGCTGTGAAGAAATTTTTAAATTACATTCTAATATTACAACAGTAAAGAGAAATAGACTAACAGTTTCCACTGCAGAAAAAAATTGTTTTCATAAAACATAATATACGGTTCTTTGCTGATGATAGCGCAATAAACAACTTGAATTTAAAATTAATAAACTTTACTGACAAAATAAGTGATATCGAACCTGCTGTCTCAATATAAAGCAAAAATGATATCTCTGAAGATGAACTAAGGGAAAAAGATATCTTTACATAACAGATGAATAACATGAAGATGAAATAGATGCATTTAACCAAGAAACTAATGAATATGAAAATTAAGAGTACCAGAAGGGATTAGAACAAGAAATGATGAATGAAAACCCAGATAATACATCCGAACCAGTTCAAGAAGTCCGGAAGTGATTGGTTTATTACGTTGCAGCCGGGGAAGTGCGTTCGTAGTAGGACTTTCATAGTTTCCTCCCCTGAGCTTGTAAAGCCTCCCGTCGAGTTTTAAGGGAGCCTATGTTGGTCTGAGTGTCCTTGGACAGGATCTTATGTAGTCGAGCACTCTTGGACGAGCTCTCTACTTCCTCGCAGTACCTCCTCGACTCCTTCCTAACGTCTTTCAGTCTTTTGTTGTAGCTTGTTACGGCATGTCTATATTTAACCCATGCTCCCGACCGTTTGGCCGTGTTGAACAGCTTACGAACCTGCACCCTTCTTTGCCCGAGTTGCTCGTTCCACTATGGGACGTTTCTGAACCCCGTACATCTCGAAGGCTACTAATACCATTGTTGTAGATTCGATTCCGAAGTTACAATTTTTAATAAAAGATGAAAAAAACATCAATCTTAGATAAGTTTAAAATCAAATAGGTAACTAAAAAGTTCTCTTTATATATCAATAACACTGTTATGTTTGTTTCGGTAAAAACAATTCTTAATTTGTGTTTTTTGCCTTCGCAATTGTTTTTTATGGGTAATAGTAGTCAGAAGTGTTAATTTTATTTTGCTTGTAGTTAGTAAACTATTTTTTTCTTTTCATATTTTATCGGTCAGCACTGCAATACTATTTTTTTAGGATCTTTTACTTTTCAATGTTCAATATATATTAGTTACTTTGTTTCTTTATATCTTTTTTTATGTCATATTTAGTGAATTTCTGATAGTCAGTTAGTAGTCAGTTAGTAGTTTCTTTTTGAGGTTTCAGCATACAATGCATATTGTTACATATCAACTCTTTTTTCATTTTCTTCCTAATAAAAATTTGACAAAAAAGTAATGCGTTATATATAGGGTGGCGCATTGAAAACGAAACAGACCGATTTGCATCCAGAGAAATTGTTTTTTTTTAAGAAACGCTGAAACACGTCAATTTTAATATTGAGGGGGACATGTTTTGACATAAAACTCAACTTTGTCACATCAACCCCTCAAGCGTGGTGATAACAACCCTTATATTTTTAATAGGGAACATAGGTCGAGTGTTACATCATTTTTAAGCTCTTTCTTTTCTGAATTCAGCATACTCATTTTTTTGGAAGTTTTATCAACTCGTTTAAAAATTATTCACAGTTGAAGATGCAAAAACGCATTTCACTTATTCTGATAAGAAATGTGCTGATAGTCAATGTTTTGTTGGTTTGTAAACAAAAAATTGACTATCAGAACATTTCTTATCGGAATGTGAGTAATGCGGTTTATTATTTCAGTTTATCGGTCGGTTTGATACTTAAGAGTACTACTGAAAATTAATTTCACAATGGTGTATTCTGTAAAAGAAAGAGTTGAAATAATTACTCTTTTTTTTTTTCATAAACGATGACTGTGCCAACTGTACCGCAAATTTGTTTAATGAACGACATCCGAACAGACATGTTAACAGAAAATATATTTTGGAGTTAGTTGCAAAGTTTCGACAAAGTGGTTCAGTAGCCAACAAAAAACGGGACCCTGGACATGAATTTCCGGTTAGAAATGAGACTACTGAGATTGAAGTTTTAGGATAAATTGCTGTAGACCCAACTTTGAGTACGAGAAAATTGGCCACTGTTTCAAACATCAAAAGAAAAACTATTCAGCGACTATTGAAGCATCATAAATTTCACCCGTATAAAATTCATCTTGTACAACAACTGAATGAAGATGATTTTGATCGGCGGCTTGAGTTTTGTGAAGTTATAACTGCACGAATAGCTGATAACGGGAACTTTCTGTTCAATATCTGTTTTTCAGATGAGTGTACGTTTTTATTAAACTCTACAGTCAATCGTCATAACTGTCGTTATTGGGTAGATAATAATCCAAGAAATTTTTACGAAGTCCACACTCAAACTCTACAGAAATTGAATGTCTGGACTGGCATTTTTGGAGACCGTTTAATCGGACCAATATTTCTTGATGGCAATTTGGTGGCGAAACGTATTTGGAGTTACTAGAAGATATCGTTTACCCTCTACTAATTGACATTGTTGAAAATGATGATCGCTATCAAGAAGATCAATTAGTATTTCGACAAGATGGAGCTCCTCCGCATTTTTCACAACGTGTTAGGGAGTTTTTTAACAAAGAGTTTCCAGAGCAATGGATTGGGTGTAGAGGTGCTATTGGCCCTCTAGATCACCGGATTTAACTACTTACTTCTTTCTATGGGGCCATTTAAAGAGTAGAATTTTCGCAACAGAACCGGAGTCTCTGGAAGAATGACGACGACGCATTGTTGAAGAATGCCGTCTAATAACTCCACAAAGCTCCAGTATGTCAGAGCTCGTTTTGAACAAAATTTGTACTTTTGTATGGAAGCTGGTGGTCAACAATTTGAACACTTACTTAACTGAATAAACATTTTTGAACGTTTGGTTTTGTTTCTTAGTTTTTTCAACGAAAAATTGACTAATTAGTGCATTTCTTATCACAATGAATGAAATACGTTCTTGCAACTACAACTGTGGATAATTTTTAAACGAGTTGATAAAACTTCCAAAAAAAATAGTGTGATGAATTCAGAAAAGAAAGAGCTTTCAAATGATGTAACACTCGACCCATGTTCCCTATTTAAAATATAAGGGTTGGTATCACCACCCTTAAGGGGTTGATGTGACAAAGTTGAGTTTTATGTCAAAACATGTCCCTCTCAATATTAAAATTGACGTGTTTCAGCCTTTCTTAAAAAAACAATTTCTCTGGACGCAAATTGGTCTGTTTCGTTTTCAATGCGCTACCCTGTATATAATTTTGCAATCTACCTGGCACAAAACTCATTTCCGCAATTATATATTTTTCCCAACATAAAACTTTACATCCAGGCATTAAAAAAAAACTCCACAAACTATGTTCAGCATTTTAATTAATATGATAACTAACTTTTTTTATTGGGGTACAAAAGACCCCAGGTGTCTGTTTGGGTCATAATATTTTACGTGTCACTTGCCAGGTTAATTATTGCCCTTATTTCGTAAAACCTTTCCATCCTAAATACAGACGTAGAGAAATAGTCTCTATGCCTGTATTTAGTGTTGAGAATAATTAATTTAAAAGTATATGAACATTACCAAAGCAAATTTTATTCTCGTGACTCCGAACCACACTCATAAAGCATGGTCTTCTTATAAAGCGAGTGGTCCCGGGTCCGATGTCCCAAGCCATTAACATAATATTAACCTGGTCTATGGTGTGAATTTTTTAAATAAATAAGTATTTCTAATGAAACAAAAAAACTAATTAAAACATGACGTTTTTTTATATTTGATAAATGGCTTTGTCAGCTATCTGCATTAGCAGAATAAATGTGCATCAATTTAAATTTGTTCTCAGCCAAAACTAATTTATACATTTTGGATGCAAGCCCGGAGAAGAACTACTGTGTTGAAAGTGGAGAAGCCGGCGTGTAGCTGGTTTACCCACCGATCTGCATAAAAGAAGACAGAAGACAGCACAGTCTAAAAACTTCTCATAACACAGAATCGCAGAAAGACAAAAACATGGCCTCCGGGGTTGTTGTATTTTAATCTTTCCCATCCTTGTTCTTCACATCCTTGAAACTAACCTGTATACTCTCAATTCGTACATCGTCCCGGAAAGATCCCTTATCGCCCACACTAGTCATCGTTAGGCTTCCTGGTAGGTTCAGAAAGACTAAATAATTGACAGTGGTGCTATGGGAAAAGTTAATTTGAAACCCTAGAAACTGAAAGCAAGATTTTTCACTCTTCGACAATGCAGCAGTCAAGGAACAGGCAGCAAGATTCACTTTTCAAAGATCTATTAGCCAGTGAACATATAGCAAAAATCCATGCACTTTTTGGCGGCCCATAAAACTCCATCGTTGCGATTGTGAAAAGTGTTGTTTGTCAAAAAGATATTTTTTCACTTAACAGTGATCAGTAATTTACTTCTCCTGTCCCATAACTTTGACAGGTTACAAGAGGCATCGGGAGATTGATGTGAGTAGTTCTTATCCATTTCACTAACCGAGGTGAATCCACAGTCACCAGCTGACACATGAACAATATTGATCCACTTGGACAACTCCCCAGGTACAGGTACCAACAACAGCCTCGACATATCCACACATTGATTAGGGCAGTTACATCTCTTGTAAGCGATTATATAATCATTGTACTTGCCTAGTGGAGAAACTAATTAACAAACAGAAAACAAAGAAAATGTTAGAGGAAGCAACGACTTTTAGAAGAGACAAAGTTGAAAAAACTTTGTTTGCTTACCATTTGAGCCTCAAATCACGAGGGGTCTAGATAGCATTTTTTAAAAAGCCAATTTGCAATTGACATTTTCATCAGAAAATACTTTTAAAAAGTTTTTAGGTAACCAAAAAGATAAGGATAGTATGGCCAAAATGTCGGGAATTTATGAAATAAGTTGTAAAGATTGTGATCTTAAATACGTCAAACAAACAAAAAGATCTATTGGAATTAGATTCAAAGAACATTTAGCATAAATAAGACACGGTGCTATAGATAGATCTTCTGTCGCCCGATATATTTGGGCTAATAATCACCACGTTGATGAGGAGAACCTACATTTGATACAAAGATTAGACAAGGCCAGCTAATCAAAAGTATATATGCTGCTAAATATAGTAATAATAAAAAATGCATGAATCTCGCTCTGCCGCCTATGGGCAGTCTCCTGATAGATTACTTTATAAAATAAATACCGACAGAGGCACGTCCGATAGATAATAAATGAATACAGATATTACCGCCAAACGAAATATGTTAATTTTGGTGTTGTTGAATGTCCCTAAATGGTTAGTGACTGTATACCTGCAGAAAAATATAAATAAGAGTTGTGGATATAAGATATTTAGAATTATTTACTCTCCGATGACGCTAACTTGGTTAGTGAAACGATCGTCAGGTTTTTTTAATGTGTTGTGGTGATTTGGGTTTTCCAAATGATGCTGCGGTTATGACCCTGAAACGAAACAACGATCAAGCCCATGGTTTGCGGATGTTATTACTCACTTTATTTTATTCCTACAAAAAAAAAAAGGGTGTTGCTGATTGGAAATTGGATTAGTTTTAAAAATATGTATCACACCCACCATCCAATTTCAAAAT
Source organism: Tillus elongatus (assembly GCA_964006375.1). Lineage (NCBI taxonomy): Eukaryota > Metazoa > Arthropoda > Insecta > Coleoptera > Cleridae > Tillus > Tillus elongatus. The sequence continues at coordinate 136,517,373 of OZ023267.1, read as the reverse complement.
TTTGAAAGAGTAGCTACCCCTTGAAGAGCTATAACGATAGGGGTGAGATTTTTATATCAAAAAGTTGGTTTTTGAAAATAAAAATCGACCTGTTTTCGAATTTTCCTTAATAATGGTCACTTTCAATTTTATTGAATTTATGTGTTGCCCTATGGACACAGTGTATGTATTAGTTTCATTGTTATTTTTATATAACAAAATTATTTGCAAAACGGTGCTTTTTTGGCTGACTTTATGTGTGTGTGTGTACAGGGTGAGTATTATAAATGATAACCCCCTTTTATTTTCGTTATTTCTGGGCGAATTGATCGATTCAAAAACTTATTTTGAGCAATTTTTAATGTAGTTTCTGAATCTGCTATCGCTTTTCAAGAATTTTGAAAAATGTACGAGGTGGAACAAAAAATGTATTTTTTTACATATTATAACTTGTCGATTTTTTCTGATTACAAAAATATATAGTTATAGCACATTTGGATAAGCAGTTTTTAAGTTATGATGAAATATGTAAAACGACAAATCTGTTTACGTATTACTCAATAATATGCGAAGTAGCCTTGGGAAATAAAATTTTAACTTTGTATAAACGTCAAAAAGGTTAAGATTTGTTAGTGCTTTTTCTATTAGGAATCTTTATTGTGTGCAAAAAAGCGATCATGCCTTATCATAGTTTAGAGAATAGGCGTAGAATTTTAGAAATATTCTGATATTGTAATAAAAACATTACTGTTTAACAAAGGGAGTTTAGAAGACTGTATCTGAATGAGACTGTGCCTGGCAAAGGAACATTCAAGAAAATTTACAATAAATTTTGTGACACAAATTCATTAAAGAATGCACATAGAAGAAAAACGAGGAATACTATTGGTGAGGAAATACAAATGAATATTCTATTATCGGTTATAGAAGAGCCAAGTCGGTCTACTTATTTTGTAGCTAAAGATTTAAATGTAAGCCAAAGCAGCGTTATGCAACTTTTAAAAAGAAATAAGTATAAACCTTTTCACATTCTTCCTGTTCAACACTTAACCGAAAATTATCGTCGACAGAGAATACTGTTTTGCCAACAAATTATTGAAAAATGTAATGAAAACAATGATTTTTTGCGAAATGTGTCTTGGACTGATGAGTCGTCCTTTTCTACAGCTGGTTTGTTTAACAGAGGTAACAAACATCATTGGGCAACGGAAAATCCACATGTGGTAAATCAAATAAAAAAAAACAAGGACGTAAAACTGTCAATGTGTGGTGTGGGATACACCAAAACAATATCATTGGTCAATTTTTTTTACATACAAATCTCATAGCTGTAGTTTATCTCCATTTGCTGCAAGAGCAAGTTGAGGAATATTTGGATGACTTGCCAGTTATTCTAAATTTAAGAGCAATCTGGCAGCAAGACGGAGCTCACCCACATAACGTTAGACCTGTAAAGAACTAATTAAACCAAACATATGATCTCTGGATAGGAAAAAATGGTCCCATCCATTTGCCGGCTAAAAGCCCCGATTTATATCCGCTACATTTGTTCCTTTGGGGTGCTCTCAAGAACAACATTTATAGTGAAGAACTGTCGGGGGACACTGTGCAAATAAAACAGCTTATACGACGAGAAATAAATTCTTTTAACCAAAATGCAGCGGTATTTGAAGATGTGCGATCAAATTTTTTACGGCGATGTTTCAAATGCTTAGAAAACAACGGAAGTTATGTAGAAGATACAATGTATCTTTATATTATTGTCTAATTTTTGTAAGTTTGATACTTTTATTTTATTTGTTTCCTTGTGTGTGGTTTCGTTATATATTTTGTTGTGACAATCATTGAATAGATATCTTAGCTGGTTTTGTATAATAATTAACTAACTATTGACAAATCATATTTTTATGATAAACTAATAGTTTGACGTTTGTATACAAAATTAAAATTTTATTTCCAAAGGCTACTTCGTATATTATTGAGTAATATGTAAACAGATTTGTCGTTTTACATATTTCATCATAACTTAAAAACTGCTTATCCAAATGTGCTATAACTATATATTTTTGTAATCAGAAAAAATCGACAAATTATAATATGTAAAAAAATACAGGGTGGGCCATTTAAAAAAACTATATTTTTTGTTCCACCTCGTACATTTTTCAAAATTCTTAAGCGATAGCAGATTCAGAAACTACGTTAAAAATTGTTCAATCAATTCGCCCAGAAATAACGAAAATGAAAAGGGGTTATCATTTATAATACTCACCCTGTACAACACAAGACATGCAAATAAATCACACTTCTTGTTATTTAGGCCTTACTAGCCTTTGAATTTTGCATCTTCTGTTCTGAACGACTAATACCTACTTTAATAGATATAAATGTTCCACATAGCTATCTATAAAGCAGGACGATCTGTATTAACCAAAACATGATAAAACAATAAAATTAGAGTAAACCATTATCAAATATAAAAAAATATCCTCAACTTATATGATAAATTTGCTTATTTTTCTTTACTAATTATCTGCAATTTTCTTATAAAATTTCATCTCTTTTGATTGTTTTATGTACACTTGTATGTTTTTAAGACAATCCCTATACATATTCTCTATTTTACACTTTATAAAACTTACTAGAAAAATAATCATTAATAAAGTGAAAACATTACTACATTTCTTACATGACTTTTGATACACCAACCACTAATTATACATTTATTCCATATTAGGATCGAAGAATAACGCTGAAAATGCAAACAGCAGGAATACGATACCTCCGATGATTGTTACTGAAACAGAAAAAGATATTAATAAACACAACGATATATATATTCTCAAAATAAAATGGATAGGGAAATATTTGCTTGATTTTTTTTAAATATTTCAACAACACAGCATGAGGGCTTACAGCCTAAATACTATCGTACCGTGGGTGTCGACAAGGAGAAAAGAGGCAACTTGTTAATTCTAGACTTGAAGGTTTGGAGGTTCGGAGGAGAAGGAAAAACATGTGCCGGCAAGGAATTCCACAACTTGGAAGTCCTCGGGACAAAAGAGCGGGCATAACAAGATGTTCTATGTCTGGTTACCTGGACAGTAAAAGGGTGCATGCGCTCTGTTCCCCAGGTACATCTGTTGGGTGCAGCAGGTGGAGGAACTATGAAAGAAAGCTCCTTTGAGCAGTGCCCATGCAGATATCCATAAAAAAGAGAGAGAGAGGTCACCAACGGCACGTCGGTGGGCAAGGGATGGCAGCCTTTGGGTGACGGTAGGGTCTCCGATGAGACGTATAGCTCTCTTCTGAATGGAGTCCAGGATAGCGAGTGTAGAAAGCACCCCAGATGTGGGAGCAGTATTCGAGGTTTGGCCTTATTTGTAAAGTATATAAGGTATAAAGATTAGCTGGTGAAAAGTATTTACGAGCCCAGAAGAGCAAACATAATTTCTTAGCAGCCGCTTCTGCAATTGATGTGACATGTTGGTGCCAATTCAGATTTCGATCCACAGAAATGCCAAAAAGTAAAAAGGACTCATTACTTTGAATAACTTGGTTGTTCATTGTGAGGGGTCTAGGGCTGGTGTATTTCTGATGAGATAGAAAGAAAGACTGAGATTTGGTGGAGTTGAATAGTACAAGATTTCTACTTCCCCAGTCTAATATTTTTTGGAGATCTACAGAGACAGAACTCTCCATAAGTCTGCGATCCTCATCTAATTGGGCTAAAGAGACAGGCTTAGAATATTGTATATTTGAGTGGAGGGTGCTGTCGTCCGTGTAACTGTGAACTGGGTTGGATATCAGAGGTCATTGATGTGGACAAGAAACAAAGTAGGGGCTAAAGCTGAACCTTGAGGAACTTCTGCATTAATTGGATACAGTTTAGAGGAATGGCCATCCATGACAACAGAAATGCTCCGGTTGGCAAGGAAATTTGCTGTCCAGGTAGAGTTTTGGTGGTAGGCGATAGGCCAAAAGTTTATTAAGCAGCGCTGCGTGCCAGACCTGGTCGAATGCTTTGGATATGTCTAGAGCAACAATCTGGGATTCACCATGTAGTTCCATAGGCTTGCTCCAAGAATGGGTGACAAAGGAAAGGAGGTCGGCAGTTGATCTGTCCTGGCGGAATCCATACTGCCTGTCATGGATTAGACTGTGTTTTTCAAGAAATATTAGTAATTCGGTGTTTATATACTTTTCCATCACTTTAGAGACGACTGAAAGGAGAGAAATAGGCCTGTAGTTGCTAGGAAGCGCTTTGGATCCTTTCTTGGGGATGGGTTGTACTCGAGCAGTTTTCCAGTTACTAGGGAATATGCCTCTATTGTAAGATGTCTGAAATAGTCGAGTCAGGACAGGAGCAAGTTCTGGTGCGCATTTTTTGAGAACAATTGCTGGGATGTCGTCAAAGCCAGAGAAGAGAGCATCTTTCGTACATTGTGTGAATGAGTTTATTTCCAAATATGAGAAGATTAGTGTAACCCTAGAATTAAACTGTCATAAAACTTATGACATATAGCAAATAGCTTCACTGACTGCCAGTTTGTTTTTGGAAAAGACAAAAAGACACTCTTGGGTATTTTAAATTTGGTATATGACATAATAGAATCATTTCAGAGACTTTAGTTTAATTCTGTAAGATTCTGTGACTTGAGAAAGGCCCTTGATTGTGTAAATCATAGGACCCTTATTGAAAAAATAAAACATTTTGGGACGCAGCAAGTGCGTTATAGTAGTGAATTTTCATAAGAATTGTACACTATTATTATATGAAATATTACTAAAATAATAGTTTAAGCTTACACAGACGTAAGATCGATTTTGGAGCTCCTAGTACACACACATTTGAAGAATTCTTTCGAAAGTGCTACCATCGATATCTCTCTATTATCAAAAAAATCTTTTGTAACTCCTTTTGAGAAAAATGCCCAAAACTCAATTTTCTATGAAGCTATACAATTAAATTTTGCTATATTTGTAGATAGTGTAAGTCTCTTTAAAAGAAACTTGTATTACAAATTTCATTAAAATTATACAGAAGATTTTCAGAAGGAAACTTAATTCATATTTTGAAAAGTAAGTATCTGCCATATTATAAACATACCAGTTATTTTTCCTTATTAATCGCCAGAATGATTTCGTTTTAATCAACTCAATCAAAGCGTTTTTTTTAATATAAACAATAACAAAATGAGATCTTGTTCAAAACGCATTAAACCTGTGCACTATTGTTTCTCCAAATGTCAAAATAAAACATAAAAACATACATTCATCAAGCTGGATTCGATCGTGTAACTTTCTGCTTAGGAGGCAAGCGCGATGCTCCCTACCCCATCTAGACACACGTCAACTAACGTTTTATTTGCGTGATACTTTAGATCGGCTTCATGCCCGGGATATTATATTCAAAGTATACATAACAATTAATTACAGAACCAGTATAATTACCATTGAAACACATCCCACGACTGTTTCGGTCTTATGTTCAAGTTAGAAGATGAAAGAAACTATTTTAGAATCATTTTTATAGAGACTTGGCTTGATTTTGTTTACATTTCTGCTATATTAAGTGATTGTTATTTAACTGGAGGATCCAATCAATTATTAAAATACACTATATTTGTAGCTTTATTAACGGCCCCAAATACAGTTTTAGCGCAGCATAGATATATTATGTTGTCGCATAATATAGCAGAAATGTAAACAAAATCAAGCCAAGTCTCTATAAAAATGATTCTAAAATAGTTTCTTTCATCTTCTAACTTGAACATAAGACCGAAACAGTCGTGGGATGTGTTTCAATGGTAATTATACTGGTTCTGTAATTAATTGTTATGTATACTTTGAATATAATATCCCGGGCATGAAGCCGATCTAAAGTATCACGCAAATAAAACGTTAGTTGACGTGTGTCTAGATGGGGTAGGGAGCATCGCGCTTGCCTCCTAAGCAGAAAGTTACACGATCGAATCCAGCTTGATGAATGTATGTTTTTATGTTTTATTTTGACATTTGGAGAAACAATAGTGCACAGGTTTAATGCGTTTTGAACAAGATCTCATTTTGTTATTGTTTATATTAAAAAAAACGCTTTGATTGAGTTGATTAAAACGAAATCATTCTGGCGATTAATAAGGAGGTTTTTTTTAATATAAACAATAACAAAATGAGATCTTGTTCAAAACGCATTAAACCTGTGCACTATTGTTTCTCCAAATGTCAAAATAAAACATAAAAACATACATTCATCAAGCTGGATTCGATCGTGTAACTTTCTGCTTAGGAGGCAAGCGCGATGCTCCCTACCCCATCTAGACACACGTCAACTAACGTTTTATTTGCGTGATACTTTAGATCGGCTTCATGCCCGGGATATTATATTCAAAGTATACATAACAATTAATTACAGAACCAGTATAATTACCATTGAAACACATCCCACGACTGTTTCGGTCTTATGTTCAAGTTAGAAGATGAAAGAAACTATTTTAGAATCATTTTTATAGAGACTTGGCTTGATTTTGTTTACATTTCTGCTATATTATGCGACAACATAATATATCTATGCTGCGCTAAAACTGTATTTGGGGCCATTAATAAAGCTACAAATATAGTGTATTTTAATAATTGATTGGATCCTCCAGTTAAATAACAATCACTTGGCAAAATTTTAATTTCATGTCTGTCATTTTCCATAATTGCGGCCGAAATTTCACGCTTGTTGGTTCGGGTAGTATGTTTTATGCCAGGTATATATTTAGTTTGGTTACCGTTGATGTATGGTTTATACCTGTTGTATGAATCAATCTACGTGTGGCAGTTGACTAATCCGTCAGGCATTGGACTTTAACCACTAAGTCGTTTCAATGTGTGTCTTTGGGATTTTATTAATTTGGAAAAAACTCTAAATATTGTGTACCAAATTACTTAAAATTCACAACATAGGTTTATTTGCACTATTTCTAGCCACATGTCTCATTCCAGTTACTCTGATACTTACAAAAATAAAGCATTTTAAAAAAGTGTTCCTCGATTTTCCACTGGAAAAACTCGAGAATAAAGGCTGATTAACGAACTCGACCTCGGTTTTCGCCCAAACAAGATTTTTGCCAGGTTTGATTGAAATCAGTTTAGTATTTTTTGAGTTATTGCTCATATATATATATATATATATATATATATATATATATATATATATATATATATATATATATATATATATATATATATATATATATATATATATATATATATATATATATATATATATATATATATATATATATATATATATATATATATATATATATATATATATATATATATATATATATATATATATAACCGCACCTTAGTTTTGGGTTCTACAGACCCAAATTCGCACTCATCTGAAGAAATTTTTTCAAAAGCTTTTCATCGTGACCTCTATTTGCGAATATTTCTGAATGAACATTCATTAAAATGTAACCTCTTTGCATCGATCAGTAGGGCAAGATATTTGCAAGATTTTGAAAGTTGAAGAATAGTGGAAAATGTGTGGTTTTTGTCCTAATAATTTAAGGCGCATGACAGCCACATATTGCCTAGGCTGCAGCCGCCCAATCTGTGGAGAGCGTCGAGCTTCCTGTTGCCTAAATTGTGGGCCCAATTAACTTTTTATGTTTCTTTACGTATTATTTTTGTGTTGCTGTGTGTGTGTGTGTTTGGTTTACTGGCTGTGGCTTTGATCAGCCATTAGCACATTATGACCCACCTCTGCTACCCTATCCTAAAGTCGTTAGATCACCTTTACACTTTTCTTTTTGTATATATACATACTTAAATTTATTCTATGCTATTATTCTAAATACAAGTATTCATCCTTGATTATATAGTTTTTTTTTTTTTTTTTTTTTTTTTTTTTTTTTTTTTTTTTTCAATCTTTTATTTCTCTTAGGACTTTTTTTTTTTATTTCTATCTTTTTTGGCTTTTTTTTTATGTTGCAATCTTTTATTTCTTTTTTTTTGCAATCTTTTATTTCCCTTAGGACTTTTTTTTTTTTTTTTTTTTATTTCTCTCTTTTTTGCCTTTTTTTTATGTTGCAATCTTTTATTTCTTTTTTTTTCTTTTTTTTTTTTTTTTCTCAAGAGCCTTTTTTTGTTATTAAATAAATAAAAGGACTGTGAGGAGATGGTTGACTACAGGGATACGTATACGCTACTGGGGCTCTTCAGAGCTTTCAACATCACAGACTGAGCCGCTATAAGAAAGGTGTCAAACACTAGGAAAGACAATAGGAACTTATTAACTATCTAGAGGTAATATTCACTATTAACTAATTACAATTCCACTTTACAGGCTTTACTTAATATAAGTATGTCTATTATTATTTGTATTAAATTTAAGAATGGAATTAAAAGTCGCTAAGTACTGGGAGAAAGAAAATACTACTTCCAAATTTCGGAAAGTTGCCGCTAGGTTTCTAATCTATACTTTGATTTTCATATTTTTGATATGTTTGTTTAAAGCTTTAAATATTTCTATATCATTTGTGGCTAATAGTTGAGCTAGGTTAAAGGGTTTATTTACAGAAAGTTTTTGGATAATTAACGAAAATGTTTCTATTTCGTCCTTTCTTAATATACATGATAACATGACATGTTCGATATCTCCATATTCCATACACTCACAATGTGGACTGTCTTTTAATCTAATTTTAAACAAATAGGCTGGACATAATGCATGATTAGTTCTTAAACGACATATATTTTTTATTTCCTCTTTTGAGAAGTTTCCATAATAAAACCACGGTTTAGAGGGGAGTTCCGGCTGAATACGCTTATACATTTCCCCAGCTTTATCAGATGTATAATTTATTTGCCATAGTTGTTTCTGTCTTTTTGTAATCGTACTATAGTAATCTGAATATGGAGTTTTGTATTCTGCCTTCTCTCCCCTATCCACCGCCATCTTCGCAATTTCGTCAACAGTCTCATTGTGCTGTATGCCACAATGACCCCTTAACCATGCTATAGTTACAAGTTGGCCACTATTTTTCATAGAATGTATTTTATTAACAATTAACTGAATTACATAATTCCCAATGGGGTGAAAACACACATTCTGAATTTTCTGAACGGCACCTTTACTATCTGTTATAATTATGGCTTGGTTTATTTGTTTCTCCTCAATATATTCAAGAGCTTCATTTATTGCAATAAGTTCTGCCGTGTATATGGACATGTGTTCTTCTAAACAAAGCATTTTTTGTTTATTGGCAATAGGATCGTAACAAGCACAGCCGGTTTTGCTATCCATTTTGGAACCATCTGTATATATTTCATATGTTTCTGGAAAGAGGGTTTCCAGATCAAGCCTGAACGCTATATTTCTAACTGCCTTTGGAAGATTTTTATAGTCTTGGAAGAAAAATGTATTAATAGATCCTCTTACAGATGGAACAACGTTGTGATCTAAATGTAGGTTTTCATGGAAAATGTTATCTGCCATATTAAGCAGATGCTCATATGCCTCTACCATTGGTATACTTTTTGCTTTTTGCCATTTCTTATGAGTTAGATCCGCGATAAATAGTTGATGTATTGTTTTTATTAATGTGGCATTTTTGGACATAGTTTTAATTAAAAATCTTTCAGTGAGAATATTTCTTCTAAAACTAAGTGGCAATTCTCCCGACTCAGCTGTGACTGCACAAACTGGTGTTGATCTAAGTAAACCCAAACATAATCTCAAACACTTATTCTGTACAATGTCTAGCTTTTTGAGATGTGTATTCGCTGCTTGCCCATAAAATATACATCCATAGTCAATTATTGTTCTTATATATGACTTATATATTAATAAGGCTACGGTTGCATCTGCTCCCCATTTCGTGCTTGTAACCATTCTTAAGATATTCGTGCCTTTTTCTGCTTGGGATATAAGATCTTGTATGTGCTCCTTCCATAATAGCTTTCTGTCTATTCTAACGCCCAAAAACTTAATGGATGGTGATATTTGTATTTTATAATTTGATAATACTATTTCTGTTGGAATACGATGTTTTTTGCTGAAGATGCACACTTGCGTTTTTGTATGGGATAGGGTAAGACCGTTATTGCTCATCCAGTCATTAAGATCGTCATATGCTTTTTTAATAATTAACATCCCTGAGTTAATGTCCTGATGGGAAGCATAAATGCAGATGTCATCCGCGTACTGAAGGACTTTAATGTTGTTCAGATTTTTTTCCATTTCCGTTGTATATAAAACGTATAGCAAGGGGCTCAATATACCACCTTGAGGAAGTCCTTTGTTGGTCAATCTTGGCCCTAGTATGTCGTTATCTGCCCGTACGTATATTAGTCTATTGGTATACAGTGACACAACTCTGTGACTAAAGCTTGGTGGAATTCCTAATGATGTCATTTTTCTCACTAGCATGCTTAGGTTAATGTTATCATAAGCCCCGCAAACATCTAAAAATGCAGCTACTATAGATTTTGAGTTGGTAAAGGACATGTTAACATCTGTGATTAAATGTGCTATGCTTTCGTTAACTGAATGCCCTTTTCTAAAGCCAAACTGGGTTTTTGGGAAAATATTGTTGTTTTCTAACCAACCTTCTAATCTACGTTTTAACATTCGTTCAAACGTTTTTAATATACACGAGGCTAAAGAGATTCCTCTGTAAGACTCTGGGCTTAGCGGATCTTTCCTTGGTTTTAAAAATGCTAATATAATATAGATCTTCCATTCCTGTGGAAAATTCGCAGTCTGCCAGATCTCTTTCATTATCTTTAACAAAACATGCTTTGCTTGAATAGGTAGATTTGTCAACATCGCATAGTGTATTTGATCATGCCCTGGTGCAGTATTGTGTGTTCTTTTCAAACTACATTCTAATTCTTCTATACTAAATGGTCGAAGTAGAGGATGATTATTATGTCCTTCCGAAATTCCTGCTGTTCTTATTTGTGCTTCGACCCAAGGAGGAGCCAACTTGTTTAAAAATGCCTCGGCCACTGATTTAGAGATTGCTGTTTTTCTAATAGCCTGACTGTTACTTAGACATTTGATCTGTTGCCAAATATCGCCCAAAGGTGTTCTTTTAGAAAGTTTATTACAGTAGTCTTGCCATGTCTTTCTTTTGCTTTGTAGAATAATTTTCTTTGTTATTGCCACTGCTTCATTATATCTAGTAAAGTTTTCATAGTTCGAATGTCTTTTATATTCGGATAGTCTGCTTTTTTGCAACATGATGGCTTTTTCACATTCTTCACTCCACCAAGATTTACCAAAATATTTTTTATTTTCATTGGATACCGCTCTCACTACCGGCACCGACTGTTCACTGGCATTTTCCAGCATTAAAACAAAATCTTGATATTTCCAATTATGGTTTGATTTTTCCTTTAAAGTGTCGGTAACACCCTGTGAGAACGCCATCCAATCGGCCTTACGTATATTCCACCTACTATTTCTCATATATCTATTATTATTTAATTTTTCAACATTATTTACCACGAACAAAATTACAAAATGATCAGAACCTAAAGTTTCATCAATAACATTCCAACTAATTTGCGGCACTATATCTGGAGTACTTAGCGTTAAATCTATAGCTGATCTACTTTTACTAAAGGGTTTGGGCAGCAAGGTTGGTTTTCCGTCATTTAGATATACAAGATGACAATCTTCTATGGCTGATAAAAGCGCCTCGCCTTTGCTATCGCTCCAAGTACTTCCGAAGGCCAAGTGATGTGCATTGTAATCTCCCCCAACTATAAATGGTTTACTAAAGCTATTAAATGTGCTTTTCCACTGATCCTTCGTAACGGAATGACCAGCTGCAGCATATAATGAGTACAAATTAATTTTTTTATAATTTTCTAAAACTATGCAAGCAGAAACACACATTATGCCCCCTAATTTTGCAAAACCTTTCGTTTCTGTGTAAACAATATTATTTTTAACGAGGATCGCTACCCCCGCCTTACCATCATCTCTATCTTGCCTTAGAATATTGTAGCCGGAAAAGTGTACATAACAATTAGGTTTAAACCAAGTTTCTGATAACAAAGCGATGTCAACGTCATTATCATATAAATATTTTTCTAGGCTTCCCTTATTAGAAAGGGCTGACCTAGAGTTCCATTGCATAATATTTAACTTGAACTTTGTAAATTATTTAATATTCTTTCCAATGTGCCCTTTATACTACTTTTTGTGTTGTTATCTAAAGTTTCTATTTTGATACTATTTAAAAGTTCCTTTACCGAATTAGTAAAATAGTTACCCGGGTCCTCTCCTGCGGGGACCTGATATTGAGGAGGATATTTATTTTTAATAGGTTGGTTTAGATAATTATAGTTAACAAGTAGTTTACTGTGTTCTGGTGAATATTGGCTGAAACTTTTCTGTTCCATTCTTTTTCGTTTTGTAGGGTTTTGATCTATACTTACGTATTGGCTTCCCGTATCTATGTTAGTTTTTTCTGAAATGAATTGTTTTTTTGGAATAAAAGATTGGACTGATGCAAACTGAGATAATGAGCTTTGTTTTATTTCTGATTGTGTTGATGGTTCTTGGCTAGTTTTAATATTACTTTTTAATAAAAAGCTGTAAGAATTATTGTATTTATGCGAAGCGTCCTTATAAGAAATGTTTTCCATCCCCATAATATTATGAATTGCTTTTTGTTTAGCAAATTCGGGACATAACTGGTGATCAGTAGCTTTATGCGCACCCCCACAGTGAACACAACATGAATGCTCAACATTTTCACACTGACTGTTTGCATGTTCTCCTCCACAATTTTTACATCTTTCTTTTCCTCTACATTGGGAACTCAAATGGCCATACCTTAAACACTTCAAACATTGGATAATTTTTTTAATGTATGGCTCTACTTCAAAAACTATTTTTTCAATTACTACTTTTTTAGGTAATTTTTGGCCTTTAAATGTTATTAGAACGGATTGTGTATTTATAAATTTTACTTTATTTTCCTCAAATACCCTTCTGCTTAACCTTTTAACCGCACTAACCTCAAAATACTCCCCATAAAGAGGTTTTATTAAATCTATTAATTCGTTTTCCGTAATATCCAAATCTACAAACCGTATAACGCCCTGTCTACATGCTAGAAACATTGGTATATAGGTCTCATAGTTATTTTGCATTAGATTTTTTGATTTGACTAACATATTTGCACTTTCTGCCGAATTTAATGTAATTTTTATTTTATTTATTCCTATACTGCTAATATTATCTATATTTTCATGGATTGATGGTTCTAAATTTTTTATTAACCGAGATGTTGCTATTTTGTGTAGTTTTCCTAGAAAACCTTCTTTTCTTTGCATATAAACTATAAATGGGCCACCTGTGTGTAAACTATAAAAATATTGAGGTCTTATATTATTTTCATTTACATTTTCCACATATTTTGAATTTATATTATCACTGTTTATTGTTTTTGTACTTACTGATACCGGCTCTCCAATTGTATATCTCCTACCTTGTTTAATTAAATCAACACTATCCTTCTTACTTTCTATTTCCTGTTTCTTATCCATATTTACGTCGCCTAGGTCTTCATCATCAATGAACATCGTTTCTAATAGTTGTTCACCTTTCCCCCTATCCGGCGGGTCTATTTTTTTCTTACCACTCATGTTACTATCACTTATTTCACACGTTTAAAGTCGATCGATTTAAACAGCTACCGCTTTCAATCAGCAACCGACCCGAACTGTTTGTGTTGCTGTAAGGTATGTTTTACAAGTATTATTAGCTATGTTTAAAAAATCATAATTTGAGATATTTGTTTTCAATAAAATAAGTCAGTGTGGTCAATTTTACAATGTTTTACCATTTACGTAACTTCCAGATAGGTTTACCATTCTAGAGCTAATGACTGTAGGTCTTTATTGCCCCTGTATAAAAGTAGATTGTTAATATGAAATAGGTGACGTGAACTTTGAATTATAAGTCTATTAGCTATCAAAAGCACATAAAATTATCTAGGTATGCGTTTTAGAAAATTATCATATTCGCTATAAGAGCAATAAAAAATAAGTTTTCATACAAAAATTGTAAATGAAAATCTTGAAAACGAGCTTGACTGAAAATTGTTTTTTCAACCTCAATACAAATTGCAGAAGATAAACTTGTGTACATTTTTTGTTGTTGTTTGGGTTGTACTCGAGCAGTTTTCCAGTTACTAGGGAATATGTCTCTATTGTAAGATGTCTGAAACAGACAAGTCAGGACAGGAGCAAGTTCTGGTGCGCATTTTTTAAAAACAATTGCTGAGTTCTCGTCAAGGCCAGAGGCTTACATACAATTTTAAATAAGAAATTGGTGCATAAATAAAATGTTTAAATACCTGTTCTAACTGAAATCTTCTGGGCAATCATTCTCCCACCTAAAACGGCAAGACCTGTACAAATTGAGTGGCCTGCAATACCACCAATTATTACACCATATACATCCTGAAAATGAAAAAAAAAAAGCCTTAAATATGACACAATAACACAACAAAAAGCATACAACAAATATATAATATACTTCACAATAACAAACAAATTGTTTCCAGAAGACAATTTCATACACAAGAATTTTTAATTAGAGAGTAAAATAGAGAATTTTTAAAGAATAAAACATAATTTAGAGAGCGTTTTTTATGATTCAACAATGATTTACGACAATACCTAAAATGTTAATGTTCCTACTAAGTTATATAGTTAATTTGATAGTTTTTCAGATCTGAGGTGAAAGCTAACATGACTCCAAATATTAACTTACTGCAACAAGTATTACCACATCTATTATTACATTTTAGAGGTGTACGAAGCTTCCAAATTTCGAACCGAACCCGAACTCGAACCGAACCTTCAGTTCGAAAAATTATACGTGCCGGCGATGTTAAAGTAGTTCGAAGTTCGAAACACGTAATCCCCCAAAATAGTTCGAAGTTCGTTGTTCAAACATACTTCAAAATTAAACAGTACAGACATTAAAAGCTGCCAGAGGTATTTTTTGTCGAAAAAGTTAGCTGCAAGTTGACTTTTAAAAAAATGCTATCTAGACCCCTCGTGATTCGAGGTTCAAATGGTAAGCAAACAAATTTTTTTTCGGATTTCTCTCTTCTAAACGTCGTTGATTCCGTCAACATTTTCTTTGTTTTTTGTTTGTTGATTAATTTTTCCACCAGGCAAGCAGTGTATCCGTTATATTCGGTCACGTTCTTAATATAGTTTAATTCTTTTATGTCTACTTTTGTTTAAAGGAAAATTAATTAACCGATTTACTAAAAAATTCAGACTGGCCTTTTTTTTAGTAAATCGGTTAATTAATTTTCTTTTAAACAAAAGTAGATATACCAAAGAATTAAACTATATTAGGAACGTGGCCGAATATAACGGATACACTGCTTGCCTGGTGGAGAAATTAATCAACAAACAGTAAACAAAGAAAATGTTGACGGAATCAACGACGTTTAGAAGAGAGAAATCCGAAAAAACTTTGTTTGCTTACCATTTAAACCTCGAATCACGAGGGGTCTAGATAGCATTTTTTTTAAACAACTTGCAGCAAACTTTTTCGACAAAAAATACCTTAAAAAACTTGCTACGTAACCCAAAAGACATAGCATGGACAAAATGTTGGGAATTTATGAAATAAGTTGTAAAGATTCTAATCTTAAGTACGTCGGACAAACACAAAGATCGATTGGAATTAGATTTAAAGAACACTTAGCCCAATTATGTTAAGGTACTATAGATAGATCTTCCGTCGCCCGACATATTAATAAAAAATGTTAGACAACCAGGACAGCTAAACTCCTTCGAGAGTATATATATTGTGAAATATAGTTACAACAAAAATTGTATGAACGTTTCATCACCGCCGATTACGAGTCACTTGATCGATTGCTTCGTTAAATAAAATTCACACATTTCAACATGTCCTAAAGCTAACATAATAATACAGATAATTCCGCCAAAGGAAACTGTTAATTTAGTTGTCGTTGAACCTTCCCAAAATTAGTAGAGATGGACACATTTTAGATAAGTTAGTAGGGATAGTGCAAAGACCTCGTCCGCCGACAAAAATACAATACACTGCAGAATTTGCCTGCGATTAGTTTCCCATCTCAGTTCGGCCTCTTTACCTAAGATCCCGTATATAAGGTGATGTTCGTTTTTAAAGTAGTTAGAATTTTTCATCCTCTGATGACGCTAACTTGGTTAGTGAAACGATCGGCGGGTTTTTTAAAATGTGTTGTGGTTATTTGGGTTCTCCAAGCGTACTTATCAGTGCTCATCACAGGTTCCAATCTTCACTTAGTTACTCAGGCACATACTGTGTAGAGAATGCTATCACTTTCAACGCCTCATTCTTCAGGGTAAACTTGAGGGTGAAGAAGAAGAATAGGCAGAAAAAATGATCGTGGCTAAGAAACATGTCAATGGACAGGGATAAAAGACTTCCAAGTGTTACAGAATGTAGCAATTTTGACAACAGTTTGCTAGAGTTTGTGTTAATGAACGGTTTAGTTTACCTAGGGTTTGTCAAACCCCACGTGTCGGATTGTGTTACAAAATTCGAATATTTCTCAAATAAATTTCTATCGCAGTTTACGCGCCTTTGCTTCAAATTTTGAGGTATATTTCCTTATTAAATGTCGATATTATTCACCAGCCCTTGAAATCATTAGGTTAACTATGGGATACTACGAAAAGGAAATGCGTCGCCTCCAGGATCTGTGGAAGGAGGTGCAAAGCGAAGATGAAGAAGTAATTGAATCAGACGATGAGAGCGAGATAGACAATGTAAGCATAAACAGTGACTATCCGGATGTTGAGCAGGAAGCAAATAATGAAGATGGACAGGGTAACCTTATGGAAGCTGCCGGTGTTACCACTAATGCACACAAAAATGATGTAACCGAAAATGAATCTGAAATAGTGCAATATCGGGAAAAATATTATTTAGGGAAAAATGGAACTAAATGGAGAAAAACATATTATAACAGGAACGTGAGAACCCGAGGCGAGAACCTAATAACTCAATTGCCTAGTGTCAAAAGATCCACTAGAGATCAAAAAAGTCCTCTTGAATGTTTTCTTATTTTCATCGATGAAGAAATGATAGACGATATTACGCGGTGGACAAATCAACTAATTGAGGAAAAAACACGTGAATGGGAGAAATCTTCTTATTATTAACATACAAATAATATAGAACTAAAAACTTTATTCAGGCTGCTATATTTAGCAGGAGTTTTTCGAAACAACCACTGAAGGATTTATGGAAAACTGACGGAACGGGTTTTGAAATATTTCGAGTAACTATGGCCCAAAGACGGTTTGAATTTTTGCTTACATGTTGATAATAAAGAAAATCGCTCGCAAAGACGCGAAATAGATAAGCTGGCACCTATTAGAGCCATAACAGAAAAATTTACTGATAATTGCAAAAATGCCTATTCGCCTGGTAGATATTTAACTATTGATGAGAAATTGGAAGCTTTTAGAGGCAGATGTCCATTTCGCCAGTACATACCGAATAAACCGGCTAAGTACGGCATTAAGGTTCAAGCTTTGGTAGATGCCCGAACGCATTATTTAGTAAACATGGAGGTCTATGTGGGTAAGCAACCTGATGGGCCCTTTGCTCTTAGTAATACTCCAACTGCAATAGTGGAACGGCTCGTCAGTCCATATGATGGTAGTCACAGAAATATTACGTGTGACAATTGGTACACAAGTTACGATCTATTTGAAAAGCTCCGTACAAATCATCATCTCACTGGAGTTGGTAAAATTCGAAAAAATAAAAGAGAAATCCCTCAGACATTTTTGAATGTTTGAAATCGACCAATAAAGTCAAGTGTTTTTGGTTTTCAAGAAAATTTTACAATAGTATCGTACGTTCCAAGAAAGGGCAAGGTGGTTCTGCTGATGTCAACCCTTCATCATGACGATTCCGTAGATGAATCCGAAGATAAGCTACCTGAAATAATTTCATTCTACAATCTAACGAAAGGAGGGGTAGATACAGTAGATGAATTGTCTGCAAACTATAATGTATCTCGCAATAGCCGACGATGGCCTCTAACACTATTTTTTTCTATAATGAACACTGCCGGTATCAATTTCCAGATAATTCATTGTGAAAATAATAATGGATTAATTCTGAAAACAAAAGATTTTCTCACAATGTTGGGGTTTGAATTGATAAATGATTATCAAAAAGCAAGGATGACCAACTTTAGAATACCTCGCAAAATAAGGACGGCTTTGCTCAAAATCAGAGGAGAACCCGAAGAACCTCCTACAAAGAAACAAAGACCTAACAAACCGCGCAGATGTGATTTTTGTCCTCGTAATCGTGATCGCAAAACTAAATATGTATGTGAGGCTTGGGAAAAAATGTTATGTTTAGAACACGCGCTTATGTACTGCGAAAATTGTAGTCACTTTGCAAATGCATAACTTTTTTGGTTTTACATATTTTGATATATTTTTTTTATATAGTACACTGCAATGTATTATTTACTTATATTAGATTTCTGTTTATTTGATGGTATAGAACCACTGTAAATAAAAGTTTTTTATAAACGTTTTTTTTTACTGCCTAAAACAGGATGATGTGAGCTTTTCTTTTTTAATTTTCTTCTTCTAAAGAAGTTTTTGTGTTGCTAATGAAGAAATGTGATATTTGTATTTAGTGTCATAAAAAATATATATCAAAAATTCAGTTAAAGGAAATTAAAAAAATAATAATTGTGGGGTATGTGATACCCCACATGTCGGACGATGTTAAAGATTTTCACATGTCAGATGCCGGGTTAAGAAGAAGAAGATCGCTTCAAAAAGACGGGAAGAATAAGGTAGTGGGTTGATTGGGGAAACTAACACTTTACTATTAAAAATCGTGTAATATATCATGTTGGAAATCTATG
The DNA here is from genome assembly GCA_964006375.1 of Tillus elongatus. Classification (NCBI taxonomy): domain Eukaryota; kingdom Metazoa; phylum Arthropoda; class Insecta; order Coleoptera; family Cleridae; genus Tillus; species Tillus elongatus. Next base: position 136,498,435 of record OZ023267.1, on the reverse strand, counting down.
GGTGCAGGAATACGATTATTTTTTGTGATCAAGTCATGGACCCTAAATTCATTTCATGAGAATGTCTTTCTGCGAGTAAATTATCACAGCTCTGTGGAAGTTATGATTCAATTTGCAGCACTTTTTTTATCTTGCCTCTCTAGCTCCTAAAATTATAGTTGTAAGCTGCGACCTGTCACCCCATTCTGCCAAGAAAGTCAATGTAAAGGACTGCAGGAATATCCTCGACATAGCTGATAACACACTTGTTGTCTTCTGCTTCCTGGGAAGTCCCAATTCTGGATCTGGCAACATTGCTTGCTTTTCATACTACAAACAGAAACAACATAAAATAAGTCCAAAACAGCAAATAAGTTATGGTAGCGGATTTTCATAAGAACAGGTTTCCATAAAAAAAAGTGTTTTTAATAAATTCACCTCTTCTTCTTTTTTCCTAAGATCCGACTGGACTTCTTCCAGTTCTTCTTGGCCTTCACTGGACGACATCTGATAACCCTCTTTTAACATTTTGAGACCAAAAATGGCAAATAGGGCAGTACTAATATAAAATGTGTATGCCCTGGGTATAACGTTTGCCAGCCAACCAAAAAGTGCTGGAATAAAAAAAAAAAACATTAAACACGTGTTAAACGATGTTGGTTTTTAGAAAAGAGCTTCGATTTTTTGGTGAATTTTTATTTTAAAAAATTCACCAATAAAGGTATCGATGGTAAGACTTGGGATTTTTTTTTTAATGAGCGCGAACTAGGACCCCTAGAACCCATATCCGCGGTCAGTTTCAATTTTTATATGTTTATGTATTATATATATATATATATATATATATATATATATATATATATATATATAAATATATATATATATATATATATATATATATATATATATATATATATATATATAAATATATATATATATATATATATATATATATATATATATAAATATATATATATATATATATATATATATATATATATATATATATATATATATATATAAACAGGGTGTCCCAATAGTGTGTAATTCCTCTATATATCCCTTACCCTTAGAGCTAGTCGACAAAACTTTCAAATTTTCTTGTGATTACCTAAGCTATATCGAGGAAATATATTCAGCTTTATGGAACTTCCAGTTGCACCGGAAGTAGATATCAACTTCGTTATTTTAAATGGAATGCTATACTTTTTATTGCATTTTTGGATATAGATTAAAAAATAACTGTAACTTTGTGTAGCATTCCCTATAGCGATCTTTGATAGTTTTGAAAATATTATTAAAATAATTATATTTTCAAAACTATTTAAATATTTTTTTAGCTCCGATTTATGTGTTATTTGAAACGTCTGCTATGAGCTGAGTTTTGATTTTTGCTATCTTAAATTCTAAATATCAATAGACGACATTTAATACTTTAAAATCGTTAAGAATAATTTATCATCATTGTACAGGTTCTATTATTTTGGGATTACAGCATATCTAACTTTAAAGCAGCATAACTTGTGTTTTTCAAATGGAACACCCTGTTTTTTATGGATTCATCAGGTAGATAATTAAATTCTGCATCGACATAATATAGGTCTTCCTATAGCTATAGTTGATAGTTTTTGAGTTATAGTGGTTTATTTTAGTTTCCCTTGTAAAAATAATGGTACTGTCAGATACAGTAGGCGGAGAGAATGAAGCAACTAATATTTATTGTCAAATGACAGATAAACGTCACCTAACCAAAACTATAACTATTTTCAGTTCTCAGGTGATTGAGCCAAGTCTTATGTTCTAACTTTTGTGTTATTTAATTTAAAATGAATTATAATACTGAAGAATTAGTTGATATGACACTTATTATAGGCTAATGTCAGCGAAATTGTTTTTAGCATCTCGTGTATACGCACAAACATATCCGAACCGAAGACATCATAAGGAAAAATGTTTCGTCAAATTGTTGGACCGTTTTTTGCGAACTGCTAACGCCAATTATGAAATGACCACACGCAAAGCGAGAGTAAGCGGCAATGAAGAAAACGAATTTTCCATTGTTGCATCGGCATTAGATAATCCGCACACAAGCGTGAGGAAAGTTGCCGAGGAATTAGGAATATCAAAATCTTCAGTGAACAGAACATTGTGAAAATACAAGTTTCATCCATATAAAATGAAGCTGCAGCAAGCATTGACGAATGCAGATTCTCGAAGTCGCCTCAGTTTTTGTGAGTGGGCACAATGAAAGTGAGATTTTTTTTAATTACGTGATGTTCAGTGATGAATCTTCATTTTCAAGTTGTGGTAGGGTTAACGGGCACAACTTTCATTATTACGCTTGCAGATCAGTTGACAACCAGCCCCGTTTTACAATAAATGTTTGGGCTGGAATAATTGGGATTAATCTTATTGGGCCATATTTCTTTTATGGGCACCTCAACGGGCAGGGATATCAGCGTATATTAGAGGAAGATGTAGAGGCTTTTTTGAAAGATTTGCCTCTAGATAACAATCGACCTATGTGGTTTATGCAGGACGGGGCACCAGCACATTATGACATAAAAGTTCGCCGATTTTTAAATGATCGGTACCCCAATAAATGGATAGGGCGAGGTGATCCCGTCTCGTGACCTGCAAGATCTCCTGACCTCACATGTCTAGATTTTTTCCTATGGGTCTATATCAAGGAAATTGTGTATCAAACACCATCCAACACCCCACAGGAACTAATAAATAAAATTGCGGACGCGTGCAGGGCAATAACTTCCCAAATGTTGAGCAATGTTCAAGAAGATATCTTAAGGGGGGGTTAGATTATGTGTTCAGGTCAATGGACAAAATTTAGAATAGTTCTAATGTATCGCTTTTTTTTTAGATTATTTTTTTATGATAATGAAATTTGGTGGATGTGTTGCCTTGGGAAAGACCTTACTACATACCAAAATTCACCTTTCTAAGTTTATAAAAATTGAGTTTTTCAAATTTTGAGTTTTCTTTTGAAAATCATTTTTTTCTCCGAAAATTACAAAGTTATTTTAATGACATTTGGTGGATATGTTGCCTTGGGAAAGGCTTACTACATCCCAAAATTCAACTGTCCAAGTTTATAGAAAATTGAGTTATCCAAGTTTGAGGCATTTAATAAAAATTCACTACCATAACGCACTTGCTGCGTCCCGAACTTTTTAAAATATCAACAAATAAATTTAAAAATGAAAACTCATCATATTGACAATCTGTGGATATTTTTTGCTTTTATATGATTTTTGTTTTGTATTTATCTGGAATGTCAAGATTTAAATGTACAGGGTGTTCAAATAAATTTCACCGACTAGCATATCTCTGTAACCATTTTTTCTTAAGAGCTTTCTGGATAAAAATTTTAACTACATATAAATATAGCACAGAGAAATTTTTGGAAATTATTTTCAAGTTCCTATCATAGCCGCAAGAGGGTGTAATAGCAACTGCCAAGCTAAAAAGGTCTATTTTCTTGGAAAAATCGCTCATACATGTATGAATTTTGTAACCATTTCATAATCTATGCAAAAGTATGAACAATTTTCACATATGTCTTTTTGCTCTAGCTTTCCAAATAAAAAAATTCGGGACGCAGCAAGTGCGTTATAGTAGCGAATTTTCATAAGAATTGTAAACTATTATTATACGGCATATTAGTAAAGTTAATACCTTAAACTTACACAGACCTTGAAGATCGATTTTAGAGGTCCTAGTACGCGCACATTTGAGGAATTCTTTCGAAAGTGTTACCATCGATATCTCTCTATTATCAAAAAAATATTGTGTTTTCACTCCTTTTCAGAAAAATGTCCAAAACTCAATTTTCTATGAAGCTAAAGAACTACATTTTAAGTAAGTCTCTTTAAAAGAAACTTGTATTACAAATTGCATTTAAGTTATACAAAAGATTTCCAGAAGGAGACTTAATTCATATTTAGAAATGTAGAGCTCCTCTGAGCAGTGCCCGTGCAGATATCTATAAAAGAGAGAGAGGTCACCAACGGCAAGTTGGTGGGCAAGGGATGCCAGCCTTTGGGTGAGGCTTGGGTCACCGATGAGACGTATAGCTCTCTTCTGAATGGAGTCCATGGTTGCGAGTGTAGAAGCGGCAGCGGCACCCGAGATGTGGGAGCAGTATTCGAGGTTTGGCCTTATTTGTGAAGTATATAAGGTATAGAGATTAGCTGGTGAAAAGTATTTACAAGCCCGGAAGAGGAAACTTAATTTCTTAGCAGCCGCTTCTGCAATTCATGTGACATGTTGGTGTCAATTGAGATTTCGATCCACAGAAATGCCGAAAAGTGAAAAGGACTCATTGCTTTGAATAACTTGGTTGTTCATTGGATGGGTCTAGGGCTGGTGTATCTCTTATGAGAAAGAAAGCAAGACTGAGATTTGGAGGGGTTGAATTGTAGAAGATTTCTACTTCTCCAGTCTAATATTTTTTGAAGATCCACGGAGACAGAACCCTCCATGAGTCTGCGATCCTCATCTAATTGGGCTAACGAGACAGGCTTAGGATATTGTATATTTTAGTGGAGGGTGCTATCGTCCGCGTAACTGTGAATTGGGTTGGATGTGCTAAAGAGGGGGTCATTGATGTGGAGAAGAAACAAAGTAGGGGCTAAAGCTGAACATTGAGGAACTCCTGCATTAATTAGATACAGTTTAGAGGAATGGCCATCCACGACAACAGAAATGCTCCGGTTGGAGAGGAAATTTGCTGTCCATGTACAGAGTTTTGGTGGTAGGCCATGGGCTGGAAGTTTATTAAGCAGCGCTGCGTACCAGACCTGTTCGAATGCTTTGGATATGTCTAGAGCGACAATCTGGGATTCACCGTGTAGTACCATAGACTTATTCCAAGAATAGGTGACAAAGGAAAGGAGGTCGGTAGTTGATCTGCGCTGACGGAATCCATACTGCTGCCTGTCGTGGATTAGACTGTGTTTATTAAAAAAAATTAGTAATTCGGTGTTTACATACTTTTCCATCACATTAGAGACGACTGAAAGGAGAGGAATAGGCCTGTAGTTGCTAGGAAGCGCTTTGGATCCTGTCTTGGGGACGGGTTGTACTCGAGCAGTTTTCCAGTTACTAGGGAATATGCCTCTATTGTAAGATGTCTGAAACAGACGAGTCAGGACATAAGCAAGTTCTGGTGCGCATTTTTGAGAACAATTGCTGGGATCTCGTCAAGGCCAGAGGCTTTCCTGGTATTAAGAGAAGAGAGCATATTTCGTACCTTTTTAGTTTTGAAGATAATATCCGTCATTTTATGCGCGACATGGGGGACTGTTTTTTTTTTTTTTTTGTTCCCTCAGGGCTCGTCCGCGGCCTTGCCGCCCCGGTAGCACCGCAACCCTTGGTTGATTGTGCATACCCCTAGTCTTACTCCACCCATTCCAAAATCACTGTGCCTTGAACTAGTCTGCACAGCGATTGGTAGGGTGAAGTTTTATATTGCTCTGTCTCCGGTCTAGAGTGACCGTAGATCAGTTGTCTTTTCCGGTCCAGAGCTATACACTCGCACAAGATGTGCTGGGCTGATTCCTCCCCCTCGCCGCAGAGTCTGCATGCGAGGTCCCCTTCGAACCGCCCCATTTTATGTAGGTGTTTCTTGACGGCCATGTGTCCCGTCAAGAGACCTGTTGTGTTTCTGAGCTGTCCTCTGCTAAGGTTTAGCAGCTCCACAGCTCTCTTTGAACTGGGTCCGTCAATTATTGACTTCCCATGTCTGAGCCCTGGACAGTCCGCCCAGTACACCTTGTGTTGGTTTCTGACCCAGGACTTAATGGCTCCCCTGGCAGTGCTCTTTGACACGCCCAGAGCCGGTTCTGGTCCCATAAATGGTTCTGCTGACCCCCTCTTTGCGAGACTGTCAGCTTCTTCATTGCCTTTGACCCCCGAGTGACCCGGCACCCAGATGAGGGTCACCTCATTCTGCCCAGCCAGGTCGCTCGTCTCGTCTCGGCACTCACTCACCAGCCAGGAATTTACCCGTGGGCTACTTAGTGCCTTAAGGGCTGCCTGGCTGTCTGTGGCTATGAGGATCCGCTTGTTGGTGTAGCCCCTCCTCTTGTTCTCCCGCACACAGTGCAGGATGGCGTACATCTCGGCCTGAAACACCGTTGCATGGGCTCCGAGGGAAATACTGTGACTTACCCTCGGTCCTTCCGAGTAAACACCTGCCCCCGTCCCACGCTCCCCGCCAGATCCGTCCGTGAACCAGACGAGCGCGTCCCGTGGTATGCCCGGTGTCTCCTCCCGCCATGCCCCGCGATCAGGGATTTCCACTGTGAAGTTGTTTTCCCTGCACATTCGCGGGCTCGCGAAGTCTGACCTCATTTCAAGCATGGGTTCCTTCACGATCTCCTGAATTTTGCAGTGGCCCCTGAAGCCTGGGTTGATCTTCAGTCTACCATTGCAGGCTAGTCTGTATAGTCCTAGCCTGGCCTCTCCCATAATAACGAAGTGTAGGGGGGGTAGATCCAGCAACACCTCCATGGCGGCTGTTGGGGTTGAAGACATGGCCCCTGTGATGCCTAGGCAAGCCATCCTTTGGATCTTGCCTAGTTTTTGTTTGGCACTGGATTGTGTCACCTAAGGCCACCAGACCAGTGCCGCATATGTTAACGATGGTCTGACCACCCTTGTGTACAGCCAGTGGGCCATACTAGGTCTTAGTCCCCACGTTTTTCCATATAGCTGCCTAGTGACGGCTAAGGTCATGACTGCCTTACGCAGTATTTTTCCAATGTGACCATTCCAGGTAAGCTTAGAGTCCAATACGACCCCAAGATATTTTACCTCCCTGGCCATTGGAACGCTCCTACCGTATAGAGTGAGAGTTCTGTGGCTTTCACACTTCCTCCTCCTCGTAAATGGCACGACGGTTGCTTTCTCGGGGCTCACCCCGAGCCCTTGATCAACCGTCCACCCTTCCACCACTTTCAGTGCAGTCTGCATACGCTCCCACACTGCCTGTGTGACCTTTCCTCGGACTATGATGACAATGTCGTCCGCATAGCCCTGTACCTCATACCCCCCTCCCGAGAGCCTCCCCAGCAGGCCGTCCACGACTAGACACCAGAGCAAGGGAGACAGAACGCTCCCCTGCGGACACCCCGCCGCGACCCCCGCCAGCAGAGTCCCTCCCGCGAGTGAGGTGAACACCGCCCTGTCCCTGAGCATGGAACCGATCCACCTGCAGCAGGTCTCCTCTATTCCACGCTCCCGGGCAGCTGCCAGAACCGATCCGAACGAGGTGTTGCTAAAGGCCCCCTCTATGTCTAGGAAGGCCCCCAGCGCCACCTCCTTGTTCTCCAGCGTATTCTCCAGTTTCAGCACCAGTTGGTGCAGTGCTGTTTCTGTTGAGAATCCTGCTCTGTATGCATATTGTCCGCAGTGTAGAGGATATGCTTCCAGTACACCGCCCCTAATGTGCCGGTCGAGCAGTTTTTCCACTGTTTTCAGCAAGAAGGACATGAGACTTATTGGCCTCAGGGACTTTGCCTGGTCTGTTGGACGCCCAGGTTTAGGAATAAATACAACCCTGGCCAGTCTCCATGCCCTCGGAATGTACCCCAGAGCCAGGCTGGCCCTCATAATGAGGGTAAGCACCGGCGCCAGTATATCCAGCCCCTGTTGGAGCATGATGGGCATTATTCCATCAAATCCCGGCGATTTGTATGGCTTAAAGCTGTTAATGGCCCATCTGATTTTGCTCCAGGTAACCACCTCTTTAGCGACTGTCCAGTCTACTCTAGATGCCCGCCTATAAGGCGCCTCTATTTCTGAGTGTTCCCAGTCCGGAGGTGATTGGTTTATTATGTTACAGCCGGGGAAGTGCGTCTGGAGTAAAATTTCCATAGTTTCCTCCCCCGAGCTTGTAAAGCCTCCCGTGGGTGTTCTAAGGGAGCCTATGTTAGTCTGAGGGCCCTTAGACAGGATCTTGTGTAGTCGAGCACTCTCGGACGTGTTTTCCACTTCTTCGCAGTGCCTCCTCCACGACTCCTTCTTGGCGTCCCTCAGTCTTTTGTTATAGGTCGATAGGGCCTGTCTATATTCATCCCATGCTCCCGACCTTTTGGCCGCGTTAAACAGCTTACGAACCTGCGTCCTCCTTTGCCTGAGGTCCTCGTTCCACCATGGGACGTTCCTGGTGGACACCCTCATTTTCAGAGGGCAGTTGGCGTTATAGGCCGAGGTAATTGCGTCTCGCAATTGGACTGCTGCAATCTCGAGGTCTATTGAATCCCTTATGGCCCTCTCAACCCCCCGCAGTTCCACAGCTAGGTCTGCCCTGTAGGCTTCCCAGTCCGCCTTGCGGGGGTCCCGGTACCATACCGTTTCTCTTTCGACTTTGGCGATTTCAAACCGGATGTATCTGTGGTCTGAGCTACTCACTTCCCCAGACACAGCCCAGCTTTTAACAAAGTCACCCAGAAACTGGGTGGAAACTGTTAGGTCTAAAACTTCCTCACGCCGTGTTGTGACGAATGTCGGTTTATTACCTCTATTCAATATGTCTAAATTAAATTTCATAAAGAATTGTAAAAGTGCCTCACCCCTAGAGTTTGTGTCCGAGCTACCCCACAACTCATGGTGCGCATTCGCATCCATGCCGATGATGGTCTGCCATCCACCTGCTCTGCTACCCACCATCAGCTGCTCCAATTCGTTGGGTGGAGGAGGGTCCGTGCTGTCCCCTGGCAGATAGGCTGACGCGACAGTAATGTCCCTCAGCCCATCCGCTCCTCCACATCGGATTTTGATCGTTGCCAGGTCCCTGGAACAGAAATTCATTAGAGGGAGAAACTCTATCCCTTCCCTGACAAAAATGCAGGCCCTCGGATTCTCGCTGGACCTGCTGTAGATGAGCTTTCCATTAGCTCCGCCGAGTCCCTTGATCTCTCCTTTGTAGGAGTACGGTTCCTGGATGAGGGCCACATCCGTGTTCCTCAGAGCCATTAGTAGTCCGGCCGTGGCTGCCCTACTGTGTTGGAGGTTGACCTGAAGGAACCTAAGTCCCATTAACCCTTAATTGCTTCCCCAGTGGGCGGAAGCTAACCCTTCCCATGCCCCAGAATGCCTTGAAGGAGGTTCCTTCAAGGGCTCTGTAAGATGTCGGGTCGATCGAGAAGGCGAGCGTCTGTCCTTTCTCCTCTGCCTTCCTGCTTAGAACCGACCAGTGTTGCGTCCCCAGTTCAGGGTTCTGGATCTTAAGTCTGCTGATCACCGTCTCCTGCGGGACGGTGTCAGGGATCCGTACGAGGACCTTGCGTCTCTTTGGGAGTTCCTTGGGCTCGACGGCTGTCAAGTCCGCCCCCTCCCAAATCTGACCGAGGCCCCCGATCGTTTTCCGCAGCCAGTCCCGCGACTGCGGGCCGGCACAGGTTATCCAGAGGATGCCCCCCGTCAGGCGCGTCCGGTGGAACTGAGGCGGGCTCTCCCCTTCCTGAAGAGAGTCCACTGCAGCTACCACCGCAGCCTGGATCAGGTCCGCCTTCCCCTGGTCTAGCGTGACCTCAGGATGGCGTCTGTCAATCACCGCCATCCCGAGGCCCTCCGCAGCCTCCCTGTAAGAGCCAGTCTGCGCCGGTGTTCCGGCCTTAGTTCCTTTGGGAGGTCTGTCTGTAGTAGGCGTGCTAGAGCCAGAGCGCGGCGTCTTCCGACTCGCACTCCCCTCTTGCGCCTTTACAGGCACCCTGGCCCTTTTGGAACGTCTGTCTGTAGTGGGCGTGCTAGAGTTCGAGCGCGTCCTCTTCTGACCCGCACTCCCCTCTTGCGCCTTTACAGGTTTCTCGACCGTCCAGGTCCCGGCCGCCATTTTTTGCGCCCTCCGGAGCTTCTTTCTTTGCGCCCCGGAAAGACGCTTGGACTGCCGGGGCAGTCCCTCTACTCTAACAGTAGAGTCCTCACTGGTGGAGGGGCCCCCGGAGTCTGCGGAGCTCGCCGCCCTCCGGTGGGACCCAGCCTCCAGCTTGGGTGTCGGGGACAGGTCTCTGGCCGAAGCTACCCCCTGATCCCCCGTATCTACGCCGGTCGTGGGACCTCCAGAGTCCGCTGCCGCACCCTGGCTCGTCTCCGTTTCCGGGATAGACTCAAGGCTCAAGTCTGTAGCCGGAGCCACTCCTCGAGCCTCATTGGTTTTGGTTTTATATGTATTTATAATCTTCATGTTGTTCCCACGAGAATGGGGGAAATACTGTCCACACCATCAGAACCCCCTGTGTGGTGCAAGGCGGGTTACTCTGGAGGGTTGCCTGGTACTCCAGAGGTTCCGTTCACGACACCATCGCCCTGGTGCCATCCATCCATAGGCACGGGTCACGTGACACCGTAGATTGGGGGAGTTTAGTTCGACCTTCTTGTCTAGATCCGTCATGTTTAGTTATTAGCAGGGTCACCTCGTGCAGGATGCGGATTTTTACCGCGCATGACGGTCTTGGGGAAAGCTTCATCGGGAGTTTATGTTGTTATTTCCACTTCCTCAGCTTGCCCCCTGGAGTCCTTTGGCCCGCGACTCCTTAACCCCATGGGGGACTGTTGGTGATTGAACATTTGGAGGTGAGTTGAGAGAAGAATTGCCGGCGAACAACGAGGCAAAAAGTTCAGCCTTGTCCATGGCGGTAGAAACAATTTCATCCCCTAAGACAAGAGGCGGGAACGTGCTCTTGCAGAAATTATTCCTAATAGATGGTTTGCTGCCGTTGGAGCTTAAGAGGACTATGCTTTTGATGTGGTTATTAAACGAGTTTTTTGCCTCAGAAAGAATGCGGACATAGCGGTTTCTTGCGTCGTTAAATGCTTGACGGTTTTCTTGACTGGGATTGTGTAGAAGCGTTTTATGAGCTTTGACCTTTTCAAGTCTGGCCTTGTCACAGGATTTAGAGAACCAGAGCTTTTGAGTGGCTGAAGAGGTTTTCTGTGTATGTGGAATAAATAATTTCATGCCAGCTTGGATAATTTCGGTGACGTTTTGTGAGATATCAGAAAGGTCAGGATGAGAGAAGCAGACAGACGCCCATAGAAATGAGGAAAAGTAATCCCGCATTTTGTCCCAGTTTGCGGAGTTGTAGTGCCAAACGATACGTGGGTGTGATAACTGCCGTGGTCTGAGCGACCAAGGGGGGCGGTGACTGATATCTTATAGCATTCAAGTTTTGTAGTAAGAGGGAGATCCAAGGGATATGAGCTGTGTGTTGGGATGCGAGGAATACTTACTTTCCTCGCATCCCAACACACAGCTCAAATCCCTTGGATCTCCTTACTACAAAACCAGAATGCTATAAGATATCAGTTGCTGAACCATATTGGCTAAAAAATTGCTGACTGCAAAGGCCTCCGTTGCTCTCCTTTGTGGATCGGTTTTTGAAGATCCTAGCCATTCCTTATTATGGACATTGAAGTCACCAAGAATAGTGACCTCGGATGAAGGATATTCAGAAAACAGATGGTCGATTTTTTCAGAAAGGTAGTCAAAGAGCTGGATAAAGTTGTTGTCAGAAGGTGACCGGTAAATGCAACAGATGAATTTAGTTGCAGCTCTGAGAGAGAGTGTTATCCAGTATATCTTTTCTTCCAGCTTCTAAATTGGGGAGTCTGGCGCAGGGTAAATTGCTACGGACGTATGCGCACACGCCTCCATGCAATCTAAAGGAAGTAAGGAGCTCATACCCCGGGAAATTAAGGTGATTAGTGGCTGTTTTGGCACTAATTTAGGTTTCGGTGAGGAATAGGATTTGGGGCCTATTAGCCTGGAGGAAATGGTGGACGGAGTTCAGGTTAGAATTTAGGCCACACATATTCGAGAAGGATATGTTAAATCTTGTGCTGGCGCCCCCTGTACACCCCTTTCGCGGAGATCCGAATGAAGGGGTATTTTACCTCCGGAATCTTTTGTACAAGGAGGAGCCATAATCATTTTTGCTTATAAGGGAAACCGAGTCATACACCAGAACCGGAAACGTCCGTTGGGACTTCACCGGCCCCTTGATGTACGGGGTGGTACCTCCTCGGACGTGAAAAAATCCTTTACTATCACGTAAAGGAAAATTCCACTACAACCTGCTAACCACCTGTCACATTTTAAAGGTGAATCATGTCAACCCTTTAAAATTCTTCAATTGAATTCTTAATACTGTCGATTATTGCTCTTGATACACTCAAAACGTGTACCAAATTAAGTTCTTCTCAGTTCAAGCATCACTAAGATATTGATTTTTTCGAAATTAGAAACCCCACTTTAAAGGCCTATAACTTCTCAACGGTGCAACTTAGTATGGGGGTAAGTTGCGTTAAATCACAATATTTTGGGTTCCCCTACATGCCCCCGTCTGTGTTGGCTCTTATGCGAAACACCCTGTATATATATATATATATATATATATATATATATATATATATATATATATATATATATATATATATATATCAACACAGATCTCCCCATTAGTGAATTTTTCGTTCGACGAATAATTCGCTAAAAGGGTACAATTTTCGAGAGCGACGCTTTGAGTGTTGAATAGTTTAGATAAATAGCTGCAGATAATTAATTTTTGTTAAGTTCTTTTCATAGCAGACATTTTATTCACTTTCAACTTAAAGGAAAATTTCTATGAATAAAATTATATTTATTAAAGATATTTATACTGACATATATATTTCAAAATATATTTCACTAAAAAAATTAACTAACAGAAAACACTTCAGTAGTTTCGCAATATAAAACTGAATCGTTTTTCTCACATAAAACCATAAAGATAACGTTAGTCTTGTTGAGAAATGGCTTTGAGAATTAGAATTCAATAATTGCAAATAAAATTGCTTTTATTTAATTAGTGATGTAATTTTAAACCCATATACTGAGAAAAATATATGTTACTAATCAACTGCATTATCAGATAATAGGTCTATAGGATTTAATGGATATAAAAGTCAAGCCACTTTTGTTTTTATTTATTTTATTTATAAGAGATTTATGTGGTCTTTTACACACTTTTTCTTCCACATAGTCACAACGTGTGGAAATTAGGGCTGGGAATCGAATACGAATAGTTCGAATATTCGAGTATTCGAATACGAATTATTTCAACGAGAGTGTATTCGAATATTCGAATATTCAAATACTCCACGAATATTAGAATACTCCATGAATATTCGAATAGTCGTGAAGCTTTCGGCACGAATATTCGAATACACAAACGGATAAATTTCCAGCACTACTCAAAAGCACCGGCACCAATATTGTCAGTTCTGTCCTGTCTATGTGTAATCGTGCGAATGCTTTTGGGTCTTGGATAAAATGGTTAATAACTCAGCAACGCATGATTTTTAATTATGAATTGTGCTCTACCGTTGAACGCGGAAGGTAATGTTGCATCAAATAGGTAACAATATACAGAATGTTCTGTTAAAAATTATAATATTTATATCGATAACTGCGGCGAATGGAATGTCGTTATTGGCATTATAAATTACTAATATGTAATATGTACACCATCTACTATAAATTATAGATTAGCCATATTTTTCTAACTAAGCACATTATCAGCTTAGAACGCAAATACACGGGATGCAGATTTATTTATTTATATATGTACTTGCCAATAACGTAAATATGACTAAAAACCTAACTGCTGTTGTGATAAGCACAATGAAACCGACATTATAAACGTCATTAATTTTTCTAAAATAAACAATGAAACATTTCCGGAATTAGTTGAAAGTTAAGAATTAAATAGCTAATTTTCTAGGAAACAGAGGCAGATTCAAAAAACGATAATGAGACACAATTATGGGCTTACGGGAGTGTTTATTATTGTGCGAATTTTCGAATATTTTGCGAATATTCGAATACTCGACGAATATTCGAATACTCCACGAATATTCGAATATTCAAATACTCCACGAATATTCGAATAGTAGTGAAGCTTTCGGAACGAATATTCGAATACACAAACGGATAAATTCCCAGCACTAGTGGAAATAAGGCATCAGCGACAAAAATTTCAATTTGTTTTCTTAAACGTCGTAAAAAGTATCAAAACGCATATAATACATGATTTGGGAACGAAGCTTTTTTTATCTGTCGGTCTGTATGTATGTCTGTTTGTAGCCACGATAACTTTAGAACGAATTGCGATATCGTCTTCAAATTTGGTATACAGTTAGCACTGGACAAACGAACGGTTAGGGTTGTTTTTTGTGTGTGGGGTATGTTAAGTGAAAATTATATTTTTTCGTTAAAGCTCGCGTAATATAACGTTTTACGGTTTATTTATTAGAAAACTTTTCATTTGGTATTCTGTGCTGAAATTAAATTAGGGGTTGAATGTGTGGGGGGTGGAATATTGTTGAAAAAAATTTGGAATTTTTTTTTGCTAAAACGGCGTAAAAAGTCTCAATATAGAAGACTTGATTCCTGGAACGAATTTTTTTTTGTCTGTTGGTCTGTCGGCATGCACGTCTGTCTGTTATTAGGCGCAATAACTTTCGAACGAATTGAGATACGAAGGTCAATAAGTCCGTGGCTTTTTGAATGAAACACAGGTTTTTTTTTACAAAAATCCATTTTATTTATCAATATAGTCTCCATTGAGCTCTATACACTTCGTCCAACGTTTCTCCAATTTTTTATCCCTTCCAAAAAACAAGATTTGTAGAGGTCCTTAAAATAGGTATTTGTTTGTGAGATGATTTCATCATTGGAGTCAAATCTCTTTCCGCCGAGCCATTTCTTTAAGTTTGGAAACAATAAATAGTCACTTGGGGCTAAATCCGGAGAATATGGCGGATAAGGGAGCAATTCGTAGCCCAATTTATGCAATTTCGCCATGGAGACTACACATGTGTGCACCATTGCATTGTTTTGGTAAAAAAGAACTTTTTTCTTGGCCAAATGCGGTCGTTTTTTCTTCAAATCGTCAATGAATCATTCCAGTAAGTTGCCATAATATTCGCCATTGATTGTTCTTCCCTTTTGAAGATAAGCAATGTGGATTATACCGCGTGCATCCCAAAAAACTGTCGCCATGACTTTATTGGCTGACAGACCCACCTTGGCGGGTAAATTCCAGGCTGGTGAGTGAGTGCCGAGACGAGAAGAGCGACCTGGCTGGGCAGAATGAGATGACCCTCATCTGGGTGCCGGGTCACTCGGAGGGTCAACGGCAATGAAGAAGCTAACAGTCTCGCGAAGAGAGGATCAGCAGAACCATTTATGAGACCAGAACCGACTCTGGGCGTGACAAAGAACACTGCCAGGGGAGCCATTAAGTCCTGGGTCAGAAACCAACACAAGGTGTACTGGGCGGACTGTCCAGGGCTAAGACATGAGAATTCAATAATTGACGGATCCAGTTCAAAGAGAGCTGTGGAGCTGCTAAATCTTAGCAGAGGACAGCTCAGAAACACAACAGGTCTCTTGACGGGACACATGGCCGTCAAGAAACACCTGCATAAAATGGGGCGGTTCGAAGGGGACCTCGCATGCAGACTATGCGGCGGGGGAGGAATCAGCCCAGAACATCTTGTGCGAGTGTAAAGCTCTGGACCACAAAAGACAACTGATCTACGGTCAGTCTAGACCGGAGACAGAGCAATATAAAACTTCACCCTACCAATCGCTGTGCAGACTAGTTCAAGGCACAGTGATTTTGGAATGGGTGGAGTAAGACTAAGGGTATGTACAATCAACCAAAGGTTGCAGAGCTATCGGGGCGGCAAGGCCGCGGACGAGCCCTGGGGGAAAAAACCACCTTGGCCTTCTTTGGTGCCGATTCGCAGGGAGAAACCCACTGTTTTAACTGCTGCTTTGTCTCTGGTGTGTTGTGGTGAATCCATGTTTCGTCCACGGTTACGAAACGGCGAAAAAACTCGTCCCTATTGCAGTTGAACAACGCCAAACACTCCTTCGAAGTTGTCACACGATTGCGTTTGTGGTCGATTGTGATCAAACGCAGCACCGATCTTGCGGATAGCTTTCTCATGCCCGTGAACACGCAAAATCCAAACCACTGAGCCTTGTGATATGCCTATGGCTTCCACAATCTCCCGCACTTTCAATCTCCGATCGGCCAACACCATATCGTGAATTTTTTCAATTGTTTCGGGTGTAGCGACCTCAACTGGGCGTCCAGAACGTTCGGCATCATTTGTGCTTGTACGACCGCAACGAAATTCACTAACCGCTTTTTTACCATGGAAATTGATGGTGCAGAGTCCCCATAGTATTTATCAAGCTTAGCCTTGGTTTGAGTGATGGTTTTTTGCCGCAAAAACATAATGTTTGATGAGCACACTAAATTCACTTTTTTTCCATTTTCGTTATAACTCAAGAGGTTGTCTGCTTTCAATGGCTATCTAACACAAACTAAATGGCGCAGCTTGTTCAAAATTTGACGGGAGTCAACTGACAGATGCTTGTTGACAGGAGCAGTGTTGCCCTTCCTGTGAAGAGGCGGGAAATTAAAAAATCACGGACTTATTGACCCGCCCTCGTATCATCTTCAAATTTGGTACGCAGTTAGCACCTGACCAAGGAGCGCTTCAATTGTTTTTGGGTAAGACCGCTTCAGGAGGGAGAGTATAGACGGCATGTACGTCTGTCTGTTAATAGGCGCAATAACTTTCGAACGAATTGAAATATCATCTTCAAATTTGGTATGGAAGGTCTATGGAAAAACAAAAACAAAAAGTATGGTTGTCATTTAAAAAACTTATGATGGCGTCATTTAGAAATAGGGACGTCATAAATGTAATTTTTACGTCATAAGTTGGCAATTGAAAAGATAAAATTAATCTGACCGAGCGTTTTTCTTCAAAAAAAAAATATATAACGCATTTACGAATTATGTTCCAATGTTTATTATCACACTGTATGTTTTAGGCAATAACTTCTCTATACACATATTATATAAGTTATCGTCTCTTGGTTTATCAGGTTAATAATTAAAAATGATAGAAACCTTAAGATTAAATTTGTTGAGATGAGGAATTCGAGTAATATCCTACATAATCAGTCAGCTATACAAATATTTTCTGGTAGAATGACATTGCCAAGGAAATCACTTAAATAACAAATTATTAATATATTAATTATGATTACTTACCAAACAATAAATAAAATATCTACAATGCTGATCGAAACTCAATTATTATTCTATTTTTTATTTTATTTTCGTAGCCTTCAACTCTACCATTCAATTAGTGTAATAATAACCCACGTCCTTTATTGTAATTTTTATTATCGATATAGCAAACTTAATATTTCATAAAATGTTCAAAAACTTTTTTGTCTGGCAAGCGAAATTGCTGATAAAAATTTCTACAAATGAGTGTGACCTAGGCACCCTTATTACAGTTAACCCAATTGAAACAAGTACAGCGTTTATATACAGGTGTCCCGTAACGTTATATTCCATTTTTATTAGCATATAGTAGGCTTAAATCTAAGACAAAAAACACCAAATTGGTAGTTCGATTTATATTCGTTGTGAAGTTACAAGCCTAACAAATATAAGATATAAATTCTTAAACCTCATAAAAACGTATCTTATATCAGCAAAGTTTGCTTAACGTTTTTGTGACACTTTTCTCTCTCTATGCCCATGCTAGGTCATCTTCACGAGAAAAAACGGTCAAAAAAACGCTAGCCAAATAAATTTACAAACCTTTTCTTAATTCAACAACACACCACGAGGGCTCACAGCCTAAATAATATCGTACCGTGGGTGTCGACAAGGAGGAAAGAGGCAATTTGTTAATTTTGGACTTGAAGGTTTGGAGGTTTGCAGGAGAAGGAAAAACATGTGCCGGCGAGGAATTCCACAACTTGGAAGTCCTCGGGACAAAAAAGCGGGCATAACAAGATGTTCTGGTGACCTGGACAGTAAAATTCGCTCTGTTCACCTGGTAGATCTGTTGGGGGCAGCAGGTGGAGGAACTATGGAAGAGAGCTCCCCTGACCAGTGCCCGTGCAGATATGTATAAAAGAGAGAGAGATAGGTCACCAACGGCACGTCACGGCACGTCGGTGGGCAAGGGATGGCAGCCTTTGGGTGAGAGTAGGGTCACCGATGAAACGTATAACTCTCTTCTGAATGGAGTCCAGGATAGCAATTGTAGAAACGGCACCCCAGATGTGGGAGTAGTATTCGAGGTTTGGCCTTATTTGTGAAGTATATAAGATATAGAGATTAGCTGGTGAAAAGTATTTCCGAACCCGGAAAAGGAAACCTAATTTCTTAGCAGCCGCTTCTGCAATTGACGTGACATGTTGGTGCCAATTGAGATTTCGATCCACAGAAATGCGAACAAGTGAAAAGGACTCATTACTTTGAATAACTTGGTTGTTCATTGTGATGGGTCTAGGACTGGTGTATCTTTTATGAGAAAGAAAGCAAGACTGAGATTTGGTGGGGTTGAATTGTACAAGATTTCTACTTCCCCAGTCTAATATTTTTTGTAGATCCGCGGAGACAGAACCCTCCATGAGTCTGTGATCCTCATCTGGCTATTTGGACTAAACAGACAGGCTTAGAATATTGTATATTTGAGTGGAGGATGCTGTCATCCGCGTAAATGTGAACTGGGTTGGATGTGCTGGAGAGGAGGTTATTGATGTGGAGAAGACACAAAGTAGGTGCTAAAACTGAACCTTGAGGGACTCCTGCATTAATTGGATACAGTTTAGAGGAATGGCCATCCACGACAACAGAAATGCTCCGGTTGGCGAGGAAATTTGCTGTCCAGGTACAAAGTTTTGGTTGTAGGCCATAGGCCGGCGTGCCAGACCTGGTCGAATGCCTAGGATATGTCTAGAGCGACAATCTGGGATTCACCGTGTAGTTCCATAGACTTGCTCCAAGAATGGGTGACAAAGGAAAGGAGGTCGGCAGTTGATCTGCGCTGACAGAATCCATACTGCCTGTCGTGGATTAGACTGTGTTTTTCAAGAAATTTTACTAATTCGGTGTTCATATACTTTTCCATCACTCTAGAAACGACTGAAAGGGGAGACATAGGCCTGTAGTTGCTAGGAAGCGCTTTGGATCCTTTCTTGGGGACGGGTTGTAGTCGAGCAGTTTTCCAGTTACTAGGGAATATGTCTCTATTATAAGATGTCTGAAACAGACGAGTCAGGACAGGAACAAGTTCTGGTGCACATTTTTTGCTTTTCTACTTTTGAAAATGATAGCCGTCATTTTATGCGCGACATTGGGGACTGTCGGTGGTTAAACATTGGAGGTGGAGGTGGGTTGAGAGTAGAATTT
Organism: Tillus elongatus; assembly: GCA_964006375.1. Lineage (NCBI taxonomy): Eukaryota > Metazoa > Arthropoda > Insecta > Coleoptera > Cleridae > Tillus > Tillus elongatus. Next base: position 136,479,152 of record OZ023267.1, on the reverse strand, counting down.
CCAGCGAACAGCGAGGCAAAAGGTCCAGCCTTGCCCAGGGCGGTAGAAACAATTTCAACCCCTGAGACAAGAGGTGGGAACGTTCTCTTGCAGAAATTATTCCCAATAGATTTAGCAAAAGTCCAGAAGGGTTTGCTGCCCCGTATTGACGATGTGAAAGTAATAATGGGCCGATCTTGATGAAATTTGGTAGGTACTTTCCTCGGTACCTTCCATTTGTAAGTGACTTGGATAGATTTTTAACCAGGAAAATCAAACCAGTTTTCCCGGGATAAAGTTTGTGCTTTCTTTGGAAAATGTTTCGACCTCTGAAAATAACAAAGCTATGCCAACCAAATTGGGTACGCAGGTTTATATTATAAAAGGTATAAAGTGCATATACTATGTACCGAAATTTAGATCTCTTAATTTAAAAAAAGTTACATACATGCGATCAAAAAATTTGGGTACCTTTGGAGGTTAGAGCACTGCACAAGACCAAAATATTGTCTGGTGAACAAAATCTATCAAGCATTACAAGTACGAGAAAAATTAATTTGACGTTTTTAGTTTTTCTTCTTAAAACGTTGCGATTGGGAACGTCAACATTGTCGATTTTATAACGAAGATTCTGAAACAAATGCGACTTATGTAGAAGAAATGTGGTAAGAAGTGTGTTTTGCAGGGTCTTAAGTTTCTACTTCGGCCGTCATGTTTCTTCATTTTACTAAAATATTTGCAGAAAGTTCATTTCAAATAGACCCTTTCTCTGACGCTTTGGCAGTAGTTTAAGTTAGAGCTTGTGATTTAATAGTCTAATATTTTTTGCTAATTTTCGTAGAAAACGTTCGCTAAATAGGCGACCATAACGCACTTGCTACATCAAGGCTTTTAGTAATGACATTTCAACTCATTCTGAGCCAAAATGAATTAAAAATAATCTGGCGCTTAGTTAAGTACACTTGGAGAACCCAAATCACCACAACACACATTCATTCGTCAGCGTCATCAGAGGATGAAAAATTCTGGGAATTTTTATCCAGTGATGACGCTGACGTTGTCAGCGAAACGATCGTAAAGTCTTTGAAATATGTGTTGTGGTGATTTGGGTTCTCCAAGTGTACTTATCAGTGCTCATCACAGGTTCCAGTTTTCACATACTAGGCTTAGGTGAAGATTGAAGATGTTTTTGTCAAGGCCATCCGCTGCAACATCTCGAGTGAGAGAATCCCAGACTTAGGATGGCTCAGTTCTCAATTACAAAACAAAAGTTTAAAGAAGGCTGATAAAGTAATCTGCTATTGTATTGTACATAATTAACGTTTAATACCAGTCATAATCAGAAATATACTTGGGCATTGCTGCCTTATCTAAATCCAAAGTTAAATTTATCTCTTATCACCACTTAACCTCGTTTTTTTTATGTAAATAAAGAAATTATGTATATTTCATGTTTTACCGTTTAATTCAACATTCTCTTAATGCACTTTGCTGAATGTCTAATAATGCATTGAAATGCAAAAGATTGAAACTCTGGACGCAGCAAGTGCGTTATGGTAGTGAGTTTTCATACACTTTTCATAAACATTGGCAGGTGGTAGTGGACTTTTCCTTTACGTGATAGTAAAGGATTTTTTCACGCCCGAGGAGGTACCACCCCTTACATCAAGGAGCCGGTGAAGTCCCAAAGAACGTTTCCGATTCTGGTGTATGAGTCGGTTTCCCTTATAAACAAAAAGGCCTGGACACAGCAAGTGCGTTATGGCAGTGAATTTTCATAGAAATGATTGGCACAAAATATTTTATTACAACTTTTTTTCTCGCAAAATAGAAATCTAAATTTTGGAGTATAGTTTACTTTTTATATTGTAAACCTACCTACCAAATTTGGTTATCATAGCTTTTTTATTTTTTGAAATAAAAATTTTTTTCGAATGAAAACTCAAAATTTTTCCGGAAAACCTAGTCTGATTTTCCTGACCAACGAACTTAGCCAAGCCATTTACAAAAAGAAGGTACATGCGAAATTTTATCAAAATCGGCCTATTATTTTTTGAGTTATTGGTGTGATACATACATATACATACACACACACACACACACATATATATATATATATATATATATATATATATATACATATATATATATATATATATATATATATATATATATATATATATATATATATATATATATATATATATATATATATATATATATATATATATATATATATATATATATAAACATATAAAAATTGAAACTGACCCTAGGTATCGGTTCTAGGGGTCCTAGTTCGCGCTCATTTGCAAAATTTTTTTCTGCGAAAATTTACTAAAATGATGATGGCTCCTCCTTGTACAAAAGATTCTGTAGATAAAATACCCCTCCACTCGGATCTCCGGGAGAGGAGTGTGCAGGGGGCGCCGGCATCAAGATTTAACATATCGAATATATGTGGCCTAAGTTCTAACCTGAACTCCGAGAGCAGGAGGCCTTTGCAGTCAGCAATTCTTTAGCCAATATGGTTCACCAACCCACTTACTTTCCTCACATCCCAACATACAGCTCAAATCCCTTGGATCTCCTTCTTACTACAAAACCTAAATGCCATAAGACATCAGTCACTGCCTCCCTTGGTCGCTCAGACCACGGCATGGTCACTGCTTCCTACGCAATGCAACCCGAGGTCACAAAGTCATCACACCCACGTATCGTTTGGCATTACAACTCCGCGAACTGGGATGAAATTCGGGATTACTTTTCCTCATTTCCATGGGCGTCCGTCTGCTTCCCTTATCCTGACCCCTCTGATATGGCATGGAATTATTTATTCCACGTACACAGAAAACATCTTCAGCCACTCAAAAGCCCTAGTTCTCTAAATCCTGTGACAAGGCCAGACTTGAAAAGGTTAAAGCTCACAAAAAGGCTTCTACACAATCCCAGTCAAGAAAACCGTCAAGCATTTAACGACGCAAGAAACCGCTATGTCCGCATTCTTTCTGAGGCAAAAAACTCGTTTAATAACCACATCAGAAACAAAGTCCTCTCAAGCTCCAACGGCAGTCAACCCTTCTGTACTCTTGCTAAATCTATTGGAAATAATTTCGGTAAGAGCACATTCCCACCTCTTGTTTCATGGGATGAAATTGTTTCTACCGCCCTGGGCAAGGCTGCACTTTTTGCCTCGTTGTTTGCCGGCAATTCTACTCTTAACCCACCTCCATATGTTCAACCACCAAGAGTCCCCAATGTCGTACATAAAATGACGGATATCATTTTCAAAACTAAAGAGGTACGAAAGATGCACTCTTCTCTTAATACCAGAAAAACCTCTGGCCTTGACGAGATCCCAGCACTTGTTCTCAAAAAATGCGCACCAGAACTTGCTCCTGTCCTGACTCGTCTGTTTCAGACCTCTTACAATAGAGGCATATTCCCTAGTAACTCGAAAACTCCTCGAGTACAACTCGTCCCCAAGAAAGGATACAAAGCGCTTCCTAGCAACTACAGGCCTATTTCTCTCCTTTCAGTCGTCTCTAAAGTGATGGAAAAGTATATAAACACCGAATTACTAAAATTTATTGAAAAACACAGTATAATCCACGACAGGCAGTATGGATTCCGTCAGCGCAGATCAACTGCCGACCTCCTTTCCTTTGTCACCCATTCTTGGAATAAGTCTATGGAACTACGTGGTGAATCCCAGATTGTCGCTCTAGACATATCCAAAGCATTCGACAAGATTGGCTCGCAGCGCTGCTTAATAAACTGCCGGCATATGGCCTACCACCAAAACTATGTACCTGGACGGCAAATTTCCTCTCCAATTTCTTTTGTTGTGGGTGGCGATTCGTCTAAACTGTATCCAATTAATGCAGGAGTCCCTCAAGGTTCAGCTTTAGTCCATACTTTGTTTCTTCTCCACTCAAATATACAATATTCTAAGCCTGTCTCTTTAGCCCAATTAGATGAGGATCGCAGATTCATGGAGGGTTCTGTCCCTGTGGATCTCCAAAAAATATTAGACTGGGGAAATAGAAATCTTGTACAATTCAACCCCACCAAATCAGTCTTGCTTTCTTTCTCATAAGAGATACACCAGCCCTAGACTCATCACAATGAACAACCAAGTTATTCAAAGTAATGAGTCCTTTTGACTTGTTGGCATTTCTGTGGATTGAAATCTCAATTGGCACAACATGTCACATCAATTGCAGAAGCGGCTGCTAAGAAATTAGGTTTCCTCTTCCGGGCTCGCAAATACTTTTCACCAGCTAATCTCTATACCTTATATACTTCACAAATAAGACCAAACCTCGAATACTGCTCCCACATCTGGGGTGCTGCTGCCGCTTCTGCACTCACTATCCTGGACTCAATTCAGAAGAGAGCTATACGCCTTATCGGTGTCCCTACCCTCACCCAAAGGCTGCCATCCCTTGCCCACCGACGTGCCGTTGGTGACCTCTCTCTCTTTTATAGATATCTGCACAGGCATTGCTCAGAGGAGCTTTCTTCCATAGTTCCTCCACCTGCTGCCCCCAACAGATCTACTAGGGGAACAGAGCGAATGCACCCTTTTACTGTCCAGGTCACCAGACATAGAACATCTTGTTATGCCCGCTCTCTTGTCCCGAGGACTTCAAAGTTGTGGAATTCCTTGCCGGCACATGTTTTTCCTTCTCCCCCGAACCTCCAAACCTTCAAGTCCAGAATTAACAAGTTGCCTTTTTCCTCATTGTCGACACCCACGGTACGATAGTATTTAGGCTGTAAGCCCTCGTGGTGTGTTGTTGAAATAAATTTAAAAAAAAAAAAGGTCCCAAAACTTTCTTGGGGGTTGTTCCCAAGAAATGTTTATTGTTTATATTGTTCTTGTTTATGCATTAAGGGTGGTTGTAGGCATGTAGAGGGGGGAGGGGGAGGAGGAGAACCCCCGCAACAAAGCCACGAACCAAGATTTTCAATTTATGTTTAAATTGTTACCTCATTTCATTTGTGTAAAATATTTTTCCACAAATTAATTTGAGGTTTCCTTGTTTGTCAGTCTCACATAGAGAGCTACAATATTTTATCATTTAATAAAAGTATGAATACAGCAACAGTAAATTAGTGATGAAAGGGGTCTGGGTGCAGCAAGTACGTTATGGTAAAGAATTTTCGTGAAAATATTTCAAATCCGATAACTCAATTCCCATTAAGCTATAATCTTCAATCTTGGCCCATAGTAACACCTATGTAAAGCAGCGTGGAAACTAAATTAAAGAAAAATAACATAATGACCGTCGCAAAGAACTACAAAGTTGTTTTTGTTGTTTTGTTTGCAAAAACTAGTTCGATTGGGTTGACAAAAATAAAACCATCCAAGCAATTAATAAGGAAAAATACCTGCCATCTTGATAATTTTGGCAGGTACATTCCCCTTATAAATAATTAATTTTTGTCTGGGAAACTTTTGTAACTTTAATGAAATTTTTAACACATTGTTTTTAAAACGACTTGCAGTATTTACATATATGTACGAAATTTTCATTTTCTAGCTCCATAGAAAACAGAAATTGCTTCAAGCAATCGCTTACTGGGAGCTCTAAAATCAATCTCCAAGATCCACTTAAATTTAAAGAATAAGTTTTAATAATATACCAATAGTGCACAATTCTTATGAAACTTCACTACAATAATGCAGTGGCTGCGTCCCGAACGTTTTTATGGCTGAACTTATTTCCAACTAGGGATGCGCGATGTTTCTTAAACATCGATATTTTGCTTACGATCTTCGAGATTTTGCTTACGTTCTTCGATATTAACATCAATGTTATTTTTTTCGATATTATCAGACAGCATCGATGTTTTTTTACGATGTTTCATTCGATGTTTCTCAGTGCTAGAGTAATTTATTATTATCATTTTCTATTACCAAGTCAAATCTTTTGTGTACATCTAGCGAGCAGTAGCAGAACTAGAAAATGTCTTAACGAAAGTAAACTTTAGGGAATATGCATGAAAATTGGGTAAAATCAAAGTAAAACTCATTTTTTTATTTAAAATATAAATAGGTAACTGTTTCGTGCATATTGGAAGTAGATATTGCATATCTAGGCTAGGTGTCTACTAATCGTATGTCGAATTTTAGTGATTCCCCATGAAATTACTGTATTCGTATCTATCATTTAATAGTAATAGTTAGGTACTTAAGAAGAAAAAAATAAACACTGCCTAGTGCTTCGTCATTATATTTCTTTGTATGATTTAAAATGTGCACGTGTACACCTCATAAACATATTTATTCGTGTACTTTGTATTTTCACGTTAGCAATTACAATTACTAAATACAGAGTGTCGGAATGTGTGAGTTCAATAATAACTAGTGTAATAGTAAGTGTGCAATAATATAGTGTGCATAAAATTAGTGAATAATGCCACCTACAAAGATAAAGAGTGATGTATGGAAACATTTTTCCAAAAATAATGATGGTACTGCAACTTGCCGTTACTGTGGCAAAAAACTTAAAACCTCGGGAAATACGGCTAATTTAATGGGCCATATTGTTCGGTTACATAAAATGTTAATTCAAAAACCAGATAAAGCCCATAAATTAAAAACAGAACAGGACAAAAGTGAAGAACCAGATCAGGCCCACCCCACCTAAAACGAAGAGGACATGGAGTCGTCTTCTGCAGGCGCATCACTGCAAACCAGTGCCAGTCCATCAACACAAAAACATGATGATGTCGACGAAAACCAATCTGTGGCAAGTAGAAGTAGTAAGAGTTCATCATATCAATCACGCATCAAACAAAGTTTCTTGAACATTTTATCTTATGCGGAGGGAGGCAAAAAATTTGATGCGATTACTGATACTATTTTATTCATGATATGCAAAGACATGCAGCCTTTTAAAATAGTTGAGCATGAAGGTTTTCGTCATTTAATAAAAACATTAAGCCCTCAGTATAAGCTGCCAAGCAGAGATACATTTACTCGAAAATTAGACGCTAAATATGAATTAGCATCTGTTTAATTACGTTTTGTACTGATGTATCACATTTTATTCATTTTTGTTTCTTGATAGCTCGAAGGACCTGATTATGTGTTGTTAAATTAAACGCTGATTTTAATAACACTTAACGTTTAATAACAAACTGTAAACTTATACAAAATTACTTATATTATGGTATGCTTTAGAGTACATGATAACTCTACGAAATGATTGATAATTATGCTATCACAAGGGTGTTGCTTGTGTTGAGTCTGTAGAAGAACTACTTTGAATGAATATTGAATTTTCCTACGCTATCTACCTGAGATAGGGTAGCAGACGTATGGCCAATTGTAAACAAGAAATGCCCCTTGTTGGGTTATTCCTAACCATGTTTAAAATTGCATTGTACAGATGGTAAATATCATAACAAAGACGGCTACTAAGAAATATGTAAATTTTAGAGGTCTACTCCTCCAGACGATACGCCTTAACAGCATTCATTAAAATAAAAGCAAACTTAGCATCAAAAGATATAACAATAACCACTGATGTTTGGAGCGATACGATGCAAACTTATAGTTTTTTAGGGGTCACCATTCACTTTGCAGATGGGGTAAAAATTTGTTCAGTTACCTTGGGTGTATATGATCTTGAAGAACGACATACGGCAGATTATCTAGCGCAAAACTTAACTGAAACCTGTAATGTATGGGATATACAAAAGGAGAATATAACTGCAGTTATAAGAGACAGTGGAGCAAATATTGTGAAGGCGGTAGAAATTGCTTTCGGCAAAAATGTGCATATACCCTGCTGTGCACATACTTTAAATTTAATAGTTGAAAGGTCTGTGGAGAACGTTCCAAATTTAACCAGCCTAGTAAATAAGGTAAAATGTATTGTAACAAGGTTCAAACAAAGTGTTTTGGCAAGTGATGACCTTAGAAAATAAACATCTTATAAGTTAATACAGGAAGTTTCAACACGCTGGAACTCTATGTACTATATTCTGGAACGATTCCTTAAGCTAAGAGCATCCATTAACGAAATAGTTAATACACATGTTACTGCTCCACCAATGGTTACAGCTTTAGAAATACAACAAATAGAAGAAATTGTCAGGTTGCTACTGCCTTTGGAAGCCGCCACATCAAGGAGTTGTGTGGAGAAAGTTATGTGACTTCTAGTAAAATTATACCTATGATGCATTGTCTTGGCAAAAAAATATCATCAAGTAAATGTCAGTCGGAAGTAGGATCGAAATTGAAACATGAATTAGAGTCAGAACTGAAGCGTCGGTTTGGTCACATCGAAGACGTGCATTTAATGGCTCTACCTACGATTTTGGATCCACGATTTAAAAAACTCCATTTTCAAAATCCTTTAGCTTGCTCTAAAACTATTACCCGATTACAAAATTTATTGATGTCGACTTTAGAAGTTACTCAAGCAGATTCGGAGGATATAAATATTCTCGAAGTTCAAAGTAAGTTTATAATCTTAATATAGCGTGATATTCATTAATGTCATTACCTACCTACTTCTTAGAAGATGAAAAATTCAACCTTTGAAGCGAACATCACAAGATAGTAGAAAATGTTAGTGGTGCTTGCTCTTATGTCTCTCAAACAAAAAGCCAAAGTTTCTGCCAAAATTACTCAGTACCTTCAATGCCCGGTCAGAAAATTTACAGAAATTCCGTTGGAGCTCTGGAAGGACATGTAATGTATATTTCCTACTTTATCTAAAATTGCACCAAAATATCTTAGCATGAAAGCGACGTCAGTTCCCTCCGAAAGACTTTTCTCAAAGGCAGGGCAAGTTATGACACAGCAGAGAAATAGACTTAAAGGAAAACGCTTGTCAAAATTATTATTTCTCCAAAATTGTTCACAAAATATTTTTAAATGAATAAGTTATAGTTCTATTTTCAAGATACTTTTATTTTTGTGTTATTTCACATGTTATTTCTTTGTTTTTGCGTTTTATATTGTTAATTTAATTTAACTAAATTTTTTATACTTGGAATATATTTTTTTTTTGTTTGAAAATTGTCCCCAAATTGGTAAATTTGCAGTTTAACTCACGGACGATTTTTAAATTTTTCTCTTCAGAAACGTGCCTAGAACCCCCCCTGAACGCACAACCCACAAGAAAAATTTCTTGTTCTCACCCTCCAAGGAAGTTACGGGACCAGGAGTGAAGAGGGGTGCTGGGCGGGGTAGGAAGTAAGGAGGAAATATGAGCAGAAAATGCGAAGAAAGCGGCTTGAAAGCTGTCTTTTTCACATCCTGACGCCATATCCCCCCTAAACCCTGCCTACCCTGCACATCACCCCTATTCACGCCAGGTCCCGTAACCTCCTTAGGGGGTATGAACAAGAAATTTTTCTCGTGGTTTATGCAACGGGGGTGGTTGTACGCACGCGTGGGGGGAAGGAAACCCCCACAGCGAAGCACCCGGAAACACCCCAAACCCCCCCTCCTCCGAGAAAAGGGCGACCCTTAACTAGGCGGGTCCCGTCATTTCATGCATCGCGAGAGCGGCATTGCCGGATAGTGCTTATTGCTGTAGGGGCCTGCCTGACCTGACCTTCCTGACCTACAGGGCAGGTCAGGCCAGGTCGGTGATGCTTAAGCAGACGGATCCGGTCCATGCATCACGAGAGCGTCATTTCATGCTGCATTGGGTCCTCCCTGGCCTGACGTTTCTGACCAACAGGGCTGCCTGACCTGACCTTCCTGACCTGCCCTGTAGGTCAGGTCAGGTCAAAGTCAGGTCAGAGCCATAAGCACAGTCCGGCAATGCTGCATGAAATGACGGGGCCCGTCTACTTAAGGATCGCCCGAAATTTACACAAACTTACCTTAACATCTCAGGAAAATGATGTAGGTCCGGCCCTTGTGTAGGCAACCTGACCTGACCTTGTAATTTGACGGCCTCGACATGGCAATTTCCTTGCCACAAAAGCAACATAGGAAACAAATAACGCGTCACCGACCAAGAAAAGGGGCCACACATGCAGCTTATAAGCCACTGTAATATCACTGGTCATCAACAGAACAAGGTAAACAGCACACAACTTCAGAAAAAATGTTCGTAATACAGGAATGCATGAGAAAGCGTCCAAAGCGTACTGGTACTAGCGTCGTACTGAAAGCGATGTGTAAACTGTCAGTTATAATGACAATTTCCCATATTCTGATTCCAGAATATTCTAGGGATTCCCAAACACAATGGACACCTTATGCCAAATGTAATGTTTAGGAGGGAATGAGACGGCACATGACAGGACCGTACTAGGAAATTGTTAAAAAACGGTGTAATGTGTAAACAACTTTAAATGCGAATAACTCGGGAAATAAGGGAGAACAAAAGGTAACATTTGCGTCAGCGTGCATTTAAGACACCAAACTTTATCTATCAGCAGTCGATATTTTTCAAATCGTCCGTGAGTTAAACTGCAAATTCACCGTTATTTCTTTGTTTTAAATCATTATTTTAATTATTTTAATTTTATTTCATTTTTTATACTTGGAGCATAATATTTTATGTACTTTAAGAAGAATAAATATTTTATATTTATTTCTAAAATATATATTTATTATTTTGACTCATTATTACAGTTTTATAGAAAACATTGATGTTTAAAAAAATTGATGATTTTGATCCGATATTTTTAACACATCGATATTTTGATTTCGATGTATCAAATGATGTGAACATCGATGTTTTAGAAACATCACGCATCCCTATTTCCAACTGTATAATTTAAAAACAATACTGCTACCATAATAAAGAGATTACTGTATTGCCAACCCACTAAACATATGTGTGATGTTATTACCAACAAGAAAAAACTAAATTAATTGTAAATATTTACAACTACATACTGAATGATCAATGATCTCATACTAATTTCTACTTTAATGCTTGAAATATTTTTCAAATCTGACAATAACAGCCGTAGGGAAGAAATATATTGATTAAAAAAATCTGATAAAAAGCAAAACAAATTAAGCTATACATTAATAAACATACCTGACAATATTGTCATAAGGGCTAAAGCTGAAATGGCACCAGAAAACACAGTCAGTCTAGGATGTCTCATTGCCATGATAGCGGCAATGAAGAAAGTCTTATCCCCAATCTCTGAAACGAGAATAACAGAGAACGAAGCAACCAGGGCATGCAGAAAACCCAAATTTTCAACAGGTATAATCTTCCCCAGTACTTCTTTTCCATTTTCGGCTTTCTACAAACAAAATTTACATATCAGCAACTTTCAAGGCTAAAACTAGTAAAAGTACATTTTTCTCGTAACCTACACATTTAACTCACCTCTGTAACTTTTGAATCGTTGATTTCTTCATTCGGTTCAACTTCACCATTCACAAAATTAAAATAAATAGTACTTAGGACACTAATTTGTAAACAATAATTTAAAAATACAATCTTTTTCTTCATCTTCATTCGGGTTTAAAACACGATGTAATTGCAGTTTAATCGAATTATTTATAGTTATGTATGTTCACAACTTCAATCTTATTTCTTAGAATACTTAGTGATTATTAATAATCATCGTTCGTTAAGCATTTTCATTTAATTTAATTACTAAAAATTAATATACACTGCAAAAAAACGTCATCATACCAAATACTTATGACCTGTCAAATAAGAGCCACAGCGGTGCGGGGAGCGATCAAACATTGGCAGGCGTAACAGTAGACACAAGGCACGCGGTTGACATACACCACCACCGCCAATGGCTAATGGCAATGACACAGGGCACAGAATATCATTGGACTTTTTCTTTTCAGGTTTACCAATTTTGCCCTGAACTTGTTTTAAGTGGTGTCTAGAGTATCGGAAGATTATAAAAATATATAAAATTGGCTTAAAAACAAAGAGTAAAAGACCGATACATACAGTGTACATTACACATCTCCGAAAGATAAGAGGCATCTACTTTATGATTGGATGTAATATATTATTATAATAATCTATTGATAAAATGAAAAATACCTTTATTATTAAACATGGATTATATTATATACAGTGTGTGTCACATTGACTTCAATATTGGATTTTATTAATATATATATATATATATATATATATATATATATATATATATATATATATATATATATATATATATATATATATATATATATATATATATATATAAACCTATAAGGTTGACCAAGAAAAATTATTTTGGTGAATCATGACACATTGTTTCTACTATATAGGTTATACTGGTAACCAAATTTGATGCCTCCTTTCTTAAAAAATACACATATTTCAGTTGAAATCATTTTAATAAAAATTCACTACCATAACGCACTTGCTGCGTCCAGACTTTTGTTGTTTATTGTTTGCAAAAACTGGATGGGTTGACTAAAATAAAACCATCCGAGCAATTAATAAGGAAAAATACCTGGCATATTTATAATTTGACAGGTACATGCTCCCTTTGTAATTTTTTTCTTCTGGAAAACTCTTGTAACTTTAATGAAATTTGTAACACAATTTTTTTAAGGCACTTGCAGTACTTACATATTATATCTAAGACCAAATTTTAATTTTTTAGCTCCATATAAAATCAAATTTTTTCAAAAAATCGCTAATTTGGACTCTCAAACCGATCTCCAAGCTTCATTTAAATTTAGGGAATTAGTTTGAATAATATATCTTACTAATAGTGTACAATTCTTATGAACATTCACTACTATAACGCACATGCTGCGTCCCGAAATTTTTGATTTATGGTATACATTCGCATGCTAAAATTTAGCGCTTTTGAACGCAAACTTTGTCCTGGTATTAGGAAAGAAATGGTCCAAGACTAACAATTTACACAATTCTTAGTTGATTTTACATTGTACGCAGCTGTATCTATAAAATGTTGTGTAAACTAGAACTATCGTGGCAACATACTACCTGGTCCTCCACCGAGATGGCGTCCCTGTCGTATCTCTCATAACGTTCTCCAGGCTGACATCTTGCGACAACTTCCATTGCTTAGATTTTTATCTACGATTTATTTCAGTAGCTTAGCAGTACAAATAACGGCACCTGTCTTTGTCCAACATTGTAGATATTACATTACAGAATCTGAAGTGATGTCGAGGATTATTTTATTATTAATTTCGAATAACTTTATTGTCCTTTGATCAAACGACTTGAAAATGGGTACACAACGACGTCTGTCTATGTTCTTTAGAGTTGTAAATATTCGTTTCAATCACTTAGACAGTTTGAGTGATATTGCGTTTTAAAACATATTTTTTAGTTTTTTAGTGAGAAAAATTGGCCGTTACGATTTGATGAACAAACTCATCCAAGCCATTAGCAAAACAAGGGTAATTCCCAAATTTGGTCCAAATCAGTGAAATATTTTTTGTGTTATCGGTTGGATACATTATATATATATATATATATATATATATATATATATATATATATATATATATATATATATATATATATATATATATATATATATATATATATATATATATTTGTGTGTATGTGTGTGTTTATATACAGGGTGACGCATTGAAAACGAAACAAACCGATTTGCGTCCAGAGAAATTTTAATTTAAGAAACTCTGAAACACGTCAATTTTGATATTAAGGGGGACATGTTTTGACATAACACTCAACTTTTCACATCAACCCCTTAAGGGTGGTGATAACAACCCTTATATTTTAAATAGGGAACATGGGTCGAGTGTTACTAATTTTTTTGGAAGTTTTGTCAACTCGTTTAAAAATTATTCACAGTTGGAGTTGAAAGAACGTATTTTATTCATTGTGGTAAGAAATGCACAACTTAGTAAATTTTTCGTTAAAAAAACTAAAAAGCAAAACCAAAGTTCAAAAATGTATATTTAGTTAAGTAAGTGTTCAAATTGTTGACCACCAGCTTCCATACAAAAGTATTTGTCGAGTTATTAGACAGGATTCTTCAACAATGCGTCATCGTAATTCTTCCAGAGACTCTGGTTCTGTTGCGAAAATTCTACTCTCTAAATAGCCCCATAGAAAGAAGTCTAAAGGAGTTATATCCGGTGATCTAGGGGGCCACTCAATAGCACCTCTACGTCCAATTCATTGCTCTGGAAACTCTCTGTTCAAAAACTCCGTAACACGTTGTGAAAAATGCGGAGGAGCTCCATCTTGTTGAAACACTAATTGATTTTCTTGATAGCGATCATCATTTTCAACAATGTCAATTAGTAGAGGGTAAACGATATCTTCTAGTAACTCCAAATACGTTTCACCACTCAAATTGCCATCAAGAAAAATTGGTCCGGTTAAACGGTCTCCAAAAATGCCAGTCCAGACATTCAATTTCTGTGAAGTTTGAGTGTGGACTTCGTGAAATTTTCTTGGATTATTATCTGCCCAATAACGACAATTATGACGATTGACTGTAGAGTTTAATAAAAACGTACAATCGTCTAAAAAACAGATATTGAACAGAAATCTCCCGTTATTAGCTATTCGTGCAGTCATAACTTCACAAAACTCCAGCCGCCGATCAAAATCATCTTCATTGAGTTGTTGTACAAGATGAATTTTATACGGGTAAAATTTATAATGCTTCAATATTCGCTGAATAGTTCTTCTTTTGATGTCTGGAACAGTGGCCAATTTTCTCGTGCTCGAAGTTGGGTCTGCAGCAATTTGTCCTAAAACTTCAATCTTAGTAGTTTCATTTCTAACCGGAAGATCACGTTCAGGATCCCGTTTTTTGTTGGCTACTGAACCACTTTGTCGAAACTTTGCAACCAGCTCCAAAATGTATTTTCTGTTAACATATCTGTTCGGATGTCGTTCATTAAACAAATTTGCGGTACGGTTGGCACAGTCATCGTTTTTGAAAAAAAGAGTAATAATTTCAACTCTTTCTTCTAAAGAATACACCATTGTGAAATTAATTTTCGGTAGTATTATCAGTATCAAACCGACCGATAAACTGAAATAATAAACCGCATTTCTTTCATTCGGATAGTCAATTTTTTGTTTACAAACCAACAAAACATTGACTATCAGCACATTTCTTATCTGAATGAGTGAAATACGTTTTTGCATCTTCAACTGTTAATAATTTTTAAACGAGTTGATAAAACTTCCAAAAAAATTTGTGTGCTGAATTCAGAAAAGAAAGAGCCTTCAAATGATGTAACATTCGACCCATGTTCCCTATTTAAAATATAAGGGTTGTTATCACCACCCTTAAGGGGTTGATGTCACAAAGTTTAGTTTTATGTCAAAACATGTCTCCCTCAATATTAAAATTGACAATATATATATATATTATATAGTATAGTATATATATATATATATATATATATATATATATATATATATATATATATATATATAATATATATATATATATATATATATATATATATATATATATATATATATATATATATATATATATATATATATATATATATATATATATATATATATATATATATATATATATATATAATATATATATATATATATATATATATATATATATATATATATATATATATATATATATATATATATATATATATATATATATATATATATATATTATATATATATATATATATATATATATATATATATATATATATATATATATATATATATATATATATATATATATATATATATATATATATATATATATATATATATATATATATATATATATATATATATATATATATATATATATATATATATATATATATATATATATATATATATATATATATATATATATATATATATATATATATAATATATATATATATATATATATATATATATATATATATATATATATATATATATATATATATATATATATATATATATATATATATATATATATATATATATATATATATATATATATATATATATATATATATATATATATATATATATATATATATATATATATATATATATATATATATATATATATATATATATATATATATATATATATATATTGAACGTTTTTGGTTAATGAAAAATTTAGTTATTAAGAATTTGAATTTTTCTAATTCACTAACATAACGCAGCTACTGTGTCCAAAAAAATGTTTAATCGTTACATAAGACATTAATATATCATATATGAATAGTTTATACGTAAAAACGTGTATAGAATCTTCAGGAAATAACGTCATCCTTCACTGATTATTCTATAACGATATCAAAGGAAATAAATGGGTATTTAAAATCATCGGCTATTTTGGAAGAATTTAGCGAACATACAATTATATTATGCAATTTCTTTATTTGTACCTTATAATTTAACAAAAATATCTTGGTCTACATATATAAAAGGAATGCAAATATTTTTAACAGAATTATTGTTACGTACAGATCTTAGCAAACTACATATGCATAAAAATTTGGTGCAGGTTCTTGATTTAGTGTCAGTGTTATTTTGTGTTTTACCAACAATGAATGATGTTGTAAGTTTTTGTTGCAATATTTTTTAGTGAAGTTTCGTAGAATACTTTACTAATGGGGAGATCGCGACTTTTGAATTTTAAACGACGAGTCAGTTTCAATTTTTATGTCAACAAAATTTGGTACGCAGCTTTATATCATAAAATGTGAATTACATATCAAAATGTAGATCTATGCGTTAACAGGAAAAAAGTTAAAAGCATTTAAAAAAAGTCTGGACGCAGCAAGTGCGTTATGGTAGCGAATTTTTTTTAAAGTATTTTTAATTGCAAATGTCTTTGATGAAAGCAGGCATCAAACTTGGTTACCTATAT
Organism: Tillus elongatus; assembly: GCA_964006375.1. NCBI lineage: Eukaryota > Metazoa > Arthropoda > Insecta > Coleoptera > Cleridae > Tillus > Tillus elongatus. Next base: position 136,462,358 of record OZ023267.1, on the reverse strand, counting down.
AGTAGAAACAATGTACCATATTTCATCGAAATAAATCTATTGTTTGAAAATATATAAACATTTTTCAAAAGTCTGGATGCAGCAAGTGTGTTATGGAAGTGAATTTCCATTAAAATGTTTTAATAGCAAATGCGAGCAGGCATCAATCTGATTACCGGTATAGCCTATGTAGTAGAAACAATGTACTATATTTTATCAAATTACTTATATAAACTTAAATGTTGGTTTCCTAACCAACAAAGCTTACGTTAATAGCAAATTGAGTTATTGAAATTTGAAGGATTTAATGAAAATTCGGTAAATTTGCAGATTAGCTCCCGAAAACTTTTCAAAAAATAGTTTTCAGAAACATTACTAGGACCCCACCTGGATGCACAAACCACAAGAAAAAATAGTTGTTCAGACCCCCCAAGGAAGTTACGGGACTGGGAGTGAATAGGGGTGCTGGGCGGGGTAGGTAGTTAAAAGGAAATATGAGCAGAAAATACGAAGAAAACTAAGCTGTCTATTTGAAGCCATATCCCCATTAAACCCTGCCTACCCCACACAGCACCTCTATTTGCCCCAGGCCACGTAATAACTTCCTTGGGGGTATGAAAAAGAAGTTCTTCTTGTGGTTTATGCAACAAGGGTGGTTGTATGCACACGAGGGGGGAGGAAATGCCTACGACAAAGCATAATCCCCCCGGTTAGACTTGTGGCAGGGGTTGTAGGGTGGCTGCTTCGTCGTGGGGATTTTCCTTCCTCCTCGCGTGCATACAACCGCCCTCGCTGTATAAACAACAAGAAAAATGTCTTGTTCCTACCCGCCAAGGAAGTTACGGCACGTGGGGGGATAGGGGTGCTGTGCGGGGTAGGAAGGGTTTAAGGCGGATACGGCTTCAAGATGTGAAAAAGACAGCTTTCAATCCCGTTTTATTCGAATTTTCTGCTCATATTTCCTTTTTACTACCTACCCCGCCCAGCACCCCTACTCACTCCTGGTCCCGTAATTTTCTAGGGGGATGTGAACAAGAAGTTTTTCTTGGGGTTTGTGGATGCAGGGGGGGGGGTCTAGACAGGTTTCTCAAAACAGTTTTTTGAAAAGCGTTCGGGAGCTAAACTGCAAATTTACCGAAAATTCGCTACGAAAACGCACTTACTGCGTCCAGATTTTTTTCTTACAAACGCATCATATTTCGATAAAAAATTCAAAAATGCATTAACGAATTTGTTCTACGAAAATTAGCTCTAAAAAATTATAGACCGTTAAACCATAAACTTCACTAAACCTACAGCGAAAGCATCAACAACTAAACCGACAGCCAAAACATCAGAGAAAGGGTCTATTTGAAATGAATTTTCTGTAAATAATTTAGTAAAATGAAGGGCAATGACGGTTGATTCTGAAACTTGGGGGTTTGCAGACCACTCTTATTGCAACATTTTCTTTTCAAAATCCGTATTTGTTTCACGTTCTTTGCCTAAACATTGCCAATTTTGACGTTTAAAATTGCGAGTTTGACGTTTTGAGGAAAACTCCAAAATATGTTTCTTTAACTGCCGATAACTTATTTGTCTTTGAAGCTAAAGACCTAAATTTTGGTACAGAGTTCACTCTTTATAATACAAACACGCGTATTAAATTTGGTCGCCCTTACTTTGTTATTTCCGGAGATATGATTTTTTTTAGAAGGAAAACACCAAATTTTCCGGGAAATACTGGTCCGATTTTCCTGGTTAATGAACTTATCCAAACCACTTACAAAAGAAAGGTACTCAGTAAATTATATATACATATATATATATATATATATATATATATATATATATATATATATATATATATATATATATATATATATATATATATATATATATATATATATATATATATATATATATATATATCCGACCGATAACTCAAAAAATAATAGACCAATCTTGATCAAATTTGGTGAGTACCTTCCTTTTGCAAGTGGTTTGAATAAGTTCATTAACCAGGAAAATCGGACCAGTTTTTCCCGGAAAATTTCACAGATCTCCTCATTAGCGAATATATATATTTTTTAATTCGCTAAAAATTGGGTGCCACTGGTGATTCGAAAAATGCACAAGACCAAAATATTGCGTGTTAAACGAAACCTACTGAATATTACAGATAAAGACAAATCGGTTCTTGGCACCACAAGGTCAAGTCAAATCATTTTCAAAACTAAAAAGGTACGAAAGATGCTATCTTCTCTGAATACCAGGAAAGCCTCTGGCCTTGACGAGATCCCAGCAATTGTTCTCAAAAAATGCGCACCAAAACTTGCTCCTGTCCTGACTCGTCTGTTTCAAACATCTTACAATCAATAGATGCATATTCCCTAGTAACTGGAAAACTGCTCGAGTACAACCCGTCCCCAAGAAAGGATCCAAAGCGCTTCCTAGCAACTACAAGCCTATTTCTCTCCTTTCAGTCGTCTCTAAAGTGATCGAAAAGTATATAAATACCGAATTACTAAAATTTCTTAAAAACACAGTCTTATCCACGACAGGCAGTATGGATTCCGTCACAGCAGATCAACTGCCGACTTCTTTTCCTTTGTCACCCATTCTTGGAACAATTCTATGGAACTACATGGTGAATCCCAGATTGTCGCTCAAGACATATCTAAAGCATTCGACCAGGTCTGGCACGCAGCGCTGCTTAATAAACTTCCGGCCTATGGCGTACCACCAAAACTCTGTACCTGGACAGCAAATTTCCTCTCCAACCGAAGCATTTCTGTGGTCGTGGATGGCCGTGCCTCTAAACTGTATCCAATTAATGCACGAGTTCCTCAAGGTTCAGCTTTAGCCCCTACTTTAGTTTCTTCTCCACATCAATGACCTCATCTCTACCACATCCAACCCAGTTCACAGTTACGCGGACGACAGCACCCTCCACTAAAATATATAATATTCTAAGCCTGTCTCTTTAGCCCAATTAGATGGTTATGGCCGCTCTTTTGTCCCGAGGACTTCCAAGTTGTGGAATTCCTTGCCGGCACAGGTTTTTCCTTCTCCCCCGTACCTCCAAAACTTCAAGTCCAGAATTAACAAGTTGCCTCTTTCCTCCTTGTCGACACCCACGGTACGATAGTATTTAGGCTATAAGCCCTCGTGGTGTGTTGCTGAAAAAACTTGAGCTTCCGAGGCCATCTAATCCATTTTAACTAACTAACTGCATTAATCTTCCTAATTAAATTAATCTAAAATTAAACTGTAACAAAGTACGTTTATTTTGAAAACGGTCAACTTTTTCGACATCAAAGAAGTATACATTTTTTTGTATAAAACTAAATGGGCTCTCTTTATTTAAAATGTGCATACAGGGTGGACAAAAAATTATGACCATGTTAATGAACCAGCGTGTTTCTGTCGGTGGCGCCACCAAGCGGCAGTGGTGAAATTGATAACGTCATCGTATTACGCATGATGCCTAATAATACGATGCCATTTGTAATAATATGTTGAACTAGGAACTTTCAAGTTATTTGAAAAAATAGTTTTAAGAATTATTATTTAAACACACTGTAAAACGAGAACGAGTAACATTTTACTAAGGCATGTTGAGCGCAATCGCTTTATTTTTGTGCCAGCTATCACCCCTTAGCTAATGTCTAATTAATTATGGGTCGCCCTGTATATATAATAAACAGTGTAGATCATCTCGATGAAAATTCACTTCCTTAACTCACGTGCTGCGTCCATACTTTTTACTTTTAAATTAAAATACTTTAACTTTACAGTGTCAAGCAGTTCTGAATGTTTTCTGTTTTTATTGCAGACTCCTCTACTGATATTACTCTTTTTCAACGTGCTGGCACTCGAATCACACGCCTTTTTCTTCACAGTGCGCGACTATCGGCAATTCTTGAAACTTTTACCGAAGACTACAAGCCAGAATTTCAGAAGATCTGAAGAAACTACGGGAATCCCAAAACCAAATATACCAATTAAACAACAAGCGTTAAGTCAGAGACAACTTTCCGACAAAGTTTACGGCCATCCTCACCATTATCACCACCAAAACGATGAGAGCCCGTATCATCACCATCATCAGCATTCCGAGCCAGAAAATTATGAAATCAACAAAGAATTCAATGAAAACTACAAGAAGCATGTTAACTATGAAGACATCGATGACTACTTAAGACCATATTTTGATATTAAAAGGAAAACTAACACTTATTACCCTAAAAAGGATCACCCAAAGTGTAAGCATCATCATGACCATAGACACCAAAAAGAAGATTATGATCCAAAGATCTATGACTATACGCCCCGTGGTTATAAAAAACAATATCCAGTTAAGCCAGTAAAGAAACCCTATTTCCACCCTTCAGAAAGATATGAAGACAGCCGCGAATACATTGACAATTCAAAACAAGGATACTACAAAGATAAAACGAGATATGAAGATGACAGTTCAGAAATTAATGGTGACGAATTAGTTGAGAAAAGTTCAAAACGAACGAACAATTTTAAAGGTGAAAAATATTATGAAAATACCAAAAATGATTTGGAAAAGAAAATAATCAAAGATTATGTATCAGGTATTCTTGTTGTGATACCGAAAATAGAGGGCGAAAGGAAAACTAATGGTGAACTTTTTGCTGGTCAGGACTTGGCGAAAGATGTTACTACAACTGTTGTTAATGACGAAGCAGCTAATATTATTAGGGAGTATTTATTAAGAAGTTATCCACAGCAGAGTATATTTTAATTTTACTTTTGTTGTTGTACATAGTAATTGTGTTTATATGTTGTTTAATAAATATTTAATTATCGTTTGCCTATTCGTTATTATTTTTAACTGGGTATAATAAAAGGATTTTATATTATAACAAATATCTTATGAAAGGTAATAAAGGTCGTTAAAATATTTGCCATGAGAATATGACTATAGTCATTGGCACAACCCAATTTGATTAATTTAAATTCAGCCCACGCAGTGAATTTCTTGAATTTAAAATTTTGTTTAAAAACTTTTAAAAAATGCATTATTTTTATAGCCATTAAAAATGTTGTATGTTAGAAATGAACTTCAAGCAACATATTTTTTAAGCCTCTAATGGCTTTTAATTATATATTTTTTGGTATAATCATCATTTAAGGACCGTATTTGTTCTAACAGAGGCCGCGGCGTCCAATTCCAAAGGTTTTTCCAGGGGCCTTTATTAGAAGTGCAGCGATTATTATAGAGGGCGGCTTCTTTAATAATTACTTATTCTTTCGCCAGACGAATATCTCTAAAGCCACACATTTATTTTGCGTTCATAGAAGCCGCAGTCTTGACCAATCTGAAGAAAGACATTTAACATAGTATACATATTAGGTTAGAGGTTTATATTAGGTACCTAACCTCTTCAAATCATGGTATGGAGCAAAGAGCGGACTATTTATTTATTACCCAGGTAGGTATTTGAATACTTAATAAGTACCTATATGAAACATAAAAACTATCACAAAGTTGAATAATAAAACGCAAAACATTAAAAGATGCAAAAAACAAATAATCTTAGGTTTTGGGTAAGAAGTTAAAACATAAAAGTACTTAATGTATGATTATTACCATTAAAAGTCGTTACTGGTCGACTCTTCATTATAGAGATATCAGCCTCATACTAATATTCATCAAATTCCTCACTTTTTCGACACATACCAAATACAGGTTGCGTTTTCTTTGGGTAGCTGTCAATGGTATATGCGGCATTTATTAGAGTGCGGTATCTATCTGAAAGGGCCTCTGAGCTGTGTGTCGTCTATTAGATTAGCGGCTTCTATTGGAATATATACGGGTTGACCTTTTAAATAAAAATGACGTCAGTAAGGGAATGGTAATTTAGCCACTATTATCTTTTAAATATCGGCATAGTAACTTTAGTATTTCATGTTGGTGTATTTGATATTACAAATGACAGTCTATTGTCAAATTCTACTTGTCACTTGTCAAATAATTTGACAGCTGACAGTGACTGTACTATTTTTGCCGATTCATACAAAGCTGTTATTTGCTGAATAATAAATAATTGAAATTTTATAAATTTGCTCCCCTTTACCTTGTATAGTTCTACATTTGTGTTAAACGCCGAAAATTAATTTAAAATGGTAAGTAAATTGACGATGCAATAGAACAAATGTTGCTTATAGTTAACATAGAATTCGTCAGCTTCTTATTTTGTTAAACATTCTATTGCCTGTAATAATCATTTATTTCTGTTGCAAAACAGGTCTGTCTTGGCTTGAATGGCATTCTATATAAAATTGCGAACAATTTCGTTTCTGAAGTCTCCTATTGCACATTTACGATGCAATACAACAAATATTGCTTTAAGTTAACATACAATTTGTTAGTTTCTTATTTTGTTACATTCTATTGCCTGTAATAATTCATTTATTTCTTATGCAAAACAGGTATGTCTTGGCTTGAATGGCATTCTATCTAAAATTGCGAATAATTTCCTTTCTAAAGTCCCCTGTCACACTATAATAATAATAATAATAATTAGATAAAAGATCACTTTATTAATTTTTTTTTTGTAGATTTGCAAGCAGTAAGTAGGTTTGTAACTATGCAAAGTAACTTTTTGTGTTGGTTTTAGAGTTTTGGTCTGCCATCAGTAAAACCCAAACCAGAAATCTCTGTTGAACATGGGTTAAAGTTGAATGCCCAATATGAGGTACCTGATATTATGACTTATGGTTTAGCATCTGCAAAGGCAAATGTTGAGGTGCCTCACCCTGTGATGCTTTCGGAACAAAACGTAAGTATAAAAGGTATTTAAAAATTAAATGTTAATATTGAGGGGTTGATCACTTTTCTCTGTAATTATTTTTTGGCCACTTATCTGGAAAAGTGAGGGAATTTTGATGATCTTTAAAAATTGTCAGGGAAGCCAGGCAAATTTTGCAAAATGTTACAAAAAGTCAGGAAATCGGTAAATTTGCAGACGACTTCCCGAAAGCTTTAGTGAAAGTTGTTTTCAGAAACATGCTTACAATTTTTTTATAGTTACTTCTTGGTTCTGATATAACGATATCCGGTTTTTACGAGATATTGTTGCTGGTCTCTTGACTCCTCGTTAAATCCGGAATCTACTGTATATACAGCGTTTGTAGAAAGTAGAAAAATAATTTAAAAGGTTGACTGTATTTTGATATTTGTATTTAGTACATTATTTCGTTTATAATTCTGCGAAGTTTGAAAGCTTTACTGTCAAATTTTGTTGGTTTATGTTTTTCAACAGTTAGTAATTTAATTCTTTGAACTTGTAATGTTATTTGAATAAAGTTCAAAAAACAAAAATCACTTCTTAGTCATGGAAATTTTGAGTCAGGGAAGTCTGGAAAATAGGAATTACTTTTAAGGTGGTGGCCCTTTTTTTTTCCTCAGGGCTCGTCCGCTGCCTTACCGCCCCAATAGCACTGCAACCTTTGGTTGATTGTGCATACCCTTAGTCTTACTCCACCCATTCCAAAATCACTGTGCCTTGAACTAGTCTGCACAGCGATTGGTAGGGTGAAGTTTTATATTGCTCTGTCTCCAGTCTAGACTGACCGTAGATCAGTTGTCTTTTGCGGTCCAGAGCTTAACACTCGCACAAGATGTGCTGGGCTGATTCCTCCCCCTCGCCGCAGAGTCTGCATGCGAGGTCCCCTTCGAACTGCCCCATTTTATGCAGGTGTTTCTTAACGGCCATGTGTCCCGTCAAGAGACCTGTTGTGTTTCTGAGCTGCCCTCTGCTAAGATTTAGCAGCTCCACAGCTCTCTTTGAACTGGGTTCTTCAATTATTGACTTTCCATGTGTGAGTGTCTGGACAGTCTGCCCAGTACACCTTGTGTTGGTTTCTGACCTAGGACTTAATGGCTTCCCTGGCAGTGCTCTTTGTCACGCCCAGAGCCGGTTCTGGTCCCATAAATGGTTCTGCTGACCCTCTCTTCGCGAGACTGTCAGCTTCTTCATTGCCTTTAACCCCCGAGTGACCCGGCACCCAGATGAGGGTCATCTCATTCTGCCCAGCCAGGTCGCTCGTCTCGTCACTCACCAGCCAGGAATTGACCTGTGGGCTACTTAGTGCGTTAAGGGCTGTCTGTGGCTATGAGGATCCGCTTGTTGGTGTAGCCCCTCCTCTTGTTCTCCCGCACACAGTGCAGGATGGCGTACATTTCGGCCTGAACCATCGTTACATGGGCTCCGAGGGAAATACTATGACTTACCTTCGGTCCTTCCGAGTAAACACCTGCTCGGCGTCTCCTCCCGCCATGCCATGCGGTCGGGGATTTCCACTGTAAAGTTGTTTTTGCTGCAGATTCGTGGGCTTGCGAAGTCTGACCTCATTTGAAGCATGGGCTCCTTCACGATCTCCTGCATTTTGCAGTGGCCCCTGAGGCCTGGGTTGATCCTCAGTCTACCATTGCAGGCTAGTCTGTATAGTCCTAGCCTGGCCTCCCCCATAATAACTAAACCGGGGGAGGGGGGGAGGGCGGAAGATCCAGCAACACCTCCATGGCGGCTGTTGGGGTTAAAGACATGGCCCCTGTGATGCCTAGGCAAGCCATCCTTTGGATCTTGCCTAGTTTTTGTTTGGCACTGGATTGTGTCACCTTAGGCCACCAGACCAGTGCCGCGTATGTTAACGATGGTCTGACCACCCTTGTGTACAGCCAGTGGGCCATACTAGATCTTAGTCCCCACGTTTTACCATATAGCCGCCTAGTGACGGCTAAGATCATGACTGCCTTACGCAGTATTTTTCCAATGTGACCATTCCAGGTTAGCTTAGAGTCCAATACGACCCCAAGATATTTTACCTCCCTGGCCATTGGAATGCTACTACCGTATAGAGTGAGAGTTCTGTGACTGTCGCACTTCCTCCTCCCCTTAACGGCACGACGGTTGCTTTTCGGGGTCACCCCGAGCCCTTGACCAACCTTCCACCACTTTCAGTGCAGTCTGCATGCACTCCCACACTGACTGTGTGACCTTTCCTCAGACTATGATGACAATGTCGTTCGCATAGCCCTGTACCTCATACCCCCCTCCCGAGAGCCTCCCCAGCAGGGCCGTCCATGACTAGGCACCAGAGCAAGGGAGACAGAACGCTCCCCTACGGACACCCCGCCGTGACCCCCGCCAGCAGAGTCCCTCCCACGAGTGAGGTGAACACCGCCCTATCCCTGAGAATGGAACCGATCCACCTGCAGCAGATCTCCTGTATTTTACGCTCCCGGACAGCTGCCAGAACCGATGGATACGAGGTGTTGCTGAAGGCCCCCAGCGCCACCTCCCTGTTCTCCAGCGTATTCTCAAGTTTCAGCACCAGTTGGTGCAGTGCTGTTTGTCCACAGTGTAGGGGATATGCTTCTAGTACACTGCCCCTAATGTGCTGGTCGAGCAGTTTTTCCACTGTTTTTAGCAAGAAGGACATGAGACTTATTAGCCTCAGCGACTTTGCCTGGTCTGTTGGACGCCCAGGTTTAGGAATGAATACAACCCTGGCCAGTCTCCATGCCCTCGGAATGTACCCCAGAGCCAGGCTGGCCCTCATAATGAGGGTAAGCACCGGCGCCAGCATATCTATCCCCTGTTGGAGCATGATGGGCATTATTCCATCAAATCCCGGCGATTTGTATGGCTTAAAGCTGGTAATGGCGCACCTGATTTTGCTCCAGGTAACCACCTCTTTAGCGACTGTCCAGTCTACTCTAGATGCCTGCCTATAAGGCACCTCTTTTTCTGAGTGTTCCCAGTCTGGAGATGATTGGTTTATTATGTTACAGCCGGGGAAGTGCGTCTGGAGTAAAATTTCCATAGTTTCCTCCCCCGAGCTTGTAAAGCCTCCCGTGGATGTTTTAAGAGAGCCTATGTTGGTCTGAGTGCCCTTGGAAAGGATCTTGTGTAGTCGAGCACTCTCGGACGTGTTTTCCACTTCCTCGCAGTGCCTCCTTCATGACTCCTTCTTGGCGTCCCTCAGTATTTTGTTATAGGTCGTTAGGGGGTGATGACCCTGACTTTGCATTTACGTTTCTGAGCATTTTCCCCACCCAGTACCCTTCCCCCATTCACATTCTCTGAGGATAGACTTTACTCGGTTTCACACTTTAGAAACACATAAAAATGGTTTTATTTATTAGCTCATTTTGAATGCTTATTTAAAAATTGTGTGAATAACTACTGATGAGTGTAGATTGAAACCTGCGATGAGCACTGATAAGAACAATTTTGAGAACCGAATTCATCACAATACTGTTTTCAGAGCGGACGATTGTTTCGCTAACAATGTTAACGTCATCAGAGGGATAAATAAACTCTAAACATCCCTCTGATGACGCTAACTTTATTAGCAAAACAATCGTCAGGTCTGAAAACTGTATTGTGAGGAATTAGGTTCTCCTAATTGTACTGAACAACTGAGGAGCTAACTTATAAAAACAAGCTATTCTAATAAAAAGCAAACAGTATGTTTATTTCTAAATATAAATACTTATGTTGTAAAATGTATATATCTTTTTCATGTGAATTATTGCTCGATTTAAACTCTTTTTGTTATGAATATTAATCTTCTTATTTTTGTGCTTCTAGTATTATAAGAATCGTCATGCAATGAATATGGCGATGCTTCGTAACACACAGGGCTTACATGCTCCTCTCAGAATTCAGATGGAGCTCAGTGCTGCTAAGAAGGTTGGTCATCTACCTTTTCTACCATCATCCAATGTCATGTATGAGGTTTTGACTGGTAGGGACATCGATATTGGCGCTGAAGAGGTTTTCAACACTTCCGAGTTTGCTGAAATCAGAGGGCAACCACATGCAGTTGTAGAAAGATCACTTGGTATATTGTAGATATGGGAGTTTGTTTTGTATTAGTTTTGTGAAGAATAAATATGATTTTTTTTGTAATTGTTTCTTATTTTGATGGTTTATCACAAAAATGTTTATGCCAGAAGTGTGTGAAGCTTTGAAGTTTCGAAACAAGCCGAACCTTCGGTTCCTAGATTGTACACGTTAGGCAATGTTAAGGTAGTTCGAAGTTCAAAATATGTAATTCTCCAAACTAGTGTAAAGTTCGCTGCTCAAAACGATATATCAACATTGAACTTTACAGCTGTTCAATGCTGCCAAAGGTAGATTAGATTTTATTGTGAGTGGGCTATTCCATTTTCTCCACCGCGACCTTAGGTCTATTGTGGCTGTCTAATTATTTAGATTTCACCCATCAATTCCAGCTCCCTGAGGGAGTCGATCTTTTCTTGAGGGTGAAAGTTTGTTTGGCAGGTGTACTGCCATCTGAGTGAAGTCTCTTGCCCATTTCGAAGCTCAAAGAGAGATAACCTCTCTCCGAGTTCGTCTGGACCCGACATCCGTCAGTGTTTGCCTCGAGGAGGTATCATGAAGTCCCGTTATCAAGCAGCATCCAATCTCCGGTTTTAATCCACCCCTAGAGATCACAGCTCCCCTCAGGCTCGTCTACACCTGACACCTAACAGACTCAAGACAACATCCCACCCAGTCCCGCTACCGAGCATCACCCCAGCGAGGCCGTCCGTCTGTTTCGTAGCACACAGTATGGGCTCCAAACTCCGGGTGTCTACTACTCATCAGAGATCAGAGCCCCCCGTGACGTCTGGACACACGCCAGGGCGGTATCATCTGGAACCCCGCTCCCGAGTAACAACCAAGCGAGGCCAACTGTCAGTCTCTGAGGCCACAGTGGAGGCGTCAAACTCCGGGTGCATATCACTCCCCAGAGATATCCGCCTCACCTGCACCAGACTCCCGCCAGTGTTTAATTGACTTGAGGCGGTATCATGAAGTCCCGCCTTCGAGCAGCATCCAGACGGGGTCGTTAGCCTGTATCGATACTCACAGAGTAGGCTCAAGTCTCCAGGTGCAATCCACTCCTAGAATCCCCAGCCACCTCCGGGTTCGTCCAGGCCCAACACCCGCCAGCATTAGCTGAATTTCACCCAACAAATCGAGCTTCTGGCAGGAGACGACACCTGCGAGGTGAAACCTTGTTTGACAGATGTACTACCATCTGAGCGAAGTCACTTGCCCGTCTCAAAGCTCAAAGACACATAACCTCTCTCCGAGTTCATCTGGACCAGACATACGTCAGTGTTTGACTCTGAGCAGTATCATGAAGTCCTGCATCCGAGCAGCATCCAAGTGAGGTTGTATGTCCGTTTTGAAGCTCACAGAAGAGGCCTTAACCCTTATTTGTATTCCACCCCTAAAGATCTAAGCTCTCCTCCGGGTTCGTCTATACCCGACACCCACCAGTGCTAGACTCAAGGCGACATCCCATCGAGCATCGCACAAGTGAGGGTGTCCGTCCGTTCCGAAGCACACGGTGTGGGCCTCAAACTCCAGGTGTTTACCACTCATCCAGAGTTGTCAACCTCCTCCGGGTCGCCTAGACACACGACACCTGCCAGCACTCATCCCAAAGCGGCACCCATCCGGAACCCCGCTCCCGAGTAACAACCATACAAGGTCAATTGTCCATTTCTAAGCCCAAAGTGGTGGCCTCAAAATTCAGGTGTACATCACTCCCCAGAGATATCCGCCTCCCTCCAGGCCCACCTGGACAAGACCCCTGCCAGTGTTTAATTCCAATTAGTCGCCTTTTACGACAGGCAGGAGTTACCTTGGGCCTATTCTTTTAATTACTCCCCGGACCCACAGGGGACTGCCAAAGGTATCTCGGTATTGGTCTGTTGAGTCGGTAGCGTAATTTCAGGATATTTTTCCATGAGTATTTTTAACAGTTGGTGGGACACATTGAGACCTAACAGAGCAATTTTCCACGACCGCGAGGCATGGCGGGAGGAGACACCAGGCATACTATGGGACTCGCTCGTCTGGTTCACAGACGGATCCAGCGGGGAGCGTGGGACAGGGGCAGGTGTTTATTCGGAAGGACCGATGGTAAGTCATAGTATTTCCCTCGGAGCCCATGCAAAGGTCTTTCAGGCCGAAATGTACGCCATCCTGCACTGAAACAAGCGGATCCTCATAGCCATAGGCAGGCCCTAAGTAGCCCACAGGTAAATTCCTGGCTGGTGAGTGAGTGCAGAATGAGGTCACCCTCATCTAGGTGCCGGGTCACTCGAGGGTCAAAGGCAATGAAGAAGCTGACAGTCTCGCGAAGAGAGGGGCAGCAGAACCATTTGTAAGACCAGAACCGGCTCTGGGCGTGACAAAGAGTACAGCCAGGGGAGCCATTAAGTCCTGGGTCGGAAACCAACACAAGGTATACTGGGCAGACTTTCCAGGGCTCAGACATGGGAAGTCAATAATTGACGAACCCAGTTCAAAGAGAGCTGTGGAGTTGCTAAATCTTAGCAGAGGACAGCTCAGAAACATAACAGGTCTCTTGACGGGACACATGGCCATCAAGTAACACCTGCATAAAATGGGGCGGTTCGAGGGGACCTCGCATGCAGACTCTGCGGCGAGGGGGAGGAATCAGCCCAGTGAGTAAAGCTCTGGACCGCAAAAGACAACTGATATAGACCGAAGACAGCATTATAAAACATCACCCTACCAATCGCTGTGCAGACTGGTTCAAGGCACAGTGATTTTGGAGTGGGTGGAGTAAAAAACTAAGGGCATGCACAATAAACCAAAGGTTGCAGTGCTATCGGGGCGGCGAGGCCGCGGACGAGCCCTGAGGAAGAGAAAAAATAAAGTGAAACACATCTCTGATCACAGGGCACAAATAATGCATATTGAACTTTCATCAATTGATAGCGATGTTTTTATGAAAAGATCATTTAGTGAAGTTAATATTATAACTTTTCTAGACAAACTTGGAGATAAGACTAGATGCATTCTCGCAACAATTAGAACCGTAGACCGGTTTCGCTCTCATTAGAGCTCTTTAGTATGGCATACTAATTGCAGCAAAAATGCACCAAAAATAACACGGCCGTAGTATAGCCAGTCTTAAAACACTAAGTGAGTGGTGAACGTGTCACCACCTAGTTCGGAACCAAGTACTATGTTGTCACGCCCGCTCCAAATAACACAGTGTTAAAAATAGAGACAGTATACAACTAACTAACAATTTAAAAAATTGTTAGCCCTGGCCCATTTCTACCCCAATATAGGGACAAAGTATGTAAGACTAGATGCATTCTCGCAACAATTACAACCGTAGACCGGTTTCGCTCTCATTAGAGCACTTCAGTACAACATACTAATTGTAGCAAAAACATGGTACTTGGTTCCGAACTAGGTGGCGACACGTTCACCACTCACTTAGTGTTTTAAGACTGGCTATACTACGGCCGTGTTATTTTTGGTGCATTTTTGCTACAATTAGTAATGCCGTACTGAAGAGCTCTAATGAGAGCGAAACCGGTCTACGGTTCTAATTATTGCGAGAATGCATCTAGTCTTACATACTTTGTCCTATATTGGGGTAGAAATGGGCCAGGGCTAACAATTTTTTAAATTGTTAGTTAGTTGTATACTGTCTCTATTTTTAACACTCTGTGTTATTTGGAGCGGGCGTGACAACATAGTACTTGGTTCCGAACTAGGTGGCGACACGTTCACCACTCACTTAGTGTTTTAAAGCTTGGAGAGCTAAAGTGGTCTGAAATAACTGATAACAATGATGACATTCTTAGTGTCAACGTGAAGTGGAACCGGGTTGCAGAAAAATGCATACGGTTGTTCAATGAATGCTTCCCTTTATAACCACACAAGTCTGCACATTCTTATAAAAATCCCAACACGTCAAATTTAAATTATAAATTGACATTTTTCAACGTGAAAATACGATCCCTACCTTCATCCCCCTTCGAATGACAGGTACAACCCCCAATTTTTTAAAGGGGAAGTATAGGCTTGTGATATGTCGTTTGAAAGGTCTGTTCATTCTCTATTCAAAAATGTTATCGTTTTCAAGTTTATTGCAACAATTAAGATAGAATAAAATAAAATCATGTGGTTACCAAAATTCACTATAAAATACTCAAAACTTATTACAATATTGTAATAAGTATACTCAAAACTTATTTCCCATTTAGGTCTTGAAGGTAAGAAAGTAAGCAAAAACCATAGTAATGTGCTTTTTAACCGACTTCAAAAAAAGGAGGAGGTTCTCAATTCGCCTGTATGTTTTTTTTAAATTGTGTTACCTCAGAACTTTTTTCTAGGTGAACCGATTTTGATGATTCTTTTTTTACATTGTATCCATTAAAAATACATTAAAGAGTTTCCGAGGCAATCTTAGTTTGTTTAAAACACCTAAGCAAATTGTTTTGTAATTATAAGTTGTCATTTAAATTGTGAGTATTATAATTTTAGTTTGAATTTCGTTAACTTCAATTCTGAAAAATGGTTAGATTAACGGAAATGCATAAAATAACAGTTATACAAATGATTCGTTACCGAGAGAAAACCCGAACACAACATGAAGTAACTCGCCTATTTCATGAGAAATTTCCTGATTTACCGCCTATATCCCAAAGAACAATTAGTAAAATAGAGAAGCAGTTTCGCGAGTTTGGTCATGTAAGGCAAATAAAAAAAAGTAGCCAATGCACTGAGTGATGAAATCAAATTAGATGTGATGCTTGAATTTGTGGAAAACCCACATACATCGGCTGGACAGGCATCCACTACATTTAATGTTAGCCATGCATCGATAGTTAACATAATAAAAGAAAATAAAATGCATCCCTATAAAATGATACCTACTCAGGAGCTCATGGAAGACGATTTTTATAGAACTTATTTTTGTGAGCGAACGATGGACATGTTGGATAACAATATTATCCAATTAGAAGACGTTATGTTTTCTGATGACTACACTTTTTCACTAAACGGTCATGCTAATCAGCAAAATTGTCGCTACTGGGCAACGACAAATCCTCACTGGATGAGAGAAGAACACACGCAATACCCCCAGAAGGTTAATGTTTGGGCAGGAATTGTTGGAAACCATATCATTGGTCCTTTTTTCATTGAGGGTAATTTGAATGGCGATAATTATTTGGCACTACTTCAAAATGATGTCATTCCAACTTTGGCAAATTTAGATCCTGCTCCAGGAAACCCACAAGTTCCAGTGAATACGATATGGTTTCAGCAGGATGGAGCACCACCACATTACCAACTCAATGGCCGGCAGTACCCTGATGCAATATTTCCCAATAGGTGGATAGGGAAGTGAGGATAGATAGAATGGCCAGCGCGATCACCTGATCTTACCTTCTTAGATTTCTTTTTATGGGGATATGTGAAGTGCATTGTGTACAAAACTAAACCTTTTGATTTAAATGACTTAAAAGAACGAATGATGCTTGCGATTAGGTTGCTCACGCCTGATATGTTAAATAATGTTAGAAGACAGTTTTACTTAAGGTTAGGGTGTTGCCAAGAAGTTCGCGGTGAACATTTTGAACATCTACTTCATTGACATTCATAGTTCCTTTTAGTGTTTTACATTTTATTACATTTTGCATTACATTTTTAGTTTTTTATTGTATTGTAGCGAATTTCAGTAACCACATGATTTTATTTTATGCTGTCTTAATTGTTGCAATAAACATGAAAACGATAACATTTTTGAATAGAGAACGAACAGACCTTTTAAACGACATGTCACAAGCCTATACTTCCCCTTTAAAAATTGGGGGTTGTACCTGTCATTCGAAGGGGGTTGAAGGTAGGGATCGCATTTTCACGTTGAAAAATGTCAATTTATAATTTAAATTATTTGACGTGTTTCGGGATTTTTTATAAGAATGTACAGTAACCGAAATAATGAATTTATTCCATTTGGCTTTTACACACTGTGTATATTCATTGATTGTTGTTGCCCTTACTTGGTGAAACTTGTCCATACTACATACAGACTTGGAGACTACTTCTCTGGCTTCACTGTTGGTTTTTGTAGGTGAAGGACGTAGCCAGCGCGTGAGCTAACTGGAGCAAGTGGCCCTTCGAATTCTGGAAGTTCTTCAATGCTTCTGTGACTATAGTTTCGCTGCTTGACAGCATTTTCAGACAGATTAAAATTGAATTAGTACGAAATCACGACAACTACAAATAAAGATCTGTTGCTATGTTATGATATGAATACAATTACTTTCCAAAATATTCAGTTAAGAATTCTTATGAACTTACACAAAAATTAAATAACTTAATTATTCCAACAAATAGTAAATTAGTCTCGTTTGATGTTTGTAGCTTGTATTCTAAAATACCCCCTAAAGAATGTTTACCTCTATTAGAAAACATTTTAATAGAAAAGAACGTAAATGTCATAAAAAGACAAGAAATAATGAATCTTTTTAATGAATGTATAAAACAAAACTATTTTAAATTTAATAATAAAATTTATATGCAAAATGAAGGTCTGCCTATGGGTAGTCCGTTGTCACCTTTATTAGCCAACATATTTATGGAAAACTTAGAAAACCAAATTTTAACATCAGAACTTTCACATAATATTGTCTTTTGGTACAGATACGTAGATGATATTTTAGCATGTTTTCAAGGTAATAATACAGAATTAAATGAATTTTTAAATTTTATTAATAACTTTCACACAAATATTAAGTTTACTTTAGAAGAAGAAGCTAACAGTTGTATAAATTTTTTAGACTTAACAATTAGAAAGTTAGAAAATAATTCATTTGACTTTTCAATATATAGGAAACCAACTTACACTGACACAACCATACCATACGATTCATGTCACCCTTTTTCACAAAAGCTGTCAGCCTACCATTCTATGATACATCGTACATTTTCAATACCTATGTCACAAAACAATTTTGAAAGCGAAATTTCAATAATTAAGCAAACAGCATTTAATAATGGCTACTCTGTAATAGATAAAATGATACGAGAGAAAAGAATACAAATAAGCGATTAATTTAATTTAACCAAATATTAGAGACAAAGAAAACAACAGATACGTTTCGATAACTTATTTTGGAACCATTTCAAAAAACATTTCAAAAATTTTAAATACCTGTACAAATACAAAGGTAGCTTTTAAATCTTACAACACGATGCGTGATTTGTTATTTAACGCGAAAGAAAAATCTTGTTTCCTGACAAAAGCTGGAGTTTATAAATTGGCTTGTACACATTGTAATGTAATCTACATAGGTCAAACTTCTAGAAATTTTAACATCCGATACAAAGAACATATTTCTGCATTTAGAAATAACCACGCTGACAAATCTACATTTGCAAAACATATTATTGATACCGAACATTGACCTACAATAAATAACCGGATACAACCACTACATTTTGATAATGACAAACGTAAACTAGACTGTTTTGAAGCTTTAGAAGTCAAAAGGCACACACACGACAATAGCTACCTTGTTTTAAACGAGCAAACTGATTTAATGAATTCCCCTTTCTTGGATATTCTTCTTTCTAATTAAATATGTCTAAGAAAATAAATTTAACTATTATTTCAAAAAAGTTGTAATAAAATAATTAGTTGATGTATGTCGATATTTTCGTTGTATAGAAACTACTTTTATACTGTTATCGTTTAGTTATTTTATTGTTGTAACTGTTATCATAGTTATTATAGGCTAGGTCTATTTCTATGTTAAATATTGACATACATCACATAGACATTTTGAAAACCTGATCTGTCATCTGTGTTTCATTTTATTTTCAATTTGATAAAATTTTTTTGATCAAAACATCATATCATAACATAGCAACAGATCTTTATTTGTAGTTGTCATGATTTCGTACTAATTCAATTTTAATCTGTCTGAAAATGCTGTCAAGCAGCGAAACTATAGTCACAGAAGCATTGAAGAACTTCCAGAATTCGAAGGGCCACTTGCTCCAGTTAGCTCACGCGCTGGCTAGTCCTTCACCTACAAAAATCAACAGTGAAGCCAGAGAAGTAGTCTCCAAGTCTGTATGTAACACTGTATATGTATATATATATATATATATATATATATATATATATATATATATATATATATATATATATATATATATATATATATATATATATATATATATATATATATATATATATATATATGAGAAGGAGAAGTGGCCAGAGTATGGAACCCTAAGGCGTCCTTCTACGAATGTATCCTTCCTCACTTTATTCCCGCCATGAAAAACTCTCTGTGTTCTATTATTGAACTAATATAACAGATGGTTCAGTTATGTGAGCTATACTGCACCAGAACCTGTGCTAATTATTTTTTAAAGAACGCAAGTTCAAATTACCCTGCATCCTATCAAAAACAAAACAAAGAAATATCTTGACCATTTACAATTTATATTATTAATTATTGTATTTTTTTTCTGTCAAAGTGTATAAAAAACAACTCAAAATCATATATTATCAACTTGCAAAGCCCTAACTTTCAAGTTCAGCTCTTTCCTGAGTTTGTCTTTATTTTTCAAATACCACTTCAACCACTCTGCCACTTGGGGATTATTTTTGTCACCATGAGCTTCCAATTGTTGATAATAAGCTGATCTAATAATTTTCAAACAGGCACTGTTGAAGTATGGAAGACAAGTCACTGGATCTATGTATTTCGCTACCTGACCCGATACGGCACACCTTAATTTCTTTGGTATAGTAGACGGTGGCTTTATATTGAAGATTTTCTTAAAAACAACATCATGAGGGTCATTGAAAATTGTTAAAAATGTTCTTTCATAGTATCTTTCATGTTCTGGTTTATTTTTTTCAGTAGATGTTTCTTCTTTAATGGTTTTATTAGACGTTACGTCTAATTCTTCAATTAACGGCATTCTCATTGAACGGTACTGAATAATTGGACCATTGTAAGTCTTTTTAACAGTCCTCTTACTTTTCTTCTCACTTTCCATTTGCTGATATCGCTCTAAAGACTTAATATTTTCCAATTCAGTTATTTTAGCTTCTTCTAATAATTCTTCTTGAGTAGGCACCCATTCTTCCTCTTTTGGCTTCTTGATTCGATTTTTCTGTTCTTCGTCACGGACTTTTATCCTTTCAGCTGTGGCAGCTGATTTGGCTGCTGTCGACTTTCTTATCGATTTCCTTTCATAAGTGTCGTCTTCATGAAATCGTCTTCTTCGAGTTCTTTTCCCTTTTGGTACAGTTTCTTTGGTGGATTTAACTTTGACTTTTTTAACTGCCGGTGATGGTGCAGGTTCTTTGTATGCTTTTGTAACCAGGCGTTTTCTCTTCTTCTGGTTGTCTTCGCCTTCATGATCAGAAATGGGTTCGTCGTTTTCATCGATACTAAAATCAGAGTCTATAATGTCATCGCCTTCATCTTCGGCTTCATAGTCATTGTCAGATTCGGTTTCTTCAAAACCACCATAGTTTACTTTATAAAATTCATCTTGACATTCTTCTTCCTCGTCTAGAAGCTTCGACATGCGGTTTCCCGCATTTACTCTTCTTTCTCTGTTCATTTTGTAACGTTTTTAATGCCACAGGGTGTTTAATATTACTAAATTTTAAATTCTCGAGGATTACCTGAAGATCTGCACAAACAAGTGGATTATACTAGCTGGTCTTCATTTAAATTACAATGAGGCATTATTGTAAATATTTACTACTCTTTCAAAGCTTGCTATAAGTTTAATGTTTGTTTACAAACTATTTTGTAGTGGTAGGGGTACTTATCTTACGAGATAACCATATTTAGGATTTACTCTACTTCTTAATCTGAATAGAGTTCACTTACACTACTAAATTAGTAATGCCAAAAAAATATGGTATTTATTTTTAATAAAATTACTAACTTATTAAAAAAAGTAAACAATTTATCATTTATAAGGCTACAAACAGAAACGTTTTGAAGTTTGAAGACAGTTGCTTGACGTTTGACAGTTTAATGTGACGTGTTTGTCACCACAGAACATTACACAGAGGTACTGACAAAGAAACAGTGTTGCCGTTTTGGTTTTTATAAGCGTATTAAAAATCAAAAGTAATGTACCAAAATAAAAGCCTATTTCATCAGGTCAGGTCAGAAAATGGTGAAAAGTGGGCGGTATCAGATCGTTTTTGAACAACTAACTTTCGTTTTTAATCAGTAGAAGCGTTTTTGACATATGCTTTTGCTTCTGTCCGTATTGTTTGTCCTCCAAAGTTGCAATATGAATGCCCACATCCGTTCCATTCCTATACATCCTTAGATTAGGTTGACAAAATCTAAATATTCATCATTACTTCGGCTTCCAAAAAACCTTTTGTTTCAGCGGAAACATCTTCAATAAATATATTATATTCACTAAGTGAAGATTGGAACCTACGATAAGCATTAATAAGTGCACTTTGGAAAACCCAATTCAACCTAAATTTTTAACATTTAACCATCGAGTCACTAACGAGGTTAGCATTATCAGATAATGAATATTTTAGTGATAATATAGGTACATATATTTTCACAGTATGCGTAGTCTAATTGCCGTGTGGTAAAGTCGTTGGGTAGGTTACAGATCCTCACTCTCCATCCAGGATAGTGATGCCAACTTCGATGATTGGTCATAGTAGCGGAAATGGACCAACATTAAAGAAACAAAAAAATAAATAAAATAGCATACTTGTTGACAACCATATCCATGTGGATATCGTCCACTCAGCAAGACATTGACCCCTCGCAAGTGCGAGTTGCGACCTCAATAGGAGACGCAGAATAATCAGAAATAGTTTTTAAGTACACCTACTGCTACATTTAAAGACTGATTTTCTACTTGTTAATACGTTAGAAACATTCATTGTTCACTAGTGGTTAATTTGTATTAATCCATTTAATATTTAATTGTACCTTTTGGTTGAAAATATATTATTTTTATCAGAGAGCCAAAAGGGCCCTATTTAACTATATATATATATATATATATATATATATATATATATATATATATATATATATATATATATATATATATATATATATATATATATATATATATATATATATATATATATATATATATATATATATATATATATATATATATATATATATACCTTGTAAGGCTAGATGTGTTCTCACCACAATTAGAACCGGTTCCGCTCTAACTGGAGCGCGTCAGTACGGCATACTAATTACAGCGAAAACACACCTATAAAGTAATACGGCTATGATAGCCAGCCTCCCAAAACTAAGTTAGATGTAAAACATGTTTATACACGTGTCGCGATCTCATTGCGGAACCAAGTAGTATGTTGTCACTGCAGCTCCAAATAACACACAATGTTAACAAATAGAGACTGTGTACAACCAATTAACACTTTAGTAAATTGTCAGCCCTGGCCTATTTCTTCCCCAATATAGGGACAAAGTATGTAAGGCTAGATGTATTCTCAATATATATATATATATATATATATATATATATATAAGGAGGAAGGGGGTCTAAGCATGTTTCCGAAAATATGTTACAAAAAAACGTCCAGAAGGAACTAGCGACACCTGCATGCTTAAACCACTAAAACCCAAATGGTCATTAAAAGAACAAGGTAAACAAGGCACAATTTCAGAAATAACGTGGGTGACCACAGTAATATATAAGAAACCATCTAAACGGGTACCCGTACTAGCGGTCTACTAAAGCGAAGTGATAACTTGGCAGTAGAAGCCAATTGTCCATGTGTCCAGAATATTCCAGGGATTCCCAAGGCCAATGTGAACTGTATGTCAAATGAAATGTTTTGGAGGGGAAGGAGTGTCACGGAACAGAACCGTACTGATAAATTGTTTAAAAAGTATGTAACGTGTTAAAAACTTTACATGTAAATAACTCGGCAAAGGCAAGAGAACAAAAGGTAAGAATAGTGTCAGCGTACATGCGAGATACCAAACTTTATCTATTAGCTGCTGAGAAATTGTTTAAAGTATGTAATGTGTAAAAAACTTTACGTGTAAATAACACGGCAAACGCAAGAGAACAATATGTAAGAATAGTGTCAGCGTACGTGCGAAATACCAAACTTTATCTATTAGCAGCTAAGAAATTGTTTAAAGTATGTAATGTGTAAAAAACTTTAAATGCAAATAACTCGGCAAACGCAAGAGAACAAAAGGTAATAATAGTGTCAGCGTACGTGCGAGATACCAAACTTTATCTATTAGCTGTTAAGAAATTGTTTAAAGTATGTAATGTGTAAAAAACTTGACATGTCAATAACTCGGTAAAGGCAAGCGAACAAAAGGCAACATTACTGTCAGCGTGCATGTAAGATACCAAACTCTATGTATCAGCAGTCGTTTCATCTCAAACTGTCCAGGAGGTCATCAGCACGAAAATTAACGAATGTTCTTGTGGTTTGTGGTTCTAAGCATGTTTCTGAAAAGTTTTTTCTAAAAGTCTTGACGCAGCAAGTGCGTGTTGGTAGTGAATTTTGATAGAAATAATCTGGCACAATATATTTTTTTTGAACTTTTTGCTTGTAATATAGAAATAAAAATGTTAGTTTATAGTCTACTTCTTGTCTCACAAACCTACCTACCAAATTTGGTTACCACAGCTGTTTTATTTTTTGAGAACATTTTTTTCGATAGAAAACAAAATGTTTCCGGAATACCGGTTCCGATTTTCCTGGCTAACGAACTTATCCAAGTCACTTACAACAGGAAGGCACATATGCTAAACTTTATCGAAATCGGCATATTATTTTTTGACTTATCGCTGTGATACATATATACATATAAAAATTGAAACTGACCGCGGATATGGATTCTAGGGATCCTAGTTCGCGCTCATTTAATTTTTTTATAAAATTCAAAAGTCGGGATCTCTCCAATATTGGATTTTTTCGAAGAAAATTCACTAAAAAGCGTTCGGGTGGTTCTCTGCAAATTTAACAAATATACACTTAAATGTAAGAATATTATGTTTTCTTACATTATTTGTAGATGTTGTAGGACCTATTTTTAGATGTATTTGATACCGGCAAAAATATATTAAAAAGTATAAAATATTTATTACATCTTATTCAATGAAAAGAAGTACAGCCCGACAACACTGTATGTGGTATTTACGTTTCTGTTCCATGTCTCGGCTGTGCCGTTTAGAATGCACCGTGTGACACCCTAAATCTAAATTCAAAGATTACCGCTAAGGTTTGATGGCTAGGAAACCAGTTTTTTCGGAATCATTTTAAGTTTATTTTTGAAAAATTTTGTACATTTTCAAACAATAAGTAATTTTGATAAAATATGGTACATTATTTCTACTATATAGGCTATACCGGTAACCAGATTGATGCCTGCTTGCAATAGAGGGACATACTTGCCAGTAAAAACATTTTAATGAAAATTGTCTTCCATAACCCATAACGCAATTGCTGTGTCCAGACTTTTTTAATGTAGTTATAGGAGAACAAAAATTCTCTATGGTACCGTAGTTTATCAGTGACCTGTCAGATCTGACATATTAATAATGACAAAACAAATGGCATGTGACAATTAAAAAAATAAATACTCCAGGAAGTAGAAAGGGAGAAAGTTCCTTGTTCCGGGTTGCGGATTGTAGTAAATAAAGACAAATAAGTTGTAAATAAGTTGAATTACAACTTATCGAAAGACAGAAGTTATACTGCTACGATGAGAAACTTCAGTCTGTAATGTTTTGGCACAGGGTTTGTAAATTTCAGTGCAATTACAATATACAACGATGTACAAAGTTATAGAGTTCAAAAGCTTTCGATTTCACTTTTAAATCACTGTCTCATTAATTTAATGATATCATATTGATCATCACATTTGATGTCTAAAACATGTTCATTAAAGACCCATGCGGCATTGTTTGCATTCTCATAACATATCTGGCTGTATTTTACGCAGATTACGTCGTTGTAGAATGGATTATTTTGCAGACTATGGTTGATAGGTGAGTTGTTTTGTATTTTATTATTAACATAATCTTATAAATATTGGCTTGTTTTAGTTTGTGGGGAGCGTTTAATGTAGTTTTGTTCAACACCGTTGTGTTTTTGTTAACTATGGCGCACGTCAGGGCTGTTTTCACTGATCCAGGCACTGTACCTCTTCCACAGAATCGGGTGGACTTCTCTGATATACATTCCTCGGATACGGGTTTGTAGTTTTTCAATTTTATTAATATAGATGTCCTATAACCCACGTCCTTTCTGCAACAGGTGTGGACCACAAAATTTATTATTTTCCTTTCTTGATCTTATTTATTTATTTACTTAATAAGGGTTCTTTTTTTATTTTTTTATTTTAACAACACACCATGAGTGCTCACAGCCTAAATACTATCGTACCGTGGATGTCGACAAGGAAGAAATAGGCAACTTGTTAATTCTGGACTTAAAGGTTCGGAGGAGACGACAGAACATGTGCCGGCAAGGAAATCCACAACTTGGAAGTTCTCTGGACAAAAGAGCGGGCATAACAAGATGTTCTATGTCTGGTGACCTGAACAGTAAAAGGGTGCATTCGCCCTGTTCCCCTGGTAGATCTGTTGGAGGCAGCACTATGAAAGAAAGCGCCTCTGAACAGTGACCATGCAGATATCCATAAAAGAAAAAGAGTGAGAGAGAGAGAGAGAGGTGTCATCAACGGCACGTCAGTGGGCAAGGGATGGCAGCCTTTGGGTGAGGGTAGGGTCACCAATAAGACGTCGATTAGAAATGCTTCGTTGGGAGTTATACAACAAAGAGTCTGGATGGCAATGATATATTTTTTTATTTCAACAACACACCACGAGGGCTCACAACCTAAATACTATCGTACCGTGGGTGTCGACAAGGAGGAAAGAGGCAACTTGTTAATTATGGACTTGAAGGTTTGGAGGTTCGGAGGAGAAGGAAAAACATGTGCCAGCAAGGAAGTCCACAACTTGGAAGTCCTCAGGACAAAAGAGCGGGCATAACGAGATGTTCTATGTCTGGTGACCTGGACAGCGAAAGGGTGCATTCGCTCTGTTCCCCTGGTAGATCTGTTGGGGGCAGCAGGTGGAGGAACTATGGAAGAAAACTCCTCTGAGCAGTGCCCGTGCAGTTATCTATAAAAGAGAGAGAGGTCACCAACGGCACGTCGGTTGGAAAGGGATGGCAGCCTTTGGGTGAGGGTAGGGTCACTGATGAGTCGTATAGCTCTCTTCTGAATGGAGTCCAGGACAGCGAGTGTAGAAGCGGCAGCAGCACCCCAGATGTGGGAGCAGTATTCGAGGTTTGGCCTTATTTGTGAAGTATATAAGGGATAGAGATTAGCTGGTGAAAAAGTATTTGCAAGCCCGGAAGAGGAAACCTAATTTCTTAGCAGCCGCTTCTGCAATTGATGTGACATGTTGGTGCCAATTGAGATTTCGATCCACAGAAATGCCAACAAGTGAAAAGGACTCATTACTTTGAATAATTTGGTTGTTCATTGTGATGGGTCTAGGGCTGGTGTATCTCTTATGGGATAGAAAGCAAGACTGAGATTTGGTGGAGTTGAATTGTACAAAATTTCTACTTCCCCAGTCTAATATTTTTTGGAGATCCGCAGAGACAGAACCCTCCATGAGTCTGTGATCCTCATCTAATTGTGCTAAAGAGACAGACTTAGAATATTGTATATTTGAGTGGAGGGTTCTGTCGTCTGCGTAACTGTGCACTGGGTTGGATGTGTTAGAGAGGAGGTCATTGATGTGGAGAAGAAACAAAGTAGGGGCTACAGCTGAACCTTGAGGGACTCCTGCATTAATTGGATATAGTTTAGAGGAATGACCATCCACGACAACAGAAATGCTTCGGTTGGAGAGGAAATTTCCTGTCCGGGTACAGAGTTTTGGTGGTAGACCATAGGCGGGAAGTTTATTAAGCAGTGCATCGTGCCAGACCTGGTCGAATGCTTTGGATATGTGTAGAGTGACAATCTGGGATTCACCGTCTAGTTCCATAGACTTGTTCCAAGAATGTGTGACAAAGGACAGGAGGTCGGCAGTTGACCTGCGCTGACGGAATCCATACTGCCTGTCTTGGATTAGACTGTATTTTTCGGGAAATTTTAGTAATTCAGTGTTTATATACTTATGTATCCAGGGGTAAGATAGACATCATCCACTGAAGCAAAGATGTATCTCATCAATTTTTTTAAATGTTAAATGGGTTATCAATACGGGATACAAAGCTACCATATGTATTATGTATATATTTATTTTAATATTGGAAATTTTAAGTTCTAGTCGATATTTTTATTTTTATTTTTTTATTTCAACAACACACCACGAGGGCTTAGAGCCTAAATAATATTGTACTGTGGGTGTCGAGAAGGAGGAAAGAAGCAACTTGTTAATTGTGGACTTGAAGGTTTGGAGGTTCGGGGGAGAAGGAAAAACATGTGCCGGCAAGGAATATATTTGTGGCACAGAGATACTCAAAGAAAAAAAGGAAATAACCAAAAAAATAATGTGGCGGCATAGCTGAACAAAACTGCTTAAGGTGTCGATAATAAGTAAATAAGTAAAAGGATCATTTATTGGTGCTAGGGGTGTTGTTCCTTTTTTCTGTCAGGATTTTGCAAAGAAATTCAGTATTATGAACAAAATTATAAATTTCATTTCAGTATAGGTGATCAAATTTGATATCTTAATACTTGAACATCGTTTGTATAAGATTTAGTACAAAGATGAATGTGTTATTTTGAGTGTTGGTAAATTTGCAGTGAGCACACGAAGGGCTTTTAGAAACATTTCCTCGGAAACATGCTCAGAACCACAGAAAATTTTCTTGCAAACAACCTCCAAGAAAGTTACAGGACCAGGAGTGAATAGAGGTGCTGGGCGGAGAAGAAGATAAAAAGGAAGTATAATCGAAAAATGAAAAAAAAGCAGCTTAGTTGGATCTATGTAAGCGGCCTTTATCCCAATTTACAGCTATACCGCCTTAAAGTTCTATTTACCCCTCATAGAACCTCTATTTGACACAGGTCACATAACTTTCTTGGCGGTTGTTCCCGTTTTTCTTGTGGTTTATGCATTGAGGGTGGTTGTATGCATGTAGAAGACCCTAGGACGAGCATCACCATCCAAAAACACGGGGGGGGGGTGTCCTCCTTCCCCTTTTGCATGTCTCAGTTGCCCTCAGTGCATAAGCCACAAAAAAATTCTTAGGAACAACCCCGAAGAAAGTTACAGGCCCTAGGGCAAATGGGGGTTGTCTGCGGGGTAAACAGGATTTTAAGGAGGTATAGCTGCGAAATAGGATAAAGGCAGCTTATAGAGGTCCTGTTAAGCTGTCGGTAAATTTGCAGATTAGCTCCCGAACGCTGTTCAAAAATCTGTTTTCAGAAACCTGCCTAGGGCCCTGAATGCACAAGTCACAAGAAAAATGTCTTGTTCACACTCCCCAAGAAAGTTACGGGATCAGGAGTGAATAGGGGTGCTGGGCGGGGTAGGTAGTAAAAAAAAATATGAGCAGAAAATGCGAAGAAAACGAGCTTGAAAGCTGTCTTTTTCACATCTTGAAGCCACATCCCTCTTAAACCCTGCCTACCCCGGACAGCACCCCTATTCCCCCAAGTGCTGTAACTTCCTTGGCGGGTATGAATAAGACATTTTTCTTGTGGTTTATGCAACAAGGGTGGTTGTATGTACGCGAGAGGGGATGGAAAATCCTCACGACGAAGCCCCCCACCAACCCGGTCACAAGTCGAACGGGGGGGGGGTCCTACTGGCTTTGTCGTAGACATTTTCCTTCCCTTCTCGTGTGCATGCAGCCACCCTCGTTGCATAAACCACAAGAAAAATTTCTTGTTCATACCCCCCCAAGGAAGTTACGGGACCTGAGGCGAATAGGGGTGCTGTGCGGGGAGGTAGGGTTTAATGGGGATATGGCTTCAAATAGACAGCTTTCAAGCAGTTTTCTGCGCATTTTCTGCACATATTTCCTTTTTACTACCTACCCGCCCAGCACCCCTATTCACTCCTAGTCCCGTAACTTCCTTGGAGGGTGTGAACAAGAAATTTTTCTTGTGGTTTGTGCATCCAGGGGGTGTCCTAGTAATGTTTCTGAAAACAATTTTTTGAAAAGCGTTCGGGAGCTAATCTGCAAATTTACCAAGCTGTCTTTCACATTTTCCACTCACATTTCCTTTTTATCTTCTTTCCCGCCCAGCACCCCTATCCACTCCTGTTCTCGTGACTTTCTTGGTGGTTGTTTATAAGCAATTTGTCTTGTGGTTTATGCATCTGAGGACGGTTCTAAGCATATTTCTGAAAACAAAAGCACGCCCTCCGGGAGCTTTTATAAAATTCAGTTTTTCATTTTGTTTGATTTCCCTAACTTATTTTTAAATTTGTTTAGCACTTTTTGTATCTTGTGCCGCCAAATTGTTGTAAGGCTTTAATTTTCCTGAATAAAGTTTTTCTATATGCATTTTCATTGAGTTAGGTGTATTTTTTCATTTTAGGCTGTGATTTTGTAGACTGGACAGTGTGTACTCGATGTGAGACTTATAGGCCACCAAGAGCGCACCATTGTCGTATATGCCAACGATGCATCAGACGAATGGATCATCACTGCCCTTGGATAAATAATTGTGTCGGGGAAAGGAATCAAAAATATTTTATACAGTTTTTAGTTTATGTAGGTAAGTTTCGAGATGTTCTGTATACAGTTAAACAAATATACAGTGTGGTTTATTAAGCGTGGCAACTGGCTGTATCTCGGAAGCCATATATCTTAGAATTTTGGAAAAACATTTTTGATAACGAAAGTGGCCACGAAAAAATCTTGAAAATTATTTACAGAGTGGTAGGGCGACTGTCAGAGGGCGTAACTGAAAATCAAAAAATCAATTTTTTGCAAAACATTCTTAAGGCCTGAAAATTTAAAAATAAGAATCTTTGAAAAAATTTATATATTTTTTGTGAAAAAAATTTTATTCTATCTTGGTAATAACAAGTGGGGAAGAGTAGGAATCTTGTTTCGAAAAAATGCTTCTAAGTCCGTTTCTTCTTAAATGAACTTTTTAAACTTGGTCTTGTTCCAAAGAGATCTTCTAGTCAATAGGATACAGTAAGTCCTTAAATAACGTCGTCTCATTTAACGTTGTTTCATTATAACATCGCAGTTTGTTGTAGGCAAATGTATCGTTTAACTTTGAAACTGATTCGTTATAACGTTATTATTTTTAAAGAAGTCCAAAATAGTAGGTAAAAAAGGAGTACATAATATAATGTAGACTGTAGGCTTGTACATAATACATATGTAAATGAATACTGTCCATGAGTGGTCCCATGAGTAAGGTGCTGTGAGGAGAGTGTTTCAGGGTGTTGCAGCGCTTGTCATTTTTTGCTCCGACTGTAAAGACTGCAGTTCCGGCGCGAAGACACAGCGTATTTTCTGTCACACTTGATACCAGTACAAGAAAGTGAACCATAAATCTTCCTCTGACACCTCCCCGTGGTGGAACCGGGCAACGGCGTAGCTGGCAAACCTCAAGGGCGTGCTATGGTTCTATAATTTTTTTTTAGGTAATTCACAGCAGACTCCTTCCACCTGGAGCTCTGGTAACCTAACTGTTTGCCCAAGCCGCCACTTCGAACCACTTAGTTTTCTTTAGTGCAAACAGACTGTAGCAACCACTGTTTCCAGTGGGTTTTTTAAACGAAAGTAGTGAAGTCCCGCCCATTTGATTCAAAAGGTGGACAGTTTCCTTTCCGTCCACCAAAACTACTTCCACTTTAAGCGAAAGCATTAGCTTGCGATGGTAATCTGCATTTGCGGCAAGTCTTTCGCCAATGAAGCAGGTATGCAGACCCATATTAGGAGACTTTGCTGCCGGGGTCCTCCAGCTAACAATGACAACAATGGCTGTCTATTCTTAGACCTTTCTGGTCCCAACTCTTTTTTCTACAGAATACACCGTTGTGAAATTAATTTTCGGTAGTTTCAAGTATCAAACCGACCGATAAACTGAAATAATAAACCGCATTTCTCTCATTCCGATAGGAAATGTTCTGATCTCTCAATCTTTTGTTTACAAACCAACAAAACATTGACTATCAGCACATTTTTTATCGGAATGAGTGAAATGCGTTTTTGCATCTTCAACTGTGAATAATTTTTAAACGAGTTGATAAAACTTCCAAAAAAATTAGTGTGTAGAATTAACGCCATAGAACCGGAGTCTCTGGAAGAATTACGACGACGCATTGTTGAAGAATGCCGTCTAATAACTCCACAAATGCTCCAGAATGTCAGAGCCCGTTTTGATCTAAATTTGTACTTTTGTATGGAAACTGGTGGTCAACAATTTGAACACTTACTTAACTGAATAAACATTTTTGAACGTTTGGTTTTGTTTTTTAGTTTTTTTTTTTAACGAAAAATTGACTAATTAGTGCATTTATTATCACAATGAATGAAATACGTTCTTGTAACTCCAACTGTGAATAATTTTTAAACGAGTTGATAAAACTTCCAAAAAAATTAGTGTGCTGAATTCAGAAAAGAAAGAGCTTTCAAATTATGTAACACTCGATCCATGTTCCCTATTTAAAATAAAAGGGTTGTTATCACCATCCTTAAGGGGTTGATGTGACAAAGTTGAGTTTTATGTCAAAACATGTCCCCCTCAATATTAAAATTCACGAGTTTCAGCGTTTCTTAAAAAAAATAATCTCTGGACACAAATCTGTCTGTTTTCAATGCGCCACCCTGTATATCCTAATGTTTGGATGGTCTCAAAATCTTGCCCAGTTCACAAAGGTGGTGATACTCCCCCGACCATATGGCATGGTGGGGGAACACACCAGACTTATTCCTTGGTGCGCTCGTCTGGTTCTGTCTAGTCTGAAAGAATCAGTGTAGTAGATCACAGTATTTCTCCCAGTGTAACAGTGCAACAGTCTTCCAGGACGAAATGTATGCAATCTTGTACTGTGTGACGGATAATAAGAGGAGAGGGCTACACCAACAAGCGGATCCTCATAGTCACAGACAGCCAGGCAGCCCTTAAGGCTCTGAGCAGCCCACGGGTAAACTTCAGACTGGTTAGTGACTGTCGAGACGAGATGAGTGACCAGGCCGGGCAAAATGAGGTTACCCTCATCTGGGTGTCGGGCCACTCTGGGTCAAATATTAAGTTATTTTATTTCACCAGTTTTCTTAAGAGCATTTAGTTTTCTGCTTACTATTGCTGTATTGTTTATTTTTCAGGTATTTTATCAATATACTCAATTATACTCATTGTGATTACATGGCTGACAGAATGTGCAAATTGTAGCCAGATTGTTACCATCAAACAATCAAGAATGTAAGTATGGGTTTTATTTTTATAAAATCTTGCAATAAGAATGTGAATAGGTGTTATTATTCAGATCTTTTCCAGATGGTCTTTTAATTTTATATAAAAGATCTGGGCGACTGAGCATCGCTCGTGATTAGCTAAGATAGATTTATACATTTGTTACTAAAATATCGTCGCGGTGGAGGGACCGATATGGACCACTCACAAACTAACCTAACCTAACCTACTAAAATATTAGCATATTAACTGTCTCACAATTATTAGTAAGCAGCACATAATAATATACACTGTCTCTAAAGTAACACATAAATTCAATAAAATTTAAAGCTACCATTATTAAGGAAAATTTAAAAAAACAGTTCGATTTTAATTTTCAAAAACTTACTTTTTGATGTTAAAATCTCACTCATATCTTTCCTTTTTAAGGGATAGCTACCATTTCGAAATTTTGAAATTGGATGATGGGTAGTGTGATACATCTTTTTAAAGCTAATTCAATTCTTTATTCAGCAAACCCATTTTTTTTGTGGGAATAAAATAATGTGAATAATAACATTTTTATTATCAGTAACACCTAAAGCATTGATTACACGGAGCTAATTTATACGCCACTAGCGCGCTTTTTGACTAGGCTACTAAACAACCTTGATCTCGTACACAGTCACACGCTTGTTTGTTGTGTTTTTTCTGTCAAGGTGGATTGTAAATACTATTATCAACTTTTTGTAAATCTACGAACATTTAATATAAAACTAAAAGAGTATTTGGATACGAAATTGAGGGACTCTGCTTTTGAAAAGTTATAGGAAGAAGTAAAAGCTGAATGTCTAGTTGAAGATATGACCAAAAAAAGTATTTAACATGTATGTAAATATATATATATATATATATATATATATATATATATATATATATATATATATATATATATATATATATTTACATACATGTTAAATACTTTTTATATATATATATTATATATATATATATATATATATATATATATATATATATATATATATATATATATATATATATATATATATATATATATATTGCTATGGTATTTATTTTAGTATACCTGCAAATATTTATTTTAGAGCTGAGAACATATGTCTTAATCATCAGGTTGGGTTCATTATAATTACAGCTAGCTTCTACTAATTAAAATTCAGTAATATGTGCTATTTAAATTCATTTATTGGTTTTTACTTGATCAAAAAATTAATTTCGCTTTGCACAGATGGCTATACAACAATTCTACTGATTAATTATTAACAAAAAACAATGCTTCTGGTTAATTACATTACGGTGTCTATGTGACACACATTAAATACAAACAGGAACATTTAAAGCATTCATTACATAAACATAACTTGAAAAATCCTATTAAAACATTTCACGGTGTCTATATGACACACATTAAATACAAACAGACATTTTAAAGCATTCATTACATAAACATAGATTGAAAAATCCTATTAAAACATTCAGGTAACATTATAAATAATTACACAATTACCGGTTAAACATAACATAAGCAATATACATCGACAATTCTACAGAGATCACAGTCTCTTTCTGTTCATTTCTAACAAATTGTTGCTTATTGAAATTTATTGGCACAAAATATTTAATTGGTGCTGTTAAAATGTTGAAATTCAAACCGCACTGATCAATTTAGGAAAAGAAAACACTTACTGAAACATTTTCCATTGAATTATATATTGATTTTCGATTATTGCTGTCCATTATTAATTATTATTATTTTTCCAATTTGTCCATGCCATATTTTACTGCCCATTTATTGATTATTAATGGATTTAATTTATTAACATGTTGATATATTCCATATTCGTAGCACTCTGGAATCTCTTATGTCAATTTACATAATTATGACGATGATCACATGATATGGTGAAATGATGCTGATGAATTCACTGGATGGAAAGACGCCGGACCCTCTCGGACTGTTGCTTTTATTAACTTCTTACAGGTGAAAAAACGCTATTGTTCATCACGCCACCTGTGTTTGAGCTTTCCGTCAAACCTTTAGTGTCTTTTTACGTTTTTTTCTTACGCGCACATAACCTTAATACTACATAAAGTTTTGTTTTTACAAATGACCTCTGCTCTTTTAATACATCGAGCCTTTAGGTAGCTTGGTCATACCTATTTTTACATACAATAAAATCAACAGAACTGCATTTATTAGCTACTATCTCATTCTCCCTACAAAAACTGAAGCATTGTTCTTGGTTTCTTTACGGATATTTCTAGAATATAATTTTTTTTTTTATTACTCGAATGAAACTTAACATCGAGGGTTGCTACATGGGTCACTGACATTCATGTCGGGCGTTGACATCTCATGCTAAAGTCTTTCGTTGCTACATTAGGGTGTATACGTTTATTTTATATGTACTAGGATGTATAAATTTCCCGTTTTCCCATTAAAATTTCGTAATCTTTCCTATCATTTGCTATCTATAGCAATATATATATCTTGTATTGATATCTTGTATTGATATTTAGCAATATCAAACTAAATTTATTAGCTACTTCATGCAAAGCTCAAAACCAAAAATTTAAAACTAAGTACTTACGGGTAAACTAGAATATCACTTATCACTAATTAAAATACTAAAGGTTTATGAACGATAAATGTCAAAACACTAACACTGCCACTAAATGTCAATACTGTGGAAAACCTGGCAGCAACGTAAGTGGGTATCGAAGGTGGTATCATGCAGAATACTGATCTCAGTCAAAACGGTTTGTGTAAAATACTGAAGAGCACTTGCAATGAATTCTTGAAATCAATCTGTAGAAACAAATATTTTAAAAACAAGTATAATGAGAGGAAAATTCACATACTAGGTGTAAATAAATGTCGATGATGATGATAATATTGGTGATTTTGTATATGTGAGACAAATAAAAGGGGCAAAACAAATTCATATACACTCAAAACATAAATACACTCATATAAAACACAAGTAGGGCATTTTGAAGTAAGATGTAAATGAAATTAAGATAAAATAACTTACTAAAGGTGCAGGTGTTTTCAAATATCCAGTAAAGCCAAACTGTAGTACAGCTCTGCTTCATTTGTCAAATAGGTTTGTCCAATAATGATCTGCATATTAACAGCATGGCAATCTAAAACGCAAAGATTATAAAATTAATTCATGAAAAGATATACAAAAAGATAGTCCTCAAATGATAAACAGAGCTAATAATTCGTAAATTAATCATAAGCACAGTGAAAATAATGTACTAAAACAGATAGACACTCCAAACTAGTGAAATTCAAAAGACTTTGATCAAGCTACAATAAGACATTTAACAATTAGTGAAAGGTAGCTTGAATTCAAAACAAATTGATAAACAAATAGGTGTAATATGGTTAAATAATAGTTGATACATGTTTGTTATAAAAATTTGAAAAGTGTTTTGGTTATAAATATAAGTATAGAAAGATTAAAGTTTCTACTAACCTGTTAAAATGTTTATAATATTCAGACACCACTACTTAAAGTTTGAAAAATAGTTTCTATGTAATTTAAGTATTTCAAAACGTATTTTGTTGCTGTTGTTTACAAATAATTTGTCATTTATAGTTTTAATGTGGGGGTTAATAGTGAATTTGACATTGAAAACATAAACAAATCCATTTCTCAGTTCGACATGTACATAGACAAAAACAACATGTCTATGCTCAGAAATATGACAGTATGAGAAATGTATAGTTTGCTTTGGTTCGATGTTTTGAAATGGCAGTAAAAATAATTTAATCAAAGTAGCTCTCTTCAACTTGGGTCATCATAACAAGAGGACGCCAGAGCAGTTTTGCTAATAAAATTTAATGAAAACAAGTATTTAAATCGACAAATTATAGTTTTGTATATGTGGAAACTGTAAAATAATAAATAGTGTATCCTTTGAATGGAAACTTAGTTAAAAATCAGTGCTGCAAGAAAGATATGAAAATATCCAAATAATCGTCGACGCCAAAGGACGCGGAAATTTGAAATAAGGAGTTTACAAGATGGCTGCATAGCAACGAGCAATTTTAACCGGGGAAACAGCGGTTGGCAAGGAAGGAATCTGGAAGTTTTGAAGGTATAAACTTCTGAATTAAATAGAAAGGCCTTTCGTTTAAAGAATGAATGGAAATTACAAATTCCAATAAAGAATGTGTGAATGAAAACTTGTCACTAATGTATGTTAACCTTTAAGTTCTTTATATAATATTTTAAATAAGAAATTCATTGATATTTTAAATTCACCAATTCGAAGAAAAAAAACAGCGCAAAGATAAAAGAGCTCAAGTAACTTTTTAATAATTTATTGATTAAGTAGTGGCGTTATGTTATTTGTTGTGTTATCCGTTTAAATTTTATCAGTATAAATTTAGTAGAATTAAATCAAACATACACAGAATTTAATGCAGTATTATTATTTGAGGATATTTAAAAATATATATCTGGTTTTAAATTATGGGCAAGTAAAAATGAACTCACTACATACCCTAGCTGTATGGAGTAAATAGCCGGGCAGATTGGCAGATTTAAACACATACAAATAAAATATAAACTCTTTTATTTGAAAAATTATATATATATATATATATATATATATATATATATATATATATATATATATATATATACATCAGATATTCAGATATTTATTTAACATACTTAATCAATTAATATAATCATAGAAATTTACAAAATTTAATAATATCCAGTTAAAATTAATATCAATTAAAGCCACATAAAAGTCATAAAAAGTCAAGCATTATAATATATATATATATATATATATATATATATATATATATATATATATATATATATATATATATATATATATATAAACATAAAAATTAAAACTCACCCTGGATTTGTAGTCTAAGCGCCTAGTTCGTGCTCATTTGTTGACATTTTTTTTATTCAGAAGTCGTGATCTCATTGGTGAATTTTTTTTAAATTGACCAAGTAAATATTGAAAATAAAAACATTTACTAAAATATTACCATGTTAAATAAGCAACCTTTGTGTAAAAAAAATAATTAACGATGTTTCAACAGGCACAAAGAAGCAGAACATTGAAATTAAAATGTTGGAGCAGTGTGCAAATGGCAGAAGTGACCGCAGACAATCTAAACCTAACCAACTCTTTTCATAAGTTTAATTTCTGAGGAGAAATAAATCAAGTTTGCAGTAAATATTAATACAACCACCTTACATACCAGATTTAGTCACTCAAAAACCAAATATGGTTATGTTTGATGTTTCATTGTTTCCCCTTTGGGGTGTTATTCTGAGACAATTTTTATAATTAACTGTGCTGTTTATTTTTTGTTTCTTAAATTTTATACTTGCATTCTTTTCTATTAATAAGAAGAATTACCAATACTTTTTTCTTTTATTTTCAGAATGCATACTGTAATCTTACTGTTAGAAAGTGCATTGTTCGGCATGTTTGTGTCAGCGATATTGATTGACCAATTCCAGGCGATACTGGGTGATGAGACTGCGGTTGAACAAGTACAACATCAGGGCCCTTACAGACCACATAAACCAAGGTTATCTCTACTGACAGAAGTTTGTGGCAGAGAGCATCCCTTCTGTTGGTTGTTGCCCTGCACTTCGACTGCTAGAAGACGTGATGTACCTCTCATAGATCACCAGGTTTAGGGTGGCCAGCAGTCCCGTATGAGTACGGTATCTGATGATCGCTATATTTTTTGTGGCCACTGTATTTAGTTTGATTATTGTTCACTTTCTTTTTAAATAAGACCAGGATTATTACTACTGTGGTCACTATATGTAACGTGAGGTCGCATGTCGGATTTGATCACCATGTTTAATGTGATTGCCATGTTTAGTGTGATTACCATGTTTTGTGTGATCATGTCTTGTGTGATTCCCAGGTCTTGTAGATCACCATCTCTAGTGTGATTGTGTGGCTAAAATATACCTCCATATCAAGTGTGATCACCATGTCTAATGTGATAACATATCTGCTCTGATTACCTGTCCAGTATGATTATCATAATTTGCTTGATCACCTTATATTTATCATGTATTTGATGACCTTTACAGCTGTAGCCACCAGAGCTGTAAGGGTTGAAGTGACTAATCATTTAATGCACCCCTAGCTTTCTCACCAAAAAAAGTGACTGGCTTTCTAACCCTAACCTCAAAACGCAATTTTTCTATTAGTGAATTTTCATAGAAAAAATTAACAAATGGGGAGATCCCGAATTTTAAATTTTCAAATGAGTGTGAACTACGACCCCTAGAACCCATATTCGGGCCAGTTTCAATTTTTATATGTATATATATATATATATATATATATATATATATATATATATATATATATATATATATATTAAAAAACCTAACGATCGTTTCGCTAACCAAGTTAGCGTCATCAGAGGATGAAAGTATTCTAATTGATTTCTACTTCTACACGTATTTATATAGACTTTCAGGTAAATGCCAAAAAACGAGAGTGAAATTTTTAAGTCGCAGACGCAACCTTTGTGTGTTATATCCTCAATTGCCGGAAGAGCTTATTGAACTTCACTTTATTACACGAGTTGACGGCTTAGTGATCCCCTTTTTTTTTCCTCCCCCAGGGCTTGTCCGCGGCTTTGCCGCCCCGATAGCAATGCAACCTTTGGCTTATGGTGCATGCCCTTAGTCTTGTTACTGCACCCATTCCAAAATCACTGTGCCTTGAACTAGTTCGCACAGCAATTGGTAGGGTGAAGTCTTATATTGCCCTGTCTCCGGTCTGGACTGACTAGATCAGTTGTCTTTTGCGGTCCAGAGCTTTACACTCGCACAAGATGTGCTGGGCTGATTCCTCCCACTCGCCGCAGTTGATGTTTAACTCTATATTTGCTGTCATTGCCTATCTAAGTGGGTTTTAATTTGTGACAGATAACCGAAGTTAAAATATGTCTACGATACATAAGTATACAGTGCTGACAATTCAATCAAAAATTGCACTGATTCACGGAAGATAATATCTACAACGCCGATGAAACTGGAATAAATTGGAAGTCGCTGCCTGGTAAATCGCTTGCATCGTGCCGCGAAACAACAGCTCCTGTGTTCAAAGTAAGCAAAGACCAGATCACAGCTTTGATATGTGGTAATGCTAGTTTTTTTTTCTCCATTAGGGCTCGTCCGCGTCTTTGCCGCCCCAATAGCACTGCAGCTTTTGGCTTTTTATGCATGCCCTTAGACTTTCCACTCCACCCATTCCAAAATCACTGTGCCTTGAACTAGTCTGCACAGCGATTGGTAGAGTGAAGTTTTATAATGCCTTGTCTCCGGTCTAGACTGACTGTAGATCAGTTGTCTTTTGCGGTCCAGAGCTTTACACTCGCACAAGATATGCTGGGCTGATTCCTCCCCACTCGCCGCAGAGTCTGCATGCGAGGTCCCCTTCGAACCGCCCCATTTTATGGAGGCGTTTCTTGACGGTCATGTGTCCTGTCAAGATACCTGTTATGTTTCTGAGATGTCCTCTGCTAAGACTTAGCAGCTCCACAGCTCTCTTTGAACCGAGTTCGTCAATTATTGACATCCCATGTCTGAGCCCTGGACAGTCTGCCCAGTACACCTTGTGTTGGTTTCTGACCTAGGACTTAATGGCCCCCCGGCAGTGCTCTTTGTCACGCCCAGATCCGGTTCTGGTCTCATAAATGGTTCTGCTGACCCTCTCTTCGCGAGACTGTCAGCTTCTTCATTGCCTTTGATCCCCGAGTGACCCGGCACCCAGATGAGGGTGACCTCATTTATCCCAGCCGGGTGTCTCGTCTCTGCACTCGCTCACCAGCCAGGAATTTATCCTTGGCCTACTTAGGGCCTTAAGGTCTGCCTGGCTGTCTGTGACTATGAGGATCCGCTTGTTGTAGCCCCTTCTCTTGTTCTCCCACACCCAGTGCAGGATAGCTTGCATTTCGGCCTGAAAGACTGTTTCATGGGCTCCGAGGCTATGACTTACCCTCAGTCCTTCCGAATAAACACCTGCCCCCGTCCCACGCTCCCCACCGGATCCATCCGAGCCCGTCCCGTGGCATGCCCGGCGTCTCCTCCCGCCATGCCTCGCGGTCGGGGATTTTCACTGTAAAGTTGTTTTCCCTGCAGATTCGCGAGCTCGCGAAGCCTGACCTCATTTCAAGCATGGGCTCCTTTACGATCTCCTGAATTTTGCAGTGGTCCCTGAAGCCTAGGTTGATCTTCATTCTACCATTTCAGGCCAGTCTGTATAGTCCTAGCCTGGCCTACCCCATAATAACTAAGTGTAGGGGGGGGGGGGTTAGCGATCCCTTGCTGATATTTTTTGCTTGTCGGAAATATCTGTTTTGTTTCCTTATCACTCAGGCGCGCTTTAGTCAGTATTTATATATTTTACCAAGCTCTCTATCAAATGACTGGAGATGGGAGGTGGTGCGAGATTCATACACCTGGTTTTCTAACATTTTTAATAAATTTTAGATTATCATTAGCGTGGCGATTATTATTCCAAATATGTCTAGTGACGGTAGATCTATATATATATATATATATATATATATATATATATATATATATATATATATATATATATATATATATATATATATATATATCTATATATATATATATATATATATATATATATATATATATATATATATATATATATATATATATATATACTCCCGTATTTTAATTGTGCTAAGTGTTCTTTGAATATAGTTGCAATAGATCTTTTTGTTTGTCCGACGTATTTTAGGTCACAATCTCTATAACTTATTTCATAAATTAGTTATTAGACGGCATTCTTCAACAATGCGTCGTCGTAATTCTTCCAGAGACTCCGGTTCTGTTGCGAAAATTCTACTCTTTAAATGGCCCCATAGAAAGAAGTCTAAAGGAGTTAAATCCGGTGATCTAGGGGGCCACTCGATGGCACCTCTACGTACACTCGTCTGAAAAACAGATATTGAACAGAAAGTTCCCGTTGTCGGCTATTCGTGCAGTCATAACTTCACAAAACTCCAGTTGCCGATCAAAATAATCTGCATTCAGTTGTTGTACAAGATGAATTTTATACTGGT
Source organism: Tillus elongatus (assembly GCA_964006375.1). NCBI lineage: Eukaryota > Metazoa > Arthropoda > Insecta > Coleoptera > Cleridae > Tillus > Tillus elongatus. The sequence continues at coordinate 136,420,965 of OZ023267.1, read as the reverse complement.
GAAATTTATGATGCTTCAACATTCGCTGAATAGTTCTTCTTTTGATGTTTGAAACAGTGGCCAATTTTCTCGTACTCAAAGTTGGGTCTACAGCAATTTATCCTAAAACTTCAATCTCAGTAGTCTCATTTCTAACCGGAAATTCATGTCCAGGGTCCCGTTTTTTGTTGGCTACTGAACCACTTTGTCCAAACTTTGCAACTAACTCCAAAATGTATTTTCTGTTAACATGTTTGTTCGGATGTCGTTCATTAAACAAATTTGCGGTACGGTTGGCACAGTCATCGTTTTTGAAAAAAAGAGTAATTATTTCAACTCTTTCTTCTACAAAATACACCATTGTGAAACTAATTTTCAGTAGTACTATCAAGTATCAAACCGAGCAATAAACTGAAATAATAAACCGCATTTCTCTCATTCTGTTTACAAACCAACAAAACATTGACTATCAGAACATTTCTTATCGGAATGAGTGAAATGGGTTTTTGCATCTTCAACTGTGAATAATTTTTAAACGAGTTGATAAAACTTCCAAAAAAATTTGTGTGCTGAATTCAGAAAAGAAAGAGCTTTTAAATGATGTAACACTCGACCCATGTTCCCTATTTAAAATATAAGGGTTGTTATCACCATCCTTAAGGGGTTGATGTAACAAAGTTGAGTTTTATGTCAAAACATGCCCCCCTCAATATTAAAATTGACGTGTTTCAGCGTTTCTAAAAAAAAAAATTCTCTGGACGCAAATTGACGTGTTTCGTTTTCAATGTGCCACCCTTATATATATATATATATATATATATATATATATATATATATATATATATATATATATATATATATATATATATATATATATATATATATGTGTGTATATATATATATATATATATATATATATATATATATATATATATATATATATATATATATATATATATATATATATATATATGATGTTGATGTTGGTAAAATTTAGCATGTACCTTCCCCTTGTAAGTGGCTTAGATAAGTTTAGCCAGGAATATCTAACCAGGTTTTAAAAAAAATTATCTCAAAAAGTAAAAATGTTATGGTAACCAAATATGGTAGGTAGGTTTATGATATAAAAAGTAAACTATACACCAAAATTTAGATTTGTATGTTACAAAAAAAAAGTTATAAAAGATATTTTGTGCCAGATCATTTCTATGAAAGTTCACTACTGTAACGCACTTGCTGCGTCCAAACTTTTAAACATATTGTGCAATCTTTACCCAATTATTTTTGTTGATAAATTAAGAGGCTTTAATTATGTTTTAGAAAGGAATTTATTTTAAAATAGTATCCAAAAGAACCCGAGCTAATTTTTAGTGAATTTTCTTTAAAAAAATTCACTAATGAGGAGATCCTGACTTGAATTTTGGAAAAATTTCTTCAAATGAGCGCTATTTAGGATCCCTGGAACCCAAATCCGAGGTCGGTTTCAGACTTTATATATATATATATATATATATATATATATATATATATATATATATATATATATATATATATATATATATATATATATATATATATATAATATTATTTTTTCAAATAAGCTCGAATTAGGACCCGTAGAACCCATATCCGGTTCAGTTTCAATATATATATATATATATATATATATATATATATATATATATATATATATATATATATATATATATATATGTGTGTGTGTGTGTGTGTGTGTGTGTGTGTGTGTGTATGAATGTATATATATTTATGTCACACCTATAACTAAAAAAATAAAGGGGACCGCTTTTGGTAAAACTTGGTGAGTACCTTCCTTTCGCAAGTAGCTTGGATAAGTTCGTTAGCCAGGAAAATCCGCCGAGGTTTTCCCAAGAAATTTTGTGTTTTCTTTCGAAAAAAAATATATGTGGAATTAACAAAGTAAGGCAAACCAAATTTGGTAAACGGGTTTATATCATTATAGGTAAGTTACCTACCAAATTTTAGCTCTGTAGATTAAAGGACAAAAAAGTTACAGGCATTTAAAGAAAAATAAATTTGGGTTTTCCTCAAAACGTCAAAGTCGCGATTTAAAACGTCAAAATTGGTAATATTTAGGCAGTGAACCTGAAACTAATATGAGCTATGGAAGGAAAATGTCTTAAGAAGAATGTTTTACAAAGCCTGAAGTCTTAGTCATTGTTCTTCATTTTACTAAAATATTCCCAAAAAAATCATTTCAAATAGACCCTTTCTCTGACGCTTTGGCAGTAGTGTTGGTTATAGAGTTTGTTAATGGTATATCATTTTTGTAGAATTTTCGTAAAAAATCTTTAAAGCTCAATATATCCGCTATTATGCAAGATACGAAAAAAATGTATACATTAATTATAGGGTGTCTTGAGCTACATCTTAAAACAATATTTCTACAATTACAGGGTGGCCCATAAGTCGTTAGTGATTCAAATCTCTTTTTTTTTAATCAAACATGCCTTATGTTATTGCATTTTTGCATTTTCCATCGAAATATAATACATCTTTGTAAGAAAAGAAATTCGGGACGCAGCAAGTGCATTATGGTAGCGATTTTTCATTAAATGCTTCAAATTTGAATAGCTTAATTTGCTATTAACCTATAAGGTTGACCAGGAAACCAGTTTTTTCAGGAACAATTTAAGTTTACTTTCGGAAATTTAAGGATTCCAACAGTTGATTGTTTTTGGTCGTTGATAAAATACACTGCCTACCATGGAATGTGCGGAATACACTGACATCTGAAGAAGTGAAATTGAAAATGGTTTGTGACTGTTGCAGTGCTGCTTATTGTTCCGGCTGCTCTGGACTTAGTGCCACTGAAAGCAGGGTCACTCAGAAGGCTGCTGGCAAGAGGAAGATAAAATTGTACTGTGATGATTGTCTCCTTATTGTAAATGACCGTATCTCTAATTTTAAGAGTTGGTCGGGAAGTTTGCTTATGTGTTTGTTTATGTGCGTCAAATGAGGCAGGTCTTTGATGAGCGGATTCATGCTTTGAGTAAGGAGTTTTCACATGAAATATCTAAAATGAAGACTCAGATCGACGTCTTGACTAAGTCTAATGTTGACCTGTTGAGGTGTAGTGAGGGTCATAAGGAGGGCAGAGGGAGCGGTTTGTCTGGGTCTGGTCCTCCTGTTAGGCCATCTACCAGTGTTACTAAGGCGGGTTGCCCCAGAGAGGGCAGGATACAGACAACAACCAGGAAGCAGATATCCAGAGCAGGTGGCATTCCTTCTGTTTCTGGACAGGCGCAGATATCTTCTTCGGCTTTTGATGGTGATACTCGTCGCTCAGAGAGACCCGTGGAGATTCTAATCTCGGCTGTTCATCGGTCTGTTGTACGTTTGGCCCCCATCATTGGTAGTGGTAGTTCCACATATATTCGGGCAGCACTTCGGAGACGATGGATACACGTTAATCGTGTGCAACCAGGCACTACAGTTGAGCAGATTGCCAATTATATCAAGGATGAGATAGGCGTAGAAGAAGTAAATGTACTGCCTTTGACTTCTAATGACAATTATTGTTCTTTCAAGGTTGGTGTCATTGATCAGGATTTTCATTTAATGATTAATGAAGAAAAATGGCCTACTAACATAGCTATAAGAGAATTTGTTACCCGCTCTAGGGGTGGCGCATCTTATTTTCCGGGGACGGTGCCGCCGTTGGGGAAGAACTAGTATCTGACTGCTGCCTGATTTATTATCAGAATGTAAGAGGTCTTCGCAGTAAAGTTGACGAGTTTTTTAGAAGTACATTTGCTTGCAATTATGAAATCATTGTGCTTACTGTGACATGGCTTAATTGTGATTTTTTTAACAGTAAACTTTTTAGCAATAATTATGTATCTTTTCGCAGTGATAGGGACCCTGTTTTAACTGGTTTTTGCAGAGGTGGTGGTGTTCTCATAGCTCTTTCAGATAAGCTGAATGGATCTGTGATTGACGCTGTATCGGTTCCTTATTATGAAGACTTATGGATCAAAATGGATTTATACGACAATAAATTAGTGTTGGGGTGGTATATTTTCCTTCTAATTATTGTTTTGAGGCATATCAAAGTTATGTCAACAAGTTTGAACACTTAAAAAATACTTATAGCGGATCTAAGTTTTTGATTTTTGATGATTTTAATCTGCCTCATATTAGTTGGTTTTGTGAAGATGATTTTATGGTGCCTCATTGTGGACAGAATATATGTGCTGAGATTGTGACTGGCTCAATGTACTTCCTGGAAATGGAACAAATTATTTTTTTCTAATTGTGATATCTTTTATATTGCTATGTCTAGGATGAAAACTGTCTTAAGACAGAGATTTTGTTACTTGAGTTATTATTTTTTTTATTTTTTCACTTTTAAGTACCATTTGGAATTGTTTAATTCTGTAGGTGCAAACTTAAATAAATAAATAAATGGTAGCTCCAATGCTCTTAGCGTGAGAATGCGGTACTACAAAAACTCCGCCTCTCACAACTTCAGTTCGGTTTCTTTTGGGTGCCCCTTCATATGTGAAATTGAAAACCCTCAGAGGGTTTTACATTAGGTGTAGTCCTGGCTTTATTTCATTTATTGCAGGGCATTAAATTTATTACACAATAATAAAATTTGTTTCGTTGTAAAATTTATTGCACAGTCCAGTTCAATAAATTTTGCAATTTATTTAAGCTGCCGATCTATTAAAAAATGTGCAAAAATTTTTATATGATTTATTTTTTAAAAGTATTTGTATCTTATATTGTTGAATTGTGATTATTTTATATTGTTATTTGTAAGTTATTTGGCGAATAAAAGTCTTATGTAAATAATATTTTTTAGGTAGGTATTTTATTTCTTGTTCTTTTTAGTGAATTTTCTTTAAACAAATTCACTAATGAGGAGATCCCGACTTTTGAATTTTGAAAAAATTTCTTCAAATGACCGCGAACTAGGCCCCCTAGAACACATATCCGGGGTCAGTTTCAATTTTTATATGTTTATATATATATATATATATATATATATATATATATATATATATATATATATATATATATATATATATATATATATATGTATCACACCGATAACTCAAAAAATAATAGGCCGATTTTGACTAAATTTGGTGGAAAAATTCCTTTTGCAAATGGCTTGGATAAGTTCGTTAGCCAGGAAAATCTGCCCAGGTTTTCCCGGAAAATTTTGTGTTTTCTTTCGAAAAAAATTTATATCTCCGGAATTAACAAAGTAAGGGCAACCAAATTTGGTACGCTAGTTAATATCCTTATAGGTAAGCTACCTACCAAAATTTAGCTATGTAGGTCAAAAGACAAAAAAGTTATAGGCATTTAAAGAAAAATAAATTGGGGTTTTCCTCAAAACGTCAAAGTTGCGATTTAAAACGTCAAAATCGGCAACATTTAGGCAAAGAACTTGAATCTAATACGGGATATGGAAATTAAATGTCTCAAGAAGGATGTTTTACAAACTCTGAAGTCTTAGTTTCAACCGTCATTGTCCTTCATTTTACTAAAATGTTTCCAGAAAATTCATTTCAAATAGACCCTTTCTCTGATGCTTGGCAGTAATCTTAGCTTTAGAGTTTATCTTTTAATGGTATATAATTTTTGTCGAATTTTCGTAAAAAATCAATAAAGCTCAATATATCCGTTATTATACAAGATATGAAGAAAATTTGTACATATTAATTATAGGGTGTCTTGAGCTACATCTTAAAAAATATTTCTACAATCACAGGATGGCCCATAAGTCGTTGGTGATACAAATTTTCTTCTTTTTTTTTAATCAAACACGCCTTATGTTATTGCATTTTTGAATTTTTCAGCGATGCATGTTTGTAAGAAAAGAAATTCGGGACGCAGCAAGTGCGTTATGGTAGCGAATTTTCATTAAATGCTTCAAATTTGAATAGCTCAATTTGCTATTAACCTATAAGGTTGACCAAGAAACGAGTTTTTCCGGGAACACTTTAAGTTTACTTTTGGAAATTTTTGTACATTTGCACACAATAAAGTTATTTTTATGAAACATGGCACATTGTTTTTACTATATAGGTTGTACTGGTAACCAAAATTGATGCCTGCTTTCTTAAAAAGGAAACACACATATTTGCAATTAAAAACATTTTTATGAAAATTCACTACCATAACGCACTTGCTGCGTCCAGAGATTTTTTTATTGAGTATTGCAAGTTTCAAAAGCTTTATTTAACAGGTTAAGTGCCAGGGCGGAGACCTGTGTCCGCTATACTTCCTAGCCACTGTGGCCATGGCGGACACCGGTGTCCGCTCAACTTTCTAATATTTGTCGATCCTGTCTGTAGCAGCAGACACAGTTTTACGATGTTTAACGTGGAAACGTGCCCGCTGTGGCCCTGTACAATAGCCCGCTGGTGCCAGGTTGTTTGCAGCAATATTCATACAGATTATATCGGTATAAATGAACTACTTATTATTTTCTCAGCTATATTTAATTTTGCTACTCAGGAATAACGTTATTATGTACGCAAATATTACAATATTAAGAAGTAAATAATTACAATTATTGAAATAATATCGATACGTATTATTTATTATGATGTTGGTTGAAGCACTCGAGACAGTATCCTTCACATTGTGGGCAGTAAGTGGTGACTTTCTTCACTTTATTCTTTCCGATGATGCCATCAATCTTCTTTTTATAACAACCTTTGCAATATCTCCTGTTTTCGCGAGCTTTGCAATCCATTTTGGCGAATTGATGCGTTTTCAAATTTTGAGTTGTTGACATACGTGGCGGCTCGCAGTCTCGCTGGTCTTCGTACTTCAACATGTCTTCTATTACTGATAAACGAAAGTCGTTTATCGGAATATTGCTTTCCTCCACAAGTTTGTAAATGAAATGAGCATTCACCATAGAAGTACCTGATAGAAAGTAAACTTCGGTTACAAAATTTACAAAAAATCTAGAAAACACCCAGTAACATCTCAACGGCCAACTTTTTGTACCAGCGAATGGATTTTTGTAACGCTAAACTGTAACTCGACATCTGATCGGAAAGATCCATTGAACTCTTGCCTGTATTATAATTAACGATAGCTTTTGGTTTTTGAATGCGGTTTCCTCGTCGTTGAATTTCCACAGTTTGATCTCTATGACATGTCGACAAAACTAAGACATCTCGTTTGTCGCGCCACTTGATAACACATATACCTCTTTCATTCTCTTCAGCGTAAATCTCACCTCTTTTTAGGGTTCTCTTCACCACATTTGTGGGGTTTCCTTTCCTGTTCGTACGCAAAGTTCCTAAGCAGTGTGTTTTGTTATCCAAGAGAATATGTACAAGCTGAAGACTTGTGTACCAGTTATCTATAACACAAACTCTTCCACTTTTTAGGAGATATTTTGCCATCTTGAGGACAATCTGAGTAGAAACGGCCAACGAATTGTCAGTTGTTTTCTCTTTTCCTGCAAAAACACTGATGTTCCACGTATACCCATTGGTACAACAAAGTTTAAATAGTTTCATTCTGTACTTATGCCATTTCTGCGGATGATACTGCCTGAACACTAATCTTCCCTGGAAAGGCACCATAGTTTCGTCGATATAAAATGTTTTACCAGGTGTGTATATGGTTTGATAATTTTTTATAAGCATATCTACAAGCGGCTGAATCTTGTACAAATGGTCTCCTTCAGGACACTGTTCGTTGTCTGAAAAATGAAGCATTTTCAGCAACACGAAATCTTAATTGACACCAACATGTCACATCAATTGCAGAAGCGGCTGCTAAGAAATTAGGTTTCCTCTTCCGGGCTTGCAAATACTTTTCACCAGCTAATCTCTATGCCTTATATACTTCACAAATAAGACCAAACCTCGAATACTGCTCCCACATCTGGGGTGCAGCTGCCTCTTCTACACTCGCTATCCTGGACTCAATTCAAAAGAGAGCTATACGTCTCATCGGTGACCCTACCCTCACCCAAAGGCTGCCATCACTTGCCCACCGACGTGCCGTTGGTGACCTCTCTCTCTTTTATAGATATCTGCACGGGCACTGCTCAGAGGAGCTTTCCTCCACCTGCTGCCCCCAACAGATCTACCAGGGGAACAGAGCGAATGCACTCTTTTACTGTTCAGGTCACCAGACAGAACATCTTGTTATGCCCGCTCTTTTGTCCCGAGGACTTCCAAGTTGTGGAATTCCTTGCCGGCACATGTTTTTCCTTCTCCTCCGAACCTCCAAATCTTCAAGTCCAGAATTAACAAGTTGCCTCTTTCCTCCTTGTCAACACCCACGGTACGATAGTATTTAGGCTGTAAGCCCTCGTGGTGTGTTGTTGAAATTAAAAAAAAAACACTTCAAACCTATTACGGCTCACAACGCTGCGTGCTACGTCTGATTTCAAAATCCATTTCTGAGACCAATAATCTCGAAGATTGTTCATGCGAACCATTCCCATGTAACCTAGTAAACCTATAAAATGTATAATTTGTGCCCTAGTGGTCGGCTCCCACTTTTGCACACGAGATTTATTGAAAATTTTTTCATTATTCATCACAAATTGGGTTGCATAAACGTTGGTTTGATTGACTATTGCACTAATTATGCGAAAATCAACAAAAGCGAAATAGTAATCAACCGGGTGGTGTCCTACTAGTGCGGCCTGCCATTCTGGTTTAATTCCACCTTCGAAATTCTCATCAAACTGCAGATGATTTCCCTCAGGATGACCCCAGACAGATTGAGTAAGATCATAAAGTGCTGTTTGTTCCATGTCACCTTCTTGTTCCACCCGTTCCCCATGTTCAGATTCCCTTCCATCATCCAGTCTTCCTACGACATGTTCGTCGTGAAAAACTGTCAAATTTTCGTTTTGAGATGAAACATTATTTTCGTTGAGAATTACACAGCTTTCTGTCAATTGATCTCCAATATGTTCTTTGTGTTCACTTCCCATTTCTTCATCTTCACTTGCTATTTCATTTACAATATGCCCACAATCAGGTTTGTGAGATGGGCCTGGGATATTTGCATTTTCTAATGTTGATGATGAGAATAACTTTCTTCTTTTTTATAAGAATTTCATAATCGCTATCATCAGTAGAATATGTATCTGAGTTTGAGCTGCCTGAGGGAAGAAAGACTGAATCTGCATCGGAGTCTTCTGAATATGGCTCACTTTGTGACTCGTCTGTTTGAGAATTATCAATGAAATCTTTCGTATCTAATAACTATTTCTAAAACTTACCATCAGAATACTGCTTTTGCTGTAAAGCTAGTTGTAAAATTCTTTTACCATGACTGTGCATTTTATTTATACAATAATACGTACACAACTAATTACCAACTGTTCAAGTCGAATTCGTGTCGCAAGCTGCTAGACGGCATCGGCGGACACTTCGGGAAGTGACGTGTCCGCTCGGTTGTCCTACCACTAAGCGGACACCGGTGTCCGCCCAGAGTTTTTTACGGCCACAGCGGACACCGGTGTCCGCTGACGTTTTTTGACATTTTGAGACTCGCAATTTTTATTTTGCAGATATCTTAAATAATTCTAAAATAGACAGATGTAGTAAAAATGACAAAAAAACACTTTGGTCCAGGGTGAAAGATTGATCGAAATGCCCTTGGCGCTGAACCTGTTAAAATAACATCAAAATTGTTTCAGTCTGTTTTTTATCGCACATATTGTGTGCAGCTTGAACGACTTTAGTATACTTTAATTTATTACAAGATTTGTTTATATACAGTGTGATTCACTCAAAGCGCCACTCGAATGATGGTCCGGTCCTTTTAAATTATATTGTATACTTTAGAGTTTAATGTAACTCACGTATTTTTTAGGTAAAGAATAGTGAAGAGTTTAAAACAATTGCGCTAAGAGTTAAGTTCATACTTAAATTTGGGATTTTGATTTTTAAAAGCACAAAGTAAAGCATTGTTTAAAAAATTTGAAAGATGTCAGAACAATTCATTGATTGTTGTTGCCCTTACTTGGTGAACTTGTCTATACTACATACAGACTTTGAGACTGTTTGTAGCATGTATTCTAAGATACCCCCTAAGGAATGTTTACCTCTATTAGAAAACGTTTTAATAGAAAAGAACCTAAATGTCATAAAAAGACAAGAAATAATGAATCTTTTTAATGAATGTATAAAACAAAACTATTTTAAATTTAATAATAAAATTTATATGCAAAATGAAGGTCTGCCTATGGGTAGTCCGTTGTCACCTTTATTAGCGAACATATTTATGGAAAACTTAGAAAACCAAATTTTAACATCAGAACTTTCACATAATATTGTCTTTTGGTACAGATACGTAGATGATATTTTAGCATGTTTTCAAGGTACTCATACAGAATTAAATGAATTTTTAAATTTTATTAATAACTTTCACACAAATATTAAGTTTACTTTAGAAGAAGAAGCTAACAGTTGTATAAATTTTTTAGACTTAACAATTAGAAAGTTAGAAAATAATTCATTTGACTTTTTAATATATAGGAAACCAACTTACACTGACACAACCATACCATACGATTCATGTCACCCTTTTTCACAAAAGCTGTCAGCCTACCATTCTATGATACATCAGGTATTTTCAATACCTATGTCACAAAACAATTTTGAAAAAGAAATTTCAATAATTAAGCAAACAGCATTTAATAATGGCTACTCTTTTAAAATAATAGATGAAATGATAGAGAGAAAAGAATACAAATTAGCGATTAATTTAATTGATTCAAATATTAGAGACAAAGAAGACAACAGATACGTTTCGATAACTTATTTTGGAACCATTTCAGAAAACATTTCGAAAATTTTAAATACCTGTACAAATACAAAGGTAGCTTTTAAATCTTACAACACGACGCGTGATTTGTTATTTAACGCGAAAGAAAAATCTTGTTTCCTGACAAAAGCTGGAGTTTATAAATTAGCTTGTACACATTGTAACACAATCTACATAGGTCAAACTTCTAGAAATTTTAACACCCGATACAAAGAACATATTTCTGCATTTAGAAATAACCACGCTGACAAATCTACATTTGCAAAACATATTATTGATACCGAACATAGACCTACAGTAAATAACCGCATACAACCACTACATTTTTATAATGACAAACGTAAACTAGACTTTTTTGAAGCTTTATAAGTCAAAAGGCACACACACGACAATAACTACCTTGTTTTAAACGAGCAAACTGATTTAATGAATTCCCCTTTCTTGGATATTCTTCTTTCTAATTAAATAAGTCAAAGAAAATAAATTACACTATTATAATAAAATAATGAGTGGATGTATGTCGATATTTTCGTTGTATAGAGACTGCATTTATACTGTTCTTGTTTAGTTATTTTATTGTTGTAACTGTTATCATAGTTATTATAGGCTAGTTCTATTTTTATGTTAAATATTGACATACATCACATAGACATTTTAAAAACCTCATCTGTCATCTGTGTTTCATTTTATTTTCAATTTGATAAAATTTGTTGATCAAAACATCAGTTCATAACATAGCAACAGATCTTTATTTGTAGTTGTCATGATTTCGTACCAATTCAATTTTAATCTGTCTGAGAATGCTGTCAAGCAGCAAAACTATAGTCACAGAAGCATTGAAAAACATCCAGAATTCGAAGGGCCACTTGCTCCAGTTAGCTCACGCGCTGGGTACGTCCTTCACCTACAAAAACCAACAGTGAAGCCAGAGAACTAGTCTCCAAGTCTGTATGTATGTCAGAACAAGTTGAAAACAATTTTGTTCTTATATAAGCCAACTGTAGCTTTTGTGGCTTTGTATTTAGACCAAACTACCTGCCTCCCTTTTGATTTGTGGATGGGACGTAAAGATTGCGATTCCATGCACCATGAAATATTTAACACTTTAAAATTTCATACTTTTTTACATTAGGAAAATCATGGGAAAAATTTTCAGGTTAGTTTGGTAAATTTCCTATGCAAAGCATTAGACGTAAGTTGAAATTTTATACAAATTATTGTGAACTAAAATTTATTACTTTTTTCACCTGAATGTACATAATTTTGAAAATAATTTCCGAAAATTAAAATTGCAATACTTCCTTTGTTATATTTGTCAAAATATATATTTTGTTATTTATTTTCAATTTTGTGATAGTGTACTTTTTCACTGTTGTAGCTATTTATTCAGATATTTTTATGAATAAAACTATCAAGTATATAAATATTGTTTATTTATGTTGTAACAGAATGCAGAATTACCCAAAAACCGAAAAAATAATAACCGTTTGTGCTAGAGACATATTTCAACAACGAAATTGTCGTCATCAGTAGCTTTCGCTAAACAATGTGAGCAAAATTATCTAATTTATACAGTGAGAGCCAAAATAATTTGTTCATTTTTTTAAAATTATAGCTTTTCTCAAAGAATTAATATTTGGGTGGTGTGTTTTGTATACTTTCTACCAATCCAACGATTTGGAAATGCCATTTAAAAAAGTTCTTGCATCTGTACGAAAATGTGCAGGAGGGCCATCTTGTTGGAACTAGATCTTCTGATTTTACATTATAACTTCATCTAGGGCAGGTCCTACCTTCGTTGATACTTCGCACACTCACCAAATATAGCTTTTCTCAAAGAATTAATATCTGGGTGGCAGGTTTTGTATATTCTGTTCTTCAAGTGACCCCGCAAGAAAAAATCACAAGTGACTAAATCAGGAGATCTTGGTGGACAATTTATGGCACCACCTCTATCAATCAAATGGTATGGAAATGACTCATTTAAAAAAGTTCTTACATATGTGCAACGGGGCCCGTCTTGTTGGAAGCAGATCTCCCGATTCTAAATATCAAGCATGTTAATATTTACATTAGGAGCAGAATTTATTCGGATGGGACAATCACTGACAGAACAACTGTCTGAGAAGAAAGCTGCAAAAGCATTCATTATTTCCTCTGGAGGGTTAAAGTGGTACCATTGTAAGCCATGCGGCCCGATATTCTCGAGCCTTTTTGTTTTGATTGCAGAAATGAGCAAAAAGTCTTAGGATTATTCTTGATGTTTTGTCTCTTTTTTCTACGAGGGCTTACAGCTTAAATACTATCGTACCGTGGGTGTCGACAAGGAGGAAAGAGGCAACTTGTTCATTCAGGACTTGAAGGTTCGGAGGAGAAGGAAAAACATGTGCCGGCTAGGAATTCCACAACTTGGAAGTCCTTGGGACAAAAGAGCGGGCATAACAAGATGTTCTATGTCTGGTGACCTGGACAGTAAAAGGGTGCATTCGCTCTGTTCCCCTGGTACATCTGTTGGGGGCAGCAGGTGGAGGAACTATGGAAGAAAGCTCCTCTGAGCAGTACCCGTGCAGATATCTATAAAAGAGAGAGAGGTCACCAACAGCACGTCGGTGGGCAAGGGATGGTGGCAGCCTTTGGGTGTGAGTAGCGTCACCGATGAGACGTACAGCTCTCTTCCGAATGGAGGCCAGGAGCCATATTCGAGGTTTGGCCTTATTTGTGAAGTATATAAGGTATAGAGATTAGCTGCTGAAAAGTATTTGCGAGCCCAGAAGAGGAAACCTAATTTTTTAGCAGCCGCTTCTGCAATTGATGTGACATGTTGGTGCCAGTTGAGATTTCGATCCACAGAAATGCCAACAAGTGAAAAGGACTCATTACTTTGTATAACTTGGTTGTTCATTGTGATGTGTCTAAGGCTGGTGTATCTCTTATGAGATAGAAAGCAAGACTGAGATTTGGTAGAGTTGAATTGTACAATATTTCTGCTTCCCCAGTCTAATATTTTTTTGAGATCGACAGAGACCGAACCCTCCATGAGTCTGCGATCCTCATCTAATTGGGTTAAAGCGACAGGGTTAGAATATTGTATATTTGAGTGGAGGGTGCTGTCGTCCGTGTAACTGTGAACTGGGCTGGATGTGCTAGAGAGGAGGTCATTGATGTGGAGAAGAAACAAAGTAGGGGCTAAAGCTGAACCTTGAGGGACTCCTGCATTAATTGGATACAGTTTAGAGGAATGGCCATCCACAACAGAAATGCTCCGGTTAGAGAAGAAATTTGCTGTCCAGGTACAGAGTTTTGGTGGTAGGCCATAGGCCGGAAATTTACTAAGCAGTGCTGCGTGCCAGACCTGGTCGAATGCTTTGGATATGTCTAGAGCGACCAGATAACGTCAGACCCTTATTTTCTTCTTGGGAACAAAGATGTCCAAAACAGCATAAAGTTTAGAGTTAAAAGCAGATAATGCTTCATCAACATTAGAAATAGCATATAAAAAGCTCCCGTCGATGTTGTGAATTGCCTCATAAAGCCCACGGATATTAGCTGCTCTAAAATTGAAAGTTGGAGCAGAGTTAGAATAATTGAAATTATGATGTCTAGTATCATTCATCTAGAATCGCGAAATGTATTGCAATATATGTTGGATATTACAAGATCCAAAAGTTTATTTTCATGATTTTTAGGAATTTTCTTAACAAAGTTCACTAATGAGATCCCAACTTTTGAAAAAATTTCTTCAAATCAGCGCGAACTAGGCCCCCTAGAACCCATTTCCAGGGTCAGTTTCAATTTTTCTGTGTGTATATATATATATATATATATATATATATATATATATATATATATATTTCAATACTTAATATTTATATCCATATTTTAAATATGTTAGGTTAGTTAAAAGTTAGCTATAAACGGCACATAACAAGCGCAAGCCACGGAGCGTAGAAATAATGCGCGTGTCAAGCTTGTTTACATCTATAACATTTTGTGTTAACTAGAGCAGTTGTGACGACATACTACTTGTTTCCGCACCGAGATGGCGTACCTGTTGTACATTTCACAATGCTATATGCTCTGACATCTTGCAATGATGATGTTGTAACTTCAATTGTTTTGTAAGCAAGCTGCTTATCTGTTTAAGTATCTATTTATATTAAGACAGCATTTTCCTACGGTTAAATTTTGTCTTCAAGTTGGGGTCAGATGTAAGCGAGGTGCTTACCGGTTTACGTTTCTATTTTATATGAAATCTCTATGCATAAATGTTCAGAGAAGAATTGCTAGATTGGGTAAAAGTTTATGAAAAGTCGCCATAGAGCTGAATATTTTAGGCGTAAATATATCCAGCATAATATACATAAAAATATATAGACCGCGAGTAATGTTGAAATTGTGTGGTATTTAATTTGATAAATAAAAACCAGCTGAGCATCCTAAAGTATGAGGTACAACAGTCAATTTAGTGCATGATGAAAGAAAATGTAATCCTAAACTGCACCGGTGACGATAGGATAAGTAGGTGACCTCTTAAAGAGGCCACTTGAGTTGAAACAGAAAATTTCCGCAAACTCAGTGTTTTTGGGGACTCGGCGACAGGGGAAAAAGATACGTGTTGGAGAGGCAGTGTTCAGGCAGCTGGCCTCCGGCTAGGCAGTGCCGCCGCGGCGATAATTGTCAAGGGTTTCTGTTGAATAAATTAAGAAGGAAGTGAAAAATTCAGTGAATTAGGAGTGTTTTAAAAAGGGCGATTATCGCAGACGTGCGTGGTTGAACGGCCGAAAGCAAGATACAAGGCTGGCTTAGTGCCTTAGCGGTTTGGTAAATCCGTTCCATGTCTAACTATTGCTTAATTTGTCTTTTATTTGAGAGGCTAGCTGTCTCAGGTAACGAAGTAATTTTAAAAACTAAGATTGTATAGATATTTTGAACCATATGGGCTGTAAGCTAAATTAGTATAGATGCTTGAGCTATAGGGCGCTAGACTTATAATCAAGAGTGATTGGAATACTGTTAAAATTTAGATGTTGTTTATAAGGGATTTTAGTAGTTAGGGAATCTTTGTGAATTTTATAAGACGAAGTACAAGATAAGGCTTGGGGCCTTAAGGGTTTAGTTGGGAGCTATAAGGGATGTTAGCTAAAATTGAGAGCTGTAATTAAGCTAAGAGGAAGTTAATTATTGGGCTTAACAAAATTATACTGGGGACAAGAACAAATGTAGTTTTCACCTGTATCAACTTTGTTTAACATTTAATCCATTCTAAGGTTTGGAAAAACCTCCTACACCCTTCCGTTTAAATAACCTTTAGGATTTATATTATTGGGATTAAGAATTTTTAGTATAATTTTCATCAGACAGAAACCTTTGAAATTAAGGGATTTATTATAAAAAACGATTCAGAGTTTTACTTTAATTTTAATCATACCATGAAATTAAAGGATTTAAAATTTATTGTGTTGTTAAAATATTATCTGTATAAATTTTATTTTTTGTATGAAAGTAATTTTAAAAACTAGATGCTGGGTTTCATTATTAGCTTAGGAAGCCCTAAACTACACTTCATTTTAAGTTTCTTATAGAGTGACTTTGATGTGCTTGAGTCACTAGGTATACGCTAAGACTGAATATATAGTAAAATTTTGGGAATTTGACCCGGATGCTCGGTTTTAGTGTTCCAAATAAATTTAGGCAAGACCTCCCTTGAACGTCGTAAAACTTAAACACTGTTTTCAAGGTAAATGGGGTGGTTTGTTGAATACACGTTCTGCCGCTCGAACGTTGCCGAGTTTAAAAAACGTACCTGACAAATAATCACTTAAATTTTAGTAACAATAATAATTAGAGTTTACAGTCATTTAAAATCTTTGTATTAAAGAAAAGTAAAAGGCATGTAAAACCCTCTATTACAGTTCATATTTTTATCTACCATTGTAGATATTGCATTACAGAATCTGAAGTGATGTCGAGGATTATTTTAATATTAATTTCGAATAACTTTATTTTCCCTTGATTAAAAGACATGAAAATTGGTACACAACCACGTGAGCCTATGTTCTCTTATGTTGTACATTTTCGTTTCAATCACTTAAACAATTTGAGAGATACTGTGTTTAAAAAAATATTTTTAAATATTTTGTTAAGAAAAATTGGCTTTAAGATATGATGAACGAACTCATCCAAGCCATTAACAAAATAAGGGTAATTCCCAAATTTGGTCCCAATCAGTGAAGTTTTTTTTGAGTTAGCAGTTGGATACATATATATATATATATATATATATATATATATATATATATATATATATATATATATATATATATATATATATATATATATATATATATATATATATATATATATATATATATATATATATATATACATTTTACAAAGTTACCATGGAAATGGGTTCCAGAGGCCCTAATTCACGCTCATTTGAATTTTTTTCCCGAAAGTCTCACCATTAATACCTCTCTATTAGTAAATTTTCTTAATAAAAATAACTAAAAGTATTAACTTTATTATATTTGAATTTTTTGAAAAAAGTTCTATACACAGTGAAAAAATCACGAGTGGCACTTAGATATTTCAAGGATATATAATTTGACCTTGACAACATCACATGTATAATTATGAGCACAGACTCTGAAGGGTTAAATATCGATCGTAGTACAAGAATTCTAAAAATGTTATTTCATTCTACGAGAACTAATTAAACCAAGTACAAAGTAAAAAGTCACGGTACTAGAAATTAAATCATTGCCATCTTTTAAATGCATTTATTTTTTTTATTTTACTTAAAATGTAAGTGACGATTTAAAAAAAGATCACAAACGATCTTTTACAGTTTCACAATTTTTTTTACACTGTAATTACTACAATACATAATAATTTCCGAAAATCAATCTCACAGTAAGATACAACTTATACAATAAGTATTACAAAATACATAACGGATTTACTAAAAAAATAAAATTTCAAAATAAAAGATATCTTCAATAAACACATATTGATAAGAACTGTTTTTCTATAAACATTTCTACAGGTGTTCCATTTGTTTAACGGTATAATCTCGTCAAATCTTTCAGTATGTGTGTGATACCCTTGGATGTGTTGGCCCTGGAAAATAAATAAAAACATTTAATTAATCAGTAAAAAAATTTCGAGACACAGCAAGTGCATTATCGTAGTGAATTTTCATAAGAATTGTACACTATTAGTACGACATATTACAGGGTTCCCACTAAAAACACCATATCAATTTCCGTGATTTTTCCCCAATTTCCCTGGCACACCAAAATCTATTTTCCCGACATTTTTTTTTCCTCTCTCGGGGCTCGTCCGCGGCTTTGCCGCCCCAATAGCACTGCAACCTTTGGTTTATTGCCCTTAGTCTTTTTACTCCACCCATTCCAGAATCACTGTGCCCTGAACTAGTCTGCACAGCGGTTGGTAGGTAGCGGTTGGTTTGTCTCCGGTCTAGACTGACCGTAGATCAGTTGTCTTTTGCGGTCCAGAGCTTTACAATCGCACAAGATGTGATGGGTTGATTTCTCCCCCTCGCCGCAGAGCCTGCATGCGAGGTCCCCCTCGAACCGCCCCATTTTATGCAGATGTTTCTCAACGGCCATGTGTCCCATCAAGAGACCTGTTATGTTTCTGAGCTGTCCTCTGCTAAGATTTAGCAGCTCCACAGCTCTCTTTGAACTGGGTTCGTCAATTATTGACTTCCCATGTCTGAGCCCTGGACAGTCTGCCCAGTACACCTTGTGTTGGTTTCTGACCCAGGACTTAATGGCTCCCCTGGCAGTGCACAGAGCCGTTTCCTGACCTTGATCTTCTCCAATTTACCCCGAACATGTGTAACATACTACTACAGAATACAGGTCTTCGTGTCATGGCGGGAAACACACATTCTCATTTCAAATACAAAGCGACCAATAAACACAAAATTAAAAAAAAATTGTTGCGGTTTTGTGAAAAAAGAAATCACTAAATAAATGGTTCAGAATTGCACAAAAAGCAAACACATTGTTTCAATTATTTATCATTAAAAAAAAGAAATAATTTTTCCCTGACGGACAAAAATTCCCCGACTCTTAGTGAACTTTCCCAATTTTTCCCTGATTTCCCTGACAAATATTTTTCTTCTACAAATTCCCCGACTTTTCCCGGTTTTCCAGACTAGTGGGAACCCTATATTACCAGAATTAACACTTTAAATTTAAACGGACCTTGAAGATTGGATTAAAGGGCCTAATATAGGCTCATTTCAAGGTTTTTTCGAAAGTGTTACCATTGACATTTTTCTATTATCAAGAAAAACCCATTTTAATCTTGTGTTCTAGCTCCGTTTGAGACAAATGCCCAAAATTAGAGGTGTGCAAAGCTTCTAAATTCCGAACCGAACCCGAACTTAAACCGAACCTTTGGTTCGAAAAATGGTTCGCCTTAGGCGATCTTAAGTAGTTCGAAGTTTGTAATAAGTAATTCTCCAAAATAATTCGAAGTTCGTTGCTCAAAAGTACTTTTAATTTGAACTTTCCAGGCATTTTATGCTGCCAAAGGTAGTGAAGTTGTAACCCAGTATTGGCGCTTTAAACTCAGTATCGGTCCCACTGAGTCCATAGCGTCATTTCAGTAGATTTCACTCATGCCTATTTTTGAGAGTTTGTGGGACACTGAGGCATAACAGAGTCATTTAGCAATCACAGAATTAAATTTTTTTATACATCCTAACAGTCCCCTGTGGGTCCGGGGACTAACTAAAAGAATAGGCCCAAGGTAACTCCTGCCTTTTGTAAAAGGCGATTCGTTGGAATTCAACACTGGCGGGGGTCTTGTCCAGGTGGGGCTGGAAGGAGACGTTGACAGATCACATTTATGTGGGGTCGTCAGTTCATGTCCTTATCAATCATGAATCCTAGAAAATTTTGCCTTGGGCACTGTCTTCATCTGCCCAATGTGACCATCTCCAATACCTGTTAATGAGAATTTAATGGCCTGTTTTGTTAAGATTCAGTTTCATACTGTTGCTTGCAGACCAATTTAACAATATGTCGAGGGACCTCTCAATCTGCTCATTTCATTTGTCCAACGTTATTGGCATTGAAGTATCATCAGCAGACAACACTGTTCTAACCATAGAATTATGCAAATCATTCACATATATTAAAAACAGGAGAGGACCAACTACTGACCCCTATGGAGCTCCTCTCTTAATTATCTCCCCCGCCGAAAAAAATGACTGCCCAACCACCTTATCAACATACAACACATACTGCCTTTGGTCAGTTAAGTAAGATTTTATCAACTTTAGCCCATTCCACTCGCACTCAGCTTCTCATAGAAACACTTGTGGTCTATGGAATCAAAGGCCCTCGATAAATCCATGAATAGGGCTGCTACTTGTTCCGATTTATTGATGCCCTGTATTACATCAAATAAAAAGCTGGAAAATGGCTCTCGCTGTATTCCTACCCCTCCATGTAACCATTCTGGTAGCAAGTAATGACCCCTTTCTCCATTATGAATGATTTTAACCTGGACACAATCATTTTCTCAAATACTTTTGCCACATTGGACAAAATATAGACACCACGATAGTGCCAAATATCCTGCACATCCCCCGACTTATGCACCATCGTCAGCACACATACTTTCAGTTCATGGTGGAACACTCCACTTATGAGGCACCTATTGAACGCCACCAACAACAAAATGCAATAAAATTATAGGGTCTCATTAAAGTAAAAATGGAAATAAGTCCATAAAATCACAAATCTAAATGTAAAGGGCTTGCAAAAGCCTAACAAAAACTTACTTGATTAAAGACTGATGAATATCGTTCAATTGTTGTGGCGTAGCTGACACAATTCCGTTTGTCTGCTTTGGTAGGGAATCCAGCGCAGCAGCGATCATCTTCCCCACCAGCTCCCTGTTGAACTCCAACAATTCCACTATCACATCGGCTACCTCCGTAAGCATATACGAATGCAGATAAAATACGGAACTCTGCAAAAGATTCGTCATCAGCTGTTGTCCATACTCATCAAGGATACCCTGCACTAACGCCTTCCTTTCTTCAAAGTTCGATTGATGCTTAGCGTATTGACCCGTACTCACTAAATCGTAGAAGAACTTCATCACTGAAGTGTTCGCCTCTTTGTGGTCTAATTGCGTAGCCATGAGAGCGCACTGAATGATGGGTACGATCGCGGGACACCTCAAGAACATCGTCGGAGCTCTCTGTATGAAACGCGCGCACAACCTGAAGAAGTCGTCCACTGTATCGGGGTGGTTCCGCAATCCATTTTCTTCCTGCAGCAGTTGGAAGGTTGGTTCAATGAAGGCCTGGAGCATATCGAGCAGTCCCTGGATGCAGTTGTCTTCGGTAGCATATTCGTCAACGAGTATGCTGCCCACATAGAGAAAACACGAATGTTTGTAGAGACTGTATATGCGCACCATTTGACCGACGAGGCTTTCTAAGAGTTCGCACAGCTGTTTACTAACACAACGCAACATAAACCGGACACTACGACAAGAGCGTTCCATTATCCGGACGTCACACTGGTATTTGTCAAAAGATCTGGACAGTATCGGCCACACCTCCATAATCACTGGTTTGCAAGGATTCAGTTCACCTGGCAGAAGTAAAAAGAGTAAGTAACATGTAATTTGTAAGGGGGGGGACACATTTTTAGTCTTTAGTGATGGAAATTGTTTTTGTGTCCTAACCTTTTTCGGTGTTTATTTATTTATCTATCGCCCAACAGGATAATAGAATATAATAGCTTTATAAGTTAGTCACAAAGCAACTTACAAAAGGGAAACTTTTCAGTCAAGATAAAAAAATACATTCCAAGATAAAATTACATATTTATTTATGTATTTGTTTATTTATTCATACACCATCCAACACCTTAAAAGCCAAATTAAGGATAGGCTGATACACAAAACATAATAACAAACAATAATCAAACTACACAAAAGAGAGACTCACAAATTACATCGTTTTGAAAAACATTTTTATCTGTGATATATTACATGAGAAGATATCTAGACGGTCTTGCAGTACAGAGTAATCATTGCACATCTGGTAAATTGGAGACGATGGCAGCAATCGCGTACGAGAAGTCGGGAGATAGAATGTGCCTGGAAAACGTGCTGCAATAGCGGCACATTGAAATTAAGTTGCTGAAGCAGATTAGGGCAATCGAACACAGAATTAACCAGTTTGTATAAAAATATAACGAAACTCCACTGCCTGCGCATCGACAGACTCTGCAGACTAAAGCGAAGAAGTAAATTTCCTGAGAAAAACCAATAGAAGGATATTGACCATCCTCACGAAAGCTAAGAAATTTCAGAAATTTCCTTTGCACTGATTCCAGGCTTGCCACATGTATCTCATAAGTGGGAGCCCACACAACTGAGCCATATTCAAGTCGGGACCTAACCAAACAGCTAAAGAGCAGGATTTTTGCTGTTTTTTATCAGAAACCCTAGAGTTTTGTAAGCAGAACTGACAGTCTGCTCATAGTGTGGTTTAAAAGATAGAGTACCATCAAAAACAATTCCAAGGTCCTTAACTGTCCCGGGGCGGTCAAGTGGAAGCCCTCTTATATTGTACCCGAAAGTGATTGCGTGCTTATTTCGAGTAAAGGACATCACACAACACTTTGAAACATTAATAGAAAGACCACTCTGACAGCATCATTCATCAAGCATCTGAAAACAGTTCTCAAGCTGCAGTCATCAACACTCGAAATATTTGCAAAAATCTTAATATCATCTGCATACATTAAAAAAGGAACATGTAAACATGTTTAACTGGGTCAATAAATATATTAAACAGTAGTGGACCGAGTATGGAACCCTGTGGCACTCCCGAAGTAATGTGATAGATTTTAAGCCCCAACCTCAACAAATTGCCTCCTTCCATCCAGGTAAGATCTGAATAAGCCAAGCAAGCCCTCTGAGAATCCGATAGTCCTCATCCTGTCAATTAGAACAGAATGATTTAGACAATCGAAGGCCTTAGATAGATCAGTATACACAACATCAACCTGTGAAGAGCGGTCGATTCCCCCTAGAATGAAACCATGCTGAGAAATAGAGTCTGTTTTTGATGTGAAACAGTATTAGCTGAAAAAGGCAGGCCTCGAAAACCTTACAGAAGACACATAGTATGGTTATTAGTCGATAGTTTGATGGATCACCACTATCCCTCGCCTTGAAGACAGGGAAAACTCGTGACAGCTTCCAAATCGCGGGGAATGTTCCAGATCTAAGAATCAATTAAAAAATTTTCCTAAGTGGAGTCAAGAAAGCATATAAGCAGTCGTGCACCAAGAAGCCAGGAACTAGATCAGGTCCACAGGACATGTTAGCCTTAATTCTCTTAGCAGCTGTAATAATTTCATCATCTGTAAAATCATCAACAAAAAACACTGAGACGTCATCTGAAGCCAGGCTGCCGGCTGTAGGTGATGAGGTGGGGATGGAACCAGAACATCTTGCAAAATAAGAAGCAAAACTGTCAACTGCCTGTTGTTGGTTAGATGAATTCCCAATAGAGAAGTTTTGACGGCGCGGAGAAGAGCAGTTCCAGAATTTTTTAGGATTAGACCTAACCTCTCTTTCAACCCTCTGGAAGTAGTTTACTCGAGAAAGATAAATGTATCTCTTAAGTTTTTGTCTCAGCACCCTAAATCTATGTAGAAACTCCACATTTCCAGACTTCTTAAACTTGCACCATTCATTAAAACTTAATTAATATAACGTTTTAGGGTTTGTTTACTAGGAAACTTTCAATTTCATCAAACATCTGGTATTCTGTACTGAAATTAAATTAGGAGTTGAATGTGTCGGGGTGGATTATCGGTGACAGAAATTTCGAAATTCTCTTGTTGCTAAAACCACATAAAAAGTCTCAAAGCATATAGAAAACTTGATCCTGGAACGAAATTTGTTTGTCTGTCGGACGGTCGGTCTGTCCGCCTGCACATCTGTCTGTTAGTAAGCGCCTGTTAGTAAGCGCAATAACTTTCAAACAAATTGAGATATCATCTTCAAATTTGGTATCCAGTTAGTACCCGGCAAAGGAATACTTCGAGTTGTTTTTGGGTAAGATCGCTTCAGGGGTTTGATGGGTTATTTGGTAAAAATTGACATTTTTTCCTTAAAACTCGAGTAATATGTTTCAGAAGTTTATGGGTACACGAATATGAATATTTTCTCTGGCATCAAGACATGGACCCTAAATTCATTTATTGAGAACGTCTTTCTGAGGAGCGTAGATTATTACAGTTATGTGAAAGTTATGATTTAATTTGCAGCACTATTTTCATATAAAATAATGATAAAGTGAAAATCATACCTTCCAAAACATCAACGTTGACATTACGAAATATGGACGCTAGCCTGTCCAACCATAGTACTGGATCAGTTTTAGTGCCCCTTCTTACCATGAGCACATCCTGCTCTAACAGATGAACTAATGGTTCCACCTGCATGGAACATAGTTTCATGAGAGCGACTGGCAGTTCATTACGAGGCATTCGTCCCACTATGTGCGACACCCCTTTCAGCAATCCAATCACAGCGTCGTTGGTTATGGCGAACGTATCCACCCTATAAAAAAAAATTTTTACATACAATAATACAAAAATATATATTTTTCTATACAATTATCTACTATTAGTCGGAAAAAATCTACCTCATAGGAATTTATTAATTTACTTCTATAAAGTATACACCATTTTACAAATTATAGGATATACAGTGTGAAACGGCCAAATGGAATAAATGCA
This sequence comes from Tillus elongatus, assembly GCA_964006375.1. Taxonomy (NCBI): domain Eukaryota; kingdom Metazoa; phylum Arthropoda; class Insecta; order Coleoptera; family Cleridae; genus Tillus; species Tillus elongatus. The sequence continues at coordinate 136,396,351 of OZ023267.1, read as the reverse complement.
GTATCTCAGTTATTGTGTGTATTTATAAAAAAATCCCGAAACACCTCAATTTTAGATTAAAAATGAGATCCTGTAACGTGAAAACTTCATCCCAACATTCAATCCTCTTCGAGTGACAGATGCAACCCCCAAGATACCTGGCTTGAAAGATCTCTTCATTTTCCATTCAAAAATGCAACACCAACCTCATCTTAGATGATGGTAAGTCGAAACAGGTCATTCTTTGTTAATTTCAGAGTTTTACAGTGTTTTATTTCTTTTATTAAAGAGGTGTTAGGCACTAGTTGATTTTACTTTCTGAATTTTAGTTATCACTTCCTAGTTTCTGGTACATAGCTTCTGGAATATTGTAAAATATTCTGGAATCGTTTGGGACATGTTAGAGATTTAAATCTTGGAATTTATGGATCCTTTTATGTTATTGGCTCTGGATTTGGAATTTTAGTATTGAGTCCAGATAAAAATATAATCTCGGGATGTTAGTTTAGAGTTTCAATTTTTGGCAGTTGGGCAGTTCGGTAACGTAATTTTAGGAGATTTCGCTAATGCATATTTTTGACAGTTGGTGGGACATATTGAGACCTGGCAGCCATTTAGCAATCACGGATATAATTTTTTATATATCCTAGCATCCCAACGCTCTCTTTGGTTACAATATGATGATGGCAATGTTCAAAAGCAATCGGTAGCGGTAGTGGATTTTCAGAGTGTATGATGATAATTCCAGATTGCCTTCCGGAAATACTAGGTTGAACATGCTTTATTTCACAATGAGCTTAAAAAATATGAAATATTCTCAATCAATACACAGTTAAAATTTTAAGTGGTTATTATATATAACTATCATGCTCAACTTCAACCCCCTCAACCTAAAAGACTGTTAAAACTGTCTAGATAATACCAAACAACAAAAAGTATATATAACTGAATTGATGACATTGAAGAATTTTGGTTAGTTTGATTTTTAATTTTTAAGAAGTTCGAGTGTGAACTTTAGATATACTATTTCAGAGGTTCGATTTGTTTGGGTTCGTGCATAGTTCGGTAGCGCAACAGCCAATATGGACGTCCAGCTATTGGAATTAATTAAAGAAATGAAAGAAGAAGCCAGAAAAAGAGATGAAGAAATGAGAAAAAGAGATGAAGAAGCCAAAGAACAAATGAGAAAAAGAGATGAAGAAGCCAAAGAAGAAATGAGAAAAAGAGACGAAGAGGCCAGAAAAAGAGACGATGAAGCCAAAGACGAAATGAGAAAGAGACGAAGAGACAAGAGAGGGACTGAGAAAAAGGGACAAAGAAGCCAGAAAGAGACGAAGAAGTCAAAGAAGAAATGAGAAAAAAAAAAGATGAAGAAACAAAGGAAATTCTACAAAAACAGGCCAGCAGAATTGAGAATATTACTTTATGTGTCGACTAACGTATGAAGCAGGTAAAAGACGACATATAGCTGTTGGTGCAAACCTTCATTGACGCCATCAGAGATACTGACACGCAGCAGACGCTGAGGATGGCGAGACACAAAAACTTGAACGATGCTTTGGCACATTCCTTGGAGTTTGAAACGGTAAAGCAAGCGTCGGAAAGTCATATGAAAGTTTGCAGTGTCCAAGTCCAAGAAGAAAATAAAACAGATTCATCCAAGATCATGCAGCTACTAGAGAAAATAACACAACAAATAAGGCCGGCGTCTCATGAACACCCAATAAGAGCTCACCATGCAAATGCCTTGTGCTGCTAGAACTGCGGCAAGGTGGGACATATTTGGGGAGAATATTGGGCTCTAAGATCACGCCTAAGGGAAAAAGTTAAGCTAAGGCCGGTAATCATTTCTCAGGTTAACGATTCTGGCAGTGCTCTCGTCGTAGACGGACACGTAAGCGGTAATAAGACTCAGATGGTCGTCGACACAGGGGCACCTAGGACGATTATTTGCCACGACATGGTCCCAAGATGGCGAGTAAGAGAGTCAGACAGAGTGTACAGAGTAAATGCAGCCGGTGGTGATCGGATCCAGGTATTTGGCAAAACTGATGTCGAGCTGCAAATTGGGACATGGAAGGCAAAGCAGAGAGCCATAGTTGCCGCCATATCAGACCCGATTATAATTGGCTTGGACATACTTCAGAGTCAGTGCGCTAAACTTGATCTTGGCACTAACATCCTGACTATCGACGGTGAAGAAATAATGTCACCTGGCAGTAACCTGATAGTGCGGAAAATCACCATAGAGGAAAATAGCAACGTCTGCAGTGAAAGTGCCATTCCAGTGAAGAGAGCTGTGAGAGGAAGAGACGACCCAGTTACTCATCCAGAAGCAAGTGGAGAAGAAATTATGAGAGAAATACAAGATGAAGGGTGTAAAGACCATGTAAATGTGAAGAAGCCAACCCAGAAAAAGGTCAGTGAACACATTTGTTGGAACAGAGCCGATACCGACAGGGTGAATAGGGCCCGTCGAGATATTTTTGGAAGTAGAAACACCCAAACGAGAACAAGAACATGGAAGAGCCAGTACCACGTAAGAACTTCGCTTGAAGAAAGCTCTGACATATTGACGATAAGGAAAACCATCAACTTTGCTGTCGGAATAGATGTACGAATAGAAAGCGACCGCATGAAGACCTGTTATGACGTGCGAGCTCATTCAGCTGGTTTTAAATAAGAAGATTAGGTATGGTTCTACAATCCAGTCTGACGTAAGGGACGGTCACTGAAACTACAGAAATTATGGGAAGGTCCTTAATAAGGTGGTCAAAAGGATCAATGACATTGTCTATCGAATTCAAAGGAGCCCAAAGAGCATGATGAAGGTGGTCCATATGCACAGACTTACTCCATTCCAAGAAATGTCAGAATTCGACCGGGACGATCGAATATAAGAGGGGGGCAGTGTCACATTTGTCTATGAGAATTAAGTTTATGGACTTTGTTACTTCTATGGTCAGATGTCGGTTATAAAGTGTGTTGGTAAGAGTGAACACTCTGGAATTATATTTCTAGAAGGGACCAGAAGTGACAGGTGAAGAAAAGTGTAAAGATCTAGAATCTCTATGAAGAGTATAAATAGACGAATGGTACATAGAGTTAGTTAGTTCAGTACTGAGTTAGTGTGGTGTAAAAGAAATGATCATAGAGTATTAAGCGAGTCAACAGTAAGTGTTGGTGTTTAAGAAGCGATCATAGAAGGTGAATAGTGGAATATAGTTCTATAGACATTTAATAATAGAGAAGAGAAATATTTTAGTTGATACTGGTGTTGGAAAATAGTTGGTAATAATAAATTAGTAGTTTGAAAAGATGTGTTTTGTTAATGAACAAATTCAGAAACCCATAGAACATACCAACTGGTGTCAGAAGTGGGATTTTCAAGCTGGTAGCGGAAATATTTTCCAGAATATTCGTTGAATGTGAAAATTATAAACTCTCTGGAAGATCAGTGTCAGCAGTAAGTCATAACTGGGTGTGTTCTTGAAACAGAATAAACTGTGTACCAGCTTTAAGTACTTCTATGCCTAAGACACGTAGCGCAACAGCCAATATGGACGCCCAGTTATTGGAATTTCTTAAAGAAATGAAAGAAGAATCCAGAAAAAGAGATGAAGATCGAATATAAATATATATATATATATATATATATATATATATATATATATATATATATATATATATATATATATATATATATATATATATATATATATATATATATATATATATATATATATATATATATATATATATATATATATATATATATATATATATATATATATATATATATATATATATATATATATATATATATATATATATATATATATATATATATATATATATATAGGGGTGTAAAGTTAGTTCGCCTCCACGTGGTGCACCCTGGATAGCGTCTACTATTAGACGTGAACTAAATGAACTAACCAAACCGTAACCTTCCTAGTCATGTCTTAGGAGGGCCGGGAATGCTTGCCTTAATTGGCCGGCATTGCGAGGAGAGTCCTCTATAAAAAACCCACATCGCAAGGTCGTTGGCGGGTTGGTGCCGAGGCGATGATGCTTCTGGCCGATATGGCCGAGCATTGGCAGGTTGGTAATTCTGTCGCTAACGTTAACCCTCCCCAGGGAAACCGGGCGACCTCCCTGTGTAAATGCCTATTCATGGGATGCGGGGCTCTTCCATGGAGGTCTATTTTCCCTTGCTGCTCGTGGGACCAAACATGGACACGACTTACACAGACCCAATAGAGGAGGTGGCAGGATTCAACCTTCCACTGGAACCTCCAGAGGGTAAAAACAGGGGAAAGGAAAGTCCACCCCTAGGACGACTACCAAAGGTAGACCCTCCTATAGGAAGCTTGGTTATCGAGCTCCTAAATAGGAGGAGGAACCTGCACCATAATTCCCTTTTCCTTTAAGCTCCTTAACCTACTCCTTTATCCTCTATACACTCCTATATTCCTACCCCAATGCCCACCAACTTAAGGTGCATTCAAGCTAATCTGCATCATGCTAAGGCTGCGACATACCTCCTTAGCATGAAATTAAAGGAAGAGCAAATAGATATTGCTCTTCTCCAAGAGCCCTGGACCGCTAATTCGGAACGAACTAAAGGGCTGGGTAACACTTCTGGTAAGATAGTAGAGGTGGGCTCTGGTACTAAACCCAGAGCCTGTATCTGGATCAGAAACAACTTGCAGTATTTTACACTTTCAGAGTACTGCACCAAGGACATGGCATCCATCCATCTCGTGATCACATCCGGGGGGACCAGGCTGGAAGTAGTGGCCTGTTCGGCCTATTTCCCTGGAGACAGAGATGCAGAACAACCACCTCCAGCAGAAGTGCGGAAATTGATCGCCTACTGCAAGAGGAACAATTATCACCTCGTAATGGGGTGTGATGCGAACTCCCATCACTTGGCTTGGGGGAGCACGGACACTAACAGACGAGGTGAATCATTATTTGAATACATTTTAGGGGAGGAGCTGGTTGTCAACAACATAGGCTCGGAACCCACCTTTCTTACAGCTAACCGGAGAGAGGTTTTAGATCTTACGATCAGCTCAAGGCTTTTGAGCTCAAAAATCCTCAAATGGAGGGTGTCGTCTGAACCCTCATGTTCAGACCATGCCCATATCCTATTTGAAATTGAAACAGGCCCTAGACCTGTGTTAGAGTATCGGGACCCGAGGAGGACGGATTGGGAGGGATACAAACAGTCCCTCGCCGGCAGACTTGGGTCCGCAATCCCCACAGTGAGGGATCGTGATGAGATCGAGATTGCGGCCGAACAGGTAAGGGAAGCTGTGGTCTCTGCCTATCACGAAAACTGTCCACTGAGGTCTAAGAGAGACAGTCGGGGGTCTACTTGGTGGAATAATAACCTCGATAAACTACGAAGAGAAGTTAGACGTCTCTTCAATCGTGCTAAGATTACAGGCAACTGGGAGCAATATAAAACTGCTCTAACGCATTATAATAAAGAGATCAGGAACGCTAAGAGGGAGTCCTGGAGGAGGTTCTGCGGGGACATTAATAGTGTGCCCAGCAGCGCCAGAATCCACAGGATTCTCTCACGCGACCGTGTACAGGAACTGGGATCGATAAAACGACCAGATGGTTCCTTTACTGAATCTCGGAAAGAAACGTTAGAGCTCTTAGCACACACACACTTCCCAGATTGTCTGATCCTGAGCAACGGTGAGGTCCTACCAGCTGAGGGACGATCTAAACGCCCCCAAAGGGAGGACTGGCTAGTTGCTCGGAGAATAGTTACAGCCTCGGCAGTGGAGTGTGCTGTGAATCATTTCCAGCCATTCAAGTCGCCAGGGGAGGATGGGGTGGTACCGGTCCTACTACAAAAGGGACTGGAGATTCTCCTACCCTTCCTTATCAGGCTGTTCAGAGCCAGTCTGGCCTGGAACTATATTCCTTCCAGCTGGACGGTGGTTAGGGGGGTTTACATTCCCAAATTGGGACGTAATGACCTCCTACCTACTTCACTGAGACCTCTCAGTATTACATCATTCCTCCTGAAGGGATTGGAAAAAATACTGGACGGACACATTAGGGGGAACATCTTACCCAAGAACCCCCTAAATACCCACCAGTATGCCTATCAAACTGGCAAATCAACTGAGTTAGCGCTCAATAACCTCGTCGAGAAGATCACACACTCTCTGGAAAATGGAGAGGTTGCGGTGGCGGCATTTCTCGACATAGAAGGAGCATTTAATAATGCATTACCGATCTCCCTCTACGAGGCCACTATCGCTAGGGGGGTGGAACCTACCATCTGTGGCTGGATCGGAAACATGCTGCACAATCGGACCATTATTGCCTCATTACGGGGAGAGGTGGTCAGCGTTAGGGCTGCGAGAGGGTGTCCTCAGGGGGGCGTTCTATCCCCCCTGTTGTGGTCCCTCTTTGTGGACGACCTGCTGGCTATCCTCGGACTCTGGGAGGTTGAGGTCCAGGCGTATGCGGATGATCTTGTCATAATGGTTAGAGGCAAATCTGAGGAGGAACTGTCTAGTACTCTTCAAGAAGCACTAAATGTAGTCAATGATTGGTGCCGTAGGGAACAGATGTCTGTGAACCCTCGCAAAACGATCATTGTCCCGTTCACCAGAAGAAGAAGGTTGGACAAATTATAACCACCTAATCTTATGGGGGAAAACATTCCATTTTCGGACCAAGCAAAATATCTGGGAGTTATCCTAGATAAGAAGCTCAACTGGGACAGACAGTTAGAAAATGTTATCCGCAGGGCTAAGATGTCCCTGTGGACCTGCCGGAGAATCTGTGGGAACAACTGGGGAACAAACCCCCAACAGATGTACTGGCTCTATGTAGTGGTTATCAGACCTATGATAACATATGGAGAGGGTGGCGAGGTGGACAACGTACAGACTAAAACAAACGGCAGATAACATGCCGAGGGAAGTCAGTCTGAGGGGGTCCGGACTCCTTGATGACAGTGATTGTCACAGGATTCTGGGAATGGTCTCAGACTTGATGCCTACAAAAATCAGCAGAGATCTGTCTTTCAAGACCGTCCTCCCGGAAAGGGAGGACTGGGACCGGAACCAATCGACCCTGTTGAGAGCGGACCTCTGCTGGTACTCTGACGGCTCCAAAACCAATATGGGAGTAGGAGCCGGCGCATATGGGGGCAGCACCGATGCTAGACTATCAGCTAGCCTCGGCAAGTACGCAACCATACACCAGGCAGAAGTTTATGCCATCGAGATGTGTGCAAAGGAAAGCTTAAAAGACCTATGCACAAACAAATCGATAAAGATATTTGCAGATAGCCAAGCTGCAATAAAGGCTCTTGGTTCCTACCGTTGCAATTCAAAGACGGTATGGAGTTGTAAATCTGCCCTTAACGAATTGGGCAGCTGTAATGAGGTGTCGCTGGTCTGGATACCGGGTCACTCGGACCATGATGGCAACGTTGCGGCAGACGCGCTTGCCAGGAGTGGTGCCCAGTGTGACTTTGTCGGACCAGAACCGGTGCTGGGAATAACATCTTGCACAGCAAAACGCACCTTAAAGACCTGGACAGATAGAAGGACAATTCAATATTGGCAAAATCTTCCAGGATTAGCTCACTCTAAGGCCTTCATAAATGGCCTGTCTGAGTCAAGGGCTAAGAAACTTCTAGAGTTGAACAGACAACAACTGAGTACTCTAGTCGGCCTGTATACAGGACACTGTCGTTTGCGGCATCACATGCACCGTATTGGGATCGGTCAGGAGACCGAGTGCCGGCTGTGTATGGAGGATGACGAAACAGCAGAGCACGTGCTGTGTTCCTGTCCGGCAGCGGATAGGACTAGACACCTGCTCTTTGGCAAGGTAAAGCTTGCTCCAGAGGATCTGGATCAACTTTCGCCCGCAAAAGTTATCGACCTCTGTAGGAGGCTGGATTTGTTGGGCGAAATATAGACATTAGGCGTGAGCCACAATAGACCTTATGGTCGCGGTGGAGGGACCGATATGGACCACTCACAAACTAACCTAACTAACCATATATATATATATATATATATATATATATATATATATATATATATATATATATATATATATATATATATATATATATATATATATATATATATATATATATATATATATATATATATATATATATATATATATATATATATATATATATATATATATATATATATATATATATATATATATATATATATATATATATATATATATATATATATATATATATATATATATATATATATATATATATATATATATATATATATATATATATATATATATATATATATATATATATATATATATATATATATATATATATATATATATATATATATATATATATATATATATATATATATATATATATTATGGAAAAACATATAAACATTTTAACGGACCTTGGTTTTGGGTTCTAGGGACCCAAATTCGCGCTCATCTGAAGAATTTTTTTCAAAAGCTTTTTATCGTGTTAAGGATGGGAAAACATGTGGCAATATAATATTTACTGCTACATACCTGTTTAATAATTCAAGTAGCACAGGTACATGTCTGGGCATGTGGTCGTTACAAGTGGCACAGATATTCTGCAGGGAAGTGGCAGCAGCCGCCCCTATCCCAGGTTGAGGAAGGCAGCACACCAGGAAATGTAAGATGTGGTCCAGAGTGTTGGGATGTTCCTCCACCCATTCACAAAGCTCACCCAATAACAGGACTGATGTATATTTCACAGCAACGTGAGTGGCTTCAGGTAAATGAAGGATGGCTTCCACTACTTTAGGTACTACTTCATTTTCTGTCCTGTAAAAAAAAAACATTATGATAGCAAATTTTCATTAAAATCTTCCAAATTTTAATAACTGGATTTATCATTGGTGGGGGTGAATTAGATGTATTAATTTGTCAACAGTCAATTAATATGTACGATACCTAATGTAGTTCTGTTGGTTTTTAATTTAAATTAGTTATTGGATGATGTTTTCTTACTTCAATAAATAATGAAAAATTCCCCAAAATGGAAAAAAAACTTTATTATTTTCTTTCCATAAAAATGCTTAAAGTTATGAAAAAAATTCAAGACTTTTTTTTTCAAAAATAAGTAGTAATGTGAAAATGACTTTCATTTTTAGAAAAAGCAGCAGCGTATTATACTTTTTATTCAACATATTTAGGGTCGCATCAATAGGGGCGCCACTAAATGAACAACTGAACTGCACACTGCACTTTGAAGCAGACAGCAAACTCTGCATCACTTTGTCGTTATAATAGTCACCAACATAGCGGCGTGTGTGACATTGTCATGACAACCATTGCATGTAAACTATAAGGGAGGCAGCATTTGTGTATAAAGAAATCTGTGCCAGTCCTCAGTTCAGTTGCTCTGCAGTAACCTGTAACATGTAGTACGCTGCTTGTTGGGGCATGCATAACATTCGATTTCGGATATCAGGGTCTTTCAAATTATATCGTTTCGTATAATACCATAAAAAAACATTATCAATTGCAGCGGCGTAACTAAACATTTTTATGGGGTATTAAGTTAGTTGAGAGAATAAAAAAAAAGTAAAATTATGCTGGGTTTTGAATGAAAAGGTTTACCGAAAAATATACGCTTCACCTGCGTCATCTAACGAGCCGCCACTGGTGATTATTATCCCAAATATGTTGGGCAACGGAAGATCTATCCATAGTACCATATCTTAATTATGCTATATGTTCTTTGAACCTAATTTCACTAGATCTCTTTGTTTGTCCAACGTATTTAATATCACAATCTTTATAACTTATTTCATAAATTCCAGACATTTTGGCAGTACTATCCTTGTCTTTTGGGTTACCTAGCAAGTTCTTTAAAGTAATTTTTTTGTCGAAAATTTAGTTGCAAATTGGCTTTTAAAAATGCTATCTAGACCCCTCGTGATTAGAGGGTATAGAATGGTAAGCAAACAAAGTTTTTTTCAGCTTTCTCTCTTCTTTGGGTGCCATCTCCACTAATGGAGGTTAGCGACTACAACAGCAAACTCCCCTCTATCCTCCGCCGCTCTCATCAAGTCCTCAAAGCCCAGACCTGTCCAATATCTTATGTTTCTCAGCCATGACAGTTTCTTTCTGTCTACACTTCTTTTCCCCTCTAGTTTACCTTTAATTATGAGCTGGGGGATATAATATTTGGGATTGCACAATAAGTGGCCCAGATATGCTGTCTTCCTCCGCTTGACAACCTGGAGAAGCTCTCTGTCTCTGTTCACTCTGCGTAAGACCTCTTCATTTCGCAGTCTTGCTGTCCATGGTATCTACTCCATACAGAAGGACTGACCATATGTAGCATTTTGCTAACCTTAACCTTAGGTTTATGTCGAGATGCGAATCGCAAAGAAGGCTTCGTATTTTTGTAAAGTTGCTTTTGGCTTGTGCAATTCTGGAATTTATTTCTTTTTCTGGGTTTAATTGGCTGTCTATCTAGCATCCCAAGTATTTATAATGGTTGACCTGTTGTAATGTTATTATTTATAATGAAGGGTATAGGTACATTCTGTCTCCTCTGCATTACCATTATTTTCGTTTTCCTCTCGTTGATCCGCATTCCAAATTCCGAACATGTCTCATTTAGCTGATCTAGAATATTTTGTAAGCCGGTATCCGTATCTGCCATTAATACGGTGTCGTCAGCGTATCTAATAGTGTTTATCCGAACGCCATTTACTTTTATACCGTCATTAACTTTCTCAAGAGCCTTTTTGAACAGAAGCTCGGAATACAGATTAAACAACATGGGTGGCAATACACATCCCTGTTTTACTCATTTCCCAATATTTATACTGTTAGAAGTTTCGCCCTCTATTCGAATTTTGGCCACTTGGTACCAGTATAAGTTTTTGATTAATGTTAAGCTCTTGCCATCTAGACCTATATTTCGTAGGGGGTCTATCAATTTCGGATGCTTCACTCGGTCGAACGCCTTTTCAAAGTCGACAAAACAGAGAAAGATGTCCCTGTGTTGATCGTAACACTTCTGGCACAACACTTGTAGGCTAAACAGCCCTTCTCTTGTCCCCATACCACTCCTAAAACTGAACTGATCATGTCTTATCTCTGCTTCGCATCTTCTAAATAACCTGTTATGTAATATTTTTAATAGTATCTTAAGGGCATGGCTCATAAGACTTATCAGCCTAAAGTCCTCGCATCTGTGGGAGTGTGGTTGTTTTGGCAAGGGTACGAAGATCGACTCCATCCATTCGTCTGGTATTCTTCCGGTCTCGTAAATTTTATTAAACAGGGAGACAAGTAAATCGAGGTTGTTCTTGTTTATCAGTTTCAATATCTCCGGGTAATTTTCTCTCTTCTACAAGTCATTGATTCCGTGAACATTTTCCTTGTTTTCTGTTTGTTAATTAATTTCTCCACTAGGCAAGCAGTGTATCCGATATATTCTGCCACGGTCAAAATCGTATGTAATTTTATGTTGTAAATTGTAGAACTTGTGTTTGTAAATCAAGAATTTTGAAAAAAAGTCACATAACTAAATAAAGATAATTTGCCTTATGTGGGACCTATGTAATTAGTACTATCTAAATTTACTTACGGTAAAACACTTTTTGCGACAGCTTGCATGATAAATAAAGCCGCTTCGCTGGAATCCCAAGTAACACTAGGTGCTTGAAGATTCATAAACATTTGTCGGAAGCAGCTGCTGCTGCCAACTATGAACACAACGTCTTTGATCAGATCTGACACCTTCGACCGGAAATCTTTAAAATCCTCTCCCTCCTCGAGAAGTCCTTCATGATCAGGCTCCATCTGACAGTGCCTGCACAAGGCCGTGATCAACCTCTCCACATATGGTCTGAACAGGTCCGTCAACTCCCTGTTGCTCTTTTGGTACAGCTCCTCACTTAGTACATACCTGGAATGATTTGGCAATAAGGTACTTTTTCACATTGTATAGTAAAATAGAAACGCTGTATGAGAGGCACATACACAAGAGCAAACAAAACCTAGGAAGAATATATAGTAAATGTGCAGTTTCTGGAGTATCGCTCACAGTTGAATTCTAAAAATTCACGCACGTGGGTTTCTCAAAATTTCCAGTTCACTGAAAAAATTGACGTTAGTATGGGACTTCCGGTTATACCGGAAATAGACGTCAACTTTTTTATTTCAAATGGAGGATGGTGTTTTTATTACGGATCTAGATTACTCGTCAAATTTTATGGTAGGTTTCACTAACATGTTATGTCATTTTTCTCAACCATTTTTGAGATATCTGACTTTTTTTTAATTCTTAAAAAACATTGTCACATTTACACACCTGTATGTCTCTTATTTTTCAACCTGAAGAGTTGAAATTTTAAAGTGCAAATTCTAAAATGCCACAAAATATTTGGAATTTACTAAAGCTAGTAAAAGTTAGACAGGGTGTCCGAAATAGACTGGTCAATCGTGACAACTTTAAAACCTAATAACCTTCTTATTTTAAATAGAACACCCTATATTTTATAACGTTGGTTCATGTACTTTTTATTGTTCTTTCGATTGGTATCAGCATTCCCTATACCTAAGTCCCACTGATTTGAAGATATTTAAAAATATTGAAACATTATTTGCGATAAGAAATAATTATTAGTCAGTTTATCAGGTTGCCTAGGAGATGAAAAATTTAAACGTCATCTTCCGACATAAGTAAATAATGCGACGACTTTTGAATATAACTTTTACTTACGAGGAGTATAATCGAATTATTAGCAGAAGATGTCATGTGGCTGCAAAGAGATTTCCACATAAACACAGATCAACTCGTTACATGATCAGAATACTAACAAATAATTTCTAAGAATGGAGTGTTTTGTCATAATTTCATTATTAGGGAACAAAAACATTTGTGTGTTATCACTTCACAATAAATGTTCGTAATTTGCACTGTTCACTTCGAGGCATTTGATGGCTCTTTTAATGATGGTACCCGTGGTTCGAGTATGGTAATCTTGCTTCATTGCGTTGAAGGCCTCGAATACTCTAGCTATCATATCTTGTTTTGTAGTAGGTGGTTCCTGGTAAACTTTGTTCTTAATGCACGCCCAGATACTAACATCTAGTGGAGTCAAGTCTGATGAGTGGGCCGGCCAACGATGAGGACTACCGTTAGCTATCCATCTGTCTTAAAATGTTCCCTGGAGTAGGTTGCTTATTATCCGTGAGTTGTGTGGTGAAGCTCCATCTTGTTGATAACAAACTTCTGCAGCTTAGTGTTCATGCAAGGAGTTCAGCGCTGGTATTATTACCTGCTACAGAATGCAACAATATCCAGAACCTGTGAATACTGTACGTTTAGAATTCGTTATTACCTTTTTTTTTTAATCTTACCGTTATTACTGATATGAATAAAAGGGTCATTTCTTCAAATTTAGCTTCAGTGAGTCTAATAAATATTTTAATAACATAATGTACTAATACGCAAATGAAATTCAGTATTGCTTAATTGTATTGGTATCAACTTGTCAAGTTCTCATCATAAATGTTAAGGGCAAGAATTATATTGTATTTTACTGCGCAAAATACATTGAAACTCCAACAGTCCTGGAAATTTCGTTCTCTAGTGATGAGGATTTTCGTCCGACCAATAGTGACTGTTGTGACGATTGAAAATGCCCCTTTGAAATTTTTGACTCATTGCACCATATAATTTTTCTTGAGAAATTTTTATCTTCTTGAGTTTTCAAAAGATGCCATTCGCAGAATTCTACACGGCAGGAAAAATCCCCAGGTTCTAAATGGTGTATTAAAGTTAATGAAAATGGTGTGTATATGTTAATTTTTAGAATTCTGTGAATAGTTCCTCTTGAAAGATGCAAATTTCTACTGCAGTCTCTGATTAACTCATGCGGATAAGCAGTAAAAAATGGCAAAACATTTATTTCTGTCTTTTCATTGTCCAATAGCGGTTTATTTTTATTGCCTTCTGAACGAAACGTTCCATTCTCAGAACAATTTTTCAATAGTCTTTTGATCATGCCAGGAGTTGGTCTATGTCTATCTGGAAATCTCTCTACCAACACACGACATGTTCTGCTAACAATTCGATTACACTCCCCGTAAATAATAATTAAATTCAAAAAGTCATTGTTTGAGTAATTGAAGTGTGCCATTATTGTGGAAAATACTCTCTTTTATTAAAATATAATTGACAAACGTACGTTACAGTACAATCATTAAGTTTACTGTAGAAAGATGAGGTTTAAAATTTTTATCTCCTAGGCAATCTAATACACTGACTGATATTTCTTATCGCAAATGTGCCTTGAAGTGCAACAGTGCAAATTTGGAACATTTATTGTGAAGTGATAACACACAAATCTCTTTGTTGCCGAATAATGCTTTACTCTTATGAAATTTTGGACAAAACACTCCATTCTTAGAATTTTTTTAGTACTCCTCATAAAAAAAATTATATTCAAAAGTCGTCGCATATTTTACTTATGTCGGAAGATGACATATAAAATTTTCATCTCCTAGGCCACCTGATAAACTGACTAATAATTATTTCTTATCGCAAATAATGTTTAAATACTTTTAAATATCTTCAAATCGGTGGGACTTAGGTATAGGGAATGCTGATCTGCTCGAGTACAACCCGTCCCCAAGAAAGGATCCAAAGCACTTCCTAGCAACTACAGGCCTATTTCTCTCCTTTCAGTCGTTTCTAAAGTGATGGAAAAGTATATAAACACCGAATTATAAAATTTCTTGAAAACACAGTCTAATCCACGACAGGCAGTATGGACTCTGTCAGCGCAGATCAACTGCCGACCTCCTCTTATTTGTCACCCATTCTTGGAAGAAGTCTACGGAACTACACTGTGAATCCCAGATTGTCGCTCTAGACATATCCAAAGCATTCGACCAGGTCTGGCACGCAGCGCTGCTTAATAAACTTCTGGCCTATGGCCTACCACCAAAACTCTGTACCTGGACAGCAAATTTCCTCTCCAACCGGAGCATTTCTGTTGTCGTGGATGGCCATTCCTCTAAACTGTATCCAATTAATGCAGGAGTTCCTCAAGGTTCAGCTTTAGCCCCTACTTTGTTTCTTCTCCACATCAATGACCTCCTTTCTAGCACATCCAACCCAGTTCAGTTACGCGGACGACAGCACCCTCCACTCAAATATACAATATCCTAAGCCTGTCTCTTTAGCCCAATTAGATGAGGATCGCAGACTCATGGAGGGTTCTGTCTCCGTGGATCTCCAAAAAATATTAGACTAGGGAAGTAGAACTCTTGTACAATTCAACTCCACCAAATCTCAGTCTTGCTTTCTTTCTCACAAGAGATACACCAGCCCTAGACCCATCACAATAAACAACCAAGTTATTCAAAGTAATGAGTCCTTTTCACTTGTTGGGATTTATGTGGATCGAAATCTCAATTGGCACGAACATGTCATATCAATTGCAGAAGCGGCTGCTAAGAAATTAGGTTTCCTCTTCCGGGCTCGCAAATACTTTTCACCAGCTAATCTCTATACCTTATATACTTAACAAATAAGGCCAAACCTCGAACACTGCTCCCACATCTGGGGTGCCGCTGCCGCTTCTACACTCGCTATCCTGGCCTCCATTCAGAAGAGAGCTAAACGTTTCATCGGTGACCCTACCCTCACCCAAAGGTTGCCGTCCCTTGCCCACCGACGTGCCGTTGATGATCTCTCTCTCTTTTAGAGATATATGCACGGGCACTACTCAGAGGAGCTTTCTTCCATAGTTCCTCCACAACAGATCTACCAGGGGAACAGAGCGAATGCACCCTTTTACTGTCCAGGTCACCAGACATAGAACATATTATGCCCGCTCTTTTGTCCCGAGGACTTCCAAGTTGTGGAATTCCTTGCTGGCACATGTTTTTCCTTCTCCTCCGAACCTCCAAACCTTCAAGTCCAGAATTAACAAGTTGCCGCTTTCCTCCTTGTCGACACCCACTGTACGATAGTATTTAGGCTGTAAGCCCTCGTGGTGTGTTATTGAAATAAAATAAATAAGTAAATAAATAAAAAACAATAAAAAGTACATGAACTAAAGTTATAAAATATAGGGTGTTCTATTTAAGATAAGAGAGTTATTAGGTTTTAAAGTTGTCACAATTGACCGGTCTATTTCGGACACCCTGTCTAACTTGTACTAGCTTTAGTAAATTCCAAATATTTTGTGCCACTTTAGAATTTGCACTTTAAAATTTCAACTCTTCAGGCTGAAAAATAAGAGATACAGGTGTGTAAATGTGACAATGTTTCTTAAGAAATTTTTGAAAAAAGTAAAATATCTCGAAAATGGTTAAGAAAAACAACATAACATGTTAGTGAAACCTACCATAAAATTTGACGAGCAATCTAGATTCGTAATAAAAAACACCATCTTCCACTTGAAATAAGAAAGTTGACGTCTATTTCCGGTATAACCGGAAGTCCCATACTAACGTCAATTTTTTCAGCGAACTGGAAATTTTAAGAAAGCCACGTGACTACATTTTCAGAATTCAATTGTGAGCTGTACTCCAGAAACGGATAATGGAAGGTCTACGTGGGACACCTGTATAAACTAATAAAAATTTCAACTGACCCCAGATGTGGGTTCTAGGTGGCCTAGTTTGCACTAATTTAAAGAAATTTGTTCCAAATCAAAAGTCAGAATCTCCCGATTAGGGAATTTTTTGTACAAAAATTCGTTAAAAATTAGTCTACCTTAGGGCCTCAACAAAACATAAATAAACAATACATACCATAAATTAAATGTTATTTCGGCGACTTCGTAATCATGATGGCCTACACAAATTAGCACGAAATCGAGGATCTTCAGTGCAAAATGATGTGCTTTCGTGCTACTATTATTGATAATTTTCTCTATAAACGACTCTCCGAGCTCGGTAAATATCCTACAATAATTCATGGATTTCTCTTGATCTTCGCTGGCAACGGACATATGGTAAGATACTTCCAAGTTGATGACATTGTTGAAAAGGTAAGTTTCTAGGTTTTGCTGATTATTGTTGTCTTCTAAACACTGCAGTAAAGTACAGACGCAATCCGTAGCGGCATCATGTAAGGACCCTGAGATTGATTGAGTCTTATCAGCATCAGGTTTGCAGCTGAGGATGGAGAACGCTTTTGTGACCACCGCATTCTCTGAAATGTCGTTCAGAGTTATCGCGCCTATGGATACCCACGATGTGAAACATCTAAGAACTTTTATGGTTATTTGTAGGTTGCCCTGACCATTGCCGCACAAATTTGTCGCACAATGTTTCAGGAACTCCGAGACAGTGGGAGCACAGGATTTAAGATCGGCAATAACTTCGTACCTTCTGTTGTCACC
Organism: Tillus elongatus; assembly: GCA_964006375.1. Taxonomy (NCBI): domain Eukaryota; kingdom Metazoa; phylum Arthropoda; class Insecta; order Coleoptera; family Cleridae; genus Tillus; species Tillus elongatus. The sequence continues at coordinate 136,378,958 of OZ023267.1, read as the reverse complement.
TAACCTGCAAATGAATAGAAAAATTAAAAACATGGGACAAAATGGATACAGGTGTTCGTGAAATGAAGCATATGACATGCAAAGTATATTCTAACCAACATTTTGATCTCAATATGCCTCCTTATTAGGTAACACATTCACCATGGTGTTCCGCAGGGGCCTGTTCTTGGCCCACTGCTGTTTTTACTTTATATTAATGACCTGTCTATGTTGAAGAATAAGGGTCATATGACTATCTATGCTGATGATATAACCATCTTGTGGAGTAGTGATAGTGTTGGAGCACTGGAGCGCACTGTGGCAGAGGATATGAAGATGATAGAAAACTGGTTCATTTCAAATCTGTTCACTTTGAATGTCTCTAAGACTAATATCATGCATTTCAAATGTAGTCTGCCTGCTGTGACTCTAGCAGCTGAGGAACTTTGGAAGGAGAGCTGTGTTAGGTTTCTGGGACTATACATTGATCAATCGTTAAAATTTCAAACACATATAAATCATCTATGTAAGAAGCTTTCATCAGGTTGTCACGCACTAAGAGTTGTTTCAAAAAGCTTGGACAAGAGTACATCTAGAAGTGTTTACTTCTCACTCGTGGAGTCCCATCTAAGGCATGGCATTTGTTACTGGGGCTCTTGTTCAGGTTATCTGTTCAATTCTGTATTTATTCTGCAGAAAAGAGCCCTTAGATATTTGTGTGGGGTTAGTGTCAGTGACTCTTGTAGACCTTTATTTGTTTCTGAGCGGATATTGACCCTACCGTCTCTGTTTGTTTTGGAGACTGCATGCCTTATGCATGAAAAATATAAAAATGAAATCAGGTCAGTGTCTTCTCGTGATACAAGACAAAAGAACTGCATTCCTCTTCCTATACCGTCCACATCATTGTTAAAGAGGTCATTAATATATAATAGTAAGAAGATATTTAACCATATATACCACTAAAATTGAGGAGGATTGGTGACATTGAAATTTTTAAGAAAGAGCTTAAGGAATTTTTAATTGCAAAATGTTATTATTTAATAGATGAATTTTAAGTACACTTGGAGAGCCCAAATCACCACAACACATTTTAAAAAGACCTGGCGATCGTTTCACTAACCAAGTTAGCGTCATCAGAGGATGAAATGTGAAGAATGTTTCATCCTCTGATGACGCTAACTTGGTTAGTGAAACGATAGTCAGGTCTTTTTAAAATGTGTTGTGGTGATTTGGGCTCTCCAAGTGTACTTATCAGTGCTCATCACAGGTTCCAATCTTCACTTAGATGAATTTTGTAATGATGCACTACTGTGACAGATTCGGTTGGTGTTGTTTGGGAGTTTTCATTTGGACTGCTTTCTATATATTGTGTGTTTATATTATATTGTTGGTTAGCTGTGTATTTATGTTTATATTGTTTTTTATATTTATATTTTTATACTTTGACAACTTTTACTTTTATATGTTAACTTTGCTTGTCAATAAGATTTTTATCTTTGGACAATAAAGCACCTATATCTATCTATCTATCATTATGTGTTTTGACTGGGCAAGGCTTTCGTTAAAGACATTGTCTCATATTCACAAACAATTCGAATTTGTTTTCCTGGTGCAGTTTTATCTTATGGATTGATCGATGCATCCAAAATTCATGTATGTTCAAAAATATTTTCAGGTGTCCCTCAGGGATCTAACCTCGAACCTCTACTCTTCTTACTCTTCATCAACGACCTGAGCTTTGTTTTGCAACCTAATCGCCTCGTTTTTGCTGACGATCTCAAAATTTATTCTTTTATAAGTGGAACTGATGATTGTCTAGAGTAGCGTTTCCCAACCTTTTTAACCTCGCGGCACGCTAACTAAAAGCCATATTTATTCGCAGCACACTTAATTGCAAATATTAATTTTCGTAGTTATATAACCTAACTGTTACACTAAACATTTATTTCATGTTGTTCCTATACAGTATACAACAAGACACACTACTATTAAAATTTACCACACATTAATAATAAAATTTATTTATTTATTTAGATACACCATCCAACAGCAAAATTGCCATTTTAAGGATGGGAAGAAAAACACATAAAATATAGAATAGTGAAATAACATTAATAAAAACAAAAAGGAACTATACATTAATATACACATTCTAGTTAACAAGTCATGGGATTCTGGGAATGGTCTCAGACTTGATGCCTACAAAGATCAGTAAAGATCTGTCATTCAAGACCGTCCTCCCGGAAAGGGAGGATTGAGAACGAAATCAAACGACCCTATTGAGAGCTGATCTCTGCTGGTATGCTGACGACTCCAAAACCAATATGGGAGTAGGAGCCGGTGCATATCGGGGCAACACTGATGCTAGACTATCAACTAGCCTCAGCAAGTACGCAACCATACACCAGGCAGAAAGGTATGCCATCGAGATGTGTGCAAGGGAAAGTATAGAAAACCAGTGCACACACAAATCGATAAAGATATATACAGATAGCCAAGCTGCAATAAATGCTCTTGGTTCCTACCATTGCAATTCAAAACGGTATGGAGTTGTAAATCTGCCCTCAACGAACTGGGCAGCTGAAATGAGGTGTCACTGGTCTGGGTACCTGGTCACACAGACCATGATCGCAATGTTGCGGCCGACGAGCTTGCCAGGAGTGGTGCCCAGAGAGACTTTATCGGACCAGAACCGGTGCTGGGGATAACATCATGCACAGCAAAACGCACCTTAAAGACCTGGACAGAAAGAATGACAAGCCAGCAATGGCAAAATCTGCCAGGATTAGCTCACTCTAAGATCTTCATAAATGGCCTGTCTGAGTCAAGGGCTAAAAAACTTCTAGAATTAAACAGACAACAACTGAGTACTCTAGTCGGCCTGTATACAGGACACTGTCGCTTGCGTCACCACATGAACCGTATTGGAGTCGGTCAGGAGACTGAGTGCCGGCTGTGTATGGAGAGTGACGAGACAGCAGAGCATGTACTGTGTTCCTGTCCGGCGGCGGACAGGACTAGATACCTGCTCTTTGGCAAGACAAAGCTTGCTCCGGAAGATCTGGAGAAAGATTATCGACCTCTGCAGGAGGCTGGCTTTGTTGGGCGAAATATAGACCATTAGGCGTGAGGCACAATAGACCTTATGGTCGCGGTGGAGAGACTGGTATGGCCCACTCACATTCAAACCTAACCTAACCTAGTTAACAAAGTTCGAACAAACGTTTTATTTCAAACACAGAACAATTGAAAACATCCAGGCTGTCCTCCAAAGTTGAATATATATTACACATGTTAACAGACGAAGACCACATACGCTGCGTACAAACCGTTAGTGGATAAAAAGTCAATGGATGACGTGATCCTAAACGTAGTACATTAAAATTAAGCTGTTCCAACAGAGGCGGACAGTCAATTTGGCAATTAATTTATTTATACAAAAATATCAAAGCGCTACACTTTCTCGTATTCTCCAAAGTCTGCAAGTCAAAACAATAAATCACTGTGTGGAAAGCCAATGCAAGGGTACTGACCATCCAAACGAAAACAAGTATATTTGAGAAACTTTCTTTGAATGTTTTCGAGATTACCAATCTGTGTAGCATAAGAGGGAGCCCATACCACTGATGCATACTCCAGAGATGACCTTATCAGAGAGCAATACAACAAAATAAATGTAATTCTCCTGTAGGCTGAACCAGTGACATGCTGCAAATGTTGCCTGAATGAGAGGACAGGGTCAAACACAACACCCAGATCTTTAACAACAGATGGTCTTCCTAGTAGACTATTTACATTGTAATCAAATAGGATGGGGCACCTTTTACGTGAAAGAGACATGACACAACATTTACCGACATTAAGAGAAAGTCCATTGCAACCACACCAACTATCGAATAGATTTAAACTACTCTGTAACTTAATACAGTCATCAGGATGATTTTACATGCAGGTAAATCTTCATATCGTCTGCATATATTAAGTAAGGCACTTCCAAGATGTTTGATATACCATCAATATAAATATTAAAAAGAACCGGACCAAGGATGGAGCCCTGTGGCACTCCAGAACATATTTTAAAGCTATCTGATTTAAAGCCCTTAATTTCAATAAACTGCTTTCGTCCGCTAAGATACGATTTAAATAACTCGATCAGATTTCCTGAGAAACCAAGACAGTGCAGCCTGTCAATAATAACAGCATGATTTAGGCGCTCAACATTTTCTTGACATAATCAGTATTTGTTTCAGGTTCTTTGCCTAAATGTTGCGAATTTTGACGGTTCAGATCGCGGCGTTGACTCCAAATTGTTTTTCTTTAACTGCCCGTAACTTTTTTGTCTTTAAACTTACAGACCTAAATTTTGGTACATGGTTCACTCTTTATAATACAAACACGCGTATCAAATTTTGTTGCCCTTACTTTGTGCTTTCCAGAGATATATTTTTTTCCAAAAGAAAACACAAAATTGTCCGGGAAAACCATGGCCAATTGTCCTGGCTTAACGAACTTATCCAAGTCACTTGCAAAAGGAAGGTACTCACCAAATTTGATCAAAATCAGGCCATTATTTTTTTAGTTATCGGTGTGATACACACACATGCATATATATATATATATATATATATATATATATATATATATATATTATATATATATATATATAAACATATAACGATTTTAACTGACCCCGGATATGTGTCCTAGGGGGCCTAATTAGCGCTCATTTGTAGAATTTTTTTTCAACATTCAAAAGTTGGGATCTCATTAGCGAATTTTTTTTTCACTAAAAGGCAGCTACAAAAAATGCTCAAGAGAAATTTATTTTTAAACCTGTAATTAACATCCTTGGTGACCCAGTGAAACGCCATGTGCCTCTGAAGCCAAAGTTGTGGGTTCAAAAACAATAGGAATGGGTTCATTCCACTGTTTCAGTACATTCTATAAAATTGACATTTAGTGAGGTAATGTTATTGTGTTTGAGTACCTTAAATGTCTGCATAGACCGCCCTTCATAGGGGGCATAAAGCTGTTAACCCTGTGTCTGTGTACTATACGATGTTGACATATTAAAGATCGCTACCTTTTTACAGAAATGACAGGTGGGTTAATATAATTTCGTAGATGGCACGTTGAAACTGCACCCTGATGTCCGTGATAGCTAGTCACAGAAATAAGCCAGCACAAAAAGCAAAATACAATACAGCCATATTTGAAAGAATTATTTTTATCACTAGTATACTACTTTTGTAATGATATTGAACTCATTCAATATAATTTTCATAAAAAAGAATAATATATTGGGTAATCCTGTGTTGTAGACACCTCTCTAGTAAACAAACAATTCAGGTGAAATCGGAACGTGAAGTGGACGCTGTACGATGTGCACTGTTGCCAGATGAGTATTAGCAAGGGTCATTTTAAATATAGAAGGAAATCAAGGGGTGAACAAATGTTTTTATAATGTAAATAAATTATAATATGGCGTCATCTACATAAATCGATATTAGACATATTTTGCGGAAAGCAGTAGGAAAACGGAAATGTAAATAGTTAATTTTCAGCCATGGTGGTCCAGGGGGAAAAACGTGGACCTCTCCTCCATTTTTAGGTACACCAGTAACATCAACAGAGGTTGTGCCATTGTGATTGAGCAAGGTAATCTGCACGTTCCACCCTTCCCAGGGGGCGTAAAGCCGTCGGTCCCGTGCTGATGCAATGTTGGGCACATTAAAGACCCAAATTTCCCGGACAGTGAGGTGAATGAATCACACTTTAGTAAAGTCAATGAAGCAATTTCCGTTGCAAATTGCTGATGATAAATCCAACTGTATATGTTAATAGCAAACGGTATGCAATATATTATTTCGAAAAGTCGCGCAATGTTTCATGATCATGAAGCAATTTCTACTGACAACTGTCGATGATAAACATAACCGAGAAAATGGCTTCCCTTCGAAGTGTTTGTTTTTATTTTAGTTTCTGACCTTAAATGAGTGTGAAAACTGAATGAAGCAATTTCCGTAACGAATTGCCGATGATAAACATAACCGAGAAAATGGGCTTCCCTTCGAAGTGTTTGTTTATATTTCAGTTTCTAACCCGAAAAGAGTATGAAAAGTGAATGAAGCAATTTCCGTTGCGAATTGCCCATGATAAATACAACGCTGTATACTAATAGCAAACAGTATCCAGTATATTATTTTGAAAAGTCGCAATGTAAATTGGATACTGTTTGCTATTAGCATAAATACAACTGTATTTATCATCGGCAATTCGCAACGGAAATTGCTTAATTCACTTTTCACATTCATTTAAGGTTGGAAACTAAAATATAAACAAACACTTCGAAGGGAAGCCCATTTTCTCGGTTATGTTTATCATCGACAGTTGTCAGTAGAAATTGCTTCATTACCATGAAACATTGCGATTTTTCAAAATAATATACTGGTTACCGTTTGCTATTAGCATATACAGTTGTATTTATCATCAGCAATTCACAACGGAAATTGCTTCATTCACTTTTCATACTCATTTAAGGTTGGAAACTAAAATATAAACAAACACTTCGAAGGGAAGCCCATTTTGAGCCATTTTCTCGGTTATGTTTATCATCGACAGTTGTCGGTAGAAATTGCTTCATTACCATGAAACATTGCGATTTTTCAAAATAATATACTGGTTACCGTTTGCTATTAGCATATACAGTTTGTATTTATCATCAGCAATTCGTTACGGAAATTGCTTCATTCAGTTTTCACACTCATTTAAGGTTGGAAACTAAAATAAAAACAAACACTTCGAATGGAAGCCCATTTTCAACCATTTTCTCGGTTAAGTTTATCATCGACAGTTGTCAGTAGAAATTGCTTCATGACCATGAAACATTGTGCGACTTTTCGAAATAATATATTGCATACCGTTTGCTATTAGCATATACAGTTGGATTTATCATCAGCAATTTGCAACGGAAATCGCTTCATTGCTTTACTAAAGTGTGATTCATTCGCCTCACTGTCCCCGAAATTTGGGTCTTTAACGTGCCCAACATCGTATCGGCACGGGACCGACGGCTTTACGCCCCCTGGGAAGGGTGGAACGTGCAGATTACCTTGCTCAATCACAATGGCACAACCTCTGTTGATGTTACTGATGTACCTATATTCATCAACATGCCCTACATGTCCTTATTTGTCTATGCTCCCTTAAAATGTGACTAGGATCTGCTTAATACTGTCAAAAACTAAATTATGAATATTTTTTAAACCGTTCATTTTCAAGAGATTTCTGTATGCAGTAATCAGTTCAGTTACTAAAACTGCAAGGGTCAATATCCAGCAGTTCGTGTATACTGCCTCTAAGAGAAAGCCTTGCCAAAAGGTTTACTGTTTATTAAAATACTTTACCTCAAAGATCTATTTTCCAGTTCTTCTGGTAACACAGTCAATATTTCCAACAGGGGCCACAAATTACTTTGTGAGAATTTACTTATAAGATCTAGTGGTGCTTGTTTCCATGATGGCATCTGTAAAGTCATATCGGCCAACGCTAAACATAACTGAGTAACAATGACAGTGTTAGTGCCTTCGGTGATTTTGCTGATGTGTTCTAAAAGAGAGTCTCTCAGCGAAGTGTGTGCATCGAAAGGTAACTCATGGAAGGACTGGTGAATTTTTGTTCTCATTGTATGGGCCGCGAAGTAACATGATTCCAAATCTCGCTTATGGTGGAGAATCTCGTCTGCTACTGTCCATGCGAAGACCTGAAATTCAAAGTTTCAATAAAATTAACGCATTATGTAAAAATGTAGGATAAAACTTACCGATTTCTGTAACAAACCCAACCATTGGGAAGCTCGTTCTTTTTCAGCGGCATTTGGGTTGTTATATAGTGCTGAGATAGCCAAGTAAACTATATCGAGACTTGGTTTCTGATCCATCATAAAAAAAATCACCTAAATTTCTAAAATTTATAATCTAAATCCACGATTTACATTATAAAAATACATTATTATTTATAATAAAATTCGTAACTGTCAATTGTCAAAAAAAAAAGGAACGAGCCAAATCAAATAGCAGTGGCAGTTGACATAAAATATTCATAAAGTTTCTCTATGATAAAATATCTGTTTGAAGTTGACATTTCCACTTTCATCGAACCCTACTTTTAAAAATTTGGGACGCAGTAAGTGCGTTATGGTGGTGAATTTTCTTAAATATGTTTTTATTGCAAGTATGTCTGTTTTCTTTTTATTTAAGAAAGCAGGCATCAATTTTGGTTACCAGTATAACCTATATAGTAAAAACAATTTGCCATGTTTCATAAAAATAACTTTATTGTGTGAAAATGTACAAAAATTTCCAAAAGTAAACTTAAAGTGTTCCCACAAAAACTCGTTTCTTGGTCAACCTTATAGGTTAATAGCAAATTGAGCTATTCAAATATGAAGCATTTGATCAATATTCGCTACCATAACGCACTTGCTGCATCCAGAATTTCTTTTCTTACAAACATGCATTATATTTCGATGGAAAATGCAAAAATGCAATAACATAAGGCGTGTTTGATTAAAAAAATAAGAAAATTTGTATCACCAACGACTTATGGACCACCCTATGATTGTAGAAATATTTTTTTAAGATGTAGCTCAAGACACCCCATAATTAATATATAAAAAAATTTCATATCTTGTATAATAACGGATATATTGAACTTTATTGATTTTTTACGAAAATTCGACAAAAGTTATATACCATTAAACGATAAACTCTATAGCTAAGGCTACTGCCAAGCATCAGAGAAAGGGTCTATTTTAAATTAATTTTCTGGAAATATTTTAGTAAAATAAAGTACAATGACGGTTGAAACTAAGTCTTCAGGGTTTGTAAAACATTCTTCTTGAGACATTTTCTTTCCATAGCCCGTACTATATTCAAGTTCTTTGCCTAAATGTTGCCAATTTTTGACGTTTTAAATCGCAACTTTGACATTTTGAGGAAAATCCCAATAAATTTTTATTTAAATGCCTATAACTTTTTGATCTACAAAGCTAAATTTTGGTAGGTAGCTTACGTATAATGATATAAACCCGCGTACCAAATTTAGTTGCCCTTACTTTGTTAATTTTGGAGATATAAATTTTTTACAATTTTTTTCGAAAGAAAACTCAAAATTTTCCGGGAAAACCTGGGCCGATTTTCTTGGCTAACGAACTTATCCAAGCCATTTGTAAAAGGAAGGTACTCACCAAATCTAATTTAAATGGGCCCATAATTTTTTGAGTTATCGGTGTGAGATATATATATATATATATATATATATATATATATATATATATATATATATATATATATATATATATATATATATATATATATATATATATATATATATATATATATATATATATATATAAATTGAAACTGACCCCGGATATGTGTTCTGGGGGGCCTAATTAGCGGTCATTTGAAGAAATTTTTTCAAAATTAAAAAGTCGGGATCTCCTCATTAGTGAATTTTTTTAAAGAAAATTCACTAAAAGGGTTGTGTGAGTGTGTGTTTTTTTTGTTTGATTCCATGTTTGACTGTATATAGCAGTTAGCTTGTTTAATTGTAGCCTTTAATTTTTTACTGTAGCTTTCTTGGCTTTTACTGTACCCTTTAACCTATTTACTGCTTGACTGTAGATTTTTAACCTTGACGATTTCTGTATTGTTTGTTTTGAGATCATTGTGCTTTAACCGCCACAATTGCCTACCATAAAACAACGGTACAAGACCTTTTTATTGTATTTTAGATTTGCCCCTAAGGATGACTAACTAGTTAGCCGAAACGCGATTTAAAAAAAATTATTGTCTGGATCAGAAGCGTTTCATTGAGTATTTAATTATGTATATCACAGACTGTGTGACGTTTAGGAGTGAAGTGTAAATACGCTTTAAACTATATGCATAGTATTTTTTTCTGTTTTTTTCATATAACAAGGACCCACAGACGCGTTAGTTGCCTTGCAAGTTGCAACGTTGCTAATAACCATGTCTTTCCCCGTATTTGGTTACATATAATTTTTATTGTCATAAAATAGGAAATTGTGCTTAATTTACTTTCAGATGGACTAGTGTACCGGACATATGATACAAATAACGAGAGATATGATAATGAGACTGCCTATTTCTAGAACAGTCACGCGCATGGTGTCAAGTGGTGAGTCCAATTCAACAATAATATGCTGTCGTACAGTGGGGTTTGACGTTTCATCACAACCTATTAACAAATTGCATATTTAACTAATATTTAAGTGCATGCAGTTGGAGGTAATTTTTTTAAGATCAGAATACTATACTGTGATTATGTGGCATGATGATCAAATCAAGTTTATGAATGTAAACGCCCTCTAAATGTCTGCGAACGTGTTCCTTACTTTTTTAAGTTTGTGTATCCTCAATGCTAATTGAGGGCTCCCCTTAATTATTATACTTGTCTTGTGCGTATGTAGTTTGACTTCTATAACGTTACTCACCACGTGACGTCATTGGAGGGGGCGGGGCATATGCCCAATATCATATATCTTTTAAGTCGATATATCATGTACTGGACATACCTCAATTGTACCGAATTCAGTACAATTGTACCGACTATAACAACCCTGCTTATTACCGTCGCTCGGTATACCAGGGACTCAAAAATTGCTGTTAAGCTCGTCTCTAAATACCAATACCAACCACAACCAGTGTTGTTCCTGCTGGCACGATCGTGCCAGATTTAGCACTATGTCTTCAGATTTGGCACTCTAGCACCCCTTTACACTTTTCTGGCACATTTTAATTTTTTAAAGCTACGCGCCATTCTCAAGTCAGACACGGATATAAAGCATACAACATAACAAATTCATGAACCGCATTTGAAGATTCCGTTGTCCGCATGCGCATTACCGACCCTGTCTACGCGTTACTCGATGGTTAGATTCATTATTATAGGTTGGCATACCTTTTCTACTTTTGCGTATTGCGTACTGTCAAGTGTTACGTCAAATGTCAAATCCTCAAATGTTTATGGATTTTTATTTTATTGTGTAAGGGAATATATTTGTTTTTATTTATTTCAGACACTTATTTCTTTTGTTAATTTTCAAAAAAAAAAGAATAAAATATTTAATTTTAGGCTTAATTATCGTTTAATTATCATAAGTGTGCATAATTTCCCTCTCATTCATGAGACCTAGCCTTAAAACGTACAGTTACTCTTAAATTTGGTTCCAATTAAATCTGGGAATATTTTAGCACTCAAACCGTAAATTTAGCACCGAAACGTCCCTAAATTCAGCACTTATAATCTCATGACAGGAACAACACTGACCACAACATGTATACACAAACGATGTTGGCATCGATGTTAGACATCGGTTGTCCAATATCAATGTTACGGATATATCGAATACATCGATTTTTTAAAACATCGATGTGATATGTCATTGTTAAGTGATAACTCTCGCAGATGGGTGACACTTTCGACAGTGCTGAACGAGGTGGTAGTTTGAGGTCTCCGTATTTATTAGTAATGGGTTGTTATTTAACAGTCTGTTATATTTTAACTGTTGTCGAGCCGTAGCAGTAACAACCTGTTATGGATATATACAAATAACAGGTACAGTGGAGGGGATGCTGTTGCGCAGTGAATCGTATCTGTTTCTGTTGCACTGCTACGGTGAAGCAGCTTCTGTTTTCATCCGTAACTGTTATAACAGGATGAATGGACATGAGACTGGGAATGGGGTATAGAGCGGACTTTACTTCATAACATAATACTGTTTTCATCCGCAACTGTTATAACAGGATGAATGGACATGACACTGGGAATGGGGTATAGAGTATAGAGCGGACTTTACTTCATAACATACTACTTTATACTACAGTGACTTGATAGAGACAGTGTGGCCATTAGGTGGTATCATTTTGGGCGATTCGGCCGCCATGTTTTCTCCACATTTAACATTGCGCTTATGGAAGAATAGTAAAAAATTGCAAATAATAATGAATTGGTGCATTTTAGAAGAAAACTGTATAGAACATTTTCGGTAGAGAATTATTTTTCGCTCCTAATAGACTAGTCGCAATGTTTCCTATTTAGATACGAATCATTAAAATTGTTATAAAATAAATTTCCTAGTCAATGGATCTATAGAAACTGTTTATGTTATAAGGTTGGCTGCATTGCCGACAGACCGATCTGATGTGATAAAAAATCCGCCGACTTCTCCAAACACAAAGTGTTTGATTTTGATTACATTCATTATTTACCTGTACGAAGTGGTGGGTACATGAGTTTTTAAGTTATTTTAGCTTGTTCAGTAATCAATTAGCACTTTAGTTAAAGACGTTCAACTTTTTTCAAGACTGGAAATTATTTTCCGGCAGTTGTTTTCTTTTGTCCAAACACAAAATATAAGGTTGAAATTATTCTTTGTTGAGAAAATGTTAAGTGACTGTTCAGATGTAATGCATATTTTTATTTTACCGTGTCATAACCTGAAAAAAAATGTGAACAGGTTTGTTGTGTTCAGGCTAAAATAGTAAGTAAAAGGCTAATTTCAAAAAAATTACATGCTAGCAAAACTAATGAGTACTCCTTTATGACCATCGAATAAAGTTTTATAATTATTTTTGCATTTTCTTACTCTTCCTTGAATTTGTTAATGATTATTATTTGTATAAAGATCATAAACTATGATTTTGTAATGTTGAATGATTCATATAATTATTCATTACCAAATTGTTCTGGTGTTATTTAAATATAAATTTGTTTACAAATGATGACAATCCGTCAACGTCACTTCATCAAATCGGTCTGTCGACAATGTAGCCAAACTCATAACATAAACAGTTTCTACAGATGCATTGACTAGGAAAATTATTTTAAAGCAAATTGTAATGTGTTCTATCTGACCAGGAAACATTACGACTAGTCTGTTATGAGCAAAAAATAATTCTCTGCAGAAAAGGTTCTATACAGTTTTCTTCTAAAATGCACCAATTCATTATTATTTGCAATTTTTGACTATTCTTCCATAAGCGCAATGTTAAATGTGGAGAAAACATGGCGGCCGAATCGCCCATGTCCACACTGTCTCTATCAAGTCACTGTACTTTATACTAGTGTGCTCACAGCTTTGGGAACGTAGGGTCGTCGGTACAATGAAACTCTTAAATTTTGACAGGTTGTTGATTCACACAAGACACACACATATATTTACAATTTATAAACAAACACAAAATATGAAAAATGTAAATAAAAAGGCTGTATATGTAGCAAGTGAAAATTATTAAAAATGAACTATATCACTGTAAAAATAAAATCAGGTCACCGCGTATATAAAAAATAATCACATAGGCGTTGACGTAAACTCAATCTTCATTAGATAACTCGATATGCTGATGGCATTTTTGTTTTAAGAAAAAACTTATATGTATACAAACGTACAGTTATGCTTTAACGTGAGTGCTTAGGTATTATATTATATTAGGTAGTTTTTTGTTTATTCTTCTTTGCCTTATGTAACTAATAAATCAATATTCCTTTTTACTTTTCACTTTGGAAATCTAAGAAATAGGTCCGATTTTAAACATCTTTTTTTTATTACTACTGCAAAATAAAAAATCCCTGAAACTTAAAAAATCTCAGAAACAGTACCAATTTTAATGAAATTATAAAAATATTCCCTGTACCCGGTATAGTTGAAACCCAAAGAGGTTGTAACAACCTCTTTGTTGAAACCAGACACACTTCGCCCTATAGGTAGAGAGAAAAAAATTAGTTTTAATTTTTTTTTAATTATTTATTTTATTTTTTGCTTACAATAATTCATTTATTTCATATAGCTCTCATTTTCAAGGAAAAGATGGCTATAGAGGTTTTCAAGCTCAATGCTTAACTAATACTTAATTAGTTAAGAAAATTCGAAAGAAATTCTGCATTGTTGAATTTTTTACCAAATTATTATTAGTGATGAATACCCAAAAAAAACCTCCATCATTTTTTTAATAAAAAAGTTATTAATTGTTTTAAACATAATACAAGAATATTTTTTATTTTAAACATTACCCAACTACACCACCGGACGGGTTCAGCTACTGTTACTACGTCTACGTGGAATTCTTAATAATTCATACTGTTATTTTCAACCTGTTATATTTAACTGTTATTTCTAAATAACAGTAACAGGTGCGACCTGTTAAAGCAATATAACAGTTTTTCCCATCACTAGTATTTATAAATTCAGAATTTTATTTCTTTCAAATAATTGGGAGTTCCCGCAAATTTGTTTGGAGTTAACAAAAGATCTGACTGAAGCGCCATCTACTAATAATCCCATTGAATCGCGAGTAAACAGACGACTATAATTTTTGTACCCGAATTGCAGTAAAAAAATCAAATTTTTCTAGACTTCTATAAGATGTCATTATTTTAAGTTTGAAAGGTCTCTGTAAAAATACCACCAAAGAATTCTGTTATAATTTCTAGTTTCATGTTTTAAATTAACATCGAACTAAAAATACATCGATGTTTTCCGATTACCTCGTGTAGGTAGTTGATGTCGATGCACAAACATCGATGTATCGCATGCATAACATCGATGTAATTCGCGCATCTCTAATCCCTACAGCAGAAAGAGGCTCTCCCAACGAAAAATCTCAGTCGAACAGAAACCAGGACCAGGCTCAGCACAATATGAGTTGTATAGGCAAAAACCCATAATAAAAGAAATAAATCCATATATACGTTTCTATAAAGCGACTCTACCCTACGTAGAATCCAGAATCACCACAGCAAATAAAAAAAAAAGAAACTAAGGTTAACAACACGTCCTACATCGCCCCTTGTCATTGCTGTAAGCCATACCTTAAGACCACTGTTAAAAATCTCTATTGAGACTCTTTCTCTCAGGCTCCGCGGCATCATATACAATTTGTCGCAAGTGTGACTTCTCTGACCGACAATTCTCTTGCAGCTATCGTTCTTGTTTCTAGTGCCGTAGTGATGGTCCTAGAAGATCAGGTCATTCATGATGTTTATACCCCTCAACCAAAACCGTATAAAAGTAGTCTCCTGCAGTCCAAACTCCCTAAACAGATCTTCGCCGACCTATGGTACATCACTCTAAGCATCCATTTTTGTATCAGATCGAGTCGATTATATACCTGATTTGTGAAGTATATAAGGTATAGAGATTAGCTGGTGAAAAGTACTTCTGAGCTCAGAAGAGGAAACCTAATTTCTTAGCAGCCGCTTGATGTGACATGTCGGTGCCAATTGAGATTTCGATCCACAGAAATGCCAACAAGTGAAAAGGACTCATTACTTTGAATAACTTGGTTGTTCATTGTGATGTGTCTGGGGCTGGTGTATCTCTTATGAGTTAGAAAGCAAGACAGATTTGGTGGGGTTGAATTGTACAAGATGTCTACTTCCCCAGTCCAATATTTTTTGAAGATCCAGAGACAGAACCCTCCATGAGTCTGCAATCCTCATGTATTTGGGCTAAAGAGGCAGGCTTAGAATATTGTATATTTGAGCGGAGGGTGCTATCGTCCGCGTAACTGTCAACTGGGTTGGATGTGCTAGAGAGGAGGTCATTGATGTGGGGAAGAAACAAAGTAGGGGCTAAAGCGGAACCTTGAGGAACTCCTGCATTAATTAGATACAGTTTAGAGGAATGGCCATTCATGACAACAGAGATGCTCCGGTTGGAGAGGAAATTTGCTGTCCAGGTACAGAGTTTTGGTGGTAGGCCATGGGCCGCAAACTTATTAAGCAGCGCTGCTTGCCAGACTTGGTCGAATGCTTTGGATATGTGTAAAGCGACAATCTGGGATTCACAGTGTAGTTCCATAGACTTGTTCCAAGAATGGGGGACATAGGCAACGAGGTCGGCGGTTGATCTGCGCTGACAGAATCCATACTACCTGTCGTGGATTAAACTGTTTTTCAAGAAATTTTAGTAATTCGGTGTTTATATACTTTTCCATCACTTTAGAGACGACTGAAAGGAGATAAATAGGCCTGTAGTTGCTAGGAAAAGCTTTGGATCCTTTCTTGGGGACGGGTTGTACTCGAGCAGTTTTCCAGTTACTAGGGAATATGCCTCTGATGTAAGATGTCTGGAACAGACGAGTCAGGACAGGAGCAAGTTCTGGTACGCATTTTTTTTAAACAATTGCTGGGATCTCGTCAAGGCCAGAGGCTTTCCTGGTATTAAGAGAAGAGAGCATCTTTCGTACCTTTTTAGTTTTGAAAATGATATCAGTCATTTTATGTGTGACATTGGGGACTGTTGGTGGTTGAACATTTGGAGGTGGGTTGAGAGTAGAATTGCCGGCGAACGAGGCAAAAAGTTCAGCCTTGCCCAGGGCGGTAGAAACAATTTCATCCCCTGAAACAAGAGGTGGGAACGTGCTCTTGCAGAAATTATTCCCAATAGATTTAGCAAGAGTCCAGAAGGGTTTGTTGTCGCTGGAACTTGAGAGGACTTTGTTTTTGATGTGGTTATTATAAGAGTTTTTTGCCTCAGAAAGAATGTGGACATAGCGGTTTCTTTCGTCGTTAAATGCTTGACGGTTTTCTTGACTGGGATTGTGTAGAAGCGTTATGTGAGCTTTGACCTTTTCAAGTCTGGCCTTGTCACAGTATTTAGAGAACCAGGGCTTTTGAGTGGCTGAAGAGGTTTTCTGTGTACATGGAATAAATAATTCCATGCCAGCTTGGATAGTTTCGGTGATGTTTTGTGAGATATCAGAGGGATCAGGATGAGAGA
Source organism: Tillus elongatus (assembly GCA_964006375.1). Lineage (NCBI taxonomy): Eukaryota > Metazoa > Arthropoda > Insecta > Coleoptera > Cleridae > Tillus > Tillus elongatus. The sequence continues at coordinate 136,362,169 of OZ023267.1, read as the reverse complement.
AGCAGACAGACGCCCATGGAAATGAGGAAAAGTAATACCGCATTTCGTCCCAGTTCGCGGAGTTGTAGTGCCAAACGATACGTGGGTTTGATGACTGTGTGACCTCGGGTTGCATTGCGCAAGAAGCAGCGACCAAGGGGGTGACTAATATCTTATAGCATTTAGGTTTTGTAGTAAGAAGAAGATCCAAGGGATCTGAGCTGTGTTGGGATGCGAGGAAAGTAAGTAGGTTGCTGAACCATATTGGCTAAAGAATTGCTGACTGCAAAGGCCTCCGCTGCTCTCCCTTGTGGATCGGTTTTTGAAGATCCTAGCCATTTCTTGTTATGGACATTGAAGTCACCAAGAATAGTGACCTCGGAGGAAGTATATTCAGAAATCAGATGGTCGGTTTTTTCAGAAATGTAGTCGAAGAGCTGGACAAAGTTGTTGTCAGAAGGTGACCGGTAAATGTAACAGATGAATTTAGTTGCAGCCCTGAGAGAGTTTCATCCAAAGTATGTCCTTTCTTCCAGCTTCTAAATTGGGGAGTCTGGTGCAGGGTAGATTGCTACGGACATATGCGCACACGCTTCCATGCAATCTAAAGTAAGGAGCTCATACCCCGGGAAATTAAGGTGATTAGTGGCTGTTTGGCACTGATTTGGGTTTCGGTGAGGAAGAGGAGTTGGGGCTTATTAGCCTGGAGTAAATGGTGGACGGAGTTCAGGTTAGAATTTCAGGTTGACCATATCCAGTATATCACTCGACTTAAAACAGGGCTTTATGATACCAGGCTTCAGGAACGTAGGAAGCTCCCCAGTCTCACTGATTCTATTCAAGAGATGTTTCAGGAGTTTTACTATGAAAGCAGAAATTTGCTTCAACACATCTGCCATCACTGTGTCATGGCCGGGTGCCTTCCTTTTTCTTATTATACTTTCCACCTCATCTTGTGTTGCGGGCCTCATATAAATTAAGAACACAATATGTGATACATCATGACTTTAACCCCCTGCTCCTCTGGGAACCCTGCCGGCCGAGCATTTTTCCACAGAGGAATTACAATTATTTGCTATCTCTACACTCCAGCATACGGTTGCTCCACCATCTTTTCACACATTTATATATGTATATATAAATTAAAAGCGATCCCGAATATGGATTCTAAGAGTCCTAGTTTACGTTTTTTTTTAAGTTCAAAAATGCCAATCACCTAATTAACGAATTTTTTCTTCGACAATTTGCTGCAACATAAAAAGTTAAAAAAAAAAACAAATAAACTAACCATTTTAGCTTTAACTCTACACGATATCACGTTTGAAAAATGTGAGTTGAATATCGTATCTTTCTGTAGGTAGTTGTGTCATGGTATAAAAGGTTGAATGTTTAGCTATTCCGTAATAAATAAAAAACAATATTCTATTTGTATAGTTATTTATTTAAACTTGAGACATCTATAACAATTAAACAATCTTATTAGCGAGCTTCATAAACTTGTTTGATACTATAGGGAGCTTAAAGCCACAGTTATATGTTTAGGCTCATATTTTAACTTTAAATACTGGACCAATTCAGTAGCCATTCTTAACAGTCCCGCCATATATTAAAACTTTACAAAAATTATAAAATTACCTTTTTATTCAAGACTTTTCTGTAATATATTTTTTCCTATTAAAAACCAATGCTATTTTTGTTCTAATGTCCTTTTGGGCTGTGTATAAGTGTCGCACACCTCCATCTTTCATACAATTTCAAAGATTTGTTCTATTTTTTAAATAGAAGAGAAAGTTACACCATGACCATATGGTCTATATACCAGGCTTTCTGCAAAAAAGTTGCAATGCTTTGTTTCATTGGAAAAACCTTTAATAAATAAATTACACATTCGAAAAGTAGCTTTTCTTATTTATCTCAACCTGCTAAATTAATTGATGCACCTAGAATTTATTAATAGCATATTAAACAAGTTTAGAAAAACAGAGTTTTAACGAACCACAAACATAAATAAATTGGGAGTAAAAAAGGTAAAGGTTTACTTTCGGGACGCATGCCTCATTTTTATGAAATTTTGCCTATAGACGTATTTTAGGGTGTAGATGACGAAAACCACAATAGAAATTAAGGCAAATGCAAACTAATGGCGTTTTTTGTTGGAAAATTGTAGGTTATACTCACTTTTGTCATATTTTACGCATTTTCGGCGGCCGTTCGTTTTATATTAAGCTAAAGAAGGGTGTGTTCCACTATTCTAATTCATTTTCACATAGTTAGTGCACCCCTTTACTGTTTATGTGTCTCTGAAAATTACCCTTCTTTTAATCCTATAAGTTGAAATTGACATCTGACATTAAGTTGGCTTTATATGTCAAATGTCAATTTCAACTTATAGGATTAAAAGAAGGGTAATTTTCAGAGACACATAAACAGTTAAGGGGTGCACTAACTATGTGAAAATGAATTAGAATAGTGGAACACACCCTTCTTTAGCTTAATATAAAACGAACGGCCCCCGAAAATGTGTAAAACAAATTTCTCTTTTTACTTTCCTTGGTTGAAATGTTACATCAACAGTAACACTTAACCCTGCTCAATATGTGTAGTAATGTCAAAATTGTCAAGGACTGAATACAATTAACCTATAAATAATAAAATTTATGTAAATTATAAGTAGAAAATTTGATTCAGCAGGTTGAAATACATAGGGAAACAGGGTGATCCTATGTTGTAGACACCTCACTAGTAAACAAACAATTCGGGTGGAATCGGAACACAAAAGTGGCCGCTGGACGATGTGCACTGTTGCCAGATGAGTATTACTAAGGGTCATTTTAAATATAGAAGGAAATCAAGGGGTGAACAAATGTTTTTATAATGTAAATAAATTAGAATATGGCGTCATCTACATAAATCAATATTTGACATATTTTGCGGAAAGCAGTAGGAAAACGGAAATGTAAAAAGTTAATTTTCAGCCATGGTGGTCCAGCGGAAAAAAACGTGGGTCTCTGGACCCAAGGGTTCAATCCCAGATTTCCCCTCTCCTCCCTTTTTAAGTACATCAGTAACATCAACAGAGGTTGTGCCATTCTGATTGAGCAAGGTAATCTGCACATTCCGCCCTTTCCACGGGGCGTAAAGCCGTCGGTCCCGTGCCCATGCTGCGATGTTGGGCACGTTAAAGACCCAAAGTTCCCGGACAGTGACGTGAATGAATCACTTTAGTAAAGTCTATGAAGCAATTTCCGTTGCGAATTGCCGATGACAAATACAACTGTATATGCTAATAGCAGACGGTATCCAATATATAATTTTGAAAAGTCGCAATGTTTCATGGTAATGAAGCAATTTCTACTGACAACTGTCGATGTTGACCTTATATAAACAAATATACAGTTGTATTTATCATCGGCAATTCGCAACGGAAATTGCTTCATTCACTTTTCACACTCATTTAAGGTTGGAAACTAAAATATAAACAAACACTTCGAAGGGAAGCCCATTTTGAGCCATTTTCTCGGTTATGTTTATCATCGACAGTTGTCAGTAGAAATTGGTTCATTACCATGAAACATAGCGACTGTTCAAAATAATAAAATAAAATATTCATAAATTAATAAAATATGTATATAAATAACCAACTAGAGAGTATGCAAGCCAAGTAACATGTAGGTCATGACTGTAAGGTTGGGTAGAGGTCGGTACCCAGAAGTTCATGTAAAAAAAGTCCGTGGCCATATGAGTGAATGCTCGAGGCCAAAAATGTAGTTAAGAAAAATACTCGTGGTACTGCATAAAAACCAAATATAAACATGAAATTTGTTGTCTGATTTTTTAAGTAACTTATGTTTATCATCGACAGTTGTCAGTAGAAATTGCTTCATTACCATGAAACATTTCGACTTTTCAAAATAATATGTTGGATACCTTCTGCTATTAGCATATACAGTTGTATTTATCATCGGCAATTCGCAACGGAAATTGCTTAATTCACTTTTCACACTGATTTAAGGTTGGAAACTAAAATATAAACAAACACTTCGAAGGGAAGCCCATTTTGAGCCATTTTATCGGTTATGTTTATCATCGACAGTTGTCAGTAGAAATTGCCTCATTACCATGAAACCTTTCGACTTTTCAAAATAATATATTGGATACCGTTTGCCATTAGCATATACAGTTGGATGTATCATCGGCAATTTGCGACGGAAATTGCTTCATTGACTTTACTAAAGTGTCATTCATTCACCTCACTGTCCGGGGAATTTGTGTCTTTAACGTGCCCAACATGGCATGGGCACGGGACCGATGACTTTACACCCCCTGTGAAGGGCGGAACATGCAGATTACCTTGCTCAATCACAATGGCACAACCTCTGTTGATGTTACTGATGTACTTAGGGGGGGGGGGGCAATCTGGGATCGAACGCAGTACCTTTGGGTCCAGAGACCCACGTTTTTTCCCCTGGACCACCATGGCTAAAAATTAACTTTCTCCATCTCCGTTTTCCTACTGCTTTCAACAAAATATGTCAAATATCGATTTATGTAGATGACGTCATATTATAATTAATTTAGGTAATTCTGTAGTTGAATCCGGTGAACCGGCAGAGTCGTCGCGCACTAGAATTTCGTCGTTGCAGTTCACGCGCTGTTGCCACATCCTTCTAGTAGTGGAAATAAATTAAAAGATCCGAGAATTAATTTAAAAAAATATGCACGCAGTAAGTGCGTTATGGTAGCGTATGGTATAATAATGCGTGTTTTCAGTGTTTTACGGTAATGAACATGAATATTATAAATCCATGTGCGTAATGGTAGGGGGTATGATATAATTATGCAAGTAAAACGGAAAAAAATTTAAAATAGACCTATATTGACGCAGCAAGTGTTTTACGGTAATGAATACGAATATAATAAATACATGTGCGTTATGGTAGGGAGTATGATATAGGTATGCAAGTAAAACGGAAAAATTAAAAATATATCTATATTGAAGCAGCAAGTGTTTTACGGTAACAAATACGAATAAAATACAGGTGCGTTATCGTAGGGAGTATGATACAATTCAGCTAGAAAAACAGAAAAATTAAAAAATATACCTATATAGACGCAGCAAGTGTTTGGCGCTAATGAACACGAATATAATAAGTACATGTGCATTATTTACTACTATTATTATATATAATGGTAGGGAGTATGATATAATTTATCAAGGTGAACGGAAAAATGTTAAAATATACCTATATAGACGCAGCAAGTGTTTGGCGCTAATGAACACGAATATAATAAATACATGTGCATTATGGTAGGGAGTATGATATAATTTATCAAGGTGAACGGAAAAATGTTAAAATATACCTATAATGACGCAGCAAGTGTTTTACGCTAATGAACACGAATATAATAAATACATGTGCATTATGGTAGGGAGTATGATATAATTTATCAAGTAAAACGGAAAATTTTCGAAATCACCTATATTGAGGCAGCAATTTCGTTATGGTAATGAACATCCATAAAATAATAGCTTATGAAAAGACTTAGGAAACCTTGAAGAAGAAATTCGCTATGAAAGCTGACATGACTATGTACAGTGCAACCGACTGCACTGTACAAAACCTTTATGATACAAGATAGGCTCTGCCTTTTAAATAATCAGAAGAATGAAAGTATACATACATATATATATATATATATATATATATATATATATATATATATATATATATATATATATATATATATATATATATATATATATATATATATATATATATATATATATATATATATATATATATATATATATATATATATATATATATATATATATATATATATATATATATATATATATATATATATATATATATATATATATATATATATATATATATATATATATATATATATATATATATATATATATATATATATATATATATATATATATATATATATATATATATATATATATATATATATATATATATATATATATATATATGGACAAGTCATTTTTGACAATACATACGCAAAATTTTATAAAATTTGGTGGGTGTCTATTGTTCTATTATATTAGTAAGCGACTTTAATTCGATTGGGTTAAATGACCTTTCCGAATACATAGTTTTGGCGCGCAATTTACTTTCCATTTCTTTTTCCCCATTATATATATAATATTCTGTGTGCATTAAGAACCTCGGTGGTTGAGGGGTAAGAACGTGTGCCTTTGAACATAAGGGTACTAAGTTCGTTCCCAGGGTACTCCTTTCACTTTTTCAGTACAAACTGTAACATTAACATCCACCAAGGTTCTGCCATTGTATTTAAGTAAGTTGAATATCTGCACGTTCCGCCCTTCGGAGGGGACGTAAAGCCGTCGGTCCCGTGACCATGCGATGTTGGGCACGTTAAAGATCCCTACCCTCTTTACAGAATGGCAGGGTCTGCTGAAAATTGTGGGCTACTGGATGAGACACTGATAGTTTTTGCAACCGGATTCGCCTCTTGCAGCATCTTGAGGCGTCATACTTATTCTCAGTTAAGCGGGCAAATATATCGCCAAACAGTCTAATTTTTATGACATTTTAATACATATTTTTACTCACCTTTCATTTCTATTTCATTATAGCTATAAAAGAAATTATTCCTGCCCGTCACAATAAACTTAATTTCTGTATTTCATTTGCCAAAATACTTCATGATGGGTAAAGCCCATGTGCCTATCTGCAAACGTATGAGAATTTGTACCAAACCGTTTAATAAAAGTGGGTTATTTTACAGTCCAACCTTTCTCCTGTGGGCGAGCTTGTCTAAATTTGTCTAAATTTGATGTGTGATTAAAACAATATATTTAACATTAAAAACATTGCTATGCAAATTCGCTACCATAGCGCACTTGCTGCGTCACGACTTTTTAACTTTGTACTAAATGTTATGTCTCATGAAAAAACATATTTCACATTACAAGTAGTTCTAGGAACATTCACTACCATAGCGCACTTGCTGCGTCCCGACCTTTGAAGTTTGTACTACATTTTAAGTCTCATGAAAAAAGCATATTTAACATTCAAAATAGTTCTATGGAAATTCGCTACCATAGCGCACTTGCTGCGTACCAACTTTTTAACTTTGTAGTAAATTTTATGTCTCATGAAAAAATATATTTAACATTCAAAATAGTTCTAGGAACATTCGCTACCATAGCGCACTTGCTGCGTCCCGACTTTTTAACTTTGAACTGAATATTATGACTCATTAAAAATACATATTCATCATTAAAAACATTTTGATGAACATTTGCTACCATAGCGCACTTGCTGCGTCACGACTTTATAATTTTGTAGTAAATTTTATGTCTCATGAAAAAACATATTTAACATAAAAAATAGTTCTAGGAACATTCGCTACCATAGCGCACTTTCTGCGTCTCGACCTTTGAAGTTTGACCTACATTTAGTCTCTTAAAAAAACATACTTAACATTAAAAAAAGTTGTATAGAAATTCGCTACCACAGCGCACTTGCTGCGTCCTGACTTTTTAAGTTTGTACTAAATATTATTTCCTTACAAAGTCGATAAAGAGAAGGATGTGGCAACAGCGCGTGAACTCAATGACGGCATTCTATTGCGCGATGACTCTGCCGGTTCACCGGATTCAACTGCAGAATTACCGATTATTTAAAGAAAAAGCTCCAAAAATAAAATTTTGCTCAATTTTGTTTTCCACACTTTCCAACAAAATTTATAAATTGACTTATAATAATCGATAAAGTTGTGAAGGTGTTTAAAAACAAAAATCTACAATTTTAAGCATACCTACCTGTTACTGTGAATTTCTAAATATGTACTGGTATATACATAACAGTATTCAGAAGAAAACGAGATGGCATTTAGATTTTGTCTCGGTAAATAATTACAAGCTAAAATTCTCAGTTTCCTTGATTAAGTCCATATGTTTAAATTCATCAGGTTTATTTGTAAATCTCTCTAATAAAATATTTTTACTCTCATCACTTTGTCCATAATATAGTAAAATTTGGTTAGCTAAACACAAAGCTTCTTTAGTATCAACAACATCCGTATTATATTCCCCTCTCATCAGAACAATATCTTTATCCTCTTTAAATTCTGTGAAATATGTTAGGGTTAAACATTCAGGGGCGTTCTCCTTGTGAACCTGATAATACAGCAGCGGAGTGAAATGAATCATGTTATTCTGGAACTGAGACATGAAAAATTCATAGCCTTGGCTTCTCGGCAAGGGAAACAAAAAAGTTGGATACCTTCTACCAGTCTCTTGCAACTTTTCATACTCTTTTGCTGGAACAATCGCTGCAATATAGCTTTTTTCCTTGTGGTAAGCTTCCCATATAGACTTGATTTCTTCTGTTGACTTATCTTTGATCAGATCAATCTTCATTACGTCGCATAGTTGTTTATCTCTTGTGTCTTGTGGCAGCTTGAGACTCTTTTTCGGATTCAAAAGCTGTGAGAATTGTTTTTCTTTGAAAGCGGCGCCTGTTTTTTTCTTTTCGTTTTTCTGTTTGTGTTGTTCTAGACGAGACAGTAGTTCTTCTGGCGAGGTTTCTTGCAACTTTGCAATTTTTTCTGCATATTTTACATAGTATGGGTTTGTCGTTTTTATTTCTTCTAGCACTTTTTCACATTTTTGAGTAGCGGACGTCATTATGGTTCTGATTATTGGTCGGTTTCTCGTTATTTGTAAGGTTGTTTTTATTAGGGTACGAGTTATTTCCATTATATAACTAACAATTTTTTTGAGAATAAGAATACATCTAATTTAATTTTGGACAAACTATTCTAATAAGCAAAGCAGCAGACAGAAGATTGAAAGATAGATAAGGATAAGACAAGACAAAAGTCATCTCATTTCATACTCATAATAATATCAATGATATGTAGAGATGTCATTGAATAATATAATATATTTGTAAGGTTATGGGCTAAAAAATAATAATAATAGTCCTGGCCGAGTTCACCGATCGCACGAAGTTTCTGCTGGAATTCAACTGTTGCCGATTTGTTAAAGCGAAATGACAGACAATCGTTACAAAATAGTGCTTGAACTTAGAAATGAGTTCACCAGTCTCCAATTACTGAAATCTTAGATAAGGTAATTATTACCTAACAATCAGCAGGCGCCAGCAGCTGCTAGCGCTGCATTTTTATGTCAAAATATGTTGACAAAATGTTGAGATTCGTCAACATTTTTTGACAACAATGCAGAAGGTGGCACCTGCTGAACTACAACTATAATTCAACCGTTGTCAAAGCGGATTGACAGACAACGTCACAAAATACTGCTTAAATACCATTGTGCGTTCATCAGTCTCTAATGCTTTAATGTATCGGTAGTCAGATCAGCTGTTGGCACCTGGTGGGCTCAGCAAATGGCAGAATTCACCAGGCACCAACATGGTGTGCGTTTACCAGCCTCTGCTGGAACTTAACTGTTGCTAATTTGTCCAAGCGTAATGAAAACCAAATGTCATAAAGTAGTGCCTAAAGACAACAGTGCCTTCATAAGTCTCAAACTGCTGAAATGTATGAGTAGTCAGCAGATAAGCGCTTAAACTCAGGTGTTGGCGCCTGGTGATGTCTACTATTAGCTAGAGTGCACACAGAATGTTTGCGGATCCCACTCAGTTCATCATATACTCGGATTAAGAAGTTTTATGATTGGCTAATTTCGTCGGTTGTTAACATTTAAGAGAGTGGATGGCTGTTGATTATTATTTTATTAATATTCTGCAATATATATATATATATATATATATATATATATATATATATATATATATATATATATATATATATATATATATATATATATATATATATATATATATATATATATATATATATATATATATATCAGGTCCTGCCTGACCTGACCTGCCCTGTAAGTCAGTTCAGGCAGGCCCCTAGACCAATAAGCACCGTCCGGCAATGCCGCTCTCGCAATGCATGAAATGACGGGACCCGTCTACTTAAGGATCGCCCAAATTTAGTGAGCCTTCTATTTGCAAGTGGATTGGATAAGTTCGTTAGCCAGGAAAATCGTCCCAAGTTTTCCCGAAAAATTTTGTGCTTTCTTTCGGAAAATAATTATATCTCCAGGAATAACAAAGTAAGAAAGTAAGGCCAACAAAATTTGGTATGCGTGTTTGTGTTATAAAGAGTAAAGACCAAAAAGTTGTGGGCAGTTAAAGAAAAAAAATTGGGGTTTTCCTCAAAACGTCGAAGTCGCGATCTGAAACGTCAAAATTCGCAACATTTGGGCGAAGAACCTGAAACAAATACGTATTATGCCAAGAAAATGTCGCAAGAGTGTTCTGCAAACCCTTAAGTTTAATCTTCAACCGTCATTGTCTTTCATTTTAAGAAAATATTTACAGGAAATTAATTTCAAATAGACCCTTTCTCTGATGTTTTCGCTGTAGGTTTAGTTAAGTTGATGCTTTGGCTGTAGGTTTAGTTAAGTTTAACGTTTAAGGGTCTATAATTTTTAGCTAATTTTCGTATTTTTTTTTATATTTCAACAACACACCACGAGGACTCACAGCCTAGGAAAGAGGCAACTTGTTAATTCTGGACTTGAAGGTTTGGAGGAAAAGGAAAAACATGTGCCGGCAAGGAATTCAACAACTTGGAAGTCCTCGGGACAAAATAGCGGGCAAAACAAGATGTTCTGTCTTGTGACCTGGACAGTAAAAGGGTGCATTCGCTCTGTTCCCCTGGTAGATCTGTTGGGGGCAGCAGGTGGAGGAACTATGAAAGAATGCTCCTCTGAGCAGTGCCCGTGCAGATATCTATAAAAGAGATAGAGAGCGAGGTCACTAACGGCACGTCGGTGGGAAAGGGATGGCAGCCTTTGGGTGAGGGTACTGTCACCGATGAGACATATAGCTCTCTTCTCAATGGAGTCCAGGATAGCGAGTGTAGAAGCGGCAGCGGCACCCCAGATGTGGGAGCAGTATTTGAGGTTTGGCCTTATTTGTGAAGTATATATGCTCTAGAGATTAGCTGGTGAAAAGTATTTGCGAGCCCGGAAGACGAAACCTCATTTCTTAGCAGCTGCTTCTGCAATTGATGTGACATGTTGGTGCCAATTAAGATTTCGATCCACAGAAATGCCAACAAGTGAAAAGGACTCATTACTTTGAATAACTTGGTTGTTCATTCTGATGGGTCTAGGGCTGGTGTATATCTTGTGAGATAGAAAGCAAGACTGAGATTTGGTGGAGTTGAATTGTACAAGATTTCTACTTCCCCAGTCTAATATTTTTTTGGAGATCCACGGAGACAGAACCCTCCATGAGTCTGTGATCCTCATCTAATTGGGCTAAAGAGACAGGCTTAGAATATTGTCTGTTTGAGTGGAGGGTGCTGTCATCTGCGTAACCGTGAACTGGATTGGATGTGCTAGAGAGGAGATCATTGATGGGGAGAAGAAACAAAGTAGGGGCTAAAGCTGAACCTTGAGGGACTCCTGCATTCATTGGATACAGTTTAGAGGAATGACCATCCACGACAATAGAAATGCTTCGGTTGGAGAGGAAATTTGCTGTCCAGGTACAGAGTTTTGGTGGTAGGCCATAGGCCGGAACTTTATTATAAGCAGCGCTGCGTGCCTGACCTGGTCGAATGCTTTGGATATGTCTAGAGCGACAATCTGGGATTCACCATGTAGTTCCATACACTTGCTCCAAGAATGGGTGACAAAGGAAAGGAGGTCGGCATTTTATCTACGCTGACGGAATCCATACTGCCTGTCGTGGACTAGACTTTGTTTTTCAAGAAATTTTAGTAATTCGGTGTTTTTATACTTTTCCATAACTTTAGAGACGACTGAAAGAAGAGAAATAGGCCTGTAGTTGCTAGGAAGCGCTTTTGATTCTTTCTTGGAGACGGGTTGTACTCGACCAGTTTTCCAGTTACTAGGGAATATGCCTCTATTGTAATATGTCTGAAACAGACAAGTCAGGACAGGAGCAAGTTCTGGTACGCATTTTTTGAGAACAATTGCTGGGATCTCGTCAAGGCCAGATGCTTTCCTGGTATTAAGAGAAGAAAGCATATTTCGTACCTTTTTAGTTTTGAAAATGATATCAGTCATTTAATTCGCGACATTGGGGACTGTCGGTGGTTGAACATTTGGAGGTGGGTTGAAAGTAGAATTGCCGGCGAACAACGAGGCAAAAAGTTGAGCCTTGCCCAGGGCGGTAGAAACAATTTCATTCCCTGAAACAAGAGGTGGGAACGTGCTCTTGCAGAAATTATTCCCTTATTCCCAATAGATTTAGCAAGAGTCCAGAAGGGTTTGCTGCCGTTGGAACTTGAGAGGACTTTGTTTTTGTTGTGGTTGTTAAACGAGTTTTTTGCCTCACAAAGAATGCGGACATAGCAGTTTCTTCCGTCGTTAAATGCTTAACGATTCTTGACTGGGATTGTGTAGAAGCGTTTTGTGAGCTTTGACCTTTTCAAGTCTGGCCTTGTCACATGATTTAGAGAACCAGGGCTTTTGAGTGGCTGAAGAGGTTTTCTGTGTACGTGGAATAAATAATTCCATGCCAGCTTGGATAATTTTGGTGACGTTTTGTGAGATATCAGAGGGGTCAGGATGAGAGAAGCAGACAGACGCCCATGGAAATGAGGAAAAGTAATCCCGCATTTCGTCCCAGTTCGCGGAGTTGTAGTGCCAAACGATAGGTGGGTGTGATTACTGTGTGACCTCGGGTTGCATTGCGCAGGAGGCAGTGACCATGCCGTGGTCTGAGCGACCAAGGGGGCTGATGTCTTACAGCATTCAGGTTTTGTAGTAAGAAGGAGATCCAAGGGATTTGAGCTGTGCTGGGATGCGAGGAAAGTAAGTAGGTTGCTGAACCAAATTGGCTAAAGAATTGCTGACTGCAAAGGCCTCCGCTGCTCTCCCTTGTGGATAGGTTTTTAAAGATCCTTGGCATTCCTTATTATGGACATTGAAGTCACCAAGAATAGTGACCTCGGAGGAAGGATAATCAGAAATCGGATGGTCGGTTTTTTCAGAAAGGTAGTCGAAGAGCTCGACAAAGTTGTTGTCAGAAGGTGACCGGTAAATGCAACAGATGAGAGAGAGTTTCTTCGAAAGTATGTCTTTTCTTCCAGCTTCCAAATTGGGGTCTGGTGCAGGGTAGATTGCTACGGACGTATGCGCACACACCTCCATGCAATCTAAAGAAAGTGAGGAGCTCATACCCCGGGAAATTAAGGTGATTAGTGGCTGTTTTGGCACTAATTTGGGTTTCGGTGAGGAAGCGGAGTTGAGGCCTATTAGCCTGGAGGAAATGGTGGACGGAGTTCAGGTTAGAATTTAGGCCACATATATTCGAGAAGGATATGTTAAATCTTGATGCCGGCGGCCCCTGCACACCCCTCTCCCGGAGATCCGAATGGAGGGGTATTTTATCTCCGGAATCTTTTGTACAAGGAGGATTCATCATCATTTTTGTTTATAAGGGAAACCGACTCGTACACCAGAACCGAAAGCGTCCGTTGGGACTTCACCAGCCCCTTGATGTAAGGGGTGGTACCTCCTCGGACGTGAAAAAAATCCTTTACTATCACGTAAAGGAAAAGTTCACTACCACCTACCTACATTGTAACACAATCTACGTACGTCAAACTTCTAGAAATTTTAATGTCGATATTTATTTAATTAAACAACCCAATTAGGCAGAAGCCCAGTTACATGGGTTTATATAAGAACTGATAAACTAAGAGAAATTAAAAACTATGGATTAAAACTAAAAAAAATTAACGAAAAATAACTAAGATATGGTGTCCTCACGAAGTAGGGATTCCCTAGAGGCTGCGGAAAAGGACCCAACCTTAGCATGACTAAATATGTCAGTACCGGAAGAATTATATTCTGCACACATAGGATACAAGGGTGATTTCAAAAGCAGATTAGTTCTGGAAATCGGAAGTAAAAAAGTATGAGTAGAATGAGTCTGACAGCCGTGGAGAGGAGAGCAAAAAGACGTCTGGGAGAGAAGTTCAGGTGCATCAATAATTCCGTGAATAAGCTTAAATAAAAACACTGACCTGAAAGAGTTCTCCTGTCAGCAAGCGACATAAAACCAAATCTAGTGAGTAACAAATTGTAAGATATGCCTCTTTGAGGATAAACTTTGTCAAAAAAATAAAACAAATACTTCAGAAACATACGCTGGACAGATTCTAGAAGTGTAATGTGGCAGGTGTAGAAGGGCATCCAGGACAAGTTGGCATATTCAACATGGGAACGGACAAAAGCATTATATAGACAGATAAGAGTTACAGTAGATAAAAAATTCTCAGCGCTTCTAACAACAAATCCTAGGCTTTTCATAGAAGTTCTAAGGATACTGTTCAGATGTAAATTAAACTTCAAGTGTAGATCCATGATCAAACCCAAGTCAGTAATATTAGACACACGTATAAGATTTTCACCATTTACCTTATAAGTGAAAACCTGCAAGTGATGTTTATTGGAAAAAGACAAAACACTACATTTAGAAAGATTTAGAGGTAACTTATTTATGTCACACCATTCCGAAATCCTATCAAGGTTGTGCTGTATGGCCTGACAGTTGACAAGATAATTGATATTTAGAAAAAAATTTAGGTCAACAGCATACAATAAATGAGGAACAGAAAACACAGAATCCAAGTCATTAATAAAAACTTTTAAGAGAAGGGGACCAAGTACAGATCCTTGTGGGACGCCAGAAGAAGCATGAAACAGGTCAGAAGAACAGCCAGCATACCAGACATAATGATACCTATTGAGGAGGTAGGATCTAAACAAGGATATAAGACCATTGGAAAGTCCAAAAGGATGAAGCTTAGGTAACAGCAGCTCATGATCAACTGAGTCAAATGCCTTCGAGAAGTCTAAGTAGACTGCATCAACCTGTCCATTCCCATCCAAACAAGACGATACATAATGCACGAAACAAGAAAGGTTGAACCGCCCCTGACAAACCCCTGCTGATTCGGTGAAAGATACAGACCTACATGAGGAGATAGATACGCAAAAAGTGTATACTCAAAGACCTTAGAAAAGTTCGACATGATTACAACCTGCCTGTAATTTTCAATGACCGACCTGTCACCCTTCTTATGGACGTGGCAGACTTTAGTGGTTTTCCATATGGAAGGGAAGGTTTGTGGTTTTAGAGACAAGTTAAAAATAAAAAGTAAAGGTTCGGCAAATGTGGAAGAACAGTCTTTGATTATGAAACTAGGTATATTATCAGGCCCTTGAGACAACTTGGGCTTGAGTTTCTTAATAGCAGACACTACATCAGATGTTATGAAATTTGCTTAAATGAAAGGGAAGACAGATATTTGCATTGTATAGAGTCTGCTTTATTACTGCTATTGTTTAGTTATTTTATTGTTGTAACTGTTATTATAGTTATTACTGTTAGAGGTTAGTTCTATCTTTATGTTAAATATTGACATACATCACTAGATATTTTGAAGGTGTCATCTGTCATTTTTGTTTAATTTTATTTTTATGTTTAAAGAATTTTTTGATCATAACATAACAGCAACAGATCTTCATTTGTAGTTGCCAATATTTCATATTAATTCACTTTTTAGTGAATTTTCGTAGAAAAAATTCACTAATGGGGAGATCCCGACTTTTGAATTTTGAAAAAATTTTTGCAAATGAGCGCGAACTAGGACCCCTAGAACCCATATCCGGGGTCAGTTTCAATTTTTATATGTTTATATATATATATATATATATATATATATATATATATATATATATATATATATATATATATATATATATATGTATCACACCGATAACTCAAAAAATAATAGGCCGATTTTGATAAAATTTGGCATGTACCTTTCTTTTAATAGCTTGGATAAGTTCGTTAGTCAGGAAAATCGGACGAGGTTTTCCGGGAAAATTTTGAGTTTTCATTCGAAAAAAATTCATATCTCAAAAAGTAATGAGCCGATTTTAATAAAATTTGGCATGTACCTTCCTTTTGTAAATGGCTTTGACAAGTTCGTTATTTAGAAAAATTGGACGAGGTTTTCCGGGAAAATTTTGAGTTTTCATTTGAAAAAATTCATATCTCAAAAAGTAATAAGCCGATTTTAATAAAATTTGGCACATACCTTACTTTTGTAAATGGCTTTGACATGTTTGTTAGTCAAGAAAATCGGACGAGATTTTCCGGGAAATTTTTGAGTTTTCATTTGAAAAAAATTCATATCTCAAAAAGTAATGAGCCGATTTTAATAAAATTTGGCATGTACCTTCCTTTTGTAAATGGCTTTGACAAGTTCGTTATTTAGAAAAATTGGACGAGGTTTTCCGGGAAAATTTTGAGTTTTCATTTGAAAAAAAATTTTATCTTAAAAAATATAAAATCTATGATAACCAAATTTGGTAGGTAGGTTTACGATATAAAAAGTAAACTATACACCAAAATTTAGATTTCTATGTTACAAGAAAAAAAAGTTATAATAAAATATTTTGTGCCAGATCATTTCTATGAAAATTCACTACCATAACGCACTTGCTGCGTCCAGACTTTTTATCTGTCTGAGGATACCGTCATCCAACGAAACCGGTTACAGAAATATTGAAGAACATCTAGAATTCAGAAAGCCCACTTGCTCCAGTTAGGCAACGTGCTGCACCCGTCCTTCATTTTCAGAAACGACATCCAACAGTGAAGCCAGATAAGTAGTTTCAGAGTCTGTATGTAGTATGCACCAGTTTCACCAAGTAAGGGCAACACCATTCAATAAACTATATTTATATATTTTTTGCAGTGTTATGGAGGCGGCAAAGCCGCGGACCAGCCCGGAGGGAGAAAAAATGGCATGACGGGAAGCACCATTTCAATGCGCACAGGCCTCACAGCCGGGTTTTTACTGTCTTACTGTCGCGAGATACCCATGTATTTGGGGCTATAATTTGACATTAAAGTAGGTTTATAATAAAATGATGGTAAAAAAATGTAAAAAAAATTTTATTATAGGTATATAGTATATTTTATTGAAGCTAGTTGTTATGTACATAGAGAAATAATTTAACAACTGCAAAAAACTGCAATGCTGGCAAAAATAACGTGGTTAAATGAGGCTACGAGCGTGATAGTGGACTAACCCACAAAAATGTGATTTTCGTTTTAATGCAGATTTCAAACCGTTAAATTGGTATCTATCGACTACAAAGTGGATCAAACCACCTTATGCTTAGGTTTATTAAGTGGCAGCATTATAGTAGGTTTGGCATTTTATATAATTTTTATTTTGTTTATTTATTTTTTCAACGGATCAACCATTTACAACAATAATAAGAACATCTAAAACTACATTAGTCTTAAATAACCTATCTCAACATTAGAACATAACAAAAAAGCAAAACATAACCTGTACACCATATGTATGACAATTCAATCAATAACACCTCTCAAAATGCCTCTAATTGAACGGTCAGAATCATCAAACATATCCAAGAGCTCCGAATACCCATTTGCAGTTCTCACCACTTTCGACATCAGACTGAAAAAGCCATAATTGGTTCGATGGAAGGGAACCACAAAAACCTCCATTGCTCCCGTGCGGTCCGGAATCCTTAGAGAGACTAACTCAAGCAAAGATGGACTATCAATTCTATTCACTAATAATTTATGCAAAAAACAAACATCACTGACAATCCTTTTACCACTGAGTGACTGCAAGTGCAGCCGATTCCGCAAATAAGAAAAGTTAAGATCATTTCTCTGCAAGCCCATTCTGTAAGCACAAATTCTTAAGAATCTATTTTGTATGGCCTCAATCTGATTGATATAAATATTGTAATTCGGACTCCAGACTACAGAAGAGCATTCCAACAAAGAGCGAACCAAACCACAATACAGCCTTCCTTAAGGTATTGCATGAAAAATCCAGAGTTGATCACCTATGAATAAATCCTAACATTTTATATGCTTTAGATATTATGTATTCTATGTGATCCTTAAAAGATAATTCCCTATCCAATACAATACCCAAGTCTTTAATCATTTCCTTCCTCTGTAAAGCATTAGGGCCTATGAAGTACACAAAGTCAATAGGAAACTGAGCTCTAGTGAATGTAATTCAGAAACACTTATTAACATTCAGAGTCAGAAGATTGTCACCACACCACCGAGCAAAACGATTTAAGTCTTCCTGTAAAAGTAAAGCGTCCTGTCTGGAACGAACAATCTTGAACATTTTGATATCATCAGCAAACATCAAAATCTGACTATGCTTAAGTGAATGTATGACATCATTGATAAAAAGATTAAAGAGGACTGGTCCACAATGTAAACCCTGAGGAACTCCTGAAGAAACAGTAATACTATCAGAAATGAAGTTTCTTTTCTTTTATTTGTGAACTCATAGAAGCAAAGCGTACCAAGTCACTGTGTCGCTCAAATCTTGGCGTGTATGTTATGTTGTTTGTCATTAATAGTTGAGCATGTTGTGTATATTTTATTTTATAATTTATCGAAAAATTTGCATACAATGAATCTCATTATGCTAGAGAAAAAGTAACCACAGAAAATATCTTTCGCTGGATTTAAGTCTCGGTAAGATGTGTTGAAACAAATAGTCAAAAACCCCAAACAATTTATATATTAAATATTTTTATATAAGTTGCGCCATCTATGCATTAATAATGTAACTATGTGAGGCGCATGTTTTGTTCAGTTGTTTAGTTTTTCAGTTGGAAATAAAGTTGAGTTGTGTACTAACTGTGGATGTCCTCGTTTCTGTTTATTCCCGAAATTTATCAAGATGTACCAGTTGTATAACGATGAGAAGAGAGAAAGGAACCATGTGTCCTATTTTATGTTTCGAGAAATCTTCAATAAGGAGTTAAACTTGCACTTCCACCCTCCAATCACAGACTCTTGTAAGAAGTGTGACCTATAAAACGTTCAGATAAACGCTGCAGATGAAACGAGAAAGCAACAACTTGAATTTGAAAAAGACCTACATCAAAGAAAGGCCCAGACTGGTAGTGATGGTTTAAAAAATGACACTGCTCTGGCAAAAAGGGGAAAAGAGAAACATCTGTGAATTGCTTCGACTTAATGAAAACCTTGCCTACACTTGTACTAAGTACTGGAATTGTTTATTACAAAAGGCAATTATGGACATACCGCTTCAATATTCATAATATGGGCACTGATAACTCATTTATGTTTGTTTGAAATGAAACAGTTGTCTCGAGAGGTCCTCAAGAGGTGGGCTCTTGTCTTTTGTATTACATACCAAATTTCGTGACTTCAAAAAGCCTGATCACGTATTCTGACCAGTGCAGAGGTCAAAACTGCAATATACGGCTGTCATTGTTATGTAACTACATCTCCAGATTTTAATGTGGAAGAGCTAAACCACAAATTTTTGGTCCGTGGCCATTCATACTTACCTTGCAATCAAGATTTCGGACTAATTGAATAGGAAAAATAAATTCATCCTCATATTTTTCTACCTAAAGACTGGCAAACAGTAATCAAAAGTTCTAGGAAGAGAAACCCCTTTACGGTGATAGAAATGAAAAAGTCTGATTTTATTTCCACTAAAGTACATGAAGGTAACATAACCAACAGAAAAAGTTCCGAAGCCAAAAGCAAGGTGTAGTGCAGTAGTTGTTTCAGAAAAGAATCACCTTATATGCTTCAATATAAATATTCAAAGAGAGAAGACGTTTATTTTGACACAGTTGATATAAGTAATAGTTTCTGAAGCCAAAAGCAAGATATAGTGGCTTAAAATGCAATTATTGTGGTTCAGAAAAGAATCACCTTATACGCTTCAATATAAATATTCAAACAGAGAAGACGTTTATTTTGACACAGTTGATATAAGTAAAAGTTTCTGAAGCCAAAAGCAAGATGTAGTGGCTTAGAATGCAATTATTGTGGTTCAGAAAAGAATCACTTTATAGGCTTCAATATAAATATTCAAACAGAGAAGACGTTTATTTTGACACAGTTGATATAAGTCAACGTTTCTGAAGCCAAAAGCAAGGTGTAGTGGCTTAAAATGCGATTGTGGTTCAGAAAAGAAATCACCTTATACGCTTCAATATAAATATTCAAACAGAGAAGACGTTTATTTTGACACAGTTGATATAAGTAAAAGTTTCTGAAGCCAAAAGCAAGGTGTAGTGGCTTAAAATGCAATGATTGTGGTTCAGAAAAGAAATCACCTTATACCCTTCAATATAAATATTCAAACAGAGAAGACGTTTATTTTGACACAGTTGATATAAGTAAAAGTTTCTGAAGCCAAAAGCAAGGTGTAGTGGCTTAAAATGCGATTGTGGTTCAGAAAAGAATCACCTTATACGCTTCAATATAAATATTCAAACAGAGAAGACGTTTATTTTGACACAGTTGATATAAGTAAAAGTTTCTGAAGCCAAAAGCAAGGTGTAGTGGCTTAAAATGCAATGATTGTGGTTCAGAAAAGAATCACCTTATACGCTTCAATATAAATATTCAAACAGAGAAGACGTTTATTTTGACACAGTTGATATAAGTAAAAGTTTCTGAAGCCAAAAGCAAGGTGTAGTGGCTTAAAATGCAATGATTGTGGTTCAGAAAAGAAATCACCTTATACGCTTCAATAGAAATATTCAAACAGAGAAGACGTTTATTTTGACACAGTTGATATAAGTAAAAGTTTCTGAAGCCAAAAGCAAGGTGTAGTGGCTTAAAATGCGATTGTGGTTCAGAAAAGAAATCACCTTATACGCTTCAATATAAATATTCAAACAGAGAAGACGTTTATTTTGACACAGTTGATATAAGTAAAAGTTTCTGAAGCCAAAAGCAAGGTGTAGTGGCTTAAAATGCAATGATTGTGGTTCAGAAAAGAAATCACCTTATACCCTTCAATATAAATATTCAAACAGAGAAGACGTTTATTTTGACACAGTTGATATAAGTAAAAGTTTCTGAAGCCAAAAGCAAGGTGTAGTGGCTTAAAATGCGATTGTGGTTCAGAAAAGAATCACCTTATACGCTTCAATATAAATATTCAAACAGAGAAGACGTTTATTTTGACACAGTTGATATAAGTAAAAGTTTCTGAAGCCAAAAGCAAGGTGTAGTGGCTTAAAATGCAATGATTGTGGTTCAGAAAAGAAATCACCTTATACGCTTCAATATAAATATTCAAACAGAGAAGACGTTCATGTTAACACAGTTGATATAAGTAAAAGTTTCTGAAGCCAAAAGCAAGGTGTAGTGGCTTAAAATGCAATGATTGTGGTTCAGAAAAGAATCACCTTATACGCTTCAATATAAATATTCAAACAGAGAAGACGTTTATTTTGACACAGTTGATATAAGTAAAAGTTTCTGAAGCCAAAAGCAAGGTGTAGTGGCTTAAAATGCAATGATTGTGGTTCAGAAAAGAAATCACCTTATACGCTTCAATAGAAATATTCAAACAGAGAAGACGTTTATTTTGACACAGTTGATATAAGTAAAAGTTTCTGAAGCCAAAAGCAAGGTGTAGTGGCTTAAAATGCGATTGTGGTTCAGAAAAGAAATCACCTTATACGCTTCAATATAAATATTCAAACAGAGAAGACGTTTATTTTGACACAGTTGATATAAGTAAAAGTTTCTGAAGCCAAAAGCAAGGTGTAGTGGCTTAAAATGCAATGATTGTGGTTCAGAAAAGAAATCACCTTATACCCTTCAATATAAATATTCAAACAGAGAAGACGTTTATTTTGACACAGTTGATATAAGTAAAAGTTTCTGAAGCCAAAAGCAAGGTGTAGTGGCTTAAAATGCGATTGTGGTTCAGAAAAGAATCACCTTATACGCTTCAATATAAATATTCAAACAGAGAAGACGTTTATTTTGACACAGTTGATATAAGTAAAAGTTTCTGAAGCCAAAAGCAAGGTGTAGTGGCTTAAAATGCAATGATTGTGGTTCAGAAAAGAAATCACCTTATACGCTTCAATATAAATATTCAAACAGAGCAGACGTTTATTTTGACACAGTTGATATAAGTAAAAGTTTCTGAAGCCAAAAGCAAGGTGTAGTGGCTTAAAATGCAATGATTGTGGTTCAGAAAAGAAATCACCTTATACGCTTCAATATAAATATTCAAACAGAGAAGACGTTTATTTTGACACAGTTGATATAAGTAAAAGTTTCTGAAGCCAAAAGCAAGGTGTAGTGGCTTAAAATGCGATTGTGGTTCAGAAAAGAATCACCTTATACGCTTCAATATAAATATTCAAACAGAGAAGACGTTTATTTTGACACAGTTGATATAAGTAAAAGTTTCTGAAGCCAAAAGCAAGGTGTAGTGGCTTAAAATGCAATGATTGTGGTTCAGAAAAGAAATCACCTTATACGCTTCAATATAAATATTCAGAGCAGACGTTTATTTTGACACGGTTGATATAAGTAAAAGTTTCTGAAGCCAAAAGCAAGGTGTAGTGGCTTAAAATGCAATGATTGTGGTTCAGAAAAGAAATCACCTTATACGCTTCAATATAAATATTCAAACAGAGAAGACGTTTATTTTGACACAGTTGATATAAGTAAAAGTTTCTGAAGCCAAAAGCAAGGTGTAGTGGCTTAAAATGCGATTGTGGTTCAGAAAAGAATCACCTTATACGCTTCAATATAAATATTCAAACAGAGAAGACGTTTATTTTGACACAGTTGATATAAGTAAAAGTTTCTGAAGCCAAAAGCAAGGTGTAGTGGCTTAAAATGCAATGATTGTGGTTCAGAAAAGAAATCACCTTATACGCTTCAATATAAATATTCAGAGCAGACGTTTATTGTGACACAGTTGATATAAGTAAAAGTTTCTGAAGCCAAAAGCAAGGTGTAGTGGCTTAAAATGCAATGATTGTGGTTCAGAAAAGAAATCACCTTATACGCTTCAATATAAATATTCAGAGCAGACGTTTATTTTGACACAGTTGATATAAGTAAAAGTTTCTGAAGCCAAAAGCAAGGTGTAGTGGCTTAAAATGCAATGATTGTGGTTCAGAAAAGAAATCACCTTATACGCTTCAATATAAATATTCAGAGCAGACGTTTATTTTGACACAGTTGATATAAGTAAAAGTTTCTGAAGCCAAAAGCAAGGTGTAGTGGCTTAAAATGCAATGATTGTGGTTCAGAAAAGAAATCACCTTATACGCTTCAATATAAATATTCAAACAGAGAAGACGTTTATTTTGACACAGTTGATATAAGTAAAAGTTTCTGAAGCCAAAAGCAAGGTGTAGTGGCTTAAAATGCGATTGTGGTTCAGAAAAGAATCACCTTATACGCTTCAATATAAATATTCAAACAGAGAAGACGTTTATTTTGACACAGTTGATATAAGTAAAAGTTTCTGAAGCCAAAAGCAAGGTGTAGTGGCTTAAAATGCAATGATTGTGGTTCAGAAAAGAAATCACCTTATACGCTTCAATATAAATATTCAGAGCAGACGTTTATTTTGACACGGTTGATATAAGTAAAAGTTTCTGAAGCCAAAAGCAAGGTGTAGTGGCTTAAAATGCAATGATTGTGGTTCAGAAAAGAAATCACCTTATACGCTTCAATATAAATATTCAAACAGAGAAGACGTTTATTTTGACACAGTTGATATAAGTAAAAGTTTCTGAAGCCAAAAGCAAGGTGTAGTGGCTTAAAATGCGATTGTGGTTCAGAAAAGAATCACCTTATACGCTTCAATATAAATATTCAAACAGAGAAGACGTTTATTTTGACACAGTTGATATAAGTAAAAGTTTCTGAAGCCAAAAGCAAGGTGTAGTGGCTTAAAATGCAATGATTGTGGTTCAGAAAAGAAATCACCTTATACGCTTCAATATAAATATTCAGAGCAGACGTTTATTGTGACACAGTTGATATAAGTAAAAGTTTCTGAAGCCAAAAGCAAGGTGTAGTGGCTTAAAATGCAATGATTGTGGTTCAGAAAAGAAATCACCTTATACGCTTCAATATAAATATTCAGAGCAGACGTTTATTTTGACACAGTTGATATAAGTAAAAGTTTGTGAAGCCAAAAGCAAGGTGTAGTGGCTTAAAATGCAATGATTGTGGTTCAGAAAAGAAATCACCTTATACGCTTCAATATAAATATTCAGAGCAGACGTTTATTTTGACACAGTTGATATAAGTAAAAGTTTCTGAAGCCAAAAGCAAGGTGTAGTGGCTTAAAATGCAATGATTGTGGTTCAGAAAAGAAATCACCTTATACGCTTCAATATAAATATTCAAACAGAGAAGACGTTTATTTTGACACAGTTGATATAAGTAAAAGAAATTCAACTTCAAACCAAATTGAACTTCCATTGTTGTATCCTACTGGCAATATCATGATAAAAAAAAAGAAAAATCTCATTGAGCTACTGGAACTTATTCACCCCATACATCACAATTTTTATAAAAATATTAAATCATCGGCTCAAGCAACTGGTGGAGACCTAATTGGGCCATCCGATGGTGACTAGAATTAAGTAAAAAAAACAAACTATTGTTCAAGTATTGTCATTTTGTTCGTATTTCTTGTAATAATTACCACTTGAAATAAAATATTTGTAATATTATGGAGTAGTTAATTACCAAAATATTAAAATATAATTGAAACCTTATAAAAGCAGAGTAGACTAACCCACATTCAAAAATCTAAAATAAGACTTTATCTTATAATTTTGAACATTTTTAATTTACTTTAGGTCAACTTTTACAAACACAAGTTAATTTAAAGTAAAATTTGTTCAAATTAGCTTGCCACAGATAGGACAATTTTTGTCGTTTTTTAAAACCTATTTCCTGCCATTTATCATAATTTGGGTTAGTCCACTGTTGCACTCGTAGCCTCAAATAATATTAATTAAGGTAAAATATGTAAGCATAACTAGACTAATAATACCTTTTTACAAGCACATTAGAGAAAGTTTTAGATGACATACCCTCATTTCTTCCCTGTTTATATCCTTCATATTGGTTCATTTTTATCAAACCCTGTATAACAACACATAAACATCCAAATTTAATACTTTTTAAGAGTCTTTCTAATTAAAGCCAGTCTCTGCTTGTGCGCTTCGGTGGTCAAACTCCTCTTATATGGCCTCAATTCTGCAGTACCAAGTCCAGGAGTCCACATGTTATAATTTCTGTTCAAGAACTGTTGCACATCTTTCACTTCAATCGTGTTCACCTGACGATTCTTAGCTATCAAAGAAGCACCATTCAAACACCTCTCCACGAACTCATCGACATACTGCAATACAATTTCCTCGACTTCTTCTTCTAGCTGAAGGTTCGGGTCAGTTTCGCGCACCAGATCTTGAAGTCTTTGCTTTGTGAGGACCTGAGCGGGTTCGTTACTTGATTGGGTATGTTGCATCGGTTTAGGGACAGGATTGATAGTTTGGTTTTGGACTGGCACATTTTGTACACCTACTATATTTGTACTAGCTATGGGCATGGTCTCCACCACTATACCAGTTTTCATTTCAGCTGCCTTCTGGACGTCTGTTGTGGGCGGGTGGGACAATGTTGTGGGTATGGGAATGCTGTTGTTAGCATTCACTGTCGTCATAATCGTATGAGATAAGGGCACTTGGTTGATAACTATGTTCTGGGGTTGAATCATATTATTCGTTAAATTTGGCACAGACATACTGCTAGAAATTTTCTGTAGCTGCCCTGTTCGTTTTTATATATTGCAGCTACTTGGAATCAGTCTCTGACCTGACTAAATCGGAAATTCCAAAATTTGTTTTAAATATTTACGTTTTGCTTACGCCCACTAACAATAACACTGAACACGTACAACGACCACTTTATAGTAAGGTTCAGTGATAAATAAAGCTAATATGATAATGAAATGGTAGTAATCTGAAATTCTGAAATGTGTGGCGCTGATTGACGGATAACGTGACGTCGTGACGTAAGCTATTGCTACCACACTTATAAAACAAAAGCAATTTATAAATGCAAACTTCTAATCCATGGACACTGAAACAAGAATTATTAGTTGAATTCACCAGGCGTCAACAGTTAAATTGTGTCAAATTATGCCTTTACGAGCAAGGCTAAGTTTCTGCTGGAACTCAACTGTTACCGATTTATCAAAGCGGAATAACAGACAAACGTCATAAAATAGTAACTACAAATCAACAGGAGATCATCAGTTTCCCGCTAGTGGGATATAAGAGGTGGGAGGTAACCTATCTTGCATACAGTGAAGCCGCCCGGTCACCATATTTTTACGCGCCAGTGTTGTATCTTGTATCTTTACTGTGCCTGTGTTGTTTTGCAACTTTTTGTATCATCCGGCGAATTATATGTGAATTTTAAGTAATTAGTAATATGTTCTGCATTATTATTTAAATTATTTTGTCTTGTTTGGCAAATCTCCGTATACGCACTGCAAAATATGGAGCGTACTTTGCGGGTTCCATACCTGCAAAATGATGTTTGCGTCCGTCCTCTCGCGGTCTCAATTTACCGCATCAACGAACAGCGTTATGTTATCTCCCTACTATTCTATCCTCTTAGGTCTCCAGCCACTGAAAGTTAACGGCAGTCAGCAGACGAGCGTTTAAACTCAACAGTTAGCGACTGATGAGCAACCTATGACTAATATATTCTCTATGATGGCGGTAAATCAAACGCTGAATTCACCAGGTGCCAACAGTTGAGTTTAAGAGCTTATATGCTGACTACCAACACATTTCAGCCGTTGAAGATTGGTAATTGCTCGTTTGACTTCCAGCGTTGTTTTGTGGCATCGGTCTGTTATTTCGATTTGACAAATCGGCAACAGTTGAGTTCCAGCAGAAACAGAGCGGGACTTGTAAACGCAAACGTTGACACAACTATTCAACTGTCGGCGCCCGCTGAACTTGGACATTCATGTCAACATTTTCTTGTTATTACAATGCAGCATAATTATAATTTGCACCCGTTTCTTACGTCGTATAGTATTACCGGTTGTTTCTGTTTTGCCGTTTTACGAAATGAAAGACCTGCCTGAGGTGCTGTTGAATCATAATCTTACCTGACTGACCTTCTGACCTGCTCTGACATCACTTTGTCTAATTAAAAGCTAAAAGAAGGAAAAAATCAACCATGCCATACTTCAAGGCCATGTTCGCATATTTTTCCTTCTTTTAGGTTCATAGAGGATTCTGATTGAACAGCACCTTAGGCAGGTCTTTCATTTCGTAGAAGGGCAAAACACAATACTGATGATGAAATTTGAAACATGCCTGCCTGCTGCGCTGCCGCTTGGCAAATTGAACTCGCCCATGATGACTATTGATGAAACAAAACAATGGGCGAGTTCACTAGGCGCCAATAGCTGCCAGCGTTGCATTGTTACGTCAAAAAATGTTGACGCCTGGTGAACTCAGCTATTTTCTGAAAGTTAAACAGTGTATGTACACTAAAAAGATCACAACACAAATTGCATATGAAACATATCGTTATTAATTATTAAACATATAAGAGAAAACACTTTATTGGTAAACCTTAGGTAAACATTTTGACCTAAAAATCCTGTACATAATATAAGCTATTCTTACCAAAGGTATTGTAACAAAACTATATGTACGGGCTATGTAGAATCGCGTTCAAGATTGTTTTATTATATCTCAATAATCCCATTTTACCATAACGACCTGCTTTGTTTTAAAGATACCACCATTTATACCACTTGAAAACTTCCCCCCTTGCCAAAACCTGAAGCCTATATTTATATGTAGTTCCCAAATGAAAGAAATACTGCAGTCTCGTCAAGGTTGGTCTCTCATAACTACATTCCAGTAAGTTCTAAAGCCTCAAAGAACAATAATTATACACAATATAAAGTAATTTCAATATACAACCTCTAATGCGTTAAACTGCGAATATACAGTCACAATACTCGTACTCACTGTACTCTAGTTGTTTGTACTGAGGACCTGCGAACGTAAATTGAACTACATGGTCATGGTAAAGGTTTGAACCATGATACAAATTAACTAGAGATATGATCATGAGGCTACCTCCTTTTTGACTTTTCTGTCACGCGCATGACGTCATGTGGAGAGTCCAGTGTAACAATAATATGCTGTCTTACAGTGGAGTTTGACGGTTCATCACATCTTATAACCGCTCAACAAATTACGTATTTTACTGTTCGTGTGCATACAGCCGGAAGTAATTTCTTATAATCAGAATACTACTGTGAATATGTGACATGATGCTCAAATCAAGCTTAGGAACGTTAACGGCGTCTAAGTGTCTACGAACGTCTTCTCTACTTTTTAAGTTTGTGTATCCCCAAGGTAATTCCATGGCTCGTCTTAATTATTATACTTGGCTTTAGTGATGGGTCGTTATTTAATTATCTGTTATTTTTTAACAGTTGCCGACACGCAACGGTAACCAACTGTTATCGATATATAAAAATAACAGGTACAAAAAACCGCTTTAGACTAAACTAGAATTCGGACTCGTATCTGTTTCTTTTCCACTGCAACTAGCTTCGATGAATAAATATCGGTTTTCATCGGCAACTGTTAAATGTAACGGGGTGAATGAACATGAGACTGGGAATGCTAAATATGTATGGGTATGCTATGCAGTATAGAGCGGACCTTACTTCATAACATATTACTTAACATTTAACACGTTATTTATACTAGTGTGCTCACTCTCGCTCACAGCTTTGGGAACGTAGGATACTATCGATCGACTATCCAGTTCAAAATAACAGATAAATAACTGAACCTCTTATTTTCAACGGTTATTATTAAATAACGTTAACAGGTTCATCTGTTAATAGAAAATAACCGTTTTGCCCATCACTACTTGGCTTGTACTTATATATGTAATATTACAATGGAAAAGATTCGATTTGATGCTACACTCTATTATCTGAAAAAGACAATATAGGCGACGAAATGGAATGTAATTTCAACCGCATTAAATTGACGTATAAGAATTTTTGATTGCGAATAATTTTGTTTTGGGTTTTCAAGTGTACAGTTTGACTTATATGACGTCACTCTAAACGTGACGTAATAGGAGGGGGGCGGAGCATATGCGCATTATCATATCTTGTAAATTGTAAGTCATTATTATATCATGGTTTGAACTACCGAAGAAAACCACAGAAAAGAACAACTATAAAACCAAATACAATCTGTGATATATTAAACGACCGCCGTAATCGATCTGCGAGCTGCAAAGCTGGTACAGAAAATCATGTCTAGTTATAAACCCTGATTAATGTTCAGCAGTCCTATTTTCCAAGAGGAGACACACACCTCACTAACAAACACTCATCATTAGACAACCGTTTAATTCCTTGGCAAGACTCCGACAAATACCTCCGGGTTTTCCTCGACAAACGCTTACATGGTGCCCCCATTATGTCCAACATACCCGATGGAAAGCTTCGATGTTCATCTCGCAGTTCTTCCACTTCTTAACAGAAATTCCAAATTGCCCATAAACAATAAACTGCTCATGTACAAAGCCATAATCTGGCTAGCCTTGATCTATGCATCCCATACATTGGCCACCGCGGCCGACACACACAACAAGACCCTTTAAATCCATGATACAAATAACGAGATATATGATATTCCGACTACATATTTTTAGACCTGTCACGCGCATGGTGTCAAGTGGTGAGTCCAATGCAACAATAATACGCTGTCGTGCAGTGGGGTTTGACGTTTCATCACAACCTCTTAACAAATTACGTATTTTACTAATATTTAAGTGCATACAGTTGGAAGTAATAAAAATGAAAAAAGATTAAATTTAGTGCTGCGATCTATATTATCTGAAAAAGACAATATAGGCGTAACTTCAACCGCATTAAACAGACGTATAGAAACTTTTAATTGCGAATGACTTTGTTTTAAGTGTGTAGTTGGACTCCTATAACGTTACTCACCACGTGACGTCATAGGAGGGGGCGGGGCATATGCGCAATATCATATCTCTTCTAAGTCATTATATCATGCTTTAAATCATCCAGAATAAAATTCTAAGAATGATTACCGGAGCGCCATGGTTTATCAGAAACAGTCACATTCACTCTGATCTGAAAATGCCTTCGCTATTTAAGTTTATAAGTCATCTATTCATCACACAATTCGCAAAAGCCGCTTGTCACCCAAATGCTCTTCTCCGTAGTTCCACCGACTATGATGAGCAACTTCCACTTTAGGAATGTAGTGGGTAGAAGTCTCGATATCCCACACATTATACGGTGTTGGGAATGAAGTGTGCATATAGCATTCATCTCCACTCCTATTTCCAAAAACCAAACAAAAAGATATTTTAAACACATAAAGTATGTGCCTACGGCCCATGGGTAATATCAATACTTGGTGGAAATTAATTTAAATTAATTGTTTAAAACATTATGTAATACTGTGTAGCGAAACCGGTGCTGTACTCTAAGAAAATATTAACGTAAGTGTTGTTAGTTTATTTTATTAAATAAAAAATGAGAGAACTCACTTTTACAATCTGTAACTTATTCTTAAAATGCTTTGCTCTAATAAATTAAAAACCAACAATATATAAAGCTTTAAATTCGACGTTGTGCGTATAAGTTTAGTGGAATGGTAACAATGAATTTCATTTTTCTGTTTAAAAGTCATTTTTTTAATTGTGATTTGTTGACTGACAGATGTCTTAAATCTTTAATGTTTGTTGATTTGTTGCTCAGCACAGGCAGAATCCTTTTTTGGTGTAAAAACACCGGCAAAGTTTATACATTATAAAATTGTAATTATACATCATTAGTTTCTTCATTGCTTCATTGAAGAGCGTCAGCTTCAAAATGGGCGACGAGTCGGCGGCACCGAGCACTACTTTAAATGATAATACACAAGCAAATCAGGATGAGCTAATTTTGGCCCAACAACGCCAAATTGAAAAAGAAGTAAGTACTTGCATATCATTTGAGTTTTATTTTGATTTAGGAAACAGCTTTATCGAATGTGCGTACGTTTCTTTTAGTCTATTAAAATTAAAACTATTAAAAATTTTGTTACTGTTCAAAATGTACACAAACAACTCATCTTTAAGATAAAGCAGCCCATAATAATTATTGTTTGTGAAAATGTTCGCGAGTTTATAATCTTTTTAACTAATATGTATGGGCAGTTTTTCCATGAATTTCGAATATTTCAGTATTTTAAAACTCGTACTATAAATATATTTTTTGGTGTAGATTTCAGAGAGCATATCTCTGGTGGGTGAACTAGAGGAGATATCATCATTAAATGATGAATATTCTACTGACCAAGTGTATTTAGCTAAGGTCATAGACCTTGCCGCCAAGTACAAGAATATGCGTAGGACGCGGCCTGATGGAAACTGCTTTTTTAGAGCATTTAGTTATGCCAATATTGAAAGATTGATCAGTAACAAAGACGAGTTCAAAGAATTTTATACCCAGGCAGAGGATAGCAAAAAGACATTGGTTGAGCTGGGATTCCAGCAGTTTACTGTGGAAGATTTTTATGATGTGGTAAGTGGCTATTAAAAAAAAGTGTGGTGAAAGGGGTGTTTTAAAATACTAGTCAAGTTATAGTTTAGTGCAATGTCAATTTTAGATGAAAAAGACTGTTGATAGATGAAGCTTACATTACATGGACATTGATACTATTAGTACCTTGGCCTACCATCTCATTGCAGAGTTGGCATTTTAATTTTCTTTTCCAATATTTGCTGGTATGGCCCTGTTCCCTTACATTTAAAGGGGATCGGTGACAGTCGACTTTACCGCAACTACATTTCAACGTGATTATAATAGAATATGGCCTAAAAACAGTTGTACATACCTTAATAAAGTTAAACAATGTGGTATATTTCGTTTTTAATAACCTTTCAGTGATAAAAGCAATTAAAACGTTTAGATTTAGAATAAAAAGTTATATTTTTGTACCAGAGGTTATGACTGTTGTTTTGTTGACATATTTCATGCAGATAGGCGTTGTTGTCAGTTTCGAATCTATTTCATTATTACAGGGTAGTATTTGTCTTCTTTTTTCTTTAGGGAAATTTTATGTGGTAACTATGGCACAATGACTTATAAAACTTAAAACGGTTTCAGCTTTTATTTTGATACGGTGGTGTCTTGTCAGGTCCAGAAAGTCAGGTCGGCAGGAGTGTGTGTAAAAAGCATTTAAGATCTTTTGTTGCGTTAAAGCGGCAAAACACTCTTGGAATTTAATATTAAATGTGGCAACGCTGTTGAAAAGTGACAGTTCGAAACTTGAAAATAGTGCATTTTTCATAGCTTTAATTATCATTATTCTGCTATTTATGGTTTTTCCGTAAATTTTTTTTGCTGATTATTTATCTACGTTACGTACTCTTTCTTGTGGTGTGCGCCATTTTGCTTGATTCCAGTTGCGGTAAAGTCGACCATCACCAGGGGTTCATTGGAGACGGAGGCAGTTGGTAGGGGTTCCATCTGTTTTTTTGGGGCTTAGGGGAGCTTGGCGTCGTCCAGTGCAAGGTGAGACTAACTCTTACTTCCGTGAATAAATCTATTATAGGGCTGAATCTGCTATTTCTACTTGTCTCTTTAAAAACTTGTCTTGGGAAGATAATTAAAAGCCTTTACCAAGTAAAATAATTTTAAACGTGAAAAAATGTGACAATTTATGCCATACTGAAATAAAAAACTCTCGACGCAGCAAGTGCATTATGGTAGTGAATTTTCATAAAAATGTTTTTAATTGCAAATATGTGTGTTTCCTTTTTAAGAAAGCAGGCATCAATTTTGGTTACCAGTATAACCTATATAGTAAAAACAATGTGCCATGTTTCATAAAAATAACTTTATTGTGTGAAAATGTACAAAAATTTCCAAAAGTAAACTTAAAGTGTTCCCGGAAAAACTCGTTTCTTGGTCAACCTTATAGGTTAATAGCAAATTGAGCTATTCAAATTTGAAGCATTTAATGAAAATTCGCTACCATAATGCACTTGCTGCGTCCCGAATTTCTTTTCTTACAAACATGCATCGCTGAAAAATTCAAAAATGCAATAACATAAGGCGTGTTTGATTAAAAAAAAAGAAGAAAATTTGTATCACCAACGACTTATGGGCCATCCTGTGATTGTAGAAA
The DNA here is from genome assembly GCA_964006375.1 of Tillus elongatus. Taxonomy (NCBI): domain Eukaryota; kingdom Metazoa; phylum Arthropoda; class Insecta; order Coleoptera; family Cleridae; genus Tillus; species Tillus elongatus. Next base: position 136,328,961 of record OZ023267.1, on the reverse strand, counting down.
TATTTTTTTAAGATGTAGCTCAAGACACCCTATAATTAATATATACAAATTTTCTTCATATCTTGTATAATAACGGATATATTGAACTTTATTGATTTTTTACGAAAATTCGACAAAAATTATATACCATTAAACGATAAACTCTAAAGCTAAGGCTACTGCCAAGCATCAGAGAAAGGGTCTATTTGAAATGAATTTTCTGGAAACATTTTAGTAAAATGAAGGACAATGACGGTTGAAACTAAGACTTCAGAGTTTGTAAAACATCCTTCTTGAGACATTTGATTTCCATATCCCCTATTAGATTCAAGTTCTTTGCCTAAATGTTGCCGATTTTGACGTTTTAAATCGCAACTTTGACGTTTTGAGGAAAACCCCAATTTATTTTTCTTTAAATGCCTATAACTTTTTTGTCTTTTGACCTACATAGCTAAATTTTGGTAGGTAGCTTACCTATAAGGATATTAACTAGCGTACCAAATTTGGTTGCCCTTACTTTGTTAATTCCGGAGATATAATTTTTTTCGAAAGAAAACACAAAATTTTCCGGGAAAACCTGGGCAGATTTTCCTGGCTAACGAACTTATCCAAGCCATTTGCAAAAGGAATTTTTCCACCAAATTTAGTTAAAATCGGCCTATTATTTTTTGAGTTATCGGTGTGATATATATATATATATATATATATATATATATATATATATATATATATATATATATATATATATATATATATATATATATATATATATATATATATATATAAATTGAAACTGACCCCGGATATGTGTTCTAGGGGGCCTAGTTCGCGGTCATTTGAAGAAATTTTTTCAAAATTCAAAAGTCGGGATCTCCACATTAGTGAATTTTTTTTAAGAAAATTCACTAAAAGGACAGAGAAGAATATAGAAAAACAGTTTTCTTATATCATTTATTATTAATGCAAAACTTTGTTTTTGCCTTCATATTTCTTTTTTTTTTTTCATGCACTGGAAGACAAGTTATGATTAAAGCCTTTCAACCATCCGTTTATGAAGTTTATCTATAAATAGGTACATGATGATAAATATTACACAATAAATTATCTTCTGTGAACTGTACATATTGGCATAAAAGTGATTCTGAATTTGTCTTCTGCTTCAAATCATATTCACGTTTCACCATCCTTTGGAAACCTATGAAATATCTTTGATAGATTTAGCACGTTATAATTCGAACAATTATAGATTGCACACACCCGTTAACACCGAGATACAAGGACTCGGTACTCGCACGTGACGTCACCACAGGCAGGTATCACGGTAGCCTGCTAAACCATATGAACCGCTCCATCTATCATGAGTTTTACGTTGCTTTAGCCTTAAAAGACACTTATTCTGAAAACTTTTAAAGGGCTTTTGTTTGAAAGAGTGTGCCAGTCTTCAACTACGCACTTCATCGCACCCCATTCAATTTTATTATGGAAAAGCGAAGTTTCAAAGCAAAAACCATTATAAAAAGAATACGGTCTATTTGGTAAAAGTCATTTATTTGCGGCTTTTAGACGGCTTGGCCAACCGATCATTAGATTTTCCACAATTTTTAAGAAGAGTATTTATTGTGCAGGTTATGACAATTTTTGCTATATGTATGAATATTACATTTATGATCGATAGACAGGTGCCCGTTATCTGAAAGAAATGTTATAATATAGTGGCTTAGAAATGCATGTTTATTATGAACTGTTAAGAAAGTTTCCTCAAATTCATACAAAATTTCGTTAAATATTATATACGCATATAAAACCATTCGTACGATAACGTCTTGGGGATAAAGCAATTTTCCCCGGCTTAAACTTTTAATCAGGGTGAAATTATCTTCAACAATGATTTCATCATAAATATTTTCCGTACATATTTCACACTGAATTCTTTTTCGCGCAATATAACAACAGTAACCTGCTAAATAAGTGATTACTGGAATATCATCACTGACATCGTCTACGTCGGTTTCAGCTACCACAATTTCAGGATTAAATGAATGGTTTTCTTCAATTTCGTCAGGGACATAAATATTTTCGCAAAACTGCTTAATTTGAATATTGCCGAAGGTACGCAAGTTTAGAGTTAATAATGATTGAATTCTGAGCCTTTTTTCTGATTCATACAACTGCCGTAAAGAAATATGATATTGTCCACCCGCAAGTTGCCTATAGCGACCAAATCTATTTTCTAAATCGTCTGTTTGAAATTTGCCTAATAAGATATAGTTCACTGAAACAATACTGTATAACTTCTGTCATTCCATACAGTGTGTGCGTTAATGCTGTATGAGTTTGAGTACTCAATTTATTAGAAAAAGGCTTCATTTATATTATTAGAAGTAAATAGTGTCTTTAAGCCAGGTTTAATGTCAATTCGGACAATTTGTATTTCGCAGCCACGCAAAAATGTTTCAACTTGTAAGTCAGTAGTTATTATTACAGAATATGTTATTACAGGCTCAGGAGAATATTTTAATTTAAACAATGTAACTCTTTGATCGTCAGAAATTTTAAACCAACCTTCGGGTATATGAAACAAGTTTAAAACTACAAGAAACTCTTTAAAATTAGTGTACATAAATTCTTTTTGCAAAGATTCAAATTTTATTGCACTATTTCTAATTGCCTTGTTAAAATTCTCATTTTCCAGTTCTTGGACTTTTTCATCGCGACTTTGGCGCAATTGAACAGTTTGTGATAAATAAGAAGGGCAATTGGGGAGTTGTGAGGGTACAGCATTACATTTGTCTGGGAATTTTTAAATTTTAGGTTATGGTCAGACTGGTTTGTGAATCCGTTGCAATAGCACAATTTATTATATTTTCTTTAACAAAATGCAATTCACAGACTCTTTTGGACTTTGTTGGCGATAAATTCTCCCGGTGAACTGCTGTAACCAATTTAGCAGACATGGCGACGTCCGTTGGAAAACGAAACAAGTGTGCCTTAGGTCCATTTTTATAATTTCCGCAACATCGCGGCACACAACACGAATGCGGCATTGTTAATATACCGGTAACACTGCTAAAACGCACCACAACACAAGAATGTCACACAAATTCGCACTATCTCCAGCAAAAAGGGAGAAAACACACGAAATATAAACAAAACAACACCTTGACACGGCGTACAAGCGGGAATACCTCGCTGTGCTTACGTCACGCGCTCATTACGTCACGCGCTCATTACGTCAGAGAGCCGGGTCCTTATATCTCGGTGTTGTTGACACACCCAACCTCTAACATTTATTGTAAAAAACACAGCTCAAACTTAATTTAACACAATTAAACACCAGCAATTGCTAGTGTTCCAAGTTCTTGAACGATGTAACATCAGTACTATCCGCTAGGGGAGCTGATATTCTTGAAACACGAAATCAGCCGGAGTGTCCTGTGTTGTCATTATATAGTATTCGATATAAGGTATCAACGAGAATGTCATAAAAGAGATTACTAGGCCAGGTAGAAGATTATCGATAAGGGCAATAGCGGGTAAAGGGAAGCAGGGGCCTACTAGGTGGTGTTTCTCCAACATTAACTATATTGCATTTTGGTCGTATATAAACAATAGAAAGAAATCTTCAATGATTCCTAGTCTTATGTCCTTGAATGGGATGCCACTGGATACACCACAGACAATAGTGGATGGTTTTGCCACACATTTTGACTCTGTTTATGTTCTGGTCGTGGGCCAATGACCGAATCCTACTCGTCTTCACATGTAAATTTCACATCAGTAACTGAGGATGAGGTTTTTAAAGCCCTAAAGCGTGTTAAGCCTAAACTTACAATTGGTCCTGACGGAGTCCCTTCGTTTATAGCAAGGGATTGTGCGGCCGTGCTGAGTCAACCCTTATGCTTAATTTTTAACAAAATCTTGAAGACACACACCTATCCTGATGTGTGGAAGATAGCTAGAGTGGTTCCGATATTTAAGTCGGATTGTCGATCCAAGATTGAGAATTATAGACCCATATTGATTCTTTCAGTATTTTCAAAAGTATTGGAGTCTATGCTTTATGGGTACATATACAATAACCTAAAGAACAGGATATCAACCAAGCAGCATGGTTTTGTTGCTGGGCGCTCAACTTGGACAAACTTGTTGTTGTTCACTCAGTACATAGCCGAGTCAATTGACGCAGGTAAACAGTTGGATGTTATATATACGGATATATCCAAAGCATTTGACAGAGTTGATCATTCTGTTCTACTGTCCAAGTTGTCAGCAATAGGTTTCACTGAGAATCTGGTTCAACTTTTCTGCTCATATTTGACCAACCGTGTACATTATGTGGAATATGTGGGAATTAAATCCAAAAACTATACTCCTGTGTCAGGCGTACCACAAGGTTCGAACCTGGGTCCTCTACTATTTCTTATTTTCATTAACGACCTCTGTGATCTTATATCTTCTGAGTATTTACTGTATGCTGACGACTTAAAAAAATTTCGTCACATGGACTCACTGAGGGACTGTCTGGTGTTGCTGGATTTTTTGTTGCTCTTGAGAATTGGTGTCATGAAAATATGCTAGAACTTAATATAAGTAAATGTACTGTAGTGACCTAATCCAGAAGGGTTACCAATATCAAATTTAATCATACTTTACAGGGGAGTGTTTTGCATAGGAGTGATAGCAGGAGAGATTTGGGTGTTGTTTTTGACCGAAAACTTTGTTTTGACCTTCATATTCCGGCATCAGTATCAGAGGCTATGAGGTCTCTAGGTTTTATCATCAGAGTCTGTAGGGATTTCAGTGGAACCGAGTGCATAAAAGTGTTGTATAACACATTGGTGAGAGCTAGGCTTGAATACGCTAGTCAAGTTTGGTCCCCTTTATACCAATGCTATAAAGATGCCATCCAAAGGGTTCAGAAAAGATACCTCAAGCATATCTCTTACAGGTTGGATGGTGTCTATCCATCACGGGGCACACCGTTTCAGCAGTTTCTTGATAGATTTAACGTGACTTCTCTGGAGGCCAGAGGGGTTTGCTCTGTGGTTGGTTTTCTACAGAAATTGTTGTGGAATAGGATTGGTTCGCCTGAGCTGCTGTCACAGATCAATTTGAGGGTGCCGACTATGTTGACGAGGTGCAGTAACTTTTTTAGTTTGCCCACGACCAGAACGGATATGATGCTCAAATCGCCGATGTATCAGATGTGCAAGTTTGCTTATCAAGTTTGCATTGTCAGTGGTGCTGACATTATATGTGATAGCGCATCTGAGGTGCCGGCACATATAACGTGCAATATCCATCTGTTTTCCTCCATGTAGTTTAGTGTACAGATTCTCTTTCTATTTTCTTCTGTAACTATTAGTTAAGTACCCTATTGTATGGATTTTTTTCTGTTGGGTTGTAATTGATTTAATAAATAAATAAATAAAAATATCCAAATGTCAACTTCTTGTTGGTACGTCTCGGAATCAAATCCGGCACCTCTCGGTTTGAAATCATCATATTTGATTCATTTATTCTTTCTTTTAAATATATTTTAGAGCAACCTAATCAGTTTTTTTTATGTAATTTTTATGCTAATACTTCATACTTGTGATGTGAAGAAATCAAATTATAAGATTTATCTACTTTAGTTCTGTAGCACATTTTGCTATTAATTATTTCTAATCGATATTGTTACAGTTTTAATCGTTTTTTTTTCAGTACATGGAAGTACTGAAACGTATTAGTGATATTGAAAATGTGGATGATGCAAAGAAAGAATTGCATCACATATTTAATGAGCAGGGATATTCTGACTACATGGTAGTCTATTTACGTTTATTAACTAGTGGTCAGTTACAAAAGGACCAGGATTTCTATAGTTGCTTTATAGAAGGGCATAGAACAGTAAGTATATGACAGTATTAACAATATCTTCTTTTGGAGTGAATGTTCATAAATAAACTTTCGCCAGGTAACGACTTCTGAATTTTTAAAAAATTAACAACATAAATTGACAACTACTGTCCGAGGTTACCATTACACAAGTTTCTGAGGTATTTTAAACAAAACTAACATTGTCAACTGTGAAGAATTTAGTGAATTCTTGAAAAAAAAACTAATGAGGAGATCCTGACTTTTGAATTTTGAATAAATTTCTTCAAATGAGCGCAAACCAATCCTCCTAGAACCCACATCCAGGGTCAGTTCAAATTTTTATATATACATATATACATAACGGGTGATCCGATTTGAGTTTCCTATGTTCGCAGCACCGTAAATCAAGAAGTTGTCAAAAAGCAAATGTTTTTCAGGTGTCAGTCTGACACTATACATTTACGAAATGGATCGCTTAACCCTCACCCAGCGCGTTAAAATTGTTGAATTGTTTTACAGAAATAACAATTCTGTACGAACTGCGTACAGAAATTTACGGGAAGATTATGGTCAATTTAATCGTTCTACTGAGCGAACAATTCGCAACGTAGTGCAAAAATTTCAAGATACTGGAAGCATTGGAGATAGGGTAAGGCATGTGCATCATCGTGGCATCCGATCAGCAGAAAATATTGCAGCTGTAAGTGAAAGTGTGGCTGAAGACCCGGAAGTGTCGATTCGTCGGCGCTCACAGCTTTTAGGCTTATCTTACGGCTCCCTTTGGCGAATTTTGCACCAGGACTTGCATCTAAAGCCGTATAAGATTCAGTTAACACAAGAACTAAAGCCGAGAGACCATCGACAGCGAATAATTCACGCAGATTGGGTGTTGGAGCAGCAGCAAGTTGATGCAGACTTTTCAAAAAAAAAATTCTTCTCTGATGAGGCACATTTTCATTTGTCTGGCTATGTCGATAAACATAATTGTCGAATATGGGGCGAAGAAAATCCTCATGTGATCCACAAAACTCCATTACATGGCTGTTCATTACCTGTTCATAACATTTCTGCTTCCAACTTTGTAAGCTAGGAAAACAGCCATTATTCGGGAGTAAGTAATTAAAGCCTACTTAACTCCCGAGAACTCTACGGGATATAATAACTTCGACCCCTGGCTATAGATTTCTTCTCCACTCGAGCTACCCTAGGACAAGGCTGTTATAGCAGTAACTTTGTGGTGTTCTACGAGGGCCTTAGCAGAAGTCCTCATGGAGATCTGAGCTCGTCCTATTTAATAGAGAATAAAGATGGCGCTTGAGGATATGTAACTTCGAATATTTAGGACGCGCCCGAATGACAGATTGGCAACTTATCCGTCGGGCCTCTGCTTAGCCGGGGCATCACAATATATATATATATATATATATATATATATATATATATATATATATATATATATATATATATATATATATGTGATTCTTTAACATTGCGAAAGATTTCAGGGAGCGATTCCTTGTCAAAAACTAAAGGGGGTTTTTATATAAAATTATTTCCAAAAGCGTCTCCGTTCAAAGTTACACCCCTTCAAAAGTGTAGGGTAAAATGAGGTTTTTATTTCATTTCTCAGATTTAAAGAAACATAAAAGAATAAAATTAAACCATTTTAGTCTCTTGCTGATAGCTTTGAGTAAGGTACTTATTGTTTACTTTTAGTTTTTATTTCTTCTTTCGGGAGGACATGGTTCTCATCGGGTGACTCCTGAACTGGATCCTAATCATCTCAATGATTATTATTGTTCCATTGTTTCTGGGCTGATACAGTGGAGGGTCCCTTGGATGGATCCACTGGGCTTCATGGATGATGTTTTTATCCCTGACACCTTTTTTACGCCAGTCGATTCTGCTGAGATTCATGGAGTGCTCCATGACTTTAAGAACAAGGATTCTATCGGCTGGGATGGTATCTCTGTTAAACTGCTTCTTCACCTTCCTAACTGGGTTTTTGAAATCTTGGCAGATGCAATTAATAGTTCGATTATAACGGGATCTTTTCCTTCGTCTCTGAAAATGGCTAGAGTAATTCTTGCATATAAAGGAGGTGAAACAGATTCTCCAAATAGTTTCCGTGCTCTGTCTCTACTTCCTACCATCTCTAAAATAGTTGAGAAATTAATTAAAAAGAGAATGCAGGTATTTCTTGGTAAACACAAGATCCTAACATCTTCCCAGTTTGGATTTCAACCTAAAAAAGGTACAAATGATGCAATATTTTCTTTTCTTGAAAATCTGTACCTTTCACTAAATAACAATCAGGTGGCTGCGGCAGTGTTCTGTGATCTCACTAAAGCATTTGATTGTGTTGACTATGAGATACTGTTACGTAAACTTCCTACTTATGGTTTTAGGGGGACTTCGCTTGAATGGTTGAGGTCCTATTTATCTGATCGTCAGCAGAGTGTTCAACTTTGTCATATTAGCTCTGGGTACCAACATATTCACCATGGTGTTCCGCAGGGGTCTATTCTTGGCCCACTGCTGTTTTTACTTTATATTAATGACCTGTCTATGTTGAAAATTAAGGGTCATATGACTATCTATGCTGATGATATAACCATCTTGTGGAGTAGTGATAGTGTTGGAGCACTGGAGCGCACTGTGGCAGAGGATATGAAGATGATAGAAAACTGGTTCATTTCAAATCTGTTAACTTTGAATGTCTCTAAGACTAATATCATGCATTTCAAATGTAGTCTGCCTGTTGTGACTCTAGCAGCTGAGGAACTTGGGAAGGAGAGGTGTGTTAGGTTTCTGGGACTATACATTGATCAATCGTTAAAATTTGAAACACATATAAATCATCTATGTAAGAAGCTTTCATCAGGTTGTCACACACTAAGAGTTGTTTTAAAAAGCTTGGACAAGAGTACATCTAGAAGCGTTTACTTCTCACTTGTGGAGTCCCATCTAAGGCATGGCATTTGTTACTGGGGCTCTTGTGCAGGTTATCTTTTCAATTCTGTATTTATTCTGCAGAAAAGACCCCTCAGATATTTGTGTGGGGTTAGTGTCTGTGACTCTTGTAGACCTTTATTTGTTTCTGGGCGGATATTGACCCTACCGTCTCTGTTTGTTTTGGAGACTGCATGCCTTATGCATGAAAAATATAAAGATGAAATCAGGTCAGTGTCTTCTCGTGATACAAGACAAAAGAACTGCATTCCTTTTCCTATACTGTCCACATCATTGTTAAAGAGGTCATTAATATATAATAGTAAGAAGATATTTAACCAGATACCATTAAACTTGAGGAGGATTGGTGACATTGAAATTTGTAGGAAAGAGCTTAAGGAATTTTTAATTGCAAAATGTTATTATTCAATAGATGAATTTTGTAATGATGCACTACTGTGACAGATTCGATTGGTGTTGTTTGGGAGTTTTTATTTGGACTGCTTTCTATATATGGTGTGTTTATATTATATTGTTGGTTAGCTGTGTATTTATGTTTATATTGGTTTTTATATTGTTATTTATATATAGTTATACTAGTTATTTATGCATTTATATTACTATTTGTTGTGAACTTATATTTTTGTGTTTTTATATTTTGACTTTTACTTTTATATGTTAACTTTGCTTGTCAATAAGATTTTTATCTTTGGACAATAAAGCACCTATCTATCTATCTAATAATCGAGATATCCAGCAATTGCAACCAAAATGAGACACCTGTACATTTTATGTATCCGTTCTGGCGAATAAAAAATATGAATAATCATCTTCTCCTATATGTAATAGTTATAATTTTGTTTTTAGGTGGCAGACTTTTGTCATCAAGAGGTGGAACCAATGTTTAAAGAAAGTGACCACATTCACATTATAGCAGCCTGTGCCGCTCTTAAAGTGGGCGTTAGGGTGGTATACATGGACCGGGGTACTAGTAAATCAGTTACAGAACATGATTTCCCCGAAGGATCAACGCCTGTAGTGCATTTGCTCTATCGTCCAGGACACTACGACATTTTGTATCCTTAATGATGGGAGTAGTTCTAATGTACTCGAGTAGTTGTAATTTACTTTTGTAATTGAATTGTTCATTCAGCTAATAAACGACCGCTTTTTGTTATGAGAGTTATTTATTTAATCAGTTATTTAAAATTTCATATGAACTTGGAACAGTTAGCAAAATCGTTATCATGCAATTTTAATTTAAACCATACGAGGGATAGGAAATATTATTTTTCAGCATTCAGTAGATATATTGGCTAATAAAGAAGACAGTGATCATCCCATGGACCTTCAGTTTGTATAAAAATTTTATCATTAAATTTAAAATAGTTTTTTTTTAATGTTAATTATTTCTTGTCTTTTTATGACATTTAGGTTCTTTTCTAGTTAAATGTTTTCTAATAAAGGTGGGTGTTCTATATGAGGTATCTTAGAATACATGGTACAAACTTCAAATGGAACTAATTTACTGTTGGGGGAATTATTCTTATTTAAACGTTGGGTTAGTACATAAGAATTTTTTATTTTTTTTGATATATTTATTAAACCAAAAAGCTTCCATGGAGCCACAACGGTATACAATATATACAAGGTGAGATAGATAAATGCCAATCTAAAGTGATTCCTATTAGTAACTCCTAAAGGTATCTTATTCTACAGTATACATGGGTTTCTTAAGTTCATATTAGTAGTAATTACAAGGCAAATAACAAACAACAATACATCACAGAAACAGCATCACAGTCTTTTATTCATATAGTAGTTTTTCACTGCATCACAGAAGGTCTTTATATGCTTTATGGTTTTTGTTTTGGATGGAAGTTCATTAAACCAGATTGCTGCTTGATGAGTTATCTTTCTTCTACCCATGTTTGTGTCTGCTGGCAAAAGATGTATATGCTGATTCGTCCTGGTTTTATAATCATATATGTTATAATTATATTGGAGGTTCGAGACAGTATTATCGATTATATTATTTTTTATTTAATATATTATTTTAACACTATCTTGTATAATTTCGTTGACAGTTAGGATTTTGAGGTCGTTATATAATGTTACTGTACTCTGCCTGAAGTTTTTGTGAAAAAGAGTCTTAACTGTTATATTTTGTGCAACTTGAAGCCTCTCCAGAATAGTTTTATTGGCTTGTCCCCAGAAAGCAGCCATGTAGATTAAGTGTGAGAGTACATATGAGTAGTAGATTTTGTACTTTATTTCCAGACTTAGATATTTTGCATTCCGATAAATATATGTAAATGTGTTAAGTTTCCTAATAATATTGTCAATATGGTTCGAGTAGTTTAGTTTATAGTCTAGTGTAATACCCAGATACTTAATACTGTTAGTTTCAGTTAGATTCTTCCCAGATAGTTTTAGTTGGTATATGTTGCTATCTGAGTTATTAAAAAATACAAACTTACATTTTTCAGTTACTTGGAGATCCATTTGAGCTTTATTAACTCTCTTTTGCTGTCACCGACATAGAGAATCGTCCTGTCATCTGCATATAACACCAGTGAATCACTTATATCACATTTACTGAGGTCGTTTATAAATATTACAAACAACAGAGGGCCAACAATGGAACCTTGTGGAACACCCGTCACCATTTCAGTTTTTTCACTCGCCGCCCCTCCTATACCAGTAAATTGTTGCCTGTGTGAATATTTTGGAACGTAATTGTATTCTCTAATAAGTGAAATCAATCTGCTGGCTATCTTATGATTATGTGTATTAACATCACTACTGGTCTAACGGGAATCTTTGGTTTATGAATTTTAAAGTACCTGTATATATCTGGTGGTTGTGGATTTTTATATAAAATATATTTCTTTTCTTTTTTTTTTTCCTCAGGGCTCGTCCGCGGCTTAGCCGCCCCGATAGCGCTGCAGCCTTTGGCTTATTGTGCATGCCCTTAGTCTTTTTACTCCACCCATTCCAAAATCACTGTGCCTTGAAATAGTCTGCACAGCAATTGGTAGGGTGAAGTTTTATAATGCTCTGTCTCTGGTCTAGACTGACCTTGGATCAGTTGTCTTTTGCGGAGCTTTACACTCGCACAATATGTGCTGGGCTGATTCCTCCCCCTCGCCGCAGAGTCTGCATGCGAGGTCCCTCTTGAACCGTCCCACTTTATGCAGGTGTTTCTTGACGGCCATGTGTCCCGTCAAGAGACCTGCTATGTTTCTGAGCTGTCCTCTGCTAAGATTTAGCAGCTCCACAGCTCTCTTTGAACTGGGTTCCTCAATTATTGACTTCCCATGTCTGAGCCCTGGACAGTCTGCCCAGTACACCTTGTGTTGGTTTCTGACCCAGGACTTAATGGCTCCCCTGGCAGTGCTCTTTGTCACGCCCAGAACCGGTTCTGGTCGCATAAATGGTTCTGCTGCCCCTCTCTTCGCCAGACTGTCAGCTTCTTCATTGCGTTTAACCCCCGAGTGACCCGGCACCCAGATCAGGGTGACCTCATTCTGCTCAGCCAGGTCGCTTGTCTCGTTTCGGCACTCACTCACCAGCCAGGAATTTACCCGTGGGCTACTTAGGGCCTTAAGGGCTGCCTGGCTGTCTGTGGCTATGAGGATTCGTTTGTGGGCATAGTCCCTCTTGTTCTCCCGCACACAGTGCAGGATGGCATACATTTCGGCCTGAAAGACCGCTGCATGGGCTCCGAGCCAAATACTATGACTTACCTTCGGTCTTTCCAAATAAACACCTTCCCCTGTCCCACGCTCCCCGCCGGATCCGTCCGTGAACCAGACGAGCGCGTCCCGTGGTATGCCCAGCGTCTCCTCCCGCCATGCCTCGCGGTCGGGGATTTCCACTGTAAAGTTGTTTTCCCTGCAGAATCGCAGGCTCTCGAAGTCTGACCTTATATCAAGCATGGGCTCCTTCACGATCTCCTGAATTTTGCAGTGCCCCCTGAAGCCTGGGTTGATCTTCAGTCTACCGTTGCAGGCTAGTCTGTATAGTCCTAGCCTGGCCTCCCCCATAATTACTAAGTGTAGGGGGGCAGATCCAGCAACACCTCCATGGTGGCTGTTGGGGGTTGAAGACATGGCCCCTGTGATCCCCAGGCAGGCCATCCTTCGGATCTTGCATAGTTTTTTTTGGCACTGGATTGTGTCACCTTAGGCCACCAGACCAGTACCATGTATGTTAACGATGGTCTGACCACCACTTTCAGTGCTGCCTGCATGCGCTCCCACACTGACTGTGTAACCTTCCTCTGACTATGATGACAATGTCCTCCACATAGCCCTGTACCTCATACCCCCTCCCGAGAGCCTCCCTAGCAGGCCGTCCACGATTAGGCACCAGACCAAGGGAGACAGAATGCTCCCCTGCGGATACCTTGCTGCGACCCTCGCCATCAGAGTCCCTCCCGCGAGTAGGGTGAACACCGCCCTGTTCCTGAGCATGGAAACGATCCACCTGCAGCAGGTCTCCTCTATTCCACGCTCCCTGACAGTTGCCAGAACCGATCGAAATGATGTGTTGCTGAGGGCCACCTCTATGTCTAGAAAGGCCCCCAGCGCCACCTCCCTGTTCTTCAGCGTATTCTCCAGTTTCAGCACCAGTTGGTGCAGTGCTGTTGAGACTTCTGCTCTGTATGCGTATTGTCCGCAGTGTAGGAGGATATGCTTCCAGTACACCGCCCCTAATGTGCCGGTCGAGCAGTTTTTCCATTGTTTTTAGCAAGAAGGACATGAGACTTATTGACCTCAGGGACGTTGCCTGGTCTGTTGGACGCCCAGGTTTAGGAATGATTACAACCCTGGCCAGTCTCCATGCCCTCGGAATGTACCCTAGAGCCAGGCTGGCCCTCATAATGAGGGTAAGCGCCAGTATATCTATCCCCTGTTGGAGCATGATGGACATTATTCCATCAAATCCCGCGGGTTTGTATGGCTGAAAGCTGTTAATGGCCCATCTGATTTTGCTCCAAGTAACCACCTCTTTAGCGACTGTCCAGTCTACTCTAGATACTCGCCTATAACGCGCCTCTATTTCTGAGTGTTCCCAGTCCGGAGGTGATTGGTTTATTATGTTACAGCCGGCGAAGTGCGTCTGGAGGCAAATTTCCATAGTTTCCTCCCCCGAGCCTCTAAAGCTTCCCATGTATGTTCTAAGGAAGCCTATGCTGGTCTGAGTGCCCTTGGACATCATCTTCTGTAGTCGAGCACTCTCGGATGTGTCCTCCACTTACTTGCAGTGCCTCCTTCCTGACGTCCCTCAGTCTTTTGTTATAGGTTGTTAGGGCATATCTATATTCATCCCATGCTCCCGACCATTTGGTTGCGTTAAACAGCTTACGAACCTGCGTCCTCCTTTGTCTGAGGTCCTCGTTCCACCACGGGACGTTCCTGGTGGTTCCCAGTCTGGAGGTGATGGGTTTATTATGTTGCAGGCGGGGAAGTGCGTCTGTAGTAAAACTTCATAGTTTCTATACAAATGAGCAATTTCTTCAATAGAATACCTCTTTAATTAATTAATGATTGTTACCCTACTTGTTGAAACCGTTATGTATTAAATACAGATGTAGATACTTTTTCTCTGTTTTACAAGTGCTTGTTTTCGTCTCTGTAACCGGTTTCCCTTATGGTATGGCTAGGTCCCTTTCATTTTAATCTTTCCTCCTACAAAACAATATTTGTATAACACGCAGTGCCTGCCATTTCCTATATTCTGAGACAGTAAATATTATTTTTATTAGGGTAGAGTAAAATAAAAACAAATATTATACATAATCTTTTATTTCTTAAAAAAAGCATCAAAACTAAACTGAATTAACGACATCCACAATGATTGACAATCATATCTTTGTAAACCTTAATTACAACGTTGCCATATTTGTCATAGAACATTATAGGTAATGGCAAATAGTTTATTGGAGTACAAAAAGCATTTCTCATTGTCTGTATAAAATTCTGCATTTTTTGCAACATCTTAATGTGGTTTGTTACAGATTCAACATTGCATTTGCCACTACAATCATATGCCATGTAATTCTTTGGCGTAATAATCATTTTATTTAAATTTGTAATTTTTGTAAAATCAATGCTGTATGGAATTTTGCTACAAGAGCCATCAGATTCTATTTCTGGTATTGGTTTCTGTATGCCTGGAGTATAATAACCTAAAAAAAGGAAAGAAAATGTGAATGTTATGTTTTTTACATAAATTACACATTTTCTAGAACTTGTTTTTGCTGTTTTTCACATAGTTTTGTTAATAAAGTTATTATAATAATAATAATTATTATTATTATTGACTTAGCTTAAAGGGTTTTCACATTCACTAAAAGGGGAATATTTCCCCATGCTAAGTATCTCAAATACCAAAATTACCAAAGATATTAGCTCAGATGGTGCCCTAGTGCCCTTTCTAAGTTGTCAGGAGCTAAATGACAGTGCAACATTTCTCCCTGTCTCCAAAAACCATGATATAATGACTTAGAAGAGATATGATATTGCGCATATGCCCCGACTCCTCCTATGACGTCACGTGGTGAGTAACGTTATTGAAGCCGAACTACACACTTAAAACAAAGTCATTCGCAATCAAAAAGTTTCTATACGTCAGTTTAATGCGGTTAAAGTTACGCCTATATTGTCTTTTTCAGATAATATAGATCGCAGCACTAAATTTAATCTTTTTCATTTTTATTACTTCCAACTGTATGCGCTTAAATATAAGTAAAATACGTAATTTGTTAAGAGGTTGTGATGAAACGTCAAACCCCACTGCACGACAGCATATTATTGTTGCATTGAACTCACCACTTGACACCATGCGCGTAACAGGTCTAAAAATAGGTAGTCTGAATATCATATCTCTTGTTATTTGTATCATGTCCAAAAACATCTGTCCCGAACCTAGTGATGGGCACTATCGAATGAAAACAAATGATCTATTCGATAGTCTTTACTATCGATAGTAACTATTGAATGAATATTTTAAATGAGCGAAAATCACAATCGATAGTGAAGTTAGTAGGCACTATTTGCCTTGTGAGAAAAAAATTCTATCCAACTTTATGGAATGAAAATAACTATCGACAGTGAAATAAGTATGTATTTCCTACAACCGGAGTAATTATCAGCGAATGAAAGATCAGATATATTTGAATCATAATATAATGACTCAGAAAGAATATGATATTGGGCATATGCCCCGCCCCCTCCGATGACGTCACGTGGTGAGTAACGTTATAGAAGTCCAACTAAACACATTAAAAACAAAGTCATTCGCAATCAAAAAGTTTCTATACGTCAGTTTAATGCGGTTGGAGTTACATTCCACTTCGTCGCCTATATTGTCTTTTTCAGATAATATAGGTCGCAGCACAAAATTTAATCTTTTTCATTTTTATAATATATATATATATATATATATATATATATATATATATATATATATATATATATATATATATATATATATATATATATATATATATATATATACGCACAAGATAAGTAAAATACGTAATTTCTTGAGAGGTTGTGATGAAACGTCAAACCCCACTGCACGACAGCATATTTTTGTTGCATTGGACTCACCACTTGACACCATGCGCGTGACTGTTCTAAAAATAGGTAGTCTCATTATCATATCTCTTGTTATTTGAATAACCAAGTGAGAAGTATCATATAATAAATAAAACTGGACAATAGTACGTATGTGCATGCATGAGCTGGTTTAGCGGCAGCACTTCTATATGCCAAAAATAAGCAAATCTTATTTAAAACTTAAAAGTGATAATTCATGTTATTCCACGCACCATATGACTATGCCTTTTATGGCTAATATACTTACATGTATATGGTATATAGTTCAATATACAACTTAAAAATTTATGTTATAAATTTTAATTATGCGAATTTAACTATAAAAATATATTTATGCACTTAGTGCATTTTAATTGGCAATTATTGCAAATGTAAATTAACTTGCAAAAATTTACGGAATTGATAGTATATTTGACTATTGATAGTAATAACTATCGATAGTATCCATCACTACCTGAATCCTGAATGATCCCCAAATATATATTCAAGTAGTTTCTTGTTGGAATAACCTGATTTTGTATGACCGGCAAAAACCCCTCTATTTCTGGAAACATCTGCACAGACACTAACCAGTTACTACACCACCTTTCAATTATGCTACAGGCAGCTTGCATGCACGCACAGACGAAGCTGCGGATTTTGCCAGTGACTAAGACCAGCCCATCATCAGCATATGCCTGGGCGAAGAAGGCATTCTCGGAGACCCGTCCCATATGAGGCCGCCATGACCAGATACCATAGATGAGGCGAGAGGCAGCTGCCCTGGGGATAGCCACCGGTCACTTCAATTTCCAGCCCCCGGCTAGTAAGGTCAGTGAAACTCTCTTGCCTTCCAGCAAGCTCGCCACTTAACTTATAAGGGATTTAGGAGATCCCTGCCGTGAAAGGTGGCACAGACCGCATCCGTCCTTGCTTTATCAAAGGCCTCCTTAACATAAAAAAAACAGCCAATATGCTCTCTCCATAGTGTAGGGACCATTCCACCTTTCGCGTCACAGCGTAGAGCGCCGTTTCCGTCAATTTCCCCCGCTGGTACGAGTATTGGTTTTTGTGGAAGGGGGGATCCCTGCTGCTTCTGCATCTAGGACTGCAGTGTGTTTTGATCAATCTAGTGATGACTTATTTGCATTTCGCTTTCACTTTATTATTATTATCATCGACTTAGCCTGGATGAGTTTCACACTCCCACAAAAGAGAAGATTCACTCATCCTAGATACTAAAGAGATTGAGCTCAGATGAGGGGCCATTTCCAAATTGTCGGGCCCTAAACGAGAAGATACCACACTTTATTTTCCCAGAAATCTCCCCACAATGTGAGCAGAATTACCGTCTCTGCATAGCCCTATAAATGTGTTCTTCAAGAATCTTAATGTTCTCTAGAAGATTATTGGGAATCACACCAATTGATAAAATGACTCTCGGGGTCACTCGGATACTTATTTGCCTTCAACTGTCTCTTCACTTGTGGTTTTTTGCTTTTTGCGAGTTTCATCTAAGTTTTTTGGTCAGGTCGGGTCAGCTCAGGCCATTCAGGTTTGTTTCAAATGTTTTCTGCAGAAACGACAAGAAACATGTCGCGGCGTCAACTCGTAAACAAGTTGCAGGACCTGGAGCAAAAAGGCGTTGCGACGCTCACAAAGTTTAGGTCTTAAAACCATTCGACAAGGGTTATTCGCTATTACAAGAGTCGTAGTTAATGGCAACAAACATATGTATTGAAATTTAACGCGTAAAGTGAAATAAAAACCCGCATAGATTATACGGTATTTTCCAGAATCCACAAAAAAGATGTTATCGACCAAAGACGTATAAAGCATCATATTTAAAAATAGCTTGCGGTATCCGCGGGCTCTATTTTTGTAAACAATGACGTTATTCGTTGTACATACCAAACAAGCCGATACTGTTCCAGAAGCGTAACGTGTACCCTTGAAGCGAGAGCTCCAAGCCCAAAGTGATATGTCTACGTTGAGACGGCAATGTAAAGCCTGCGCAGAGGAGGGCGACTGACACGAGCGAGTCGTCGTGGAGTTCATTCACAGTTGAAATAGGTCAGAGAAAATGTGCAAGAGCATTCACGCCACGAAGCTCTATAGTAGTAGTAAGTAGTGCATGATTGGAGCAATCTACCTGGGAACAACCCTTTTATAAAGGGTAAGTAGTTAAAAACCCTTTACTTTATTACTTGTTTTATTATTTTTATTCATATTATTATTAATGTTAAATTAATCATTCATCAAAATTAAATTTAACTTACGTTTTGTTGTTGTCACAACCATAAACGTTCTAAATTCTCCTGTGTTTGTGTCATTTATATTTAAGTTTTGTATGTAACCATTTCCGTTAGATGCCGAAATTGTCATTACTAATCCATAATTATTTTTTTCTGTTAGCCAGCTTTCCACTGATTTTCTTATTTTAAAAACCTTAAAGATTAAATAATACATAAATTGAAAATGAATACAAATTAATATGATACAACAGGGGATACCATAATAAGAATTAAATACAAACGTAGAGACTTTTCCTCTGACTTCAAAACTGCGAAGCCAGAGAAAAAGTCTCGACTACGTCTTTGTCGTGGCCAGCTCCCCAAGAGTGTCAGTACACTCCTGAACTAGCATTGATCTAATTCTGGGCGCTCAGACCGCCCCGAAAATGTGCTTTTCTTTTCTACCTCCTTGACAACTTTTGCAGGTCTTGTGATTACTCCTTCGCCACGCCAGTTTCCAGAGTTTCGCATTCTGAGATCCGACGCCATACCCTCCCTTCTGATACAGATGGGAAGCGGCTGCAGCATCAGCAAAACCTCTAGTGCGGCTGAGGGTGTCGTTCTCATAGCGCCGGTGATATCCTGCCTTGTCAACAGCTTCCGGGTAGCATTTTGATTCACACCACTTCACTAGACCATTGCCCCATAAACGACCCTCGGCTTGACGATCACAGTGTAAATCCAATGAAAGATCCGAAGATTAAGTCCCCAGATCCTCCCTACCACAGGGCGCAACTGGTAGAGGGTCGCTACGAGGACGTAGCTACACTACTCGTCCTATTTGCGATCCCCATGTCATTTGTCAAAAAGGGTTAGAACGAAAAATTCAGATTCAAGTGAAGATTGATGACGATGGCTTTTCAGTGCAAGGATCAGAATCAGACCTTATTTAAGCGATTTCGATTATGTATATTTTGAAGTAAAATCTGTTACAGACAAACGTGCGATAAGGCAAAAGAACACCAGTTCAAATAAAGGTTTTGAGACCGGATGTATATGTTATTGTCTACACTGAAAACACAGTAAACCAGAATTCACAAAATAGTACTATGCCATTATGATACTGGACACTGAACCCAAGTGGTCCAAATCAGAGGGAGATAATTATGTGTTCCCAATTGTGGATGAAGATATGGATGTGGATATCTTCTATTTGAACTTGTTAACTAAGCTTCGAGCAGTAAAGGTTAAAGTAAACCTCGTGAAGTTTTTAAAGTAAATTAAACATCCAAAATCCTGCAAATAACTTGTGCCTTTTGATTACTTTTTACCCATTCATTTAACCCAATAAAATGTGTACTTCTACATTTATTTTAGCCCTTATGTGGATTTTGTTACCTTAGTACCAAGTAACCAGCCAAACATTGAATTTGCACTGCTCGTTTTAGTTAGCCAACAACAAGGGGTAATTTAAGTTACCACGTCTTATTTGTTTTGTCTTTAACAAAAATTTTAGGAAACTATCATGATCTCACCTGACCCAAGTTTTATTAACAATTGGTTACCTGCATACTATTTAACTAAAGTAATATGACTAGTAACTTCTCGACCGGCACATTAGGGGCGATGTACTGGAAGCATATCCCCTACACTGCGGACAATATGCATACAGAGCATAAGTCTCAACAGAAACAGCACTGCACCAACTTGTGCTGAAACTGGAGAATACGCTGGAGAACAGTGAGGTGGCGCTGGGGGCCTTCCTAGACGTAGATGGGGTCTTCAACAACACCTCTTTCGGATCGGTACTGGCAGCTGCCAGGGAGCCTGGAATAGAGGAGACCTGCTGCAGGTGGATTGGTTCCATGCTGAGGGACAGGGCGGTGTTCACCTCACTCGCGGGAGGGACTCTGCTGGTAGGGGTCGCGGCGGGGTGTCCGCAGTGGAGCGTTCTGTCTCCCCTGAGCTGGTGCTTAGTCGTGGACGGCCTGCTAGGGAGGCTTTCAGGAGGGGGGTATGAGGTACAGAGCTCTGCGGACGACATTTTCATCATAGTCCGAGGAAATGTTACACAGTCAGTGTGGGAGCGCATGCAAACAGCACTAGAATTGGTGGAAAGGTGGACGGTTGTCCAAGGGCTCAGGGTGAGCCTCGAGAAAGCAACCGTCATACCGTTTACGAAGAGGAGGATGTGGTAGAGCCACATAACTCTCACTCTATACGGTAGAAACATCATCCCAATGGTCAGGGAGGTAAAATATCTTGGGGTTGTATTGGACTCTGAGCTAACCTGGAATGGTCACATTGAAAAAATACTGCGCAAGGCAGTCATGACCTTAGCTGTCACTAGGCGGCTATATGGAAAAACGTGGAGAATAAGACCTAGTATGGCCCCCTGGCTGTACACAAGGGTGGTCAGACCATCGTTAACATACGCGGCACTGGTCTGGTGGCCTAAGGTGACACAATCCAGTGCCAAACAAAAACTAGGCAAGATCCAAAGGATGGCTTGCCTGGGCATTACAGGGGCCATGTCTTCAATCCCAACAGCCGCCATGGAGGTGTTGCTGGATCTGCCCCTCCCTACACTTAGTTATCAGGGGAGAGGCCAGGCTAGGACTATACAGACTAGCCTGCGATGGTAGACTGAAGATCAACCCAGGCTTCATGGTCACTGAAAAATTCAGGAGATTGTCAAGGAGCCCATGCTTGAAATTAGGTCAGACCTCGGGAGCCCGCTGATCTGTTGGGAAATAATTTTACAGTGGAAATCCCCGACCGCGAGGCATGGCGGGAGGAGACGCTGGGCTTACCACGGGACGTGCTCGTCTGGTTCACGAACGGATCCGGCGGGGAGCGTGGGACGGAGGCAGGTGTTTTTATGGGGAGGATCGAGGGTAAGTCATAGTATTTCCCTCGGAGCCCATACAACGGTCTTTCAGGCCGAAATGTACGCCATCCTGCACTGTGTGCGGGAGAACAAGAGGAGGGGCTACACCAACAAGCGGATCCGCACAGCCACAGACAGCCAGGAAGCCCATAAGGCCCTAAATAGCCCACGGGTAAATTCCAGGCTGGTAAGGAGTGCCGAGACGAAACGAGCAACCTGGCTGGGCAGAATGAGGTCGCCCTCATCTAGGTGCCGGGTCACTCGGCGGTCAAAGGCAATGAAGAAGCTGACAGTCTCGCGAAGAGAGGGCCAGCAGAACCATTTATGGGACCAGAACCGATTCTGGGCGTGACAAAGAGCACGGCTAGGGGAAACATTAAGTCCTGGGTCAGAAACGAACACAAGGTGAACTGGGCATACTGTCTAGGGCTCAGACATGGGAAGTTATAATTGACGAACCCAGTTCAAATAGAGCTGTGAAGCTGCTAAATCTTAGCAGAGGACAGCTCAGAAACATAACAGGTCTCTTGACGGGACACATGGCTGTCAAGAAACACCTGTATAAAATGGGACAGCTCGAGGGGGACCTCGCATCCAGACTCTGCGGCGAGGGGGAGGAATCAGCCCGGCACATCTTGTGCGAGTGTAAAACTCTGGACCGCAAAAGACAACTGATCTACGGTTAGTCTAGACCGGAGACAGGGCAATATAAAACTTCACCCTACCAGTCACTGTGCAGACTAGTTGAAGGCACACTGATTTTGGAATGGGTGGAGTAGAAAAGACTAAGGGCACGCACAATAAGCCAAAGGCTGTAGTGCTATCGGGGCAGCAAAGACGCGGACGAGCCCTGAGGGAGAAAAAAAAGTAATATGAATTGACAGATGTCTTCAATTGAAAAGGGCCAAGCTACCCTGAAAGACGGTAATTTAAGACTAGGAAAGGAAAAAGGTTTGTTGGACAGCGGTATCAGCTGCTCTAGTTAGTCATAGTTTGGATCCGCATCTATACTTGTCCGTCGTTTTTTATAGTCACGTACAACTTTCTAATCTTCCAAGCTCTAGGTGGCGGGGTGGAGTGTTGTCATGATCCCCCCCTTGAATCCGCCACTGGCTAATGTCTTATTTTTACGACATGCAGGAGATTCGTTGGATCTATTATTTTTTACACCCCTTAATGTGTCAGAAATCTCCTATAAGATAATCAGCTAAACTTCTCAAATTAGCGTAATAAAATTGTCAAAAGTAAATTGTGTGATATGAGATTTACCTGCCATGTTGGTTTCGTATTTGAGACATATACCACATTTGATAATTTATGCACATCAATAGTCTTTCGCAAATAAGTCACGTTTGTTGCTTCAGCCCCTTCTGAAGCTAACTGGTAAACCCTCAAAACTGACTGGCGATTCGAAAGTCCCTTATTTATTTCAGCCGGTTTGAAATAAAACATTAGTTCTGCATTCAAAACTCTTTCGTCTTCTTTCAGACTCTCCATGTTGAATGTTATAATATGTGGTGAGGTTTTCTTTGTATTGAAGAGGATTCGAATCTGACATCCTTCGTTTGTGAGTCGGTTTTTCGTTATGGAAAGATTGAGATTGTCGTAAATGTCAAAAATTCTCTGTGGGATTTTGCTGGTTGTATTCAGGATGTCTGTGTTGTAAGCCCATTCTTGATCAAAGCTGGAGGTATTTATCTACAATAAAATAAAATAAAAACACATTTCTACAAGATAATTGTAAATAAAAAACTACAGAAGACTCTAACATGCAACCACTTAAGTGAATTATTAGCGAATTTTTATTAAGAAAAATTCGCTTAAAGAGGCCACAATGAAAAGCTTTTAAAAAAATGTCTTCAGGTGAGCGCGAATTTGGGTCCCTAGAACCCAAAACCAAGGTCCATTAAAATTTTTATATGTTTATATATATATATATATATATATATATATATATATATATATATATATATATATATATATATATATATATATATATATATACATATGTATGTATCCGAGCGATAACACAAAAAATACTAAACTGATTTCAATCAAACATAGCAAAATCTTGTTTGGACGAAAACCGAGGCCGAGTTCGTTAATCAACCTTTATGCTCAATTTTTTTTGGTGGAAAATCGGGGAAAACTTTTTGAAAACGCTATATTTTTGTAACTATTAGCAGAGTACCTGGAATGAGACTTTACATGTGACTAGAAATAGTGCAAATAAACCTATGTTGTGAATTTTAAGTAATTTGGCACACAATATTTAGAGTTTTTTCCAAATTAAAAATAAAGTCCCAAAGACATACGTTGAAATGACTTAGTGGTTAAAGTCCAATGCCCGACAGACAGAGTAGTGAACTGCCACGCGTAGATTGATTCATACAACAGGTATAAACCATACATCAACAGTAACCAAACTAAATATATACTAGGCACAACACATACTACCCGAACCAACAATCGCGAAATCTCGGCCGCAATTATGGAAAATTACACACGACATGAAATAAAAAATTTGCCAAGTGATCGTTATTTAACTGGGGGATTCAATCAATTATTAAAATATACTATGTTGAAGCTTTATTAACGGGCCCAAATACAGTTTTAGCGCAACATAGATATATTATGCTGTCGCATAATATAGCAGAAATGTTATCAAAATCAAGCCAAGTGTCTATAAAAATGATTCTAAAATAGTTTCTTTTCTATTTAAACTTAAACATAAGACGTCATATAAGACCGAAACAGTCGTGGGATGTGTTTTAATGGTAATTCTACTAATTCTCTAATTAATTGTTACGTATACTTTAAATATGATATCCCGGAGATGAAGCCGATTTAAAGTATCACGGAAATAAAACGTTAGGTGACGTGTGCCTAGATGGCACAGGGGGCATCACGCTTGCCTCATAATCAGAAGGTTACGCGATCGAATCAAGCTCGATGAAGGTATGTTTTTTTTTAATGTCTCATTTTGACATTTGGAGAAACAATAGATTTCATACGTTGTGAACAAGATCTCATTTTTGTTTAAAACACCTTAATAAGTTTGTCACCTTTGAGTCTGAAATTATAAATTGGTTATTGTTGTAATTGTTATTGAAAAACCGGTTTGATTAGGTTGACTAAAACAAAATCATACTGGCGATTAATAAGGAAAAAAACTGCTACGTTTATAATTTGGCAGATACTTTACTTTTCTAAATATGAATTACGTTTCATTCTGGAAATCTTTTGTATAAGTTTAATGAAATTTTCAATACCAGATTCCTTTAAAGAGACTTACACTATCTACAGATATAGCAAAATTTAGTTCTTTACCTTCATAGAAAATTGAGTTTTGGGCTTTTTCTCAAAAGGAGTTAGAACGCAAGATTTTTCGATAATAGAGAGATACCGACGGTAACACTTTCGAAAGCATTCTTCAAATATGCGCGTAGTAGGACCTCTAAAAACGATCTGCAAGGCTGTGTAAGTTTAAGGTATGAACTTTACTAATAGGCCGTATAAGTGTACAATTCTTATGAAAATTCGCTACTATAACGCACTTGCTGCGTCCCGAAATTTTTTATTATGATATTGGGGAGACCGATCCATTGCTTTGGGAAAGACCTAACTATGTACCAAAATTTAGCTTTCTAGGTTTACAGAGAATTGGACTATTCAAATTTGAAACATTTATATTTCATATCACCGCTTTTTATTAACAATGATAAAACTGGTTTATATGAGATCTAGTATGTCTGAGCCGTTACCTAGCAACGGAACATTTCATATCATTGCGCAGGTCAGTTACACGCTGTGACTGACGTTTATCGTATATCGTATATTATTAGATCGTTTTCAATTTCAGTTGACAAGTTATTTGTGTTATTTGGGAATTTTAATATACAAGTGCAAATTATTCCTTTACGATTTTATTAATATTAGTGGGTGGACTAAACAGTGTTTGTGATGTTTGTCCACAAATATAAAAGATCCTCAAAAAGAACTGATATCCAACAGGTTAGTTATTTTCTCTCTGATGCTTTGGCGGTAGTTTTAGTTGAGTTTATGGTTTAACGGTCCATAATTTTTAGATAATTTTCGTAAAAAAAATTCGTCAATGAGGAGACCGCGACTTTAGAATTTTAAAAAGATTTCTTTAAATGAGCGCAAACTAGGCGTTTACGTTCAGTTTTCATCTGTTTACATATATACCGGGTGACGCATTTCTACGGTAAAGCTCAATATATAATTATTATTACACAAGAGACGAGAAAAAATGGTATAAGTTAATTATAGGGTGTCTTGAGCTGCATCTCATAAAATAATTTTGACAATCACAGACTGGCCCATAAGTCGTTAGTGATCCCTACAAATTTTTTTCGAACACCATTATTTTATTCAATTTTTTATCGAAATATGTTTGTAAGAAAAAATCGAGACGCAGTAAGTGCGTTTTGGTAGCAAATTTTCATTAAATGCTTCAAATTTCAATAACTCAAATTTGCTATTAACCTAAGGTTTGTTGGTTAGGAAACCAACATTTAAAGTTTATTGTCGGAAATTTTTTGTACATTTTCAAACAATAAGTTATTTTGATAAAATATGGCACATTGTTTCTACTATGTGGCGGTGGTTCCGACCGCAGTGTTTTAGTCAACACTACCCTATGTTTCTCTTGACAGCTAAAACGTTGCGTTACGTTATTCGACAGCAAGCTGTCAAGAACTACTATATAAGAGACACCAGGGATCTCTCTCGCTCTCTCCTCGCTACTAACCGACACAGTGAAGATACGTCTCTCCACGCTCGGTCAGTTATCTGTTATGTGCTGTCTGTGATTGTTTTATAGTTAAATGTATAGTTTATTCAGTTAGTGAAATAATAAAGTATATTAAATGTTTACGTATGGATTTAATATCAACAAGTGCAATTAACATCCATATTGGTGACCCCGTGCCGCAAGCCGAAGATGCCGAACCTGATGTTCCAGCCGACGTCGCCTAACTTCCACGCACGTGCTCATGCCTACAGAAAACGATTATCTAAACAGGTCAGTCTTTTCTAATTTAAAAATTATCTGATTTTTTTCACAATGGCCGAAGATTCTTCAAGCAGCAATATCATGGCAAGGGTTGCAATAAAATTACCTCCTATATGGAGACGTAACGTGAAAATCTGGCAAATGCAGGTTGACGCCCAGTTTGATATATCGCAGATCAGTTCTGAAAAGACAAAATTCAGTCATGTACTCGCTATACTCGATCCTGATGTCGCAGAGTCAATTTCAGATTTTTTAACCCAACCGTTATCATCAACCCCCTATTCAGATCTAATGAAACGTCTTTTATTAGAATTTGAAGAGTCCGATAGTCGCAAACTAAATAAACTTTTAACAGAATTAGAATTAGGCGACAGAAAACCATCGCAACTTTTACGCGAAATGAAGTTTTTAGCCGGTAGTCAGATTGGAGAAAATTTCCTTAAAATTTTATTTCTACAACGTTTACCAGTCAACGTTCGTTCAATTTTGGCTTTAAGCAACGATTCTCTAGAAAATTTGTCGGTTACAGCAGACAAAATCGTGGAATTTTCCGGAGATAAATACAACGTGGCTGAAATTCAGTCACGCGAGCACGACAAGCTAGCCAAGTTAGAAGCGCAATTAGAGAAGCTAACAGCATCAGTCAACGAATTGCGAACGCGTTCCCGATCTACCTCCCGAGAAAGACCCAAGCTTTCTCGAAATTCCATAACCGCAAATTCCTCAACCTCCACGTGTTGGTATCATGAACGATTTGGCAACAAGGCCAAACGTTGCATCCAACCTTGCAATTTTAAAGCAAAACATGTGTCGGAAAACTAATAAGGCACTCCCTCCACGCGGCAGGAGACGAGAGCCACCTAACACGCCGCCTTTTTATTTTTGATAGACGCTCCAATATGAAATTTCTAATCGACTCTGGAGCGGATATTTCAGTTATTCCACCCACTCACGACCAACGGAAATTTCAATCGAAACGTACCTTGTATGCTGCAAACGGGACCCCTATTCATACCTATGGCGAACAACTATTAGATTTGGATCTAGGTTTACGCCGTAGGTTCTGCTGGCCCTTCACACTTGCCGATATCAAGCAACCAATTATAGGCGCTGATTTTCTAGCAGAGTTTGCTTTACTTGTAGATATGAAACATAGACAGATTTTCTCGATGGCCCGAAGCAATTCCATTGTCAGATATTACAGCAGAAACAGTAGCGAACACTATTTTATCATGCTGGATCTCTCGTTTCGGTGTTCCGCAATACATCACCACAGACAGAGGTAAACAATTCGATTGCCACCTTTTCACACACCTCACTAAAACACTAGGTGCAGACCACATCAAGACCACAGCTTACCACCCAGCAGCAAATGGTGTAATCGAGAGATGGCATAGAGTTCTGAAACAGGCCTTGAAAGCTCATATGGACGAAAACTGGGTCGCTAAATTGCCAATTGTGTTACTAGGACTCAGATCGTACATAATTCCAGAATATCGCTCAACACCCGCTGAAATAGTCTATGGAGAATCAATCAAACTTCCCACCGACTTTTTCAACAGCACACAAGCTCATGATGTTCCACCACTTATATCTCAGCTGAAAGAAGACATAAGGAAACTTCGACCAGTACCTTTTAAACACCATACTGCAAAAAAGGTATTTGTCCATCCTAAGCTTATGGAAGCTCCTTTTGTTTTTGTTCGCATTGATATTCCGCGAAAAACTCTCGAACCAGTTTATGACGGCCCCTTTGAAGTGTTATCCCGAACTGACAAAGTCTTCAAAATCAAGAAATCACACGGAGAAGAGACAATTTCTGTTGACCGTCTTAAACCCGCATTCATTCTTTGTGATAACGAACAGACAACTTTCCACCCTCAGAGACATCCTAGTGAAACTGAAAGTGACAGTGAAAGTCCAACACCTAGTGAAACTGAAAGTGACAGTGAAAGTCCAACACCCAGTGAAACTGAAAGTGACAGTGAAGTTCCCGTTCCCGTTCAAACTACACGCCATGGACGTAGAGTTCGATTTCCACGAAGATACTTGAACTAATAGCGTTGCCACTGAGAGGGGAGTATGTGGCGGTGGTTCCGACCGCAGTGTTTTAGTCAACACTACCCTATGTTTCTCTTGACAGCTAAAACGTTGCGTTACGTTATTCGACAGCAAGCTGTCAAGAACTACTATATAAGAGACACCAGGGATCTCTCTCGCTCTCTCCTCGCTACTAACCGACACAGTGAAGATACGTCTCTCCACGCTCGGTCAGTTATCTGTTATGTGCTGTCTGTGATTGTTTTATAGTTAAATGTATAGTTTATTCAGTTAGTGAAATAATAAAGTATATTAAATGTTTACGTATGGATTTAATATCAACAAGTGCAATTAACATCCATATACTATATAGGTTATACCGGTAACCAAATTGATGACTGCTTGCATTAAAAAGACATATTTGCTAGTCAAAGCATTTTTATAAAAAAATCACTTCCATAACGCACTTGCCGCGTCCAGACTTTTTTATAATACAAACACCCTTACCAAATTTGGTGGCCTTACTTTGTTATTTTCGAAGATACGAAAATTGTCCGAAAGAAAACACAAAATTTCCCTGGGAAAACCTAGGCCGATTTTCCTGGCTAACAAACTTATCCAAGCCACTCGCAAAAGGAAGGTAGTCACCCAATTTGATCAAAATCGGCTCAAAATTTTTTGAGTTTTTGGTGTGATATATATATATATATATATATATATATATATATATATATATATATATATATATATATATATATATATATATATATATATATATATATATATATATATATATATAAACAAACATATAAAAATTGAAAATGACCCCGGAGATAGGTTCTAGGGGGCCTAGTTCGCGCTTATTTGAAGAAATCTTTTCAAATTCAAAAGTCGCGATTTCTTCATTAGTGATTTTTTAAAAAGAAAATTTACTAAAAATACTGTGAGCGATCTCTGTAACATTCTCAGTGTGTTTTTAAATTAAAATATTAAAACAAGCTTGGAACAATAAGACAAGTGCCTTACCTCAGTTTTATTTGCAATATCTTTTTTGAGATGTATTATGTTTTCGGCATGCACTTCATTTTTCGTACTGTTTTGTTGTATTAAATCTTTGCAGGTATTGGAATAAAACTGGACAAATAACAGAAGCAATAATATGAACTGCATTGCTGTGTGATTTTTGCAAGTTGTATTATAAAATTGGCGATGCTAAAAGCCTCTTCGAGGCCATTATACTTAAATTATAGGAGATTACAACATTTAATTTACTATTTGTGTGGGCCACGCCGCTAATTCAATCTACTATAACATTCGTGATATAAACTATAATACTTTGCTATAATTATCTAATAGAGCTGATGGTCATGAGGAAGAGGGTTCTAAAATTATTTTCGTATCTCATTCATTTGTTCTAGTTTAGGTTTTGAAATTGATCATATAAATAAGTACTGACTGAATATTACTCTTATAAATAGTGACTAACAAAATATTTTTCAATTCAACAATGAATTTTTTCAACAAACACAAGGCACGGCAATGGGCAATCCGCTATCGCCATTTATTGCAGACCTTTTCATGAGCAGATTTGAAACAGGTCTTGAAAGTGAAAGTGGTTATTTCCCTAGAGTGTGGTGTCGTTACGTGGATGATATTTTCGCGGTGTTTAACACAAACATTTGCAGAATAGAAGATTTTATTGCCAAATTAAACAATAAATTTGATTCTATAAAATTTACCCACGAATTAGAAACTAATAATAAACTACCCTTTCTAGATGTACTAGTTATCAAGAATAAAGACACTTTAGAATTCGATGTCTATAGAAAAGAAACCACTACCTTAAGCTACATCCCGAGCGACTCACATCATACGTACGTACAAAAAATGGCCAGTCTGAATTTTTTAGTAAATCGGTTAATTAATTTTCCTTTAAACAAAAGTAGATATACCAAAGAATTAAATTATATTAGGAACGTGGCCGAATATAATGGATACACTGCTTGCTTAGTGGAAAAATCAATAAACAAACAGAAAACAAAGAAAATGTTGACGGAATCAACGACGTTCAGAAGAGAAATATCGGAAAAAAACTTTGTTTGCTTACCTTTTAAACCTAGAATCACGAGTGGTCTAGACAACATTTTTTAAAAATTACAGGTAGCATTTTCAACAACAAATACTTTAAAAAACTTGCTAGGTAATCCAAAAGACAAGGATAGCGCGGAAAAAATGTCGGGAATTTATGAAATAAGTTGTAAAGATTGTAATCTTAAATACGTCGGACAAACAAAAAGATCGATTGGAATCAGATTCAAAGAACACATATCCCAATTACGTGACGGTACTGTAGATAAGTCTGCCGTCGCCCGACATATTTGGGATAATAATCATCACGTTGATAAAGAAAATTTGAAATTAATAAAAAATGTTAGAAAACCAGGTCAGCTGAATGGGTTTGAGAGCGCATATATTGCGAAATATAGTTGCAACAAAGAATGTATGAACAGTGCACCAGCGCCAATTACGAGTCACTTGATCGATTACTTTGCTAAATAAAATTTCCACGTTTTCGGCACGTTTTTACCGATAACACAAGTATACAGTTATTGCCGCCAAAGGAACCGTTGTTAATTTAGCTGTCGTTGAACTTTCTCAAGACTATTACAGATGGACACTTTTAGATAAAGCAGTAGGGATAGCGCAAAGACCTGGTCAGGCGATAAAAATACAATACACTGTGGAATTTGCCTACGACTAGTGTTGTCATCTCGGTTCGATCTCTTTACCTGAGATCCGCTATATAAGTTGATGTTAGTTTTTTTAAATATTTAGAATGTTTCATCCTCTGATGACGCTAACTTGGTTAGTGAAACGATCGTCAGGTCTTTTAAAATGTGTTGTGGTGATTTGGGTTCTCCAAGTATACTTATTATAAATAGTGTTTTAAATATATGTATGCAAATCTGACCATACCAAGTTATTAAATAGAGCCTCGGTGGTTCAGTGGTAATAACGTGTGCCTCTGAACCGAGGGTACTGGGTTCGATCCCACTGTACACCTTTCACTTTTTGAGTACATACAGTACAATTAACATCAACCGAGGTTGTGGCATTGTATTTGAATAAGTTGAATGTCTGCACGTTCCACTCTTCGGAGCGGGCGTAAAGCGGTCGGTCCCGTGTCCATACGATGTTGGGCACGTTAAAGATCCCTAGACTCTTTACAGAAAGGCAGGGGTTCGGCAAATTTTCCAGGATAGTGAGGTGAAAATGCTCCCTGGCGTCGGTGATTGGCCATAGTCGCGGAAATAGGTCGACGTTATAGAAATAAAAACACACACAACATGTTATTAAATGAGTTATTTTTTAGGTTATTTCGAAATTACGTGATACAAAATTAATAAGAATTTTAAATTTAATAAATAGGTTCAAATTACTTGAACACCCCCATCTAGGATTGCCAGGTTGACTTTATTATACCTATACCATATTCTGAGATAAATATATAATATTTCCCCGGATTTCGTGCGACGAACACACCCTGTCAGCGATTACATTTAAAAATCAATAAAATATCGAAAACGTTTGGACTCAGTAAGTGCATTCTCCTAGTGAATTTTTATAAAAATATTTTACCAGCAAATATGTCTTTTTTCAATAAAGGCAGCCATCAAATTTGGTTACCGCTATAACCTATATAGTAGAAACAATATTGTACCATATTTCATCAAAATAACTTTATTGTATGAAAATTTCTGGACGCAGCAAGTGCGTTATGGCAGTGAATTTTCATAAAAATGTTTTTAATAGCAAATATATGTGTGTTTTTTTTTTCAGAAAGCAGGCATCAAATTTGATTACCAGTATTTACCATATATAGTACAAACAATGTGCCATATTTCATCAAAATAACTTTATTGTTTGAAAACGTACAAAAATTTCCGAAAGTAAACTTAAAGTGTAACCGAAAAAATCGGTTTCGCGGTCAACCTTGGTAATAGCAAATTGAGCTGAAGCCTTTAATCACAATTCACTACCATAACGCACTTGCTGCGTCCAGAATTTCTTTACTTACAAACATGCATTATATTTCGATGGAAAATGCAAAAACATAAGGCGTTTTCGACAAAAAAAAATTGTATCACCAACGACTTATATGGGTCAGCCTGTGATTGTAGAAATGTTTTTTTAAGATGTAGCTCAAGACACCCTATAATTAATGTATATTTTTTTTCATATCTTGTAGAATAACGGATATATTGAGCTTTATTGATTCTTTATGAAAATTCGACAAAAGTTATATACCATTAAACAATAAACTCTATAGCTAAGACTACTGCCATGCATCAGATAAAGGGTCTATTTGAAATGAATTTTCTGGAAACATTTTAGTAAAATGAAGGACAATGACGGTTAAAACTAAGACTTCAGGGTTTGTAAAACATTCTTCTTGACACATTTTCTTTCGATAGTCCGTATTAGATTAAAGTTCTTTGCCTAAATGTTGCGAATTTTGACTTTTAAATTGTCACTTTGACGTTTTTTGGAAAACCCCAATTTATTTTTCTTTAAAAGCCCATAACTTTTTTTCTTCTGACCTATAGCGCTAATTTAGATAATTTACCTATAGTGATATAAAACGATGTGAAGAATTTGGTTGCCCTTACTTTGTTATTTCAGGAGATATGAATTTTTTTCTAAAGAAAACACAAAATTTTCCGGGAAAACCTCGGCCGATTTTCCTGGCTAACGAACTTATCCAAGCCACTTACAAAAGGAAGGTATTCACCAAATTTTGCAAAATCGGCCCGTTATTTTTTGAGTTATCGGTGTGATACATATATATATATATATATATATATATATATATATATATATATATATATATATATATATATATATATATATATATATATATAAATTGAAACTGACTCCGGATATGTGTTCTAGGGGTCCTAGTTCGCGCTCATTTGCAAAAATTTTTTCAAAATTCAAAAGTCGGGATCTCCCCATTAATGAATTTTTTCTACGAAAATTCACTAAAAAGTACAAAAATTTTCCGAAAATAAACTTACGATGTTCCCCAAAAAACTGGTCCGATTTTTCTGACCAACGAACCTGTTCAAGCTATTTACACACCTAGCAAGATATAATTATCCACAAAAACCTTACCGACGGAACTCCCAAAAAAAAAATTACTTGAAAACTTGCTAACAGTTTTTTCATGAAAATCCGAAAATAATTCTTTTACATAATAACTTATTAAACACTTATTAACAAAATGTCACAAAAAGCTTACAAACAATGATTTCTACGGAAATGCAAAAAAAATTCTACGAAAACTGCTATTTTTTAACAAAAAATTTGCCTAAAGAATACAAGACTAGATGCATTCTCGCAACAATTAGAACCGTAGACCGGTTTCGCTCTCATTAGAGCTCTTCAGTACGGCATACTAATTGTAGCAAAAATGCACCAAAAGTAGTACGGCTATAGTATAGCCAGCCTTAAAATACTAAGTGAGTGGTGGACGTGCCGCCACCTAGTTGCGGAACCAAGTAGTATGTTGTCACGCCAGCTCCAAATAACACAAAGTGTTAAAAAATAGAGACTGTATACAACTAACTAACAATTTAGAAAATTGTCAGCCCTGGCCCATTTCTACCCCATTATAGGGACAAAGTATGTAAGACTAGATGCATTCTCGCATCAATTAGAACCGTAGACCGGTTTCGCTCTCATTAGAGCCCTTCAGTACGGCATACTAATTGTAGCAAAAATGCACCAAAATTAATACGGCTATAGTATAGCCAGCCTTAAAATACTTTTGGTGCATTTTTGCTACAATTAGTATGTCGTACTGAAGAGCTCTAATAAGAGCGAAACCGGTCTACGGTTCTAACTGTTGTGAGAATGCATCTAGTCTTACATACTTTGTCCATCTATTAGGGTAGAAATGGACCAGGGCTGGCAATTTTCTAAATTGTTAGTTGTATACAGTCTCAATTTTTTTTAACACTTTGTGTTATTTGGAGCTGGCGTGACAACATACTACTTGGTTCCGCAACTAGGTGGCGGCACGTCCACCACTCACTTAGTATTCTAAAGAATACATAAAAGTCTGGACGCAGCAAGTGCGTTACGTCAGCGAATTTTCGTAAAAATGTTTTTAATGGCAAATATGTCTTGTTTTTAAAAGAAGGACATTTAATTGGCGGTATAACCTATATACCTAGTACTAACAAAGTTCCATATTTCATTAAAATAGCTTTGTTGTTTTCCTCTCTGCAGCCGGCAAGATAAAATATATAATCTGAGAGGTCTAGAGACGTTGCAAGTTCACTTTAATAAATGAATTAAATAAATAGTAAGTAGGCTAAGAACTGTTTAATACGTTTTTGGTATAAAGCAAGTGGTTTTTTAAACACAACTTTTTTGATTAGGTAGATGCTTTTAATAATACTTTCACCCATAAAATTATGTGAATAAAAAGAAGATCTCCAACAAATTTGTAGGTTATGTCTGTTGCATTCTTTTATTCCAACCTAACTTCAAAGATTTAAATTTAAGTTATCACGTTTATCACAATTGTTAAATTTAAATAATAAAGTTTAAAAATGTCATGTTCCACACCGAAATCGTCAAAAAACAAATCGCCTTGGGTTCAATGTGATAAATGTGCGCTGACAATCGTAAACAAGGATTCTGAAGCTCATTTAAATGATTGTCCTCCCGATACAAAAAACCTATGTTATGGATTTATAAATAATAATGTTTTATATGGAAAACTTGATGTTAAATCCAATGACGAAATACGTGGACTGTCGCAAAGTCAAAAAGATAATCTAGTTTTTCTAAGCGAAAGTGCCATAAAACTGTGTTCCTTAGCAATTGGAGAATGGGCAGTATTAAAGTTAATAGATAACAGCAAACCTCCTGTCGCAAGAATTGTTTGGCCTACTACAGAGAAATCATTATGTTCAGTTCTCTTAACGAAAAATGGTAGGATATAATGTGTCTTC
Source organism: Tillus elongatus (assembly GCA_964006375.1). Lineage (NCBI taxonomy): Eukaryota > Metazoa > Arthropoda > Insecta > Coleoptera > Cleridae > Tillus > Tillus elongatus. Next base: position 136,293,331 of record OZ023267.1, on the reverse strand, counting down.
ATTATTTTCTATTTTTATTTTAGTAATTTTGAATAATTGACTTGATATGACTTTTATTCAAGGTTTAGAGCTCAGTTTAGGGTCACCTGCACCAGTTAGTGTGGAGAAACTATCTCTTAACCCGTCAGAAGCGAAGAATGTGTGTGTAGTTGCTCTCAATGCTCCTAAATCCTTAGATTTTACAAAAGATCTGAGTAATCGATTACATCAACACCATAAAGGTAGAATTATTACGATTGGTAATAAACTGAGTGTCTTGTATTATGGCAAGTTACTAAAGTTTGAAATAAAGAGCATCAATAAGGATGAAACTAATACGTTAGAAAAAGAAATCTCCATGCTTAACTTAGATGAGGTGTTTTATGTAGTTGATGATAAGTCACAGTTTACATTATTCAGGTATGTACTTGTCCTACTTGTTTTTTGCCTTTGTCTGCTTTATTCGGGGTATCTTCATTAGGAAAGCTTCGTAAGTTCTTGTGGAAATTAACACCATTTTTTAAACACTCTTCTGGCTAAATTATGTTTGTTTTCACCAACACAAAAGTTTGTTTTGATAAAGAATTGTTCTCTTTTGATGATAAGATGATGAGGTTACTATAATGACTAGTGACTAAATGGCAAGATAAAAGTCTGTCATTTATGTCAAATCTATAGGTTATTTAAAGTCATGATACAAATAACGAGAGATATGATATTCAGACTACCTATTTTTAGACCTGTCACGTGCATGGTGTCAAGTGGTGAGTCCAATGCAACAATAATATGCTGTCGTGCAGTGGGGTTTGACGTTTCATCACAACCTCTTAACAAATTACGTATTTTACTAATATTTAAGTGCATACAGTTAAGTAATAAAAATGAAAAGGATTAACTTTAGTGCTGCGATCTATATTATCTGAAAAAGACAATATAGGCGTAACTTCAACCGCATTAAACTGACGTATAGAAACTTTTTAATTGCGATTGACTTTGTTTTAAGTGTGTAGTTGGACTTGTATAACGTTACTCACCGCATGACGTCATACGAGGGGGCGGGGCATATGCGCAATATCATCTCTCTTCTAAGTCATTATATCATGATTTAAAGTAATGTAACTCTCTACTTACATTTACATACAATTTTGTGCTTTCTTTCTAAAAAAATTCATATCTCCGTAAATAACAAAGTAAGGGCAACCAAATTTGGTACGCGTGTTTGTATTATAAAGAGTGCACTGTGTACCAAAATTTAGGTCTCTAGCTTCAAAGACAACGAAGTTATGGGCAGTTAAAGAAACAATTTTGGAGTTTTCCTCAAAACGTCAAACTCACAATTTTAAACGTCAAAATTGTCAATGTTTACGCAAAGATTGTGAAACAAATACAGATTGCGAAAAGAAAATGTTGCAAGAAGAGTGTTCTGCAAACCCTTAAGTTTCAGATTCAATCGTCATTGCCCTTCATTTTACTAAAATATTTACAAAATATCCATTTCAAATAGACCCTTTCTTTGATGCTTTGGCTGTCAGTTTAGTTAAGTTGTTGCCTTTTTGGATATTTGTTTGTAGGTTTGGTGAAGTTTATGGTTTAACGGTCTATAATTTTTTTTAGCTAATTTTCGTAGAACAAATTTGTTAATGCATTTTTGCATTTTTTAACGAAATATGATGCGTTTATAAGAAAAAAATCTGGACGCAGTAAGCGCGTTTTGCTAGCGAATTTTCGGTAAATTTGCAGATTAGCTCCCGAACGCTTTTCAAGAAACTGTTTTCAGAAACCTGCCTAGGGCCCTCCTGGATACACAAAACCCAATAAACATTTCTTGTTCATACCCCCCGAGGAAGTTACGGGACCAGGAGTGAAATGGGGTGCTGGGCGGGGTAGATAGTAAAAAGGAAATATGAGCAGAAAATGCGAATAAAACGGGCTTGAAAGTTGTCTTTTTCACATCTTGAAGCCATATCCCCCTTAAACCCTGCCTACCCCACACAGCACCCCTATTCCCAAAAAAATTTCTTGTTTACACTCCCCACGGAAGTTATAGTACCAGGAGTGAGTAGGGGTGTATAATTTTTTTTAGCAAATTTTCGTAGAACAAATTTGTTAATGCGTTTTTGCATTTTTTAACGAAATATGATGCGTTTATAAGAAAAAAATCTGGACGCAGTAAGTGCGTTTTGGTTTCGAATTTTTGGTAGCTCCCGAACGTTTTTCAAAAAACTGTTTTCAGAAACCTGCCTAGTCCGGGGGGGGGGGGGGGGGGCTGGACCCACAAACCCCAAGAAAAAATTCTTGTTCACACCCCCCAAGGAAGTTACGGGACCAGGAGTGAAATGGGGTGCTGGGCGGGGTAGGTAGTAAAAAGGAAATATGAGCAGAAAATTCGAAAAAAGCGGGTTTGAAAGCTGTCTTTTTCACATCTTGAAGCCATATCCCCCTTAAACCCTGCCTACCCCGCACAGCACCCCTATTCACTCCCAGTCCCATAACTTCCTTGGGGGGTGTGAACAAGAAAATTTTCTTGTGGTTTGTGCATCCAGGTGGGGTTCTAGTAATGTTTCTGAAAACAATTTTTTGAAAAGCATTCGTGAGCTAATCTGCCAATTTACCGAATTTTCATTAAATCCTTCAAATTTCAATTTGCTATTAACGTAAGCTTTGTTGGTAAGAAAACCAACATTTAAGTTTATTTTCGGAAAATTTTTGTATATTTTCAAACCATAAGTAATTTTGATAAAATATAGTACATTGTTTCTACCACATAGGCTATACCGGTAATCAGATTGATGCCTGCTCGCATTTGCTATGAAAAACATTTTTATGGAAATTCACTTCCATAACACATTTGCTGCATCTAGACTTTTGAAAAAGGTTTATATATTTTCAAACAATAAATTTATTTCGATGAAATATGGTACATTGTTTCTACTATATAGGCAACCAAGTTTGATGCCTGCTTTCATCAAAGAAAGACATTTGCTATTAAAAATATTTTAAAGAAAATTCGCTACCATAACGCATTGCTGCATCCAGAGATTTTTTTAGATTTTCCTTATCTACATGTCGATTATTATCCCAAATACGCCGGGCAATGAAATATCTGTATATAGTACCGCATCTTAGTTGTGCTAAATGTTCCTAATGTAATTTCAATCTTTTTTTGTCTGACGTACTGCTTTAGTTTATAGCAATTCCTGCATCGTTACTTGCATTTACAATGTTTTTTACTGGTTTCACAAACTAAAAGAACCTTACTTTCAGTAACGAAGACTTGTTTAAAGAAAATGTAAAAAAGAAGAAAAGAAAGTTACTGTCAAAAATCGGTGGTTTAAAAAACGAGATCGAAGAAATGAAAGAACTGATTGATATTACATTTAGTAACTCCAACAAATTTACAAACCTAAAAAGGAGCCATTCTGTGTTATTATATGGTAATTCGGGCACAGGAAAAACATTACTAGCTGAATCTGTAGCTGAGTCATATGACACAAAAGTAATATCAATTTGTGCAGCTAATTTATATAGTAAAGGTGGTTCGGGTGTTGAAGAAACGATTAATAGTTTATTTAAAGAGGCATTGGATAATTCTCCCAGTATTGTCATAATTGATAACGTCGATATATTATGTCCCTCATGGAATAATCGGTTAACAGATACCGATAAGAAAATATCTTCAACCTTGTTGAGAAACCTGGAAAACTTAAACGATTCAAGTATAGAAGTTTTCGTTATAGCAACAACAAATAAACTGGATGCGATAGATCCCGTTTTTAGAAGATGTGGTCTCTTAGACAGGGAAATCGAAATTCCCACTCCAACTCCACGAGCAAGGAAGGAGATTCTGATGAAGTTGCTAGAAGATGTACCGTATGATTTGGATGAAGTGTCTCTTAACGAAATATCTTTAAATTGTCATGGTTTTGTAGGAGCTGACTTGGTTGCCTTGTGTACTAGAGCTGCGTTGTTTGCTAATAAGAGGACTGACAGTGCTGTTAGGTTCGAGGATTTTACAATGGCGATGAAGCTAGTGAGACCTAGTGCTATGAGGGAAGTTCAGGTGGAAGTAAGTTCTTTTCTTCTTACATGTTTTTAACCAGCATTAAATCTTCTGTATACTAATATTCTTTTAGATCAATTTTCATGTAGTTTAATCCATGAATTTATGGTTCAACTTGAATGTGATCTCTTTATAACTGAATTATTCTATCTAAAAACATAATTGTTTTAGGTACCAAATGTCAAATGGACTGACATAGGAGGACAGGACCAATTAAAATTAATTTTGAAACAAGCCGTCGAATGGCCATTGAAACACCCTGAAAGCTTTATTCGTCTGGGGGTGACACCACCAAGAGGAGTTTTGATGTTTGGGCCACCTGGCTGTTCTAAAACTATGATTGCTAAGGCACTGGCTACAGAAAGCGGTTTGAATTTCTTATCAATAAAAGGTAAAGTATGGGAAGTATACAATATGATTTAAAATCAGCAGTTTATCGACTTCTTCCAGACAGCAAGCAATATTCTTCTTCCTCATTTTCTTTAATATTTACCTCCTTCACATTTTTCTTTAGCTTAGCTCTGCAGTCATTTTCTTCCCCTTGCAGGATACGTGTTTCTATCATATTCATGGATCTTACCATACCAATTACACTATATTGTAAGCGGTGTGCTTACAGTTTGAGTATCTAGATTTCTGATATTTCTACATACAAAAAAATTAGTGATGGGAGGATCGAATCCGAGGATCGGAAAGGATTCGATCCTCAAAAGTACCCATTGTTCTCGAGACCCACAAAAAGGATCGAATCCTCACATGAATCCTAGATGCTCAAACCGAATGATTTAAATGATTCATTTCCTGTACCCGGACTCGAATGAAAGATCGAAACGCGTCATACGGCACTGCATAGCCACGCCTCTCGGAATCTCTCACTCTTACTGCTTTACTGGCGTACGGTGAGGAGCAGGAGGGAAAATGATCGGCGCAGGTAGCCAGATGAAAGAAAGAAAAAGAACGAGAATTTGTGTGTGTAAGAATGAGAACAATGAAAAGGATTCGAATCAGACATATGAATCCCCAGTGGCCCAGTACCCACTACCCGGATTCGGAACAAAGTTTGAGATTTTGAAACTCGTCATTTAGCATTTACTATTTACCATTCCTATATCTATATCATTTGCCAGTAGGTCAGTAAGTCAGTAGACTCTACTGACTTACTGACCTACTAAAATTTAATTTTTTATTTTTATGGCACCATAGCACGTTATCATTGGTGCAGACGACCAATCACAGGCAGTGATTCGGTTATGTTGTTTTGTTGTCATGGCAGCCAAATATATGGAAGATGTGATTGGTTTTGCTCCACTTTAAATATTTAATATTTGAAGAGGCTTTCTCTTTCTAAAATCGGTTAACATAAAAGGGCAACGCCTATTTTGCACACGGTGGCCTTGAAAGTTGAAAGTGGTAAGTCTAGTAACTTGAACTTGTAATAAAGTTTAATATAAGGAGTCTAAAGAGAAGCTCTAGAAGATTTAAGATTTCTCATCTAATGAATAATGGTAACAATATTGTTACTTGAGACTTATTTCAAGATCAGATATTAAAAATATTAAAATATTTAGTTCAAAACTATACGACACGTTGTAAAAGTTGTTGCAGTTTTATCTATAATAGTCCCCTCAGTAATTTCAAAACAATGGTTTTCACTTTACTGCACCTATGAGAAATTATATTTATAATTTGTGCATTTGTAGTTTATATATTTATATCATGCAGTACATTCATTGTGACTCACATTACCTATGGAGTTTAATGTACTGCTTATGCTTATTTAACTTAATAATGTTATTTCGTATTATCATTTCCAAAAAATTACCTATATATTATTATAATTATAAGTGATATCAAATAGTAATTAAAACAATTAAAAATTTTATAAATATCTTTATATAACATGTTTTCCAAAGCTTTTTTGGTGTCTCAGGTAATTTACATAAAAAAGATCTGATAATTTATGAAAAGTCGCGGTCTCCTAAAAAAGCGATTTTTTTCTATGAAAATTCGCTAAAAATTAAAGATAGTGTTAACTTTACGTACACTAATACACGAGTATTCAGTTTTCATTCTATCCATTCCCATTCTAAATAGAAATATAAATAGATTCGTAAAGATCAGACGACGCACGTGAAATTATGAAATTAACAAATTAACAGTAAACTATTCACTACACTACCCACGACTCATACTCTCACTCTCATACTCACAAAGGATTCAATCTATAGGTCTCGGATTCAGTACCCACTACCCACAAAAGGATTCGATCTTTAAAAGGATTCGAGACCCAAGGATTCGATCCTCAAAAGGATTCGATCTTTTCCATCACTAAAAAAAATGTTTGATTTGATCCCAGAAAAGTTTATGAAAAGTCGCCATAGAGCTAAATATTTTAGGCGTAAATATATCCAGCATAACATGCATAAAAATATATAGACCGCGAGAAATGTTGAAAATGTGTGGTATTTAATTTGATAAATAAAAAAACAGCTGAGCCAGCTAAAGCGTGAGGTACAATGGTCGATTGAGTGCAAAAATGAAAGGAAATGTAATTCTAAACGGCACCGGCAACGATAGGACGGGTAAGTAACCGCTAAATAGGCCACTTGAGTTGCAATATAAAATTTCCGCAAACGCAGTGTTTTTGGGGGACTCGGCGACAGAAAAAATTACGGTGTCTAGAGGACAGTGTTCAAGCAGCCGACCTCCGGGCTAGGCAGTTTGCCGCCGCGCGATAATCGTCAAGGGTTTCTGTTAAGTAAATTAAGGAGTAAGTGAGATTTCAGTGAGAGAATTAGCTTTTGGTTTGAAGGGGCCGTTATCGCGGTTCAACGGCCATAGGGGCTGATAAGGCAGAGTACAGAGCTGGTGTGTTGCGTAGGATTTTTCTGGGTGAGTTCGTTCCGATTGATATTTTTGTTAAATGTTCCCTAATTATTTTTATTAAAAATGGGTCAGCTGTCTCGAGTACCGAATTAATTCTTAAAACTAAGATTGTATGTATATTTTAAATCATATGGGCTGTAAGCTAAATTAGTATAGATAATTGAGCTGTAGGGCGCTGGACTTATAATCAGAAAGAATGAAATCAGATTAAAATTCAGGAGTTGTTTTATGATAGGAATTTTAATGGATGGGGAAATAATTGTGAAATTTTATAATACGAGGGAGAGATAGAGCTTTGAGTCATGAGAGTTTAGCTGGAATCAATAAGTGAGAGCTATAATTAAGCTAAGAAAGAGTCAATTATTAGACTAGGAAATTACACCGGGGTCAAGAACAATGTGGTTCTCACCGGTATCAACTTTGTATAACATTTAATCCATTCTAAGGTTTGGAGAAACCTCCTACACCCTCCTGTTTAAATGACCTTTAGGATTTATACTATTAGAATTTCGAGTTTCTTTTGTTTAATTTTAATCATACGGAACCTTTAAAAATAAAAGGGTGTATTAAAATTTATTGAGCTGTTTAAAATGTTATCTGTATAAATTTTATTTTTTGTATTAAAGTAATTTTAAAAACTAGATGCTGGGTTTCATTATTAGCTTAGGAAGCCCTAAACTAGAGTCCATATTAACAGTTTCTTATAGAGTGACTCTGAGATACTGGGGTCACCAGCTATATGCTAAGACTGAATATATATATTAAAATTCTGGGAATTTAACCCAGATGCTCAGTTTTAGTGTTCCAAATAAATTTAGGCAAGACCTCCCTTGAAGGCCGTAAAACTTAAATATTAGTTACAAGGTAACAAGGGGTGGAAAAATGGATTCGCGTTCTGTCGCTCGAACGTTGCCGACCCTAAAATATACTTAAATGAATAATTACTCAAATTTTAATAATAATAATTAGAATTTACAGTCATTGAAAAACCTTTGTTTTAAAGAGAAGTAAAAGGCATGTAAACACCCCCCCCCCCCCATTACAATATCAATTCTTTGGATCTCACTCCATTTTGGATACTTGTATTTGGTTTAGACATTTTTAATTTCTTGTCTTCTGGATACTTTTGAATTTTATCATCATATTTTTTATTATCATAAAATCATCAGGGAGCCGACGAACATTGTTTGCTTAGGCTTTCTCCAACTCGGCTACCTTAAACAATTTGGCAACTTCTTCTAATGACACATTTTCCATTGAAATTACTTTTTTGTTTCATTATCTGCAGATCTAAATACAAGGTCATCTCTGACAATTTCAGATATACTTAAATTCGCAATCTCTGAAACATTGTGAAATGTACGACAGGGTCGCCATCTCACTATGGAACCAAGTAGTATGTTGTCACGACAGCTCCAAATAACACAAAATGTTATTAAATAGAGACTGTGTACAACCAACTAACAATTTTGTAAATTGTCAGCCCTGGCCCATTTCTGCCCTAATATAGGGACAATGAATGTAAGGATAGATGTATTCTCACCATAATTAAAACCGCAGACCGGTTTAGCTCTAGTTAGAGCTGGTCAGTACGCTATACTAATTACAGCGAGAACACACCTATAAAGTAATACAGCTATGGTAGCCAGCCTCGTAGAATATTGTGAGAGGTACGACAGGGTAGCCAGCTCGGTGCGGAACTAGGTAGTTTAATTATGATGAGAATACGTCTAGCCTTTCACCGTCTCTGGGTAATGTTTGGATATTATTAAGAAATGACTCAATGACTCAAACAGTTCATTTAGGTACCTTTTGCGGTCTTTCATAAAATGAATATCTGCAATAAAAATGTTCTTCTTTGGGTTACAAACTTCACGAAATTGATTCAAGACTGCCCCAAATGTCTCCTCACCCTCGGTGAATTTGAAGTTATTGTACATTTTTAAACCATCACCACCAATACATTTTATTAAGATGGCAATTTTGTATCATCAGGCTTTGACCTGGAGCTCTAAGGTAAATACTTGATTCATGTTTAAAAGCTTTCCAGTTTTTGCCAAGATTCCCGGTCATTTGTAATGATTTGGGTAAATTGAAACCAGACATCTTGGTAAAAAGGACAACACGTTGATATACCAAAACAACTTTTTTTTTCCCCTTAGGGCTCGTCCGCATCTTTGCCGCCCCTATAGCACCACAGTCTTTGGTTTATTGTGCATGCTCTTTATTTTTTCTACCCCACCCATTCCAAAATCACTATGTGCCTTGAACTAGTCTGCACAGCAATTGATAGGGCGAAGTTTTATATTGTTCTGTCTCCGGTCTAGGCTGTCCGTAGATCAGTAGTCTTTTGCGGTCCAGAGCTTTACACTCACACAAGATGTGCTGGGCTGGTTCCTCCCCCTCGCCGCAGAGTCTGCATGCAAGGCCCCCTTGAACTGCCCTATTTTATGCAGGTGTTCCTTGACAGCCATGTGTCGCGTCAAGAGTCCTGTTATGTTACTGAGCTGTCCTCTGTTCAGATTTAGCAGCTTCACAGTTCTCTTTGAACTGGGTTCCCCAATTAGTGACTTCCCATGTCTGAGTCCTGGACAATCTGCCCAGTATGCCTTAGGCTGGTCCCTTCCCCAGGACTTGATGGTTCCCCTGGCCTTGCCTTTCGATACACCCAGGACCGGTTCTGGTCCCATAAATGGTTCTGCTGATCCTCTCTTCGCGAGACTGTCAGCTTCTTCATTGCCCTTGTCCCCCGAGTGGCCCGGCACCCAGACCTCATTCTGCACAGCCAGGTCGCTCATCTCGTCTTGGCATTCACTTACCAGCCTGGAATTTATCCGTGGGCTACTTAGGGCCTTAAGGGCTGTGTGTGGCTATGAGGATACGCTTGTTGGTGTAACCAAAACAACTTGTTGGAGTTCAACTCAAAAATCTTTTAAAGAGAATAATAATCTTACAAAACTTGTTGGTGTACAGTGCCTACTTGTCGGAGTCCTTGGGGGCGGGTATTCAGGTTGACCCTGTTTATACCGACTTTTACAAGGCCTTTGACAGAGTAAACCATGACCTCTTAATCCATAAGCTACATATGTTTGGTGTTGGTGACCCTCTTCTCAGCTGGATAGGTAGTTACCTTTCTGACAGATATCAGGTGGTGCGGATAGGGAATTTTATGTCCAATGGGATAAAAGTTTTGTCAGGCGTGCCACAGGGTTCTCACTTGGGACCTTTGCTATTTAATATTTTCATTAATGATATTCACGAGTGTTTCTCTCATTGTAAATTTTTATTGTTTGCTGACAATCTAAAATTATTTTCCAGAATCACAGGTCCCTCAGACTTTTTTAAGATTCAGTATGACATTGACAACTTAATAAGCTGGTGTCTTAACAATGGGATGGAACTCAATCCATCTAAATTCCAATCATTTTCTTTTTATAGAGGAAGGAACAGACTTGAACATACCTATTACATCAACGGTGTACCATTGAAGTCTGTTGAATTAGTTAGAGATTTGGGTGTTGCATTTGATTCAGCTTTTTCATTTATCCCTCATGTTTCTAACGTGATTTCTAAGTCTCTGAAGTTGCTTGGCTTTATTAAAAGATGTAGCTCTGATTTCACTAAACATCAGATCTGTTAAAATTCTTTATTTTTCTCTTGTACGTCCTCATCTTGAATATGCCTCTTCTGTATAGTCTCCCTACTATACATATCATTCTGTCAATCTTGAACAGGTACAGTGCAAGTTTTTAAAGAATATTTCGCTCAAAAGCCACCATCATTATAGTAGTTTCGATGATTTACTAACATATTTTAATATCATGCCTCTTGATTTTTGACGCAAACAAAAAGATTTGAAACTTTTTTTATGCTATAATTAACTTCGAGGTATCTTGTCCTAACTTACTTTATATGATTAACTTCTTTGTGCCACCAAGAGTAACTCGTTCAAACAGTTTATTTCTTGTCGCATCGTACCAACTACAGTCATAACTCTTATTTAATTAGATGTTCAGTGTTGGCCAACAAATTGTCTGATGAACTTGACTTTTTCACAAGAAAATCAGTTTTCTTAAAACAGCTGTCACTTTGTAAGTTAAGTGTCTAACTTGTAACCATTTTGTATGATTTTATTAACTGCTTTTATTGTATCTTTTTTTTCTTTTTGTACTTATCTAAAATGGGCTCCTGGCCCGTAAATAAATAAATAAATAAAACAAAACGCTAAATTTAAATATGATTATTTTCTAACAACAGTTAATAGACCGATGAGTTTGAATTACCCTGTATTTATTAGGCATAAAGACTCTTGTTTCACACCAAAATAAATTATAATTGTTCCTTATTTCTTCTCTTTAAGGTCCAGAATTGTTTAGTAAATGGGTGGGTGAATCTGAAAGGGCTGTACGAGAGGTTTTCAGGAAAGCGAGACAAGTTGCACCATCAATAATATTCTTTGATGAGATAGATGCTTTAGGAGGTGAAAGATCTACAAGTTCTTCTAGTACTAATGTCCAAGAAAGAGTGCTAGCACAGCTGTTAACAGAACTGGATGGGGTTACTCCTTTAGGGGATGTGACGATAGTGGCTGCCACAAATAGACCGGACAAAATAGACAAAGCTCTTCTGAGGCCAGGGAGATTAGACCGGATTGTATATGTGCCACTTCCAGGTGAAGATACTAGAAGGGAGATTTTCAGGATAAAGTTGTCCAAAATGCCGGTATGTATCTCATGGTTTAAGCAACAGTAGTCACTTCAGCACCCCTTCTAGTGAATTTTCATTGGTCAAAATCACTCGTTACCTAGAATAAGCATCCAAGAATACGTTTCTTAAATTTCAGGTATTTTGGATTCCATATAAAAACGTAAATCAAATTGAAATGTAATGTATGACATTCTTTAATTATTTAGCCAATGCGTAGATTAGCTCTTTTATAAGAGATGGGGTAATGAAAATTTAAGTTGTGCAAATACAACATTTGACAGTAATAATAGTGTTTTCTTCTTTTGTTATTAATTGTTTATTTTCTATGTTTTTTTCTCTATTTACAAAGCTAATTGGCCTGACCTGTACAGCCTATCCAATATCGTGTATTGTCTGTGTTTAAAACACAAAATAATGACTATGTACAGGATGATTCTTTATAATGTCGCCCCCCTTTAACTTTGTTATTTTAAGTGTCCCAAAAAAATTGAAAGTATGGTTATGTAGGTGCTAAAAAATGCTTTTTTTCTACGTATAAAAAAATTTGAAAAATGATCAGTATACAGGGAAAACCAAAAAGTTCATTTTTTCTCAATGGACCTAACATACCATATACTTAAAATGAATAGTTTTTGAAATATTCGCATTTGAAACATTATCATCACAAATTTTATTAAACCAAAACAACTGTTACAAATCAAGAAATTTAGCAATAAATAATATAACAAAAACAGTTTCTAATTAAATATAAATATGTTCTACCGCGCCTCCATTTTCTTCAACACATTGTATAAGGGCTCTTCACATTTTCTCTAATGAATCTGTAATAAATGCTGGGTTATTTTCATTTAAATTAATAATTTCATTCCGTATCAAGTCTTTAAGATGATCGAGGTTTTCAGTTTGGTGGTCGTATACACAGTTTTTTATATAACCCCAAAGAAACGCATCCATAGGTGTCAAATCGGGGCTGTTTGCAGGCCATTTAATTGGCGCATTTCTTCCGATCCATTCAGGAAACCTTTCATTTAGTGAGGGGATGCTCCATCCTGTTGAAAAATTATATTTTGTTATATATTTAAAGGCAAATCGTCTAAATATTCTTCGAACTCGTTTTCCAAGAAATCTAAATAGCGGCCTCCATTTAAAACAGTATCAAAAAAATACGGACCGATAACTCGATCGCCCAGGATACCACACCACAGATTCACGGATTGTCGCCCTTGGAACTTAAATTCCCTATAAGAATGTGGATTCTCTCTTGCCCATTGTCTGGTATTTATTCGGTTAAACAGGCCACTAATAGAAAAGGTAGACTCGTTAGTCCATAGAACTGTTTTCAAAAAATTGTTATTTATGTTTATTCTGTCTCAAATCAGTTGACAAAATGCGACCCGATCATCTTTTTGCATTTGGGTAAGCTTTGTAGTGGGTTTAATATTATATTACATTCCATTTTCTTAACGTTCTTTGAACTTTACTGTATGAAGTTCGCTAAATATTTTCTTGTGTTGCTCGTAATGTCTTTGAAATGTTTCTTATGGAATTGTTTGGATTCTCTTCTATAGCAAGTAAAATATTCAATTCTGCATTTTCATCTACGTTCACAGCAGTTCTTTTTCTCCTTTGTAAATTTGACGTTTCTTGAAACTTCCTATATACACATATATAGATGTGAACGTTTTTCGAGTTGAGACATGCATACTGGGATTACCTTCTATCATATTTCTAATGGCAGCGCGACAATTTAAATTATTTTTAATATAATAACTTAAAATAACTCTTCTTTCTCTGTCTGAGTACGGCATTTTTACTTATTAAACAATACAACTACAACAATATTGACAGAATGTCACTGTCAGTTATTTGTTTTCAATGAAAAGCGTGGTATCCTAGGACTTCTTGATTTGTAACAGTTGTTTAATAAAATATTTGATGATAACGTTTCAAATGCGAATATTTCAAAAACTATTCATTTTAAGTATACGGTATGTTATATAAATTATGCTTAGAATTTTACGAGGAATCGAAAAATAAATTCATATATAGGATGATTTATTGAAAAAAAATAACTTTTTGGTTTTCCCTGTATACTGATCATTTTTCAATTTTTTTTATACGTAAAAAAAAAGTATTTTTTAGCACCTACATAACCATACTTTCAATTTTTTTTTTGGGACACTTTAAATAACTAAGTTAAAGGAGGGCGACATTATAAAGAATCACCCGGTATGCTTGAATCATTAAAATTTAGCCTTGAACTGGAACGGACCCGGCTGTATTTTTCTACATGCCACGTGATCGCGAATCGGGTTCTCAGCGACGCTTGACTTATTATTTAATAGTAGGAAGAAGGAGTATGTTAAGCTTAAATTCAGTTTTAGAAAGTAGGTTAGTCATATTAGGCGGTATAATGGGTTGGAGAGCATATTCTGTCTTCCTACTATCAAATAATAAGTCAAGTGTCGTTGAGAACCCGATTTGCGATCATGTGTGGCATGTAGAAAAATGCAACACGACTTTCAATATCGATCTTCTGAGGCACTTTTAGCACAAAGTGCGATCAATAATAATATGGATGGTTATCTCTGTCATACACACACAGAGATAAGGCTCACTTTAGGGAATTTTCTTTAAAAAAATTCACTAATGGCGAGATCCCGACTTTTGAAAACATTTCTTCAAATGAGGGCGATCTAGGCCCCCTACATTTGGGGTTGTTTCAGTTTTTCTCTATTTTCATTTATACAGGGTGACGCATTTTTACAGTAAACCTCAATATATCCATTATTATACAAGATACGAGAAAAAATTGTATACGTGAATTATAGGCTGTCTCGAGCTGCATCTTATAAAATTAATTTTACAATCCCAGGGTGGCCCATAAGTTTTTTGTGATACGAATGTTATTTTTTAATGAAACCCGCCTTATATTATTGCATTTTCCATTGAAATATAATGCATGTCTGTAAGAAAAGAAATTCGGGACGCAGCAAGTGTGTTATGGTAGCGAACTTTCATTAAATGCTTCAAATTTCAATACCTGAATTTGCTATTAACCCGAGGTTCGTTGGCCAGGAAACCAGTTTTTTCACGAACATTTTAAGTTTATTTTCTGAAAAGGTTTGTACATTTTCGAACAATATAGTTATTTTGATGAAATATGGTACATTGTTTCTACCATATAGGTTATACTGGTTACCAAATTTGATGCCTGCTTTCATTAAAAAATACATATTTGCTATTAAAAAAATGTAGAAAAACAATGTTTTCGGATTCACAGGTTGTAAATTTTTATGAATTTTTTTCTGTTTTGTCAAAAAAAAATTTGTGAATAATATCATGGTAGGTGGGTACATAGCTTGAAGAAGTTCGTTCGCCAGGATAATCACGATAGTTCTTCCGGGAACATGTAAAGTTTATTTCCGCAAATTTTTGTACCTTTTCAAACAATAAAGTTATTTTGAAGAAATATAGTACATTGTTTTTACTACATGGGTTATACTGGTAACCAAATTTAAAGCCTGCTTTCATTAAAAAATACATATTTGTTATTAAAACCATTTTTATGAAAATTCACTACCATAACGCACTTGTTGCATCCAGACTTTTTTTATTTCTTCCTTATAATTATACAATATGTCTTATAATAAATGCATTAGTCTTGAAGTTTTGCGAATAACTTTAGTTTCTAGCTCAGGAAGTGATTTTTTCTGTAAAAGTTAGTGTTCAAGTTTTGTAGTTTCTAATTAATTAATTAAAATACTCAATGAAAGGCTTCTTCCAGACAGTAAAATTTATTGGTAAAGAACCCTATGCGTTTCGGCTACCTAGTAGCCATCTTATTGCATTTTAGATTTGCCCCTGAAGATGGCTACTAGGTAGCTGAAACACGTAGGGTTCTTTAACAATAAATTTTACTGTCTGGAAGAAGCCTTTCATTGAGTATTTTAATTAGGTCTATCCCAGACCATGTGACGTTCAGGAATGAAATTCTAATTAATTTATTAGAATCACATTTTGATGTCAACATTTTTATCTTCTAGTTGTAACTATTGTTTTTAATTGTATATATTTTTTCAGGTTATAAAGGTTAATTTAACCGATTTAGTAAAATCAACAGAAGGATATTCAGGAGCTGAAGTGAATGCAGTGTGTCACGAAGCGGCAATGATGGCTCTAGAAGAAAGTTTAGATGCTGAATTCATTGAGGATAGACATTTCCAGAAGGCATTGAAACTTGTTACGCCTAGGACACCAGAATCATTGATTAGGTTATATGAAGATTATTTGAGAATAAATATATAAATAAAGATAGGAGTTGTTTTGTAACTGTCCTAATTTGAAAATTTCTATATTGGTGTATGCGCTAATGGAAATAGTTTGTTTAAATAATAGCCTGAATGAAAGATATGTTGGTGCATACTTGAAAATTCTCATGATTGGATTATAATCGAAAAATCAGTTGGTGTTCTCAAATTCTTTTTTGACATTACCAGTGAGGAACTATGGAAGAAAGCTCCTCTGAGCAGTGCCCGTGCAGATATCTATTAGAGAGAGAGGTCACCAATGGCACGTCGGTGGGCACGGGATGGCAGCCTTTGGATGAGAGGTATAGCTCTCTTCTGAATGGAGTCCAGGATAGCGAGTGTAGAAGCGGCAGCAGCACCCCAGATGTGGGAGCAGTATTCGAGGTTTCATCTTATTTGTGAAGTATATAAGGTATAAAGATTAGCTGGTGAAAAGTATTTGCGAGCCTGGAAGAGGAAACTTAATTTCTTAGCAGCCGCTTCTGCAACTGATGTGACATGTTGGTGCCAATTGAGATTTCGTTCCACAGAAATGACAAGTGAAAGGGACTCATTAATTTGAATAACTTGGTTGTTCATTGTGATGGGTCTAGGGCTGGTGTATCTCTTATGAGAAAGAAAGCAAGATTGTGATTTGGTGAGCTTGAATTGTACAAGATTTCTACTTTCCCAGTATATTTTTTGGAGATCCATGGAGACAGAACCCTCCATGAGTCTGCGATCCTCAACTAATTGGGCTAAAGAGACAGGCTTAGAATATTGTATATTTGAGTGGAGGGTGCTGTCGTCCGCGTAACTGTAAACTGGGTTGGATGTGCTAGAGGTCATTGATTTGGAGAAGAAACAAAGTAGGCGCTAAAGCTGAACCTTGAGGAACTCCTGCATTAATTGGATACAGTTTAGAGGAGTGGCCATCCATGACAACAGTAATGCTTCGGTTGGAGAGGAAATTTGCTGTCCAGGTACAGAGTTTTAGTGGTAGGCCATAGGCTGGAAGTTTATTAAGCAGTGCAGCGTGCCAGACCTGGTCGAATGCTTTGGATGTGTCTAGAGCGACAATCTGGGATTCACCGTGTAGTTCCATAGACTTGTTCCAAGAATGGGTGACAAAGGAAAGGAGGTCGACAGTTGATCTGCGCTGACGGAATCCATACTGCCTGTCGTAAATTAGACTGTGTTATTCAAGAAATTTTTGTAATTCGGTGTTTATATACTTTTCCATCACTTTAGAGACGACTGAAAAGAGAGAAATAGGCCTGTAGTTGCTAGGAAGCGCTTTGGATCCTTTCTTGGGGATGGGTTGTACTCGAGCAGTTTTCCAGTTACTAGGGAATATGCCTCTATTGTAAGATGTCTGAAACAGACGAGTCAGGACAGGAGCAAGTTCTGGTGCGCATTTCTAGAGAACAATTGCTGCGATCTCGTCAAGGCCAGAGGCTTTCCTGGTATTAAGAGAAGAGAGCATCTTTCATACCTTTTTAGTTTTGAAAATGATATCCGTAATTTTATGTGTGACATTGGGGACTGTTGGTGGTTGAATATTTGGAGGTGGGTTGAGAGTAGAATTGCTGGCGAACAACGAGGCAAAAGGTTCAGCCTTGCCCAGGGCGGTAGAAACAATTTCATCCCCTGAGACAAGAGGTGGGAACGTGCTCTTGCAGAAATGATTCCCAATAGATTCAGCAAGACTCCAGAAGGGTTTGCTGCCGCTGGAGCTTAAGAGGACTTTGTTTTTGATGTGGTTATTAAATGAGTTTTTTGCCTCAGAAAGAATGCGGACATAGCGGTTTCTTGCGTCGTTAAATGCTTGACTGGGATTGTGTAGAAGCGTTTTGTGAGCTTTGACCTTTTCAAGTCTGGCCTTGTCACAGAATTTAGAGAACCTGGGCTTTTACGTTTTGTGAGATATCAGAGGGGCAGGATGAGATAAGCAGACAGTTGCCCATGGAAATGAGGAAAAGTAATCTCGCATTTCGTCCCAGTCCGCGGAGTTGTAGTGCCAAACGATATGTGGGTGTGATAACTGTCTGACCTCGTGTTGCATTGCCCAGGAAGCAGTGACCATGTCGTGGTCTGAGCGACCAAGTTCGTGAACTACCCATCTTGTGCGGGGTAGGCAGGGTTTAAGGGGGATATGGCTTCCTTTCTACTACCTACCCCGCCCAACACCCCTATTCACTCCTGCTCCCGTAACTTCCTTGGTGGGTGTGGGGGTGTGGCGGGTGTGTGTGAACAAGAAATTTTTCTTGTGGTTTATGCACCCAGGGGGGGTTCTAAGCATGCTTCTGAAAAAAAAATCCTGAAAGCATTCGGGAGGTAATCTGCAAATTTACCAAGAAAAGCTGTGAGACCTCAAAACAAACAGCTTCCGATGAAGGCTATGTTGGATGACTGATTTGGCCAAAAAACTATACTCATTGGACAAAAGAACATTGGAGAAATATTTTGTTCTCCGATGAGACACAGTTTTCGGTGTAGGGGTACCGATCAAAATTCCTGCAAAAAGGCATAGACAAAAAGTTAACTGCAGCTTACTTGGTCCAGGCAGTAAAACATCCAGTAAAAAGATGTTTTGAGGCTATCAAATGTACGATAAACACTGAAAAATATAGAAATGTTAGAAACATGAACCATGTTTTATACGAGCTTGTCTGCACATTCTTGCAAAATGACCCTGTTTCTGACAAACGGCACATGTTTTCTTGTATGCCGGACACTGGTTCTTGATATGTTCATACCCACAATTGCCACATTGCTTCTTTTCATTTCTTTTCATTGCATCCACTCTTTCTACTGGGTGAAGAATTTTCACACACTCCTTACTAAGCTCGAAACTTTTACAATATTCTAACACTTTATCAGTATCGATTTCGGCCTCTCTGATATTTCTCTGTTGAGCTTGTTTATTATATAACCTCAAAATTAGTCTGTCTCTTACCATTCGTCCAGCATAACTTGTACCACAGCCTTCTTTTTTGCACACAAAATCACACAGCTTCGCTTGTTTTTTAAGTTCAGTCAAATACTCAGAAAAATCGAAAAAGTTCAACCAGTCGGTGAACCAATCTTCCAGCAAGATTAAGCACAGTATGATGCTTCCAGGAAGATGGTGAAATATTTTAAATACAAAAATACCTATTACCCTCCTAGACTGGTCTGGAAACTCATCGGACGTTAGGTTAGGTTAAGTTAGGTTTGTTTGTGAGTGGGCCATACTGGTCCCTCCACCGCGACCATAAGGTCTATTGTGGCTCACGCCTAATAGTTTATATTTCGCCCAACAAAGCCAGCCTCCTGCAGAGGTCGATAATCTTTGTGGGCGAAAGTTGATCCAGATCCTCCGGAGCAAGCTTTATCTTGCCAAAGAGCAGGTATCTAGTTCTGTCTGCTGCCGGACAGGAACACAGTACGTGCTCTGCTGTCTCGTCACTCTCCATACACAGCCGGCACTCGGTCTCCTGACCGACTCAAATATGGTGCATGTGGTGACGCAAGCGGCAGTGTCCTGTATACAGGCCGACTAGAGTATTCAGTTGTTGTCTGTTTAACTCTAGAAGTTTTTTAGCCCTTGACTCAG
The DNA here is from genome assembly GCA_964006375.1 of Tillus elongatus. Taxonomy (NCBI): domain Eukaryota; kingdom Metazoa; phylum Arthropoda; class Insecta; order Coleoptera; family Cleridae; genus Tillus; species Tillus elongatus. Next base: position 136,273,812 of record OZ023267.1, on the reverse strand, counting down.
ACAGGCCATTTATGAAGGCCTTAGAGTGAGCTAATCCTGGAAGATTTTGCCAATATTGGATTGTCATTCTTTCTGTCCAGGTCTTTAACGTGCGTTTTGCTGTGTATGATGTTATCGCCAGCACCGGTTCTGGTCCGATAAAGTATCTCTGGGCACCACTCCTGGCAAGCGCGTCGGCCGCAACATTGCCATCATGGTCAGAGTGACCCGGTATCCAGACCAGCGACACCTCATTACAGCTGCCCAGTTCGTTAAGGGCAGATTTACAACTCCATACCATTTTTGAATGACACCGGCAGGAACCAAGAGCCTTTAATGCAGCTTGGCTATCTGCATATATCTTTATCGATTTGTGTGTGCACTGGTTTTTTATACTTTCCCTTGCACACATCTCGATGGCATACACTTCTGCCTGGTGTATGGTTGCGTACTTGCCGAAGCTAGCTGATAGTCTAGCATCAGTGCTGCCCCCATATGCGCCGGCTCCTACTCCCATATTGGTTTTGGAGCCGTCAGAGTACCAGCAGAGATCGGCTCTCAATAGGGTCGTTTGATTTCGTTCCCAGTCCTCCCTTTCCGGGAGGACGGTCTTGAAAGACAGATCTCTACTGATCTTTGTAGGCATCAAGTCTGAGACCATTCCCAGGACCCCGTGACCCTCAATGTCATCGAGTAGTCCGGACTCTCCCAGACTGATTTCCTTCAACATACTGTCGGCCGTTTGTTTTAGTCTGTACATTGTCCACCTCGCCACCCTCTCCCACCATATGTGAAGAGGTGGAATATTAAGTAGGACATCCAGAGCGGTGCTTATCACTCCCGTTATCATCAGACAAGCTTATCTCTGTAGATGAGCCAGATTGGCCCTCGTGATACCACGAAGTGCCTTAGGCCACCAAACTATGGCTCCATATGTTATCATTGGACTGATAACCACTACATAGAGCCAGTACATCTTTGACTTTTTTACCTATATCTTTGTTAATAATTGTTTAAAAAATAAAATGATTATAACTTAACTTTTCAATCGACAAATTTCCTACCATTTTTACTAAATCAATATTTTCAAAGTTATAACGCGTTAAATGTTGCACTTTTCAATCGACAAATTTTTCTGGAAATATTTTAGTAAAATGAAGGACAATGACGGTTGAGCTATGACATCAGGCTTTGTAATACATTCTTCTTGAGACATTTTCTTTCCATAGCTTATATATTAGTTTCAGGTTCTTTGCGTAAATGTTGCCAATTTTGACGTTTTAATTCGCGACTTTGACGTTTTGAGGAAAACCCCAATTTATTATTCTTTCAATGCCTATTACTTTTTTGTCTTTGAACCTACAGACCTAAATTTTGGTAGGTAATTTACCTATAATGACATAAAATGTACCAAATTTAGTTGCCGTTACTTTATTATTTCCCGAGATATGATTTTTTTAAAAAATAAAACACAAAATTTTGCGGGAAAACCTGGGCCGATTTTCTTGGCTAACGAACTTATCCAAGCCACTTTACAAGAGGAAGGTATTCACCAAATTTAATTAAAATCGGCCCATTAGTTTTTGAGTTATCGGTGTGATACATATATACATATATATATATAGTTATATATATATATATATATATATATATATATATATATATATATATATATATATATATATATATATATATATATATATAACTATATATATATATATATATATATATATATATATATATATATATATATATATATATATATATATATATATATAAATTATAACTGACCCCGGATATGTGTTCTAGGGGACATAATTAGCGCCTATTTCAATTTTGTTTTCCAAAATTCAAAAAACGGGGTCTCATTAGTGAATTTTTTTGAAGATAATGCACTAATCATCATTTTAGAAAAAAAAGTTTTAAGTAAAAGTTTTAGAAAATTTGTCGATTAAAAAGTTACGTTATAAGCATTTTATTTTTTAAACAATTATTAACAAAGATATAGGTAAAAAAGTCAATAAATGAATGCTAATAGTCGTATAAGTTGTAAACTGTGAGTGATAAAAAAAATTATCTAACAAAAAAGATTAGAAATGCACTTATCTACAATAAAGGTCATTACCATTTTTGGTTTAAAGTGCACGGTTACGGAGATATAGGTCGAAACGATTTTTCTCAAAATGGCGGCACTTCCGCCCTCCTAATTTGTAAGGATTTTGTGTTTTTACATTCAGTACGTAATTATGAACCTATCTATCGAAAAAATTAACTCCTGTGGTTTAATGCAGAAAAAAATTCTCTATTGCCTGTATTATTAATATAAATCTAAACGTGTTCACATTAATTTTTTTGTAATTCTGAGAGCATTCTACAATAATTAACTTCAGTAAAAATACAATTTAAACAAGTTTCAAGTTAAATCCCGAAGAGATTATAATTTCCAACCAAATAAGGATCAATGAACCACATACAAATTTTGTTTGTCTTATCTACTGCACATCCACTTATTATTTTCTTGAAAATGATTCATTAAATATATTGGTACACATAAGGTAGGTATGTAAAACTGACTAATTATTCTAAAACACATTTCAAAGCAATTATATAGCATTTATGGAAGAAATTATGATTAAAACGTTAATAATCAGTTGTATTTATCTCAATTAGGCGGATAAATGTGAACTTTATTATAATGCCCACTGACCACAAAAACATTCATTTCTTTGTCAGTACCTGTTAACAGTTATCACCAATGAGAAATATCTCTATGGTTAATTATCACCTTCAAAAGCAGGGGCACTGAAGCAAGAACAGCATCATATAAATTATAATTTATAACCTTTTAATTAAATAAAAACCATTGTGGGTACCTGAAGGTTAAATATTTAGGACGCACAATATATTTCGCATTAAATTAAGTCATACCGATTATCTAGTCAAGTTACGAATTATGCGGCACGCATCTCGAAAATTCGATTTTAGACCTACATGGCAAGTTTTTCTGTTATACAGTGGTAAGTTTTTCATATTAAATAAGATTGTTTTATATAAATATTAAGTTCCTTCTGGATTAGTAACATCAATTACTATTTGTTTGATCTAAAATGAGAAACGGGTCTTTACCATTACTTATTATTTTATTATATTAAGTTAAACAACATTTATTTGGGGTTAATTTCACAACTGACAATGATCATTTATCGAATCTTGAATCTTTACATTTCTTGCATCGTTGCCACGCCCGAATGAAACTAGCAAATTCTTGGTGTTTTTGGCAACTCCACAACAGAAGCAGGAAGTTGAGTTTTAGTGAATTTTCTTTTAAAAAATTCACGGTGTAGAGATCGAGACTTGTGAATTTTGAAATTTGCAGATTAACTCCAGAACGATTTTAAAAACATCGACTGCTGATAGATAAAGTTTGCTATCGTACGTGCACAGTAACACTATTCTTACCCTTTGTTATTTTCTTTTTGCCGAGTTATTGACATTTAAAATTCCTTACACATTGTACACTTTTTTTTATAATTTCCCAGTACGATCCTGTCCCGTGACACCCCTTCCCCTCCTAAACATTACATTTCACATAAGGTTCACTTTGATTTTGGGAGTCCTCTGAACATTCTAGGGTAAATTTGCAGTTTAACTCCCGAACGCTTTTCAAAATTTTTTCTTCAGAAACGTGCCCAGGACCCCCCCTAGATGCACAACCCACAAAAAAATTCTTATTCTCACCCCTCAAGGAAGTTACGGGACCAGGAGTGAAGAGGGGTGCTGGGCGGGGTAGGCAGTGTAAAGGAAATATGAGCAGAAAATGCGAAGAAAACGGCTTGAAAGCTGTCTTTTTCACATCCTGACGCCACTACAACACCACTGGTCATTAACAGAACAAGGTAAACAACGCACAATTTCAGAAATAACGTTCGTCATACCCGAATATAAGAGAGCATCCAAACCTGCAGCGGTTCTAGAGCCCTACTGAAAGCGACGTGCAAACTGTCAGTTATAATGACAACGTCCCACGATTCCAGAATATTCTGGGGTTCTCAAACACAATGTAAACTTTGTGTCAAATGTAATGTTTAGGAGGGAAGGAGACGCCACGTGACAGGACCGTACTGGTGGGGTTACGTCGCCGTATGGATTTTCTTTCCCCACTCGCGTGCGTAGAAGCACACTTGTTGCATAGACCACAAGAAAAAATTCTTGTTCATAGTTACGGGACCTGGCACAAATTGGGGTGCTGTGCGGGGTAAGCAGGGTTTAGGGGATATGGCTTCAGGATATGAAAAAGACAGTTTTCAAGCCGTTCGCATTTTCTGCTCATATTTCCTTTTCACTACCCCGCCCAGCACCCCTATTCACTCCTGGTCCCGTAACTTCCTTTGGGGTTGTGAACAAGAAAATTTTCACGTAGCTTGTGCATCCAGGGGGCAGGGGTTCCTAGACATGTTTCTGAAAAAAATTGAAAAGCGTCCGGGAGGTAATGTGAAAATTTAACATTTCTTCAAAAGAGCGCAAACTAGGACTCCTGGAAGCCAAATCCGAGGTCAGTTTCAGACTATATATATATATATATATATATATATATATATATATATATATATATATATATATATATATATATATATATATATATATATATATATATATATAGGGTCAGGTGCCTTGTTCCCCTGCTTGACTTCAGGTCAGCCATGTTGACCACCATCTTAGATTACGCCATCCCAGGTTAGATATCTTATCTCTATCCAGCAACCATCTTGTTTCGTCACTGTGACGCCACATTCTTCTTATCTCCATGCTAACAGCCGCCATCTTAGATTGCGTCATCTCAGGTTAGACCTCTTGTCTTTATCCAACCCTCCATCTTGTTTCGTCATCTTGACGTCACAACGCAAACGTTGTTACGTCACAACGCAAACGATGTCACTTCACAACTCAAACGAGTAACGTCACAACGCGTGAGCATAACAACAAATACTATATAATGACAATACAGGACACTCCGGCTGATATTGTGTTTCAAGAATATCAGCGCCCCTAGCGGATAGTACTGATGTTACGTCGTTCGAGAACGTGTAACAATAGCAATTGCCGGTGTTTAACTGTGTATAATCAAGTTTAAGCTGTGTTTTTTACAATAAATGTTAGTGGTTGGGTGTGTGCAATCTATAATTGTTCGAATTATAACGTGCTAAATCTATCAAAGACATTTCATAGGTTTCCAAAGGATGCCGAAACTAGAATATGATTTGAATCAGAAGACAAATTCAGAATCACTTATACCAATATGTACAGTTTGCAGAAGATAATTGTGTAATATTTACCATCATGTACCTATTTATAGATAAACTTCGTAAACGGATGGTTGAAAGGCTTCATTCATAACTTGTCTTACAGTGTATCAAAAAGAAATATGAAGGCAAAAAAAGTTTTGCATTAATAATAAATGATATAAGAAAACTGTTTTTCTATATTCTTCAGTGTCCTTTTTTATTTCAGTATGGCATAAATTGTCACATTTGAAATTATTTTACTTGGTAAAGGCTTTTAATTATCTTTCCAAGACAAGTTTTTAAAGAGACAAGTAGAAATAGCAGATTCAGCCCTATAATAGATTTATTCACGGAAGTAAGAGTTTGTCGCACCTTTCATCTGCACAATTTCTTAATTATGTACTAAGTATATTAGTTACATATTTTAAAATATTAGATTAATAAGACAGTTTTCATGTAGAGATATAGCAAATTGAGTACTGTGCCATCATTTATACCTAGAACAATTATTTATAGGTAAGTACAGATTGTAACTTAATATCCTCAGAAACAGCTTGCAGTATATTCCTATACCTACCCTTGAAATAGTAGTTTAACGACGGTTTCAAGGTAGTACATTAAATTATGATGAAATAAGATTATGGGTAAGAGAAATTTGCAGAATTATGAATTATTCATGCTGAAAACATTTAGGTTTCAAGCTGATTGTTGATACAAATTCTATTTATAACTATATAATCAGAAAATTTTCACTGTTTTGTCATGTACAAGTTTTTATATTCACCTATAATAAACCAATTGTCTAAATTAAGAATATGCACGTAAATATATAATACAAATTACCCGCTCAGTTGTCAGTACTTCACGCGAGGTGGCGCTAGTGTGCTTGTCACAAATATCACCAATGCTAAAGCATAAGAGTGTCCCGTATTGTCATTATATAGTATTTGATAACAGTGTCGCGGTGGAGGTCTCAGAATCCCTCTAGTATACCTACTACAGAATCTCTACTATACCTACTTATTCGCTTTTTGGATTAAGGAGTGTATGAATCTAGCTTTAACGGTTTAAAAGTATCAAATTTATAGTGGTTCATCTGACAACATTGCCTAAAGGTATCTAAATAAAACTTTTCACCATATTTAAACTATAATTGTATCACAGATCACAGCATAAGGAAGTGATTAAAATGCTGTGGTTGTGTAAGGTTTTAGTGTAGGTTAAGTGTGATACTTCTATGTATTTCTGGTTGCATAGACCATAATGTTGGCATCATTTCTAGTGATGGGAGGATCGAATCCGAGGATCGGAAAGGATTCGATCCTCAAAAGTACCCATTGTTCTCGAGACCCACAAAAAGGATCGAATCCTCATATGAATCCTAGATGAATGATTCAAATGATTCATTTCCTGTACCCGGACTCGAATGAAAGATCGAAACGTGTCATACGGCACTGCATAGCCACGCCTCTCGGAATCTCTCACTCTCTCACTCTCACTGCTTTACGTCGAGGAGCAGGAGGGAAAATTATCGGGACAGGTAGCCAGATGAAAGAAAGAAAAAGAACGAGAATTTGTGTGTGTAAGAATGAGAACAATGAAAAGGATTCGAATCAGACATATGAATCCCCAGTGGCCCAGTACCCACTACCCGGATTCGGAACAAAGTTTGAGACTTTGAAACTCGTCATTTAGCATTTACTATTTATTCCTATATCTATATCATTCGCCAGTAGGTCAGTAAGTCAGTAGACTCTACTGACTTACTGACCTACTAAAATTTAATTTTTAATTTTTATGGCACCATAGCACGTTATCATTGGTTCAGACGACCAATCACAGGCAGTGATTCGGTTATGTTGTTTTGTTGCCATGGCAGCCAAATATATGGAAGATGTGATTGGTTTTGCTCCACTTTAAATATTTAATATTTGAAGAGGCTTTCTCTTTCTAAATTCGGCTAACATAAAAGGGCAACGCCTATTTTGCACACGGTGGCCTTGAAAGTTGAAAGTGGTAAGTCTAGTAACTTGAACTTGTAATAAAGTTTAATATAAGGAGTCTAAAGAGAAGCTCTAGAAGATTTAAGATTTCTCATCTAATGAATAATGGTAACAATATTGTTACTTGAGACTTTTTCAAGATCAGATATTAAAAATATTAATATATTTAGTTAAAAACTACACGACACGTTGTAAAAGTTGCAGTTTTATCTATAATAGTCCCCTCGGTAATTCCAAAACAATGGTTTTCACTTTACTGCACCTATGAGAAATTATATTTATAATTTGTGCATTTGTAGTTTATATATTTATATCATGAGGTACATTCATTGTGACTCACATTACCTATGTAGTTTAATGTACTGCTTATGCTTATTTAACTTAATAATGTTATTTCGTAGTATCATTTCCAAACAATTACCTATATATTATTATAATTATAAGTGACATCAAATAGTAATTAAAACAATTAAAAATTTTATAAATATCTTTATATAACATGTTTTCCAAAGCTTTTTTGATGTCTCAGGTAATTTACATAAAAAATATCTGAGAATTCTGAAAAGTCGCGGACTCCTAAAAAACCGATTTTTTTCTATGAAAATTCACTAAAAATTAAATATAAAGTGTTAACTTTACATACACTAATTAGTTATGACGGCGGGTTTCAGTATCGAATACACGAGTATTCAGTTTTCATTCTATCCATTCCCATTCTAAATAGAAATATAAATAGATTCGTAAAGATCAGACGACGCACGTGAAATTATGAAATTAACAAATTAACAGTAAACTATTCACTACACTACCCACTACTCATACTCTCACTCTCATACAAAGGATTCAATCTATAGGTCTCGGATTCAGTACCCACTACCCACAAAAGGATTCGATCTTTAAAAGGATTCGAGACCCAAGGATTCGATCCTCAAAAGGATTCGATCTTTCCCATCACTAATCATTTCAATTTGCACGAGATTGTGAAGCATAATTCTAATTTACACCCGATTTTAGCGTCTTCAGTATTCGTGCCCTGACGACTAATCAATGACGTTTTGGCGTTTTACGACATGAAAAAACCTGGCTGAGGGGATATTAGTAAATTTTCTTAAAAAAATTCACTAATGGGATCCGAACTTTTGAATGAAAAAAAATAATCTTCAAATGAGCGCCAATTAGGCCCCCTGGAACATATATCCGGGGTCAGTTTCAATTTTTATTATGTTATATATATATATATATATATATATATATATATATATATATATATATATATATATATATATATATATATATATATATATATATATATATATATATATATATATATATATATAATGTGTGTGTGTGTGTGTGTGTGTGTATCACCCCAGCTAACCTTTAATGCTGGCCCAGTATTGGCGTCATAGCCGGTACCCGGCACTTGCATTGCTGGAGAAGTACTTGAATACAATGCTGGGCCGGTAACTATAGGAAACTCTGGCCAGCATCCGGCCAACAGTCTCTTAGCCAGCACACACATTACAGGTCAGGCACCTTACCAATGCTACTGAGTTCCTTGATTTCAATATCAAATCTGCATTTCTCAGGCACTTATACCAAGTGCTCAATTTTAGGTGGCCCACTACTTCTACTATGAAGGACCAGCACTATTCTGCATATATATATATATATATATATATATATATATATATATATATATATATATATATATATATATATATATATATATATATATATATATATATATATATGTATATGTATATATTAAATAGTCCAATACTGATCAACATGATTTAGGAATAAGTATACATAAGGAACCTATCAAATTGTTAAACGATATTGGTAATTTATAAATATAACCCATCAATAAAGACCATTATTTTCATCGATATTTAATTTTGTAGAGCTAGATTATATTATTACATAAAATCAGAATATTGAAACGGTTTTTTTTAATATTATAGGTCATAGAAAAAATGAAATAAAAACCAAGTACCTATATAATATTAGACGTTTTAATGTCATAAAAATAAAATAGTAACTTTTGCAATTAACAATAAATAAAGTATAAATGGGTTAAAATTAACAATAATGACAAATAAAATATAAATAAACAAACTCATAAATGAAACAGTAATTTGAGAATCCATTGAATTAACAACATAAGTGAATATTAATATTTTAGTAGGTACATATACTTTCATATGGTCTGAATATCCATGTGCACTCAGCACATATGCACTCCCATAAACAAATTTAAGTAGATGAAACACGACCCGTATAATATTTATAGCTAATAATTGGTGAAAATAATAACAAGTGAATATTTGCGAGTATGTACACTTGACTGCACGAACAATTCCCTTAAGATGTCTTTTTCAAGAGACGCTGTGTCCATCTGGTTTGTCCACTAATTGAGGTTTGAAATTTCATCGAAGGTGAACACTAAGTGAATATTTTAAACTGTGATGAGCACTGATAGGTACACTTTCGGAGGCCCCAATGCACCACAGCACATTTTTAAAGATTTAACGATCGTTTCAGTAACAAAGTAAGCGTCATCAGAGAATGTATTATCTTTGACAACTGCTTAAAACAGTTTATCTAGCACATGAGTTATATTTCAATATTTTTCCTAAAACATAATTTTGTCTTCTATATATTCTTCACTGTCTGCTGCATTACGAAGGCAAAACTTTAATGAGTCACCTTCTTGTTGTCTGGCATCTTCACACAAAGGGTTCTTGCTCACTGTTCCTGAAAATCAGACACTATATTAACAAAAAATGCTCGATTTTTCCACAACGCAACATTTACAAATAATAAGTCTAATAATGTTGGTCAAAGCGTAATACTAATTAGGTATATTGGCACACAAAATCAATTACCAATATTTGCGTGAATTACAAACAAACTATACATTCAAGTGCTTATGATTTGCATACTGTGAGAATACTACATTTAATATAATGCGATAAGACCATAAATAAATTTAAAAATGATTCACTTACCTATTGCCTTGCGACAGATAATTTCTTGCATTTTATCATTTATCATTCTACTTTAATTAAGCCCAAACACACAGCACTACAACACATAAACATACGCCATGTTGTTTTAGTTTTAATGTTTTCTTTTGTGCTAGCGCCATGGACATGCGCCAACACTATCGGCTCACGATGATAGACGAGCAGACGAAGGCTATTATGGCTACGCTGCACTTATCCAGCGTTTTGCCGGTACTATGAAAAAGCGATAATTCTCACCGTATAGCCAACATTGGTTAGTTACTGCGGAATACGGTAAATATTATTTGCATTTTGCCAACGCCAATAAGGGAAAGGTAAACCGCCTTTTCGTCGTTGCCGTTACTGAACCAGCACAGACGGCATTATGCCGGCAGACGGCCAATGGTTGCGTGTTTGCTGGGACACCGATAACTTAAAAAATGACGTGCCGATTTTGATCAAATTTAGTGAGTATGTTCATTTTGCAAGTGACTTGGATAAGTTCGTTAGGAAAATCGGGCGAGGTTTTCTCGGAAAATTTTGTGTTTTCTTTCGGAAATAACAAAGTAAGGGCAACCAAATTTGGTTTGCGTGTTTGTATTACAAAGAGTGACCCATGCACCAAAATGTAGGTCTGTAACTATAGACACAAGTTTTTTTTTTTAATTTAATATTATTGGCTGCGGCATCTCAGGCCATTAGCACATTCTTTCCCATCATTTAATATTTTTTACAAATTTTCCAGACAAAGTCAACTTGGCTCGCCCGGGAATCGAACCCGGGACCTCTCGCTTTGCAGGCTGGCACCTAGCCACCTGCGCCACGAGGGCTTCTAAAGACAAAAGTTATGTGCAGTTAAAGAAAACAAATTTGGAGTTTTCCTCAAAATGTGGAAGAAAAAGCGATTTGAAACGTCAAAATTGGCAATATTTAGGCAAAGAACCTGGAACAAATACGGATTATGAAGAGAAAATGTTGCATGAAGAGTGTTTGTCATTGTCCTGCATTTTACTAAAATATTTACAGAAAATTCATTTCCAATACAGTAAGTCCTCGCATAACATCGTCTCAATTAACGTTGTTTCATTATAGCGTCGCAGTTTGTTGTAGGCAAATGTAGGGGTTAACGTTGAAACTGATTTGGTTTAACGTTGTTATTCTAAAAAAAATCTAAAATAGTAGGTAAAAAAAGGAGTACACATAAGATAATGTGTAGGCTACATAATACATAGGTAAATGAATACTGTTTTTTTAATCATTTTGTAATCGCAAATATGTACATATTATGTATATACATTATATTCATTACCAATTATTCGTTTTACGTCATTTCACATAGGGTAGAGATTGATAGATCCCTAACTAGGACGTTAAGTGGGGACTTGCTGCAGACCCTTTCTCCGATGCTTTGGCGGTAGTTTTAGTTAAGTTTATGGTTTAACGGTCTATGATTTTTAGCTAATTTTCACAGAAAAAATTCGTTAATGAGGATACTGCGACTTTTGAATTTTAAAAAGATTTCTTCAAATGAGCGCAGACTAGGTCCCGTAGAATCCATATCCGGGTTTACGTTCAGTTTTTATCTATTTATATATATATATATATATATATATATATATATATATATATATATATATATATATATATATATATATATATATATATATATATATATATATATATATATATATATATATATATATATATATATATATATATATATATATATATATATATATATATATATATATATATATATATATATATATATATATATATATATATATATATATACAGGGTGACGCATTTCTACGGTAAAGCTCAATATAATTGTTATTATACGAGAAAAAATTGTATACGTTAATTATAAGGTGTCTTAAGCTCCATCTTGTAAAATTACTTTGACAATCACAGGATGGCCCATAAAGTCGTTGGTGATACCTACAATTTTTTTTTCGAACACCCTTATATTATTGCGCTTTTGCATTTTTTATCGAAATATGATGCATGTTTGTAAGAAAAAAATCGGGACGCAGTAAATGCGTTTTGGTAGCGATTTTTCATTAAATGCTTCAAATTTCAATAACTCAACTTGTTATTAACCTAAGGTTTGTTGGCTAGGAAACCAGTTTTCTCGGAAACATTTAAAGTTTATTTTCGGAAAATGTTTGTACACTTTCAAACAATAAGTTTTGAATTTTTATAAATATATGGTACATTTTTCTACTATATAGGCTATACAGGTAATTGCATTAGAGAGACATATTTGCTATTAAAAAACATTTTTATGAAAATTTACTTCCATAACGCACTTGCTGCGTGCGGACTTTTTTAATAACAATCCTGCCTGAGCTAACCTGACTTGACATCAGTTTGCCTAATTAAAAGCTAAAAAAAGGAAAAACCAACCCTGCCATACATTAAGGTCATGTGAGCATATTTTTCCTTCTTTTAACTTTTAATTAGACAAACTCAAGGAAGGTCAGTTCCGACAGGATTATAAATAAACAGCACTTCAGGCAGGTCTTTTATTTCGTAAAACGGCAAAACACACTACTGATGACCTAAAAATCGGGTGCAAATTAGAAATATGAAATATGCGATTTTATTATTGGTTGCAGATACTACAGGGCATAATTGTAGATTTAGAATTTAGACATTCCCCGTTTTTCAACCAGATAATTCTTCCACAGCATAACAAACAATTATTGTTTCTTATGCAGTGATTTTTACATGTTTCAGTTAATGTTATACACCTGATCTGTCCTGTTATTTTTCACCTATGTCCAAAAGAGTTGAAGGTGAATCTGGAAACGTTTCACATATAAGATTAATATTTTAAATATCTTAGGGGCTGAATGGACAATGGTAAATGTAACTTGACATTTGCCCTACATTTGTAAATATGGACGATAATATACATATCACAGCTCACAGCTTCGGAAGGTTGTAATACATTTATCAGCGAAGGCTCTAATTGAAATAATATAAAGCTACCGTATTTTAATTTCTGTAACTGAATTTCAGGTAGGTATGTGTATTTATGACGCTAGTGCGAATGTTGTCATTACTTGACCACTAACCCATACTCGACCCCTTCTTGGGTCTCGAAAGCTAGTCAAACGTTGTTGCTGCCAGACAAGACATCTGACCGAGATCTGACTGAGTGCGAGGGAGCTGTTGCGACCTGCCTGCGAGGGGGGGTGGTTGTGGGTTGGGGCCTTGGGATCTCTGACGGGTGGTATATAGCCGGAGTTTGAGGTCTCCACGAAATCGGCGGAGACGGCGCTCCACACTGTGACGCGAAATGTGGAAAGAGCCCTACACTACGGGGAGAGCACAATAGCTGTGTTCTTCGATGTGGAGAGGGCCTTTGATAGGGCAAGGACGGATACGGTCTGTGCCGCCCTACAGGACAGGGGATCGCCTAGGTCCCTAATAAGTTGGGTGGCGAGCATGCTGAAGGACAGGAGGGTCTCGCTTACCTTGAGAGGCCGGGGGCTGGACGTTGGGGTGACGGGCGGCTGTCCTTAGGGCAGCTGCCTTTCACCTCTTCACCTCATCTGTGGTGTCTGGTCATGGACCGCCTCTTGGAGCTGCTCGCCGAGAATGGCTTCTACGCCCAGGCGTACGCTGATGATGGGCTGGTCCTAGTCACCGGCGAATTCCGCGGTGTCGTCTGTGAGTGCGGGCAAGCTGCATGTAGCATAATTGAAAGGTGGTGTGGTGTGCTGGAACTTTCCGTAAACCCGGCGAAGACGGAGATGATCCTATTCACCAAGAAGAGGAATGTGGAGGGGTTCAGGGCGCCCGTGGTGTTTGGAAAACCTTTAGCTTTAGTGCGGGAGGTCAAATATTTGGGGGTGGTCCTGGACTCCAAACTAACATGGGGGTCGCAAATAGAACGAGTAGTGAGGAAGGGAGTAGCGACCCTCTGGCAGCCTCGTCGAGTGATAGGGAGGACCTGGGGTCTTAATCAGCGGATCCTTCACTGGATTTACACTGCGATCGTCAGGCCGAGAATCTTCTATGGGGCGTTAGTCTGGTGGTGTGGTGTGAACCAAACTACTACCAGGAAGCTGGCCAAACTCCAAAGGCTGGCAATCTTGGGAATCACAGGCGCTATGAGGACAACACCCTCAGCCGCGGTAGAGTTCTTGTTGATGCTGCCACCGCTTCCCATCTGTATCAGAAGGGAGGCCATGGCGTCGCATCTTAGAATGCGAGACTCTGGAAACTGGTGCGGAGAGGGAGCAGCAATAGGGCATGTAAGAGTCGCCAAGGAGGTGGAAAAGAAAATTCCGATTTCCGCCATCAAGGTACGGAATGCCGAGGGCGATATTAGGTTGACTAGGCCATATACCCTCAGGATCCCCAGTAGGTATCAGTGGAGGGAAAATGAGGTTGCATTCCAGCCCGCAAGCTTGGTCTGTTTTACCGACGGATCTCGGCTGGTGGATCCACATTACTCCGGGGCAGGAATATACATCGAGAGCCTGGGGGTGCGCGAGAGTTATGCTCTTGGCGCATATACCACGGTATTCGAAACTTAGGTGTACGCTATCCTGTCTGTGGCCAATAGACAGTATGTGAGAATGAACCCCGAGAAATGCGTATACATTTGCTTGGATAGCCAGGCGGTCCTCTGGGCAGTCTGCGCTACCAGAATCAGGTAAAAACTGGTTCAGGAGTGCGCGGACGCACTTAAAGACTAGCCAGGACAAAGGAGGTGCAACTGCTGTGGGTCCTGGGACGCTGTGGCGTAGCGGGGAATGAGGTAGCGAATAATCTTACAAGGCTTGGTTCCCGGCGGCCGTTCTGTGGTACGGAGCCTGCGATAGGCATAAGTAGGAAGACGGTCTCTGTCGCCTTACACAGCTGGACTGAGGAAGCCATGGAGAGGCACTGGGGGTCGGTTGGTGGCTGTAGGCAGGCGAGGGACTTCGTGGAGGGGCCGGACAGAGATAAAGCTGTCTGGCTACTCGGTAGGAGGCGACCTACGCTTCGCTGAATCCTTGCGGTCACTGCGCCCTTAGAAGACATCTCACATTGATAGGCGTAGAGAGGGATCCCATTTGTCAGGAATGCGGCGAGGATGAAGAAACGTCTTACCACTACCTGTGTGAATGCGACGCTTTTGGGAGTCTTCGAGCAGAATTTTTCGATTTCGAAGACTGCAGAGGAATTAGGTAAGTACCTTCCAATTGAAGACCGCCACGGCCTTCATTTCGAGGTCGAGGCGATTTGGCGACGGAACCGAAGAAGAGTAGAGAGTAGAGCACGGTTGCTGGGGTTGGCAAAAATGGCCCATAGTGGCCTACTTGCTTGGCGTTAGCCTCCCCACCACTGCTGCTACTACTACTTGAGGCCCCCACTGTGTGCCTCGAGACGGACGGACGGCCTCGTTACGGTGATGCTCGGGACCGGGACTCCATGGGATGTCGCATTGAGTCTAGCACTGGTGACTGTCGGGTCTAGATGAACAGGGAGGAGAGCTGAAATATCTAGGGGTGGATTACAACTGGAGATGGAGGCCTTTTCTGTGAGCTTCGAAACGGGCAAAAGACTTCACTTAGATGCTGCTCTGGTGCGGGACTTCATGATACCGCCTCGACTCAAACAGTGACGGATGTTTGATCCAGACGAACTCTAAGAGAGGTAATCTCCCTTTGATCTACGAAACGGGCAAGGGACTTCACTTAGATGGCAGTACAGCTGCCAAACCAACCCTCACCCTAAAATATATCGTCTCCTGCGGGGAGCCAGATTTGGTGGATAAAATTTAAGCAAAAACTGGCGGATATCTGGTCTAGACGAATCCGGAGGGGGCTGAGATCTCTATGGGTGGATTACACCTAGAGATTGAGGTCTACCCTGTGAGCCTCGAAACGGGCTAACGACCCCTCTTGGATGCTGCTCGACAGCGGGACTTTATGATACCGCCTCAAGTAAGTCAAACATTTGCGGGGGCGCAGGTCCAGGTGAGTCTGGAGGGAGGCGAATATCTCTGGGGAGTGATATGTACCCGGATTTTGACGTCTCCACCGTAGGCTTACAAATGGATAATTGACCTCGCTTGGTTGTTACTCGGGAGCGGGGCTCCAGATGATACCGCCCTGGGCTGAGCGCTGGCGGGTGTTATGTGTGCAGATGACACAGAAAGGGTTGAGATCTCTGATGAGTGGTATACACACGAAGTTTGAGGCCCCTACTGTGTGCTTCGAAACGGACGGACGGCCTCGCTTGGGCGATGCTCGGAAGCGGGACACGATGGGATGTCGCCTTCAGTTTAACACTGGTGGGTGTCGAGTTTAGACGAACTGGGAGGAGGGCTGAGATCTCTAGGGGTGGATGACAACGGGAGATTGGATGCTGCTCGAGAGCGGGACGACATGATACCGCCTTGAGTCAAACATTGACGGATGTTGGGTCCAGACGAACTTGGAGTGAGGTTATCTCTCTTTCCGCTTCGAAACGGGAAAGCGACATCACTTAGATAACAGTACACGTTTCAAACAAACTTTCACCTCCAAGAAAAGATCGACTCCCGCAGGTAGCTGGATTTGATGGGTGAAGTTTAAGCAATTAGACGTGAGCCACAATATACCCAAGGCCGCGGTGGAAGGACTGGAATAGCCCACCCATAATGAATATAAGCTAATCTAATCTACATCAAACGAAATCACAACCTCGCCTACAACAAATTTAACATCTTTAACTTTATTGATAGATTCAAGTGAATTTGATATTGAAAAACGTTTTTGTTTGACAGGCACGCTTTGCCAAATTGTATGTCGGGGAATCTAACAAACATTGTTTCAGTTTACGTCGATAAAGGCCACCACTTTATTATTTGAATAAAGGAAGAAATTACCAAAAAAATTGTCCATAAGTGTACCTACTTATATCATTAATGTATTGTTATTATTGATTCTGTGAAAATTCGCTACGTTAACGCACTTCCTGCATGAAGACTGTTTGCTTCAAATAATAATAAAAAAAATTACCTTTTTTTACAACATAATTTGAGACAAAGTAATTACAATGTAGTGTATAATTGTTTTTTCCGTGGTTCATACACTAATAACATGTTTTATTGTCCACATATTTTATTAGCGTTCTGTTTCGATTATGCAAAGGCAATTAGATACGTTATACGTTCAAATGGCCGTTAAAATTAGATGTTTTTGATGCATTATGATCCGGTGAGTGTTTTGTGAACACTATCGGATTTTGAAGTGTATCAAATAAAAATTTAATGGACGTTGAAAGTGATACGCCAGCGTTTGAGTGAATTGTTTCCAAAGTGATAGAACAAGTACGGTACTGAAAATGTGCCATGCAACATCCAAAGCGTTTGTAACCATACATACATACATCAGTCGCGTCGTTTTTGTGCGTTAAAGGAAATTTTCAAGAAAGATTCTTCGAGCTATTTTAAATGATTTTTCGTAAAAGAAATCGCCATTGCCTATAGTAGTATTTTAGAAAATACCAGTTGTTTTTAATATTTAGAATATAGACTTCTTATACAGTGTGTAAAAGCCAAATGGAATAAATTCATTATTTCGGTTACTGTACATTATTATAAAAAATCCCGAAACACGTTAAATTTAAATTATAAATTCACATTTTTCACCGTGAAAATGCGATCCCTACCTTCAACCCCCTTCGAATGACAGGTACAACCCCCAATTTTTTAAAGGGGAAGTATAGGCTTGTGATATGTCGTTTGAAAGGTCTGTTCATTCTCTATTCAAAAATGTTATTGTTTTCAAGTTTATTGCAACAATTAAGATAGAATAAAATAAAATCATGTGGTTAGCGAAATTCGCTATAAAATACTCAAAACTTATTACAATATTGTAATTAGTATACTCAAAACTTATTTCCCGTTTAGGTCTTGAAGATAAGGAAGTAAGCAAAAACCATAGTAATGTGCTTTTTACATTGTATCCATTAAAAATACATTAAAGAGTTTCCGAGGCAATGTTAGTTTGTTTAAAACGCCTAAGCAAATTGTTTTGTAATTATAAGTTGTCATTCAAATTGTTAGTATTATAATTTTAGTTTGAATTTCGGTAACTTCAATTCTGAAAAATGGTTAGATTAACGGAAATGCATAAAATAACAGTTATACAAATGATTGGTTACGGAGATAAAACCCGAACACAACAATGAAGTAACTCGCCTATTTCATGAGGAATTTCCTAATTTACCGCCTATATCCCAAGGAAAAATTACTAAAATAGAGAAGCAGTTTCGCGAGTTTGGTCATGTAAGGCAGATAAAAAAACAGCCAATGCACTGAGTGATGAAATCAAATTAGATGTGATGCTTGAAATTGTGGAAAACCCACATACATCGGCTAGACAGGCATCCACTACATTTAATGTTAGACATGCATCGATAGTTAACATATTAAAATAAAATAAAATGCATCCCTATAAAATGATACCTAGTCAGGAGCTCATGGAAGACGATTATGATAAGAGAACTTATTTTTGTGAGTGAATGATGGACATGTTGGATAACAATATTATCCAATTAGAAGACGTTATGTTTTCTGATGAGTGCACTTTTTCACTTAACGGTCATGCTAATCGGCAAAATTGTCGCTACTAAGCAACGACAAATCCTCAATGGATGAGAGAAGAACACACGCAATACCCTCAGAAGGTTAATGTTTGGGCAGGCATTGTTGGAAACCATATCATTGGTCCATTTTTCATTGAGGGTAATTTGAATGGCGATAATTATTTGGCACTACTTCAAAATGATGTCATTCCAACTTTGGCAAATTTAGATCCTGATCCAGGGAATCATCAAGTTCCAGTGAATACGATATGGTTACAGCAGGATGGAGCACCACCACATTACCAACTCAATGTCCGGCAGTACCTCGATGCAATATTTCCCAATCGGTGGATAGGAGGCGAGGATCGATAGAATGGCCAACGCGATCATCTGATCTTACCTTATTAGATTTCTTTTTATGGGGATATGTGAAGAGCATTGTGTACAAAACTAAACCTTTTGATTTAAATGACTTAAAAGAACGAATAACGCTTGCGATTAGGTCGATCACGCCTGATATGTTAAATAATGTTAGAAGACAGTTTTATTTAAGATTGGGGTGTTGCCAAGAAGTTCGCGGTGAACATTTTGAACATCTACTTCATTGACATTCATAGTTCTTTTAGTGTTTTACATTTTATTACATTTTGCATTATATTTTAGTTTTTTGTTGTATTGTAGCGAATTTCGGTAACCACATGATTTTATTTTATTCTATCTTAATTGTTGCAATAAACCTGAAAACGATAACATTTTTGAATAGAGAATGAACAGATCTTTCAAACAACATATCACAAGCTTATACTTTCCCTTTAAAAAATTGGGGGTTGTACCTGTAATTCGAAGGGGGTTGAAGGTAGGGATCGCATTTTCACGTTAAAAAATGTCAATTTATAATTTAAATTTGCCGTGTTTCGGGATTTTTTATAATAATGTACATTAACCAAAAGAATGAATTTATTCCATTTGGATTTTACACAGTATATGTTTACTTATACAGGGTATTAAGAATTGCAGTTACCTTTAGCTGAATAATAAGACATATTTAAAATTTGAATGTTCACTATCGAATGTTGCCAACGTGGGTAGTTGCAACGACACTATTCGCGTTACGATGGTATTTTCGGTTATCCAACTAATTTGACCTCCCTCCTCTCAGTTTTTTTTACAAGCAGCTTTACTCTTTCAGCTCTTTCTGTACACTTTTATTCGTATTATTATTAGTATATCATATCTGACATTTTTTTCATATCCACATGCTATTTACTTCATGGCTTGCATATTCAAAGACCAGCTTTCCGCCACATACATTATGATCTCCAAACATAGGACTTCATAAATCTTTTCTTCAGATTCAACTTAAAATGTTTATTAGTGGGAGGGTTATTTTGTCTATTAAATGCGTACTTTGCTATCACATTCCCCATTCTCAATTGTTTGCTACATTTACAATATTCGTAATAGTACCCCAAAAATAGGTGAACATTTCTACTTGTTCAATTTGTCGACCATTCATTTTCACAGTCGTATTCTTATCTTCATTACTCTTCTTTTCGTCATAGTGATCTTCAGTTTAATTTTTTGGATCACACTATCCAGCACACACGGGATCCTTTGTAATTCTTTTCTCGTTTCAGCTATCAGCATACAGTATGTTCCAAACTGGATGGGAATCTATTGCTATCTCCGTTATTATTAGAGATAGGGAGACGGTTAAATTAGCAATGTTTTGTAGAATTTCATGCTCGTTCCAACTATGACTTGTATTTTGCCCTGCTTTTTTTCGTTGTCGAGTTATTTTGAAAAAAAACAAAATTTGTCGATTTCTTTTTTCTTCGATATCTAAGTAGGCGTTGATCTGACATGTCTAAGATTGGCACATTATCAGAACACTTTTCACAGAGTAATCTTTTTGTGCTATTCTAAATTTTGGATTGTCATTTGTTTTTGCGCTACAGGTATCAACGTTTGTTTTTATTATGGCAGCTATATTGGATTTTTTACTCATGTGATAGCCTGTGAAAAGAGCTTTCCAATAATGTACAACATGCTTGAGAAATCTTGCAATTGCACTGACAATTTTGAGAAAAACCGTTTTGAGGACAGTAGGCTATGAAATCCAATACCAGAAAACAAATGACAAAAAAAGTGTTCAAAGAGCAGTAGGCCATGGAGTCTAACAATAGACTTATACTTTTAACATAATTTTCCGTAATGATTCACGATAAAAAAATTGAAACTTTGAGCACACCAATGAAACGACCCATTATTACAAAGTCTGAAAAACTGAAAAACAATGGAAGAAAAGTTGCTATGGATATAACATTATCGCGACAATTAAGAATACTGCCATTATTAATTATCTGAACAATTTGATGTGTATTTAACACGTTGCTTAAAATTTTGTACTAAATAGTTTGTTTCCTGTTTATTTTAAATATTATTCAACAATATGTTCAGTAATGAAGAATATTTTGACATGTTTGAATGTTATATTCATTCTAACCGAAATACTGAGGCAGCTGCAAATTTATATCAAAACAACTACCTAGAAAGACGACAACCAAACACCAAAATATTTTGCAGGATAGTGACCAATCTATTGAACGACGGTAGCTTCCACGCAAAGAAACTACCAATGCCTAAAAATGAAGAAAGAAATAATGCCGTCTTACAGGTTTCAACAGAAATGATATCTTACCAACAATTAGAAGAGTTCATGATAATTTAGACGAGATTTGGTACTAACAAGACGGTTGTCCAGCTCACAATGCTAGGATCGTCAAAGAATTTTTGTACCAAAATTTTAATAATCGTGTCATTTGTAAC
This sequence comes from Tillus elongatus, assembly GCA_964006375.1. NCBI lineage: Eukaryota > Metazoa > Arthropoda > Insecta > Coleoptera > Cleridae > Tillus > Tillus elongatus. The sequence goes on along the minus strand of OZ023267.1, from coordinate 136,252,131 downwards.
AATGGGCCGGTTCATTGGTGTTCTTGAAGTCCTGATTTTTACTTTTGGGGTACTCTGAAGAATGATGTGTATAAATTCGATCCACCACAAAATATCAACGACTTGCGAAACAGAATCACGGAAGTCTACTATCCTTAAAACGGTTTTTCTCAAAATTGTCAGTGTAATTACAAGATTTCTAAAGCATGTTGTTGTACATCATTGGAAAGCCCTTTTCACTGTCTATCACATGAGCAAAAAATCCAATATGGCTTCCATAATAAAAACAAACTTGATACCGGTAGCTCAAAAACAAATGACAATCCAAAGTTGAGAATAGCTCAAATAGATTACTCTGTGAAAAGTGTCCTGATAATGTGCAAGTCTTAGACATGTCAGATCGACGCCTACTTAGATATTGAAGAAAAAGGAAATCGACATTTTTTTTCAAAATAACTCGAAAACGAAAAGAGGCAGGGCAAAATACAAGTCATATTAGGAACGAGCATGAAATTCTACAAGACACTACTAATTTAACCGTCTCCCTATCTCTAATAATAACGGAGATAGCAATACATTCCCATCTAGTTTGGGACACACTGTATATGTAAACAGATAAAAACGAATGTAAATCCGGATATGGATTCTAGGGGGGCTAGTTTACGCTGATTTGAGGAAATCTTTTAAAAATTCAAATCATTCCCATCGAGTTTCGGACACACTGCATAAACTATATCTTCTATGAATAAATTGAACAAATATGGTGATAAAAGCCATCCTTGCTGTACGCCTTTCTTATTTAAGTTTAAATTTTATATACATCAATACCTATTATGGTAATTCAATTTTTTCTGTAGATTTGGAATATGTTTATTTCTCTAGCCGATCACCGGCGTATCCAGCCTTTGCGTCTGGTGTGGGTGGGGGGCGGTGTAATTTATCGGCCAGATCACACCTAACTTACGCCCTTTTCTCTGCCTTCTTTAAAAATAGTTGCATAATGATTTATCTACTTAAAATTAACAAAATACTAGCGACGCCAGTGCGTGATGGTAGCGAATTTTCATTAAATGCTTTCAAATTTGTATAACTCGATTTACTATAAAGCTAGAAAGTTGAATTTTCGTATATAGCAAGACATTTAGTGGGGCAACATATCTACCAAATTCCATCAAAATAAATTTGTTACTTTTTGATATACAAATTTTTGTTCAGAAAAATTAATTTTTAAACTGGTCCGAAAAGGCTGACTAACGAAATTATCCAAGTTATTAAATAAAAGATAGGGACGTGCTGAGTGAAACGGACCTTGCTCTAGTGGCTCAAATACTTTACTATAACGCATTTGCGGCGCCAGGATTTTTTCGCTAGGTTAGTTAGGCCATTGGTGGGAAATTATGTTATTAGAACTTGATTTTTAAATGCAATACTTTAACACAGTGCATTTGCCGCGCCAGGATTTTTTCGCTAGTGTACTTAGGCCATTGGTGGGAAATTATGTTATTAGAACTTGATTTTTAAATGCAATACTTTAACACAGTGCATTTTCCGCGCCAGGATTTTTTCGCTAGTGTACTTAGGCTATTGGTGGAAAATTCTGTTATTAGAAATTGTTTTTTTATGCAATTCTCTACCATAATGCATTCGCTGCGCTGGGATTTTTTCGCTAGTGGTAGGAAATTCTGTTAGTTATTAGAATTTGATTTTTTTAGCAATTCTCTACAATAATGCATTTGCTGCGCCAGTATTTTTTCGCTAGTGTACTTAGGCCTTTGGTGGGAAATTATTTTATCAGAATTTGATTTTTTAATGCAATACTTCACCATAATGCATATGCTCCGCCAGGGTTTTTTCACTAGTGTACTTAGGCCATTGGTGGCAAATTCTGTTATTGCAATTAATTTTTTTTACTGAAATTATCTACAATAATGCATTTGCTGCTTCCAGATTTTTTCGTAAGTGAGACTGCATCGGCAACTTAGGCCATTGGTCGGAAATTCTGCTATTAGAATTTAATTTTTTTTTAATGAAATTACCTACCATAACGCATTTGCTGCTTCCAGATTTTTTCGTAAGTGAGACTGCATCGGCAACTTAGGCCATTGGTCGGAAATTCTGCTATTAGAATTTAATTTTTTTTAATGAAATTACCTACCATAACGCATTTGCTGCTTTCGGATTTTTTCGTAAGTGAGACTGCATCGGCGTCTTAGGTCATTGGTGGGAAATTATGTTATTCTAGTTTGACTTTTTCAATAAAAATTTTTTGGCATAACGCACTGGCTGCGTCTGGATTTTTTCGTTAGTGAGACAGCGTCGGAGACTTAGACCATTGGCGGAAAATGTTGTTTTTAAAATTCGAAATTTTTTACAATATTTTCTACCAGTTACTGGCCCTGGATTTTTTCGTTAGTGAGACTTTGTCAAAAATTTAGGCCATTGCTGAGAAAATCTATCATCAGAATTTGAAATGTTTAAATAAAAATTTTCTACCGTAGCGCATCTGCTGCGCCTGGATTTTTATGACATTATCTACCACAACGCATTTGTTGCGCCCGGATTTTTTCGCTAGTGAAACTGCGCCAGTAACTTAGGCCATTTTTGGAAATTCTGTTATTAGATTTGATTTTTCTAATAAAAATTCTCTACCATAACGCACTTGCCGTCCGGATTTTTTCGCAAGTGAGACTGCCTCGGCTGCTTGGGCCATTGGTGGAAAAGTCTGTTATTAGAATTTGTATTTAAAAAAAAATAGAATTCATTAAATCAACGCATTTACTGCCCCCAGATTTTTTCGTTAGCGAGACTCGGGCTGCAACTTAGGCCCTTGGTGGAAAATCTGTTATTAGGATTTGAATTTTTTAAAATAAAATTTCATCAATTTAACGCATTGGCTGCGCCCGGATTTTAGTGAATTTTTATTTAAAAAAATTCACTAATAGAGAGGTATCGATGGTGAGACTTTGCAAAAATTTTTGCAAATGAGCGCGAATTTGGGCCCCTAGAACCCATACCCGGGGTCAGTTTCGATTTATATATATATATATATATATATATATATATATATATATATATATATATATAAATATATAAATATATATATATATATATATATATATATATATATATATATATATATATATATCCAACCGATACCTCAAAAAATAATTAACCGATTTCGATTAAAAGTGCCTTTCTTTTATTAATAGCTTGGATGAGTTCGTTAGCCAGAAAAAAATCTCGGGACGCAGCAAGTGCGTTATGGTAGTGAATTTTCATAAAAATGTTTTTATTGCAAATATGTGTGTTTTCTTTTTAAGAAAGCAGACATCAATTTTGGTTACCAGTATAACCTATATAGAAAAAGCAGGCATCAAATTTGATTACCAGTATAACATATATAGTAAAAACAATGTGCCATGTTTCATCAAAATAACTTGATTGTTTGAAAACGTACAGAAATTTCCAAAAGTAAACCAAAAGTGTTACTGAAAAAATCCGTTTCTTGGTCAACCTTATAGGTTAATAGCAAATTGAGCTTTTCAAATATGAAGCATTTAATCAAAATTCGCAACCACAACGCACTTGCTGCCTCCAGAATTTCTTAACTTACAAACATGCATTATATTTCGATGGAAAATGCAAAAAAATAAGGCGTTTTCGACAAAAAAAAATTATTTGTATCACCAACGACTTATAGGCCACCCTGTGATTGTCGCAATAATTTTTTAAGATGTAACTCAAAACACCGTATAATTAATGTATACAATATTTTTTCATATCTTGTATAATAACGAATATATTGAGCTTTATTGATTTTTTACGAAAATTCGACAAAAATTATATACCATTAAACAATAAACTCTATAGCTAAGGCTACTGCCAAGCATCAGAGAAAGGGTCTATTAGAAATGAATTTTCTGGAAATATTTAATAAAATGAAGGACAATGACGGTTGAAACTAAGAGTTCGGTGTATGTAAAACATTCTTCTTGAGACATTTTCTTTCTATAGATCGTATTAGATTCAAGTTATTTGCCTAAATGTTGCGCATTTTGACGTTTTCAATTGTCACTTTGACGTTTTGGGGAAACCCCCAATTTATTTTTCTCTAAATGCCCATAACTTTTTTGTCTTTTGACCTACAGAGCTAAATTTTGGTAGGTGGCACACCTATAACGATGTAAACCAGCTTACCAAATTTGGTTGCCCTTACTTTGTTAATTTTGGAGATATAAATCTTTTGCGAAAGAAAACACAATTTTTTCCGGGAAAACCACGGCGGATTTTCCTGGCTAACAAAATTATCCAAGCGACTTGCGAAAGGAATGTACTCACCAATTTTGACGTTTAAAATCGCAATTTTGACGTTTTGAGGAAAATCCAAATTTATTTTTCTTTAAATGCCTGTAACTTTTTTATCCTTTAACCTACGGAGCTAAATTTTGGTAGGTAACTTGCCTATAATGAAATAAATCCGCATATGAAATTTGGTTGCCCTTACTTTGTTAATTCCGGAGATATAATTTTTTTTCGAAAGAAAACACAAAATTTTCCGGGAAAACCTGGACCGATTTTCCTGGCTAACGAACTTATCCAAGCCATTTGCAAAAGGAATTTATTCACCAAATTTAATCAAAATCGGCCCATTATTTTTTGAGTTATCGGTGTGATACATATATATATATATATATATATATATATATATATATATATATATATATATATATATATATATATATATATATATATATATATATATATATATATATATATATATATATATATATAAATATATATATATATATATAAACATATAAAAATTTAAACCGACCCCGGATATGTGTTCTGGGGGGCCTAATTAGCGCTCATTTGAAGAAATTTTTTCAAAATTCAAAAGTCGGGATCTCCTCATTAGTGAATTTTTTTTAAGAAAATTCACTAAAATCGGACACGGTTTTCCGGGAAAATTTTGAGTTTTCTTTCGAAAAAAATTTTTTTCTCCGAAAATTACAAAGATATTTCGGTAAAATTTGGTGTACATATCGCTTTGGAAAAGACCTAACTATGTGCCAAAATTCAGCTTTCTAGGGTTACAGAAAATTGACCTATTAAAATTTGAAACATTTATGTTTAACATCACCGCGTTTTTTTAAATTTAATATTTGTAGTATTGACTAAGAATAAATTTCAACGATTACATGTTTTAACTATTTGCGCATAGATGTCGCTGCCACCCCTTAATAAATGTAACATTAGTGATGGTTTAATGCTTATCCTTGTTGCTACTATTTGTGTTTTCCATCGAATTATAATGCATGTTTGTAAGAGAAAAAAAAATTGATATCGTTCATCGTTTTTGCCTTGTTTCAATTGTTTTGCAACTTTTCACGTTATTGGCATATATTTCAAACACATCACAAATTGTGATACGGCGTTTTTATCAATAGATAGCGGAGCCCCATGGAAATGACGCATTCAGAAAGCTTTATGTTTATATTACTCGTCGAAAAAATCGAGCTGCCCGTATACAGGCACTCTCAAATAGTGGCTGAATTTTAAGAAAGGTTTTTAGTGTTTCTGTAGAAATTATTTTTGTAAGATTTTTGTGATATTATGTCGGTAATTAATAATACATGTTTAGTAAGTTATTGTAAAAAAAGTTGTCGAATTTTTGTGAAAAATATAATTTAGTGCAACATTAGTGAAGGTAATTTCTGAAAAAAGGTGATTTTTTTAAAAAGAAATGTTTGCAAATTTTCATATTTTTTTAAAAATTTTCTCCCTAAAGATGTTATTGAATAATTATATCTTGGCAGGTGTGTAAATAGCTTAAAGAGGTTTGTTGGCCAGGAAAATCGGACCAGTTTTTGTTGGAACTTTTAAAGTTTATTTTCCGAAAATGTTTGTACTTTATAGGTTATACTGCCAACCAAATGTCCTTCTTTTAAAAACCAGACATATTTGTCATTAAAAACATTTTAATGAAAATTCACTACCATAACGCGCTTGCTGCGTCCAGACTTTTTTTCGCTAGTGAGATTACATACTATCATTCTGAGTGTGTTATTTTTTCGAAAAGATCTGAGAATTATTCTAATATAAATTGTTGTCGATGCGTTCTCACCAACACAAAAAGTTTTGGGAGTAAGATCACTCTGTATGAAAATAAACTGTATTTGGGTGTTTGTTTTTTATTGTAAAGCAGTATATGTTTGCTTAACAATGAATTTATCAGCACTCTGATAATATTTACTGGAATGCTTCAGTTTGGATAGCAATGAGACTACCTCTCATTCCAACAGTAGTGTTTACTGCGATAGGCTGAAAAAAGTTTTAGTGATCATGGGCGTGTGCGCTATTGTTCTAGGCTTAGGTATGTATGTAAACATTGACTTAGTTATTAACAATATGACCTAAAATGTCTCCTATCAAAACAGCACTCATTTAATCATTTTAAGAGTTCATTTCTTAACCTTCGTAATTTTGACAACGAAAAACCGAATCTTTACCCTAAATTAAGCTGTAAAATTAGATTAATAGGTGCAGATATCGCTTTTCTAAAATCCTGTAAACCAAAATCAGTTATTCACAATTTCATTAACTTCAACGTTGAAGTTCCTAAAATAGAAAAATAGACCAAAAGGTGGCAAATTTTGCTAAACAAAAATGACTGGATTGAGAAATGCGATATCCGTACTCTAAACTTAGTATGTTAGATAGATGTATGTAGATTATACAGGGTGTCCTGATTATACTTCAAAAAAATTGGGGTGTGAGTTGCCCCTAAAAAAATAATGATGGTAGTTTGTATAACATTTTTCAATTCAAGGTCGTGATACTGAGATACAGTGTGTGAAAGTTGTTACGCTTAAAGAGATTTTCCTTAATTATCTTTAAAACGACTGAAGATAAGATTTCTAAAATTTGTACACGAGTAAATGGTAACAACATACAAAGAAAAAAATTCTGGACGCAGCAAGTACGTTATAGTAGTGAATTTTCATAAAAATGTATTAAATAGCAACTGTGCTTTTCTTTAAAGAAAGCAGGCATCAAATTCCGTTACCAGTATGACCTATATAGTAGAAACAATGTACCATATATCATCAAAATAACTTTATTGTTTGAAAGTGCACAAAAATAAACTTAAAATGTTCCCGAAAAAACTAGTTTCCTGGCCAATGACTAGCAAATTAATCTATTCAAATTTGAAGCATTTAATAAAAGTTCACTACCATAACGCACTTGCTGCGTCCTGAATTTCTTTTCTTACAAACATGCATTATAATTTATTGGTCGAAATTCGATACATTAAAGGTCAGCTCATAACTGGCACGGACCGGGGGAACCGACTATCTAATTACAACAAAGAATTGTTTAATCTATTTGAACTGAGCAGATTTTAATACAAATTCGCTACCATAACGCACTTTCTGATTCCCGAATTTATTTTCCTACAAACATGCATTATAATTACGTGGTCGAAATTCGATACATTAAAGGTCAGCTCAGGACTGGCACGGACCGGGGGAATCCGACTATCCAATTAAAACAAAGAATTGTTTACTCTATTTGAACTGAACAGATTTTAATACAAATTCGCTACCATAACGCACTTGCTGCGTCCCGAATTTCTTTTCCTACAAACATGCATTATAATTACATGGTCGAAATTCGATACATTAAAGGTCAGCTCAGGACTGGCACGGACCGGGGGAATCCGACTATCCAATTAAAACAAAGAATTGTTTATTCTATTTGAACTGAACAGATTTTAATACAAATTCGCTACCATAACGCACTTGCTGCGTCCCGAATTTCTTTTCCTACAAACATGCATTATAATTACGTGGCGTAATTCGATACATTAAAGGTCAGCTCAGGACTGACACGGACCGGGGAATCCGACTATCCAATTAAAACAAAGAATTGTTTACTCTATTTGAACTGAACAGATTTTAATACAAATTCGCTACCATAACGCACTTTCTGATTCCCGAATTTATTTTTCTACAAACATGCATTATAATTACGTGGCGTAATTCGATACATTAAAGGTCAGCTCAGGACTGGCACGGACCGGGGAATCCGACTATCCAATTAAAACAAAGAATTGTTTACTCTATTTGAACTGAACAGATTTTAATACAAATTCGCTACCATAACGCACTTTCTGATTCCCGAATTTATTTTCCTACAAACATGCATTATAATTACATGGTCGAAATTCGATACATTAAAGGTCAGCTCAGGACTGGCACGGACCGGGGGAATCCGACTATCCAATTAAAACAAAGAATTGTTTACTCTATTTGAACTGAACAGATTTTAATACAAATTCGCTACCATAACGCACTTTCTGATTCCCGAATTTATTTTCCTACAAACATATATTATAATTACATGGTCGAAATTCGATACATTAAAGGTCAGCTCAGGACTGGCACGGACCGGGGGAATCCGACTATCCAATTAAAACAAAGAATTGTTTACTCTATTTGAACTGAACAGATTTTAATACAAATTCGCTACCATAACGCACTTGCTGCGTCCCGAATTTCTTTTCCTACAAACATGCATTATAATTACGTGGCGTAATTCGATACATTAAAGGTCAGCTCAGGACTGGCACGGACCGGGGGAATCCGACTATCCAATTAAAACAAAGAATTGTTTAATCTATTTGAACTGAGCAGATTTTAATACAAATTCGCTACCATAACGCACTTTCTGATTCCCGAATTTATTTTCCTACAAACATGCATTATAATTACGTGGCGTAATTCGATACATTAAAGGTCAGCTCAGGACTGGCACGGACCGGGGAATCCGACTATCCAATTAAAACAAAGAATTGTTTACTCTATTTGAACTGAACAGATTTTAATACAAATTCGCTACCATAACGCACTTTCTGATTCCCGAATTTATTTTCCTACAAACATGCATTATAATTACATGGTCGAAATTCGATACATTAAAGGTCAGCTCAGGACTGGCACGGACCGGGGGAATCCGACTATCCAATTAAAACAAAGAATTGTTTACTCTATTTGAACTGAACAGATTTTAATACAAAATCGCTACCATAACGCACTTGCTGCGTCCCGAATTTCTTTTCCTACAAACATGCATTATAATTACGTGGTCGAAATTCGATACATTAAAGGTCAGCTCAGGACTGACACGGACCGGGGAATCCGACTATCCAATTAAAACAAAGGATTGTTTAGTCTATTTGAACTGAGCAGATTTTAATACAAATTCGCTACCATAACGGACTTGCTGCGTCCCGAATTTCTTTTCCTACAAACATGCATTATAATTACGTGGTCGAAATTCGATACATTAAAGGTCAGCTCAGGACTGGCACGGACCGGGGGAATCCGACTATCCAATTAAAACAAAGAATTGTTTAATCTATTTGAACTGAACAGATTTTAATACAAAGTTGCTACCATAACGCACTTGCTGCGTCCCGAATTTTTGTTTGTGTCAAACATGCATTATAATTACGTGGTCGAAATTCGATACATTAAAGGTCAGCTCAGAACTGGCACGGACCGGGGGAATTCGACTATCCAATTAAAACAAAGGATTGTTTAGTCTATTTGAACTGAGCAGATTTTAATAAAAATTCGCTACCATAACGCACTTGCTGCGTCCCGAATTTTTTTTGGTGATGAACATGCACTATAATTACGTGGTCGAAATTCGATACATTAAAGGTCAGCTCAGGACTGGCACGGACCGGTGGAATCCGACTATCCAATTAAAACAAAGGATTGTTTAGTCTATTTGAACTGAGCAAATTTTAATAAAAATTCGCTACCATAACGCACTTGCTGCGTCCCGAATTTTTTTTGGTGACAAACATGCATTATAATTACGTGGTCGAAATTCTATACATTAAAGGTTAGCTCAGAACTGGCACGGACCGGGGGAATCGGACTATCTAATTAAAACAAAGGATTGTTTAATCTCTTTGAACTGAACAGATTTTCCTGGCTAACAAACTTATTCAAGCCACTTGCAAAAGGAAGGTGTTTAGCAAATTTGATCGTCATCTGCGCATTATTTTTTGAGTTATCGGTGTGACACATAAATAAATAAATAAATTATATATATATATATATATATATATATATATATATATATATATATATATATATATATATATATATATATATATATATATATATATATATATATATATATAAAGTCTGCAACCGACTTCGGATTTGGGTTTCAGGGGTCCTAAATATGGCTCATTTGTAGAATTTTTTCTTCAAAATTCAAAAGTCGTGATCTCCTCATTAGTGAGTTTTTTTTAAAGAAAATTCACTAAAACGCGAAATCCGATTTATTATGTGAAGCAGTGGCGTGCGTGGGAGCACGCTGAGGGTTGTAATTTAGAAAAAAATATGTCAAAAGTCAAAAATTGAAATTTTCCAACGGTTTTAAAAAATTCATAGACTAATACAAAAATAAGGTATACGTAGAAATTTCATAGGATGTACAGTTTTCGGGAAAAAGGGAGTTAAAAATGTTTGTTCACTAAGTTTTTTTAAATGAAAGAGAATAAGGACATTTTACGTAAGTTTGTGGATACAATGGATTAATATAAAATATTGAACAGAAATGGAAAAGAACATTTATTAAATTAAGAAATTATTAAACACTATAGCAGACGCTCAAGTTGTGCCTCATTTACTTCCATACACAAAGCTGTGCGTCGCAGAAAAGATTGTCTTGCTCTAAACAAAACTCCAAGATCTTGTGTAACCAGATTTGACGCTTTCGCAATTCGTGCCCATAGTTCCTGCCGTGTCTGTACTGTTGTCGCATAAACTGTACCTTTCATAAATCCTCAAAAGTAAAAATCTAAAATATTGAAGTCAGGTGGTCTGACAGGCCAGTTTACAGGTGTATCTTGGCCGCGACCAATCCAGCGCCCAGAAAACTGATTATTTTGAAATTGCTGCATCGGTTGAACATAATGTGTTGGTGTATCGTGGTGTATAAACCACATATCTCCTCACATTCAAAGGCAAATCTTCTAATATCCCAGGTGATGTATTTTCTAAAAAAATTGCATACTGAACCCCGCATAAGCGTAGAGGTAGTTCAACGGGTCCTAACAAATGATCACCGACAATTCCAGCTCACACATTGATGGAAAATGGATATTGGGAATGGGACACAATGGCTGCTTTTGGATTAACGTCACTTCATCCATGGCTGTTATGAAAATTTAGTACTCAATTTTTGTGATACAGGATTCGTCAGTAAATAGGAGTGTGTCGCAGAAGGTATTATTCTCATTCTGTTTATTCTGTGATCCTATTACAGAAACGTATTCTGGCGTTGTTATCTTGCGGCAAAAGTTCGTGTACTCGAGTTAGATGGTAGGGCCGTAGCTACTGTTCTTTTAATACGTTAAGCTGGCATGGAATTATTTATACCACGTACACAGAAAACCTCTTCAGCCACTCAAAAGCCCTGGTTCTCTAAATACGGTGACAAGGCCAGACTTGAAAAGGTCAAAGCTCACAAAATGCTTCTACACAATCCCAGTCAAAAAAACCGTCAAGCATTTCACGACGCAAGAAACCGCTATGTCCGCATTCTTTCTGAGGCAAAAAAATCGTTTAATAACCACATCAAAATAAAGTCCTCTCAAGCTCCAACGGCAGCAAACCCTCCTGGACTCTTGCTAAATCTATTGGGAATAATTTCTGCAAGAGCACGTTCCCACCTCTTGTTTCAGGGGATGAAATTGTTATTATCGCCCTGGGCAAGGCTTAAGTTTTTGCCTCGTTGTTCGCTGGCAATTCTACTCTCAACCCACCTCCAAATGTTTAACCACCAACAGTCCCCAATGTCGCGCATAAAATGACGGATATCATTTTCAAAACAAAAAAGGTACGAAAGATGCCCTCTTCTCTTAATACCAGGCAAGCCTCTGGCCTTGACGAGATCCCAGCAATTGTTCTCAAAAATTGCGCACCAGAACTTGCTCCTGTCCTGACTCGTCTGTTTCAGACATCTTACAATATAGGTATATTCCCTGGTAACTGGAAAACTGCTCGAGTATAGCCCGTCCCCAAGAAAGGATTCAAAGCGCTTCCTAGCAACTACAGGCCTATTTCTCTCCTTTCAGTCGTCTCTTAAGTGATGGAAAAGAATATAAACACCGAATAACTAAAATTTCTTGAAAAACACAGTCTAATCCACGACAGGCAGTATGGGTCTGTCAGCGCAGATCAACTGCCGACCTCCTTTCCTTTGTCACCCATTCTTGGAACAACACGGTGAATCCCAGATTGTCGCTCTAGACATATCCAAAGCATTCGACCATATCTGGCACGCAGCGATGCTTAATAAACTTCCGGCCTATGGCCTACCACCAAAACTCTGTACCTGGACAGCAAATTTCCTTTCCAACCGGAGCATTTCTGTTGTCGTGGGTGGCCAATCCTCTAAACTGTATCCAATTAATGCAGCATACTCTCAAGGTTTAGCTTTAGACCCTACGTTGTTTCTTATCCACATCAATGACCTCATCTCTAGCACATACAACCCGGTAGACAGTTACGCGGACGACAGCAACCTCCACTCAAATATACAATATTCTAAGCCTGTCTCTTTAGCCCAATTAGATGAGGATCGCAGACTCATGGAGGGTTCTGTCTCTGTGGATCTCCAAAAAATCTTAGACTGGGGAAGTAGAAATCTGGTACAATTCAACTCCACAAAATCTCAGTCTTGCTTTCTATCTCATAAGAAATACACCAGCCCTAGACCCATCACAATGAACAACCAAGTTATTCAAAGTGATGAGTCCTTTTCACTTGTTGACATTTCTGTGGATCTAAATCTCAATTGGCACCAACATGTCACATCAATTGCAGACGCGGCTGCTAATAAATTAGGTTATATAAATACTTTTCACCAGATAATCCTATACCTTATATACTTCACAAATAAGGTTAAACCTCGAATACTGCTCCCACATCTGGGGTGCCGCTGCCGCTATCCTGCACTCCATTCAGAAGAGAGCTATACGTCTAATCGGTAACCCTACCCTTACCCAAAGGCTGCCATACCTTGCACACCGACGTGCCGTTGGTGACCTCTCTCTCTCTCTCTCTCTCTTTTATAGATATCTGCACGGGCACTGCTCAGAGGAGCTTTCTTCCATAGTTCCTCCACCTGGTGCCCCCCAACAGATCTACAAGGAGAACAGAGCGTATGCACGATTTTACTGTCCAGGACACCAGACATAGAACATCTTGTTATGCTCGCTCTTTTGTCCCGAGAATTTCAAAGTTGTGGAATTCATTGCCGGCACATGTTTTTCCTTCTCCTCCGAACCTCCAAACCTTCAAGTCCAAAATCAACAACTTGTCACTTTGCTCCTTGTCGACACCCACGGTACGATAGTATTTAGGCTGTAAGCCCTCGTGGTGTAATGTTGAAACATATATATATATATATATATATATATATATATATATATATATATATATATATATATATATATATATATATATATATAAGAAATCTAAAATTATTTTCCATAGATCAATTATGTTTGCATTCTTGTGTGATTTAATCTTTATGTTTTTGTTACAGTGTTTGCAATGACTGCCAATCAGTGTGCTGCTGGACAAACGAGCAGTAACAAAACCACGGATCTCACAAAAATAACATGGGCCCATGCCGTCAACTCAAAAGCTTTTTTGGACAAAGTTCTAAAAGGTAAATGTTCCAGTAAAATTATGATATTAGGAACATTAGTTTTTGGTACTTATTACGACATTTTATGCGGCTGCAATATATAAAACGTATGCGGAGTACTCGATCAGCATTTTACTATTGTTATCGGAAATATTCATGGTCTGTACACTCACTTGTCCTCCGTTGGCTGGTCCTTCCTCGAACACTTTACTGATGTTGATGAATGTTGTGATATATTTTATGCGGAACTGTTTTCCATTGTCGACATCTATGTGCTCAGAATTGAGTCTCGCTCCCGGCGTAGCTATTCCTCTTGGTTTGATTCGGAGCTAATCAATATATCAAAAATATCAAACTCAAATTCAGAGCCTGGAAGCGATACAAAACTTTTAAGAATCCTGCTGACTATTTTCCATTTCTCCGGATTAGACGTGTTGCCAGAGTAACCTCGGAAACCAATGAAAAACTTTTCTGCCATCAGGTTGAGCAGAATATTACGTCGAATCCATCCAGGTTCTGGAAGCTGATTAATCTTACGAGGAACTGGTTCTCTAAATCCTGTGGCAAGGCCAGACTTGAAAAGGTCAAAGCTCACAAAGCGCTTCTACACAATCCCAGTCAAGCATTTAACGACGCAAGAAACCGCTAGGTCCGCATTCTCTTTGAGGCAAAAAACTCGTTCAATAACCACATCAAAAAAAGTCCTCTCAAGCTCCAACGGCAGCAAACCTTTCTGGACTCTTGCTAAATCTATTGGGAATTAATTTCTGCAAGAGCACGTTCCCACCTCTTGTTTCAGGGGGTATAATTGTTACTACCGCCCTGGGCAACGCTGAACTTTTTGCCTCGTTGTTCGCCGCCAATTCTACTCTCAACGCACCTCTAGTCCCCAATGTAGCGGATAAAATGACGGATATTACTTTCAAAACTAAAAAGGTAGTAAAGATGCTCTCTTTTCTTAATACCAGGAAAGCCTCTGGCCTTGACGAGATCCCAGCAATTGTTCTCAAAAAATACGCACCAGAACTTACTCCTGTCTGGACTCGTCTGTTTTTAGACATCTTACAATAGAGGCATATTCCCTAGTAACTGGAAAACTGCTCGAGTACAACCCGTCCCCAAGAAAGGATCTAAAGCGCTTCAAGTCCAGAATTAACAAATTGCCTCTTTCCTCATTGTCGACACCCACGGTGCGATAGTATTTAGGCTGTGAGCCCTCATGGTGTGTTGTTGAAATAAAAAAAAATAAGCCGATGTTAAAGTAACAAAAATATCCACAGTAATGGCGATACTGAATTCATTCCATTTGGCTGTTCCAGATAGTATAGAATATTTGTAAAGTTTGTCAGGAGCTTATCTTATTGTTACTCACCAAATTGTTTTTATTTATACATTTTCAGATTCTTCAATAGATATGATAGAAGCGGATGTAATACTGGGAACAATTAACGGTTCTGCATCTATCATACCAGTGATGGCTCATCCACCTAATGATAGTTCCGATCTTAGCTTGGAATCATTCTTGACAACCGTTACACAATCTAATAAAATTAACCTTAAGAAAAAGGGTATTAAACTAGATTTTAAGTCTATTGCTGCCTTCGAAAACGCTTCCAAATATGTATTAAGTCGCTTTAATACAAGTGTAAGTATTCCGTAATGTTTTTTACAAGCTTTTATTTAACATAACCTGTTAGTATGTTTATTTGTATGTTTGTTAGTTAGTATGTTTATATCAAATTTTGTCTAACCAGTTCTCTCAATTGGATTGGGCTGAAATTTGATACGCGTGCATAAGTCAGGTGAGAGTTTACGATCCTGATGCCGAAGTCCCTGCCTTCCCGTCCGAGACTTTTGGCTATATTATCCTCCTGTACTGTCAGGTCGAAGCCACCCACAAAGGAACCCCTACAGCCTCCACACTCTCAAAGTCAGTAGGCAAATTAAGATCCTGCTTCTCCCCATAGAACTCTCCTCACATTTATACGAACTTTACACCACTCTCGCTTTTTCCGAGACCACATCTATTTTCTCTTCGGTGCCTTCCCTCTCTTCGCGGTTTGCCCCAATCGCATTTCGAGTTTTCTCTGACAGCTCATTAATTGAAATTTCTGATTTCTGCGTTCTTGGTAGACCTAGTTACCTTGAACGGGGAGGAACTTCCAACCCTGTCCTATTTTCTCTCGCCGTCTTACGATTCCATCTGGCAGGCTTCCAGCACATATCTTGCTGTCTCCTGCTCGGCGTTTCCGCATGCTGATTCTCTCGCTCCAAGCCTTAGGTTAAACCTACTAAAGTAGCCCTTGAAAGACCCGTGATCAGTCAAGAAGCTCAGAGCTCTGTGACTCCAGCCTTTGAGGTCCGCACACACGCTTTCTACGTACCGATAAGTGGTCCTACCCTTTGTCTCTTCGTCCCAGTGCCTCTGCCACTCTGCGTTAGTGTTCTACTTGGCACTTCGTTTAAGCATTTTACTCGTCACCAAAGCCTCTACCTTCTCGTGACCTAAGCGGTCATTTCTGGCGGCTTTTGCCTTCGCGTCGGTCTTTGGGATACCATCAAACTGGTCGCTACCTCACAACAACATCATTTTAGAGCTGGTGTAAATTTATTTTCAACAAATTTGAAGCAGTAGGTTATGGGAAATTGACTCCTAAAGATAAGAAATGGTTTATTTAATTTAAGTTTTAAATTGTTCCTGATAATAATTAAATTGTGCTTTTCGGTTTATTTATTTGCGAAGAAACCTTAGTGTACGAGTGATTTTTATTTTATTTCTCCATCAGGTTATTGTTGCTTGTACACTTATTACTCGATTGCACAAAGGTGGAAATGACTCTGCTTTTTTAAGCAAGTAATTAATGTGCTAATAGAACAGCAGAGTTATTTAATCAACAAGATATAGATAAGCATGTTAAAAGAAAAGGTAAGATGCTTCCTGGCAATTAGGCCATTGCTGACCCTTTTTGCTCATCTAAACTAACCTACCCTCCACCTTGAGCTCGATCTCAACGACGACAGTGATTTGAAAAATCATCCGCCGCCGCTGAGTCTCGAACCGTCGTCCGCCGAGTCCGTATTGGAAAGTCTGAATCGACTTTCCCGCACGGCCACGGAGGTAGATAAGCAGGTTAATCGAAAGCATATTTTGGGGTTAGTGGCAAAGTTTCAAAAGTAAAGCGCTGAAATAAAATGAAGCGGTAGAATTGGCGGTTCTTGGTCAGAACGAGTACGAAGCAAATCGTAAGTCAATCTGGTTTCGGGCGAACTGCAATTCAAAACATTTTGAAGCGTCATAATCTCCACCGATACAAAATTCATCTTGCACACGAACTAAATGAAGATGATTTTGACCACCGTCCGGATTTTTGTGAAGTGATACCTATGTAAACGAGTGATGAATGATCCGAATTTTTTCTTAAATACTTGAATCATTGTCGCCACTGGACAGATTCTAATCCCAGATTCAATGAGTGAAGATTGGAACTTGCGATGAGCACTGACAAGTACAATTTGGAGAACCCAATTCATCACAATCCAGTTTTTAGACCCGACGATCGTTTCGCTAATAAAGTTAGCGTCATCAGAGGGATGAATAAACTAAGTGAATAAAGACTAGAGCTAGAAAAATATTCCTTTTAAGAATGACATGCTGGTTATTAAGATAACAGTTCGAACAATGGACTACATAGAACCGGACCTACTCTATTCATCGAAACCTTTTTGTTCCAATTTTTAACGATATATATATATATATATATATATATATATATATATATATATATATATATATATATATATATATATATATATATATATATATATATATATTGCTATAAAAGGTCTTAGCAATATTATTACTAGAACTTGACCACAGGTCAGCAGTGAATACGATACTTACAGTTTGCACGTGGTGTATATGGTTTTCTTTTGTTAATTGTATCCATACCCATATCACTCGACATTTATCCACACTAAAACATAAATAAAACTTATCTTAAATTCCTGCAAAACCAACTAAATGGGTTATTAGAAAATGTACCTCTTGACATAAGACATAACCTGTGGTTTATGAATGACGGACCTCCCCCACATTTCGCCCTAAATGTCAGAAATTACCTAAGCAATACTTTTGGATGCAGATGGATCGGAGGCGGTGGACCTCAGCCATGACCGGCTCGATCTCCTGATTTAAATCCTATGGACTTTTATTTATGGGGGCATCTCAAAAGTATTGTTTATGAAGCAAATGTTGAAAATGTTGATCATCAGCAGTAAAGAATTGAACTTGGACGCGAACAAATTAGAAATACACCAGAAATATTTCACAGAGTACGACGTTGTATGCTCCGCAGAATACGAAAGTGTATTGAAGTGGAGGGTGGCCTTTTGAACATTTATTGTAGTCAGGTATCATAAACTGTTATAAACTTTTTTATTTGTTGTTTTATTTGTTGTTAAAATTTGCAGACAATATGATTATATATTACTTGAGAAAAATTAAATTTTGAGCAACATCGACATACAAAAATTGAAATATCTCGAAAATGGTGTATCTGAGAGATTTGGATCAAATATATATTTTTTGCTTACAATTGATAAGGGCTGCAATGTAGCTATACGGTAGGTCGATATTACTGAGTGTCAAAAAATTATAGCCAATTGAATGCAAGCATAGTCTTACAGGTGTCGCCCTCTACCAGCAGTGTTATTAACAATAACATATTTAAATTTCTTGCCCACGAAAACCCCCACATGCCGATTTTCATGCCAAAATTTTAATTTGACTCGGACTTATTCGTGAAAAAAAATTCGTAACTTAAACACGCTGTATTTAAAAAACTAAGCATTTGCGGACCCATGTTTATATGAAAAAATAGTATTATTTTTTTGTGCCTAATGTGCTGTAACATAGACCATCATTTTTAAAACACCCTGTATGTTTCTGAAAAGGCAGCCATAGAGCTTACCGTAAGATAATCTTCAAAATCACCTTTTTTTTTTTTTTTTAGATAACATATCCATTATGGTTAAACGCCGACATCCTTAAAGGTCCTTCAACCGATGGCACTACTCGAGATCCAGTTAATGCTGATGATTTCCTTTCTGGTGCCAAAAATCACAGTAAAGCAGTGTTGTCTTTAGGATGGACCACGAACGTAACATCATCAAAAATCCTGAATTACACCGAGACCCAAATAAACGAGATGTTGTCACTTTTAAAAAAACATAACGTCACACAAGAGGTTACTTTTGCCGTCAGAGCATGCATCGCAGCCGAATCTATTCCGCAAATGTTGAATTTAACAAGAGGATGGTCAAATTCCACATTAACCATATGGTTATCCAACCCCAACGATACTGTTAACATTCCAAAGTTGGAAAAGTTGATCACTGAAGTTGAAAGAAGCCATATTTATTTGGATGTGCCGGAAAATATGAAAAAGAAACTGCTGGGGTCAGCTTCAGTTTTAAGTTATTCAGTGTTCATGGTTCTGTTGACTGCATTGTTGCTGTGGTTCAACAGGCCTTGAAATAAAGGTGGGAAATTAATTTTCAGAAGTAATAATATAGGTACATCCGGAGCTTCCAAATTAGTAAAGCAATATCTTCCTTTCCCCTCTGCATTTTGAATAAGACTGGAATGAAGGAAAGCCTACTACATAAGAATAATCTTATAATTAAGATGTTACCATAATGTTTATAAGAAAAGATAATTTATTTTTTAAAATGTTTAATAAAGATATAAAAATAAACGAGTAAGCGGAAACAATGTTATTTTTTGTTTTCTTTGCTCACGGATGTGGGATATTTTCGAGGCTTAAAAGACTTTAAACTACCGGCCTCCCCAATCGTTCATTATTCTTTAAGGTTTCCTTTTAAGTTGTAATTTTTTTAACAAGCACGAGCATATTTAAGTATCGTAAGATTAGGGAGGTGTGTGTGTTTTTGTTTCTTAAACAACGAGCTATTTCCGCGACTATGACAAATCACCGACGCCAGCGAGCAGTTTCACCTCACTATCCGGAAAATTTTGCCGTACCCCTGCCTTTCTGTAAGGAGGGTAGGGATCTTTAAGGTTCCCAACACCGCATAGATACGGAACCGACGGATTTACGCCCCTTCCGAAGGGCCGAACGTGCAGACTTTCAACTTGCTCAAATACAATGCCACAACATCGGTTGATGTAAATGTTGCGGTATGTACGGAAAAAGTGAAAGGAGAATCCTTTTTGTCCCCTGTGGTCCGGGGACTAACTAAAAGAATAGGCCCATGGTAACTCCTGCCTGTCGTACGAGTGGACCAATCGGAGTCAAGCAGGTGGTAGTGGAATTTTCCTTTACGTGATAGAAAGGATTTTTTCACGCCCGAGGAGGTATCACCCCGTACATCAAGGGGTGAAGTCCCAACAGACGTTTCCGGTTCTGGTGTTGAGTCGGTTTCCCTTATAAGCAAAAATGATGACGGCTGCTCCTTGTACAAAAGATTCCGGAGGTAAAATACCGCACCATTCGGATCTCCGGGAGAGGGGTGTACAGGGGGCGCCAGCATCAAGATTAAACATATCTTTCTCGAATATATGTGGCCTAAATTCTAACCTGAACTCCGTCCACCATTTCCTCTAGGCTAATAAGCCCCAACTCCTCTTCCTCACCGAAACCCAAATCAGTGCCAAAACAGCCACTAATCACCTTAATTTCCCGGGGTATGAACTCCTTACTTCCTTTAGATTGCATGGAGGCGTGTGCGCGTACGTCCGTAGCAATCTACCCTGCACCAGACTCCCCAATTTAGCAGCTGGAAGAAAATACATACTATGGATAAAACTCTCTCTCAGGGCTGCAACTAAATTCATCTGTTGCATTTACCGGCCACCTTCTGACAACAACTTTGTCCAGCTCTTTGAATACCTTTCTGAAAAAAACGACCATCTGATTTCTGAATATCCTTCCTCCAAGGTCACTCTTCTTGGTGACTTCAATGTTCATAATAAGGAATGGCTAAGATCTTCAAAAACCTATCCATAAGGGAGAGCAGCGGAGGCCTTTGCAGTCAGCAATTCTTTAGCCAATATGGTTCAGCAACCTACTTACTTTCCTCGTATCCCAACACATAGCTCAGATCCCTTGGAATTCCTTCTTACTACAAAACCCGAATGCTATAAGATATCAGTACCCCACCACCCCCCCCCCCCCGTCGCTCAGAGTACGGCATGGTCACTGCTTCCTGCGCAATTCAACCCAAGGTCACATAGTCATCACACCCACGTATCGTTTGGCACTACAACTCCGCGTACTAGGACAAAATGCGGGATTACTTTTCCTCATTTCCATGGGCGTCTGTCTGCTTCTCTCATCCTGACCACTCTGATAGCTCACAAAACGTCACCGAAATTATCCAAGCATGGAATTATGTATTCCACGTACACAGAAAATCCATTCAGCCAATCAAAAGCCCTCGTTCTCTAAATCCTGTGAAAAGGCCAGACTTGAAAAGGTCAAAGCTCACAAAACGCTTCTAAACAATCACAGTCAAGAAAACCGTCAAGCATTTAACGACGCAAGAAACCGCTATGTCCGCATTCTTTCTGAGGCGAAAAACTCGTTTAATAACCACATCAAAAACAAAGTCCTCTCAAGCTCCAGCGACAGCAAACCCTTCTGGAATCTTGCTAAATCTATTGGGAATATTAGACTGGGGAAGTAAAAATCTTGTACAATTGAACCTCACCAAAACTTAGTCTTGATTTCTTCCTCATAAGAAATACACCAGCCCTCGACCAATCACAATGAACAACCAAGTTATTCAAAGTAATAAGTCCTTTTCACTTGTTGGCATTTCTGTGGATCGAAATCTTAATTGGCACCAACATGTCATATCAATTGCAGAAGCGACTGCTAAGAAATTAGGTTTCCTTTTCCGGGCTCGCAAATACTTTTCACCAGCTAATCTCAATACCTTATACACTTCACAAATAAGGCCACATCTGGGGTGCTGCTGCCGCTTCTACACTCGCTATCCTGGACTCCATTCAGAAGAGAGCTATACGTCTCATTGGTGACCCTACCCTCACCCAAAGGCTCCCACGTGCCTGTGGTGATCTCTCTCTCTCTCTTTTATAGATATCTGCACGGGCACTGCTCAGAGGAGCTTTCTTCAATAGTTCCTCCATCTGCTGCCCGCAACAGATCTACCAGGGGAACAGAGCGAATGCACCCTTTTACTGTCCAGGTCACCAGACATAGAACATCTTGTTATGCACGCCCTTGGTCCCGAGGACTTCCAAGTTGTGGAATTCCTTGCCGACGCATGTTTTTCTTCTCCTCCGAACCTCCAAACCTTCAAGTCCAGAATTAACAAGTTGCCTCTTTCCTCCTTGTCGACACCCACGGTAGGATAGTATTTAGGCTGTAAGCGCTTGTGGTGTGTTGTTAAAATAAAATAAAAATATTTAGAAAAGTAATGTATGTGTCAAATTATAACCGTATCACTCATTTTTCCTTAAATCGGCAGAACGGTTTCGTTTTAGTGAACCTAACCAAACCGGTTTTTTCAATATCCACAATAACAAAATGTCTGCTGAAAATTATAATTTCAGACTCAAAGGTGACAAAGTTATTCAGGCGTTTAAAAAACATGAAAACTTGTTTAAAACGTATGGAACCTGCGAAATTTGTTTCTCCAAATGTCAAAATAAAACAAAAAGGAGTATATATTCATCGGGCTGGAATTGATCACGCAACCTTGTGCCTATAAGACAAGCACGCTACCACTGAGCTATCTAAGGATACCGTAACTAACGTTTTTTTAGATGATACTTGCCACCGGCTTCATGCCCAGTATGTATTATATTATATTAAAAGTATACGTAACAATTAATTACAGAATTAGTAGAATTGACATTGAAACACATTCAACGACTGTGTCGATCTTATATGACGTCTTATGTTTAAGTTTAAAGACAAAAGAAACTATTTTAAAATAATTTTTATAGAGACTTGACTTAATTTTGTTTACATTTCACTATATTATAAAACACTTTCAGTCTAAAACCACAGCATAATATATCTATGCAGTGCCAAGACTATATTTGGAGCCGGTCATCAAGCTACAAATATAATGTATTTTAAAAATGGATTGAATCTCCCAGTTAAATTAAAATCACTTGGAAAATTTTTCATTTCATGTCGTCTGACATTTTCCATATTTGTGGCCGAGATTTAACGATTGTTGGTTCGGGTAGCATGTTTTATGCCTGTTATTTATTTAGTTTGCCTACCGTTGATGTATGTTTTATACATGTTGTATGAATCAATCTACGCATTGCAGTTAACTACTCTTTCTTCCAGGCAATGTACTTTAACCTCTAAGTCGTTTGAACGCATGTCTCTTAGATTTTGTTTTTAATTTGGAAAAAACTCTAAATATTCTGAACAAAATTACTTAAAATTTACAACATAGGTTTATTTACACCATTTATAGCCATACGTAAAGGTTCATTCCAGTTACTCTAATACTTACAAAATATAGCGTTTCCAAAAATGTTTTTGTATATTAGTGAATTTTCGTAGAAAAAATTCACTAATGGGGAGATCCCGACTTTTGAATTTTGAAAAAATTTTTGCAAATGAGCGCGAACTAGGACCCCTAGAACCCATATACGGGGTCAGTTTCAATTTTTATATGTTTATATATATATTTATATATATATATATATATATATATATATATATATATATATATATATATATATATATATATATATATATATATATATTATATATATATATATATATATATATATATATATATATATATATATATATATATATATATATGTATCACACCGATAACTCAAAAAATAATGGGCCGATTTTGATAAAATTTGGCATGTACCTTTCTTTTGTAAATGGCTTGGATAAGTTCGTTAGTCAGGAAAATCGGACAAGGTTTTCCGGGAAAATGTTGAGTTTTCATTCGAAAAAAATTCTTATCTCAAAAAGTAATAATCCGATTTTAATAAAATTTGACATGTACCTTCCTTTTGTAAATGGCTTTGACAAGTTTGATAGTCAGGAAAATCTAACGAGGTTTTCCGGAAAAAATTTTATCTCAAAGAATAATAAGCCGATTTTAATAAAATTTGGTATGTACCTTCCTTTTATAAATGGATTTGATAAGTTCGTTAATCAGAAAAATCGGACGAGGTTTTCTGAACAAATTTTGAGTTTTCATGTGAAAAAAATTTTTATCTTAAAAAATAAAAAATCTATGATAACCAAATTTGGTAGGTAGGTTTACGATATAAAAAGTAAACTATACACCAAAATTTAGATTTTTATGTTACAAGAAAAAAAAGTTATAATAAAATATTTTGAGCCAGATCATTTCTATGAAAATTCACTACCATAACGCACTTGCTGCGTCCCGAGATTTTTTTATATAAACATTTTAACGAACCTCGCATGCAGACTATGCGGCGAGGGGGAGGAATCAGCTCAGCACATCTTCTGCGAGTGTAAAGCTCTGGACCGCAAAAGACAAGTGATATGCGGTCAGTCCAGACCGGAGACAGCTTCACCCTACCAATCGCTGTGCAGGTGCAGACTAGTTCAAGGCACAGTGATTTTGGAATGGGTGGAGTAAAAAGACTAGGGGCATGCACAATAAGGCAAAAGGCTGCAGTGCTTTCGGGGCGGCGCGAATTCGCGGAAGAGCTCTGATGAAAAAAAAAAACACTTCCGCGGTCTTAGTACAATGAAGATATGTGCCAATTTTCGTTTAAATCAGTATTTTGTATGAGTATTTTTTGAGTTATCGGTCGGATACATACATACACAACATATATATATATATATATATATATATATATATATATATATATATATATATATATATATAAACATATAAAAAAATTAACGGACCTTGGTTTTGGGTTCTAGGGCGCTGATCTGAAGAAATTTTTTTAAAAGCTTTTCATCGTGACCTCTCTTCTAGCGAATTTTTCTTAATGAAAAATCGCTATTATAGCGTTTTCAAAAATATTTTTGTATATTTTTGGGGGGGAAAATGTCCGGTATAGCTGATACACGAACGCGTCCGTGGTCTTAATACAATGAAGATATGTGTCAAGTTTCATTCAAATCAGTTGAGGATTTTTTGGGTTATCGCTCGGATATATATATATATATATATATATATAT
Source organism: Tillus elongatus (assembly GCA_964006375.1). Classification (NCBI taxonomy): domain Eukaryota; kingdom Metazoa; phylum Arthropoda; class Insecta; order Coleoptera; family Cleridae; genus Tillus; species Tillus elongatus. Next base: position 136,227,202 of record OZ023267.1, on the reverse strand, counting down.
ATATATATATATATATATAAATTTTAACGGACCTTGGTTTTGGGTTTCAAAAGCCTCTCATCGCGACCTCTCTATTGGCGAATTTTAAAATGCGAAATATCAAAGTAGGCTTAGGATTTTAATATTTTGTATTCCTGCTCAGTTGTTCTTTGCGATCATCTTTTCCTAATAATATTTTTTCGTATCTCCTAGGGAAAAGGCACTTTGCTAGTGTAAAAAATGAGTTTTTTTTGGAAATTTCCAGAACATACTTGATTTTTGGAAACCAAACCATAACATGAATTATTTTCTATTTAAGCGGGGCTTATTCCCAGAAAATGAAGTTTCAACTATATATATATATATATATATATATATATATATATATATATATATATATATATATATATATATATATATATATATATATATATATATATATATATATATATATATATATATATATATATATATATATATATATATATATATATATATATATATATATATATATATATATATATATATATATATATATATATATATATATATATATATATATATATAAATTGAAATTGGATATCTGTTCTAGCTCATTTTTTCAAAATTCAAAAGTCGCGATCTCCTCGTTAGTGAATGTTTTTGTACGAAGATTCACTAAAAACTGCTGGAAACCGTGCACCATTGTTGCGACGGCATGGCGAACATCGCCTTTAGACTATGATGATGATGTGCTTAACACAGGTTCAAAACTTTACCTTTTGATGGAATTGTTTAGTCTATCGTATACTTCCTTACCTACATTTTATTAGGGTATAACTGCCATATTTTGTGGGTTTCCATTAAAAAATAAAACACATTTTGGCAGTCGTATTGTAGAGCCCTGTCCAATTACCGTGAAAGCAACCATTTTAAAAATTGAAAGACCTGACCTGAATGCAGTTTGAAAGGTCGTATTGAGTTACTTTCTCCTAAACATAAACAGCCGCCCTCTACTGGTGCTTTATTAGTGAATTTTATTAAGAAAATGCACTAATAAAGAGGTATCGAAGGCAAGACTTTCGGAAAATTACTTCAAATGAGTGCGAATTAGGGCGCCTGTAACCCATATCATACTTTTTGAAAAATATATCCGTTATTATACAAGATACGAGAAAAAATTGCATATGTTAATTATAGACTGTCTTAAGCTGCATCCTATAAAATTAGTTTTACAATCATAGGTGGCCCATAAGTTGGTAATACAAATTTTCTATTTTTTTTTAATCGAACACACCTTATATTATTACATTTTTGCATTGTCTATCGAAATATAATGCATGCTTGTAAGAAAAGAAACTCAGGACGCATAAGTGCGTTATGGTAGCAAGTTTTTATTATCTGTGTTAATTTTCAATAGCTCAATTTCCTATTAACTCAACGTTCGTTGGCTAGACACCAGTTTTTTCTGGAACATTTTGAGTTTATTTTCGAAAAATTATATATATATATATATATATATATATATATATATATATATATATATATACATATATATATATATATATATATATATATATATATATATATATATATATATATATATATATATATATATATACTATATATATACTATATTATATATACAAGATACGAAAAAAATGCATACATTAATTATAGGGTGTCTTGAGCTACATCTTAAAAAATAATTTCTACAATCACAGAGTGGCCCATAAGTCGTTGGTGATACAAATTTTCTTTTTTTTTAATCGAACACGCTCATAGTATTGCATTTTTGTATTTTCCATCGAAATATAATACATGTTTGTAAGAAAATAAATTCGGGACGCAACAAGTGCGTTATGGTAGCGAATTTTATTATTATATATATTAAATTTTTCAAATTTGAATAGCTCAATTTCTATTAACCCATAAGGTTGACCAAGAAATCATTTGTTTCGAGAACACTTTTTGTTTGCTCTCGGACCATGTAATATGACTATGGCTTCCACAATCTCCCGCACTTTCAATCTCCAACACCATATCGTGAATTTTTTCAATTGTTTCGGGCATAGCGACCTCAACTGGGCGTCCAGAACGTTCTGCGTCATTTGTGCTTGTACGGCCGCAACGAAATTCAGTAAACCACTTTTTTGCCATGGAAATTGATGGTGCACAGTAGTATTTATCAACCTTTTTTTCCCTCCCTCGGGGCACGTCCGCGACTTTGCCGCCCCGATAGCACCGCAACCTTTGGTTTATTGTGCATGCCCTCAGTCTTTTTACTCCACCCATTCCAAAAACCCTGTGCCTTGAACTAGTCTGCACAGCGATTGGTAGGGTGAAGTTTTATAATCCTCTGTCTCCGGTCCAGACTGACCGTAGATCAGTTGTCTTTTGCGGTCCAGAGCTTTACACTCGCACAAGATGTGCTGGGCTGATTCCTCCCCGTCGCCGCAGAGTCTGCATGCGAGGTCCCCCTCGAACCGCCCCATTTTATGCAGGTGTTTCTTGACGGCCATGTGTCCCGTCAAGAGACCTGCTTCTGAGCTGTCCTTTGCTAAGATTTAGCAGCTCCACAGCTCTCTTTGAACTGGGTTCGTCAATTATTGACTTCCCATGTCTGAGCCATGGACAGTCTGCCCAGCACACCTATTTTTCAAGCTTAGCCTTGCTTTGAGTGGTGTTTTTTTTCCGCAAAAAATAATGTTTGATGAGCACACGAAATTCTCTTTTTTCCATTTTTGTTATAAATCAAGAGCTTGTTTGCTTGCAATGGCAAACTAACACAAACTAAATGACGCAGTTTGTTTAAAATTTGACAGGAGTCAACTGACAGATGCTTGTTGACAGTAGCAGTGTTGCCCTTCCTGTGAAGAGGTGGGAAATTCAAAAAGTCACGGATTTATTGAACCGCCCTAGTATATATATATATATATATATATATATATATATATATATATATATATATATATATATATATATATATATATATATCACACCGATAACACAAAAAATAATAGGCCGATTTTGATCAAATTTGGTGAGTACCTTCATTTTGCAAGTGGCTTGGATAAGTTCGTTATCCAGGAAAATCGGTCCAGGTTTTCTCGGAAAATTTTGTATTTTCTTTCGGAAAAAATTTATAACTTCGAAAATGATCAAGTAAGGGCAACCAAATTTGTCACACGTGTTTATATTGTAAAGGGCGAACCATCTACTAAAATTAAGGTCTGTAAGTTTAAAGACAATAAAGTTGTGAGAAGTTAAAGAAAAATAACGGAGTTTTCCTGAAAGTCTCGATTTGGAACGTCAAAATTGGTAATATTTAGGCAAAGAAGGTGAAACAAATACGGATTATGAAAAGAAAATGTTGCAAGAAGAGTGTTCTGCAAACCCTTAGGTTTCAGCTTCAACCATCATTCTGCTTCATTTTATAAAAATGTTTACAAAAAATTCATTTCAAATAGACCCATTCTCTGATGCTTTGGCTGTAGGGTTAGTTAAGTTTATGGTTTAACGGTCTATAATTTTTAGCAAATATTCGTAGAAAAAAAATCGTTAATGAGGAGGCCTCAACTTTTGAATTAATTTTTTTTTTCAAATGAGCGCCCCTAGAATCCATATTTGGCTTTACTTTCAGTTTTTATCTGTTTGCATATTTATAAGGTGACGCATTTCTACGGTAAAGCTCAATATAATTGTTATTATACAAGATACGAGAAAAAATTGTATACGTTAATTATAGGGTGTCTTAAGATGCATCTTATAAAAATATTTTTACAATCACAGGATGGTCCATAAATCGTTGGTGATCCCTACATTTGTTTTTTTCGAACACCCCTATATTATTGCATTTTTTATCGAAATACGGTGCATGTTTGTAAGCAAAAAATCGAGACGCAGTAAGTGCGTTTTGGTAGCGGATTTTTATTAAATCCTTGAGATTTAATTACTCAATTTGCTATTAACCTACGGTTTGTTGGCTAGGAAACCAGTCTTCTCGGAAAAATTTTAAGTTTATTTTCGGAAAATTTTTGTACATTTTCAAACAATAAGTAATTTTGATAAAATATGGTACATTGTTTGTACTATATATGTTATACCGGTAACCAGATTGATGCCTGCTTGCATTAGGGACACATATTTGATAATAAAAACATTTTTATGAAAATTTTTAATGACGCACTTGCTGCGTCCAGACTTTTTTATTTGCGACCAGTTTCTACATATTTATTTAGTATGGAACGGTTTCCCCAAGTAATGGCAACAACAGATAATCAATATATTTAACACAAACATTCATTTGTGTTTCCTATTAAACTTTTGACCAATCAGAACTACCACCCTAACTTTTGGTAGAAACTTGTAAAATCCGACAAATTGTCACTACAATTAGTGCGTGGCATGTTTTCATAACAGCATGCTTTGTCCTGTCTATTGTAGCGGCGTGTCACACCTGTACTTTAGATTATTATCCCAACCAGATGGCGCACAGTACAATAGATCATTCAGAATCCACGATTTACGGGACACATCCGCGCGTATAATGTAGACCACGTACTAAACACACACCTCATGCCTTTATTATAGGGGGTGAAGCCACTATGACCCTGTTATAGAGCACTGCATGTTCTAGCTTATGTACTTTACAAACAGCGAACAAGATCGGCATTGATTTTCGTACAAAATATAGGATGTGTAAACATATAAGCATTTGGCATAATTACAACCACCCATAGAACAAATTAGGCTTAAACTGCGCTAACTGCTTCCTGCGTTTGTCACAACAGACCAACAGACAGACAAACAAATCAAGTCATTTAACTTTGTTATAGAATTCTACGCCTAAGGTGGTCGTAATGCACAATAAGCCAAATGTTGCAGTGCTATCGGGGCAGCAAAGCCGTGGACGAGCCCTGAGGAAGGAAAAAAAGGTGGCCGTATTAAAAATGTTGGTAAAATGAGTATTAAGCTTTGTTTCAAAGGCTACAATATAAATCAGTAACAAAAAGTAAAGTGATAAAGTACCAGGTGTCCCATTTTGGTGTCAATTGCTGGGTATCTAGGTTATTAGTATAGATAGAACCTTGCGGTTTTCGCGAACCCGCGTTACTTTACGAAAGATGGCCTATACAAAATTGTCGTAGCCCTTTTAGTTTCCAAGCTCATTTGAAAACGTGCTCTGTCTGACGATATAACCTTCATTGCAAAATCTCTAACCATATCAAATCTTTCCCGATACCAATTGCAGAAGACTACCTGACGTTGAGCATCCCGAGGGTGTAGGTGCTGGACAAACCTAAACTGTATTTGTGTTTTCTTAGAATTTTTTGAACTTTAGTTTTTGGAATTTCTACGCTCCTGTCAGTGGCTCTATAGGAGTTTGTAAGATAAGCTTCTACACCAGCCAAAACTGAGACTTTCCCAACCTCTTGTTTTTGTCTATTATATGTTTTTGAACGAGGTTGGTTAAATGATCCCAGACCAAGTAAATCCTTTTTTATTCGGTAAAAATTGGATGTATTGGGTTGCCTCCTTTCTGGATATCTAAATAAAAATGAAGGGATAGGATTTAAACATAACTAAAAATCGACGATTTACCTGTTGAAATAAATCCCAGATTCCGCTTCAACAATTTCATTATTTAATACAAAACGAGCTAACATATCGTATTTTTCAAGATTTTCGAAAATTTGGCTTACTGCCATAGTCACCAACAAAACAATAAATAAATACAAAAAACCAGCAAAATTTGTAAATAAAACACAAAATTTATATAATTGACACAACCAGTGACAAGCTATGTCCGCATTATTTCTGAGGCAAAAACTCGTTTAATAACCACATCACAAACAAAGTCCTCTTAAGCTCCAAGGGCAGCAAACCCTTCTGGACTCTTGCTAAATCTATTGGGAATAATTTATGCAAGAGCACGTTCCCACCTCTTGTCTCAGAGGATGAAATTGTTTCTACCGCCCTGGACAAGGCTGAACTTTTTGCCTCGTTGTTCGCCGGCAATTCTACTCTCAACCCACCTCCAAATGTTCAACCACCAACAGTCCCCAATGTCGCGCATAAAATGACGGATATCATTTTCAAAACTAAAAAGGTACGAAAGATGCTCTCTTCTCTTAATACCAGGAAAGCCTCTGGCCTTGACGGGATCCCAGCAATTGTTCTCAAAAAATGCGCACCAGAACTTGCTCCTGTCCTGACTCATCTGTTTCAGACATCTTACAATAGAGGCATATTCTCTAGTAACTGGAAAACTGCTCGAGTACAACCCGTCCCCAAGAAAGGATCCAAAGCGCTTCCTAGCAACTACATACCTATTTCTCTCCTTTCAGTCGTCTCTAAAGTGATGGAAAAGTATATAAACACCGAATTACTAAAATTTCTTGAAAAACAAAGTCTAATCCACGACAGGCAGTATGGATTCCGTCAGCGCAGATCAACTGCCGACCTCCTTTCCTTTGTCAACCATTCTTGGAACAAGTCTATGGAACTACACGGTGAATCCCAGATTGTCGCTCTAGACATATCCAAAGCATTCGACCAGGTCTGGCACGCAGCGCTACTTAATAAACTTCCGGCCTATGGCCTACCAACAAAACTCTGTACCTGGACAGCAAATTTCCTCTCCAACCGGAGCATTTCTGTTGCCGTGGATGCCCATTCCTCTAAACTATATCCAATTAATGCAGGAGTTCCTCAAGGTTCAGCTTTAGCCCCTACTTTGTTTCTTCTCCACATCAATGACATCCTCTCTAGCACATCCAACCCAGTTCACAGTTACGCGGACGACAGCACTCTCCACTCAAATATACAATATTCTAAGACTGTCTCTTTGGCCCAATTAGATGAGGATCCCAGACTCATGGAGGGTTCTGTCTCCGTGGATCTCCAAAAAATATTAGACTGGGGAAGTAGAAATCTTGTACAATTCAACCCCACCAAATCTCAGTCTTGCTTTCTTTCTCATAAGAGATACACCAGCCCTAGACTTATCACAATGAACAACCAAGTTATTCAAAGTAATGAGTGCTTTTCACTTGTTGGCATTTCTGTGGATCGAACCAACATGTCACATCAATTGCAGAAGCGGCTGCTAAGAAATTAGGTTTCCTCTTACGGGTTAATCTCTATACCTTATATAATTCACAAATAAGGACAAACCTCAAATACTGCTCCCACATCTGCGGTGCTGCTGCTGCTTCTACACTCGCTGTCCTGGACGCCATTCAGAAGAGAGCTATACGTCTCATCGGTGACCTTACGCTCACCCAAAGGCTGAAATCCCTTGCCCACCGACGTGCCGTTGGTGACCTCTATCTCTCTTTTATAGATATCTGCACTGCTCAGAGGAGCTTTCTTCCATAGTTCCTCCACCTGCTGCCCCCAACAGATCTACCAGGGAAACAGAGCGAATGCACCCTTTTACTGTCCAGGTCACCAGACATAGAACATCTTGTTATGCCCGCTCTTTTGTCCCGAGGACTTCCAAGTTGTGGAATTCCTTGCCGGCACATATTTTTCCTTCTCCTCCGAACCTCCAAACCTTCAAGTCCAGAATTAACAAGTTGCCAGACCTCCTCGTCGACACCCACGGTACGATAGTATTTGGCTGTAAGCCCTCGTGGTGTGTTTTTGAAATAAAAAAAAATAAAAAAAGCAAATTTTGGAAACTGTCACTTGCTTCCACGTAAACGATAAACAGCAGCATTTTTTCCATAGAACACTGAAAAACCTTGATTGCGAATTATGAAAATTAAAAGTTTTTCGTTGTTTATTAAAATAAACCCATAATGTTATATTTTTGAGAAGCTTGCGAACATGCAACTTATCCAAGCCACTTACAAAAGGAAGGCACATGTCAAATTTTATCAAAAGCGGCCCTTATTTTTGAGTTATCGATGTGATATATATATATATATATATATATATATATATATATATATATATATATATATATATATATATATATATATATATATATATATATATATATATATATAAACATATGAAAATTGAAACTGACCCCGGATATGGGTTTTAGGGTCCTAGTTCGCGCTCATTTGAATTCTTTTTCTAAATTCAAAAGTCGGGATCTCCCCATTAGTAAATTTTTTCTAAGAAAATTCACTAAAAGACAGGTCAGAATAAGGTCATATTTCCTTTAGCTTCCCCGTCCAGCAGTCCTATTCCTTCCTGATCCTGTAAATTTCTAGGGGGTTCCTGAGGTAAACTGCAAATTTAGCAGCAAAATTTTTTATTTACTTGATTTGGTGCTGTTTTGAAAAGCCAACTTACATCCCTGGGTGTCACTTGTTTTGTTTGTTTTAACTGATTGTGTAAATCATTAGTAAAAATTTATGCAGAGATCTTGTTTTTTTTGTAGTACTTAATTTTATATTACTAAAACAAGAATGTTAATCTTATGAGCATTCACTACCATAGCGTACTTGGTATGTCTATCAGTTTTATTTTCTTCAGACAACACCACATTTTACACCATCTTGATATTTGTCTCTTCAATAACATGGTTTTGCCCATTTGTAAAAAAATATTTCGCTTCGCACACCCAACCCATTTTGCAGTATTTTTTTATCCGGTATATTTTCAGCTGGATATAAATGTAAAAAAAGCTAAAAACTGTATTAACAAATCATCATTATACAGGTGACCTAACAAGATTAGCAAATTCATACTTAATGACCTATTTTAACGAATTTTCTTTAAAAAATTCTCCTGGAAAAATCACCACTTTAAAAGACCCTTTAAAATTTTAATATTTCTTACAATAGTGTATTCATAAACGGTATTAATCTCAGATACTTGTAAGCTATTTGACAAGTAGTAACTTTTGTTATACAAGCATCCGTTTACTCATGTGTACGGACCCTTATGTGTAGTTACCGTCCCCTGAGGACTCTTGGATTTCTAATAGACAGAACTACGGTTATTCCGTTTTATCTGTGATTCACCAATTACCAAAAATCAGAGATGGTCACGTTTCATTTCCTATCCGTGCATCTGTTAGTAATGAGATTATTTGCAATCGACATAAAATCCAAATCCAAATGGAGTAGTTACCTTATAGCGCTGGTCAGAATCATCTAAAATAAGGCATTTTCGTCTGCAAGCAAAATTAACTAGATTAAGAAATTAATATTTAAGGTGGAATTCTACCTAATTGGTTTTATTTTTCACGGCCTCGGCTTCCGTGAATTATTCTCCATGTATTATTCTGGTTGTGATGCAGAATATAGTCTTCAGCTTTAAGCAAACATCAGCGTTACAAAAGCCACATTTATTTGCATGGTAGGTGAAGTGTCAGCATTCTACGAGACACAGGCTTAAACCGCCCTTATAAGCCCTAACGGAATTATAATATTATACTACAGTCGACGGCCGAATGCATTTGTTAAAGTAAAGTTAAAATTAAAAGTTGGATTATTATTTACCTACTCCTGTTTGTATTAACCTTAGAATATAGGTCGTTATTTTATATTGTATAATTCTAAGGTATTAGAGGAGTCCATTTTTGGTTTTTCTTCTTCTTTGTTAATGACGTCTATTAGTTTCGAGGCTATGCTTAGAACGCACCACAGAACACCCCCTATAGAAGGGAAACGCCAATGCTGACGTTTTGAACAATATTGCAGCGCCTCTGGCGGGTGCGATGAATTTTAGTCACACGCGGGAAATTTGATTTCATTTTCAATTAGCAAATCCAAATAAATTCTATTTAATTTTATACCACTGCAGAGGTTAAATTAGTCAAATATTTTGTTTAATGATTTTTATAGTGAAAGTAAAACAAGTTATGTTTTAATAACACACATACACCTGTTTTAAGTTTTGCAATTATGGGAAAAATTAATTGACAATTTGAACCTTCTAACACTGGCAGCTTCAGTTTTTACTATCGATATGATTAATGGAAAATCAAACAAGATAAAATAAACTTGTGTTTTATTAGAACAGTATTACTATTACATTTATTTAAAAACCTAGAATAGTATTCCTATTACACTTATTTCAAAACTATTTTAATTCTGAAAGTAAGATGAAGTATATATTGCCATTTCTTATCGATAGGTAGGTATATTACAGCAGTCTAGTGCTTGTACAATATTACATTTATATGCTCACATGACCACAATGTATGGCAAGGTTGGTCTTTTCTTCTTTTAGGGTATGTATAAATGACGTCATATTGTCATTTATTAGAAAAACATATGTTCACCCTTTAATACCCTTCTTTATTTAAAATGACACTTGGTAATATTCATCTGACAACAGTGTACACTATCCGGCTTTCTGGTCGCCTTCCGAATCCACCCGATCAATTGTTTACTTCTGAGATGTATAAATAGACACAGAAATTTTTATTTGCACTTTAAAATATATGAATACTTACTCAAAGGATGATGTAATATGGGAACAGCAGTTCTTTTCAGGCCTCTTCTCATTTCAGGTACTTTATCTTCATCGACGATAAATGACAAATGACGATCACAAACATAAAATCTATCGTAAATGGCTTATGGATATAAACCAAGCATCTTATGGTTTTGTACAGCTTTCACCCAGTCATTAAAATGGTCTTCTGATGATTTCAACGAAAAACGATGTATTTTGCTAAATAATTCCAGGCACCCCGGAATACAATTAACAATAAATCGTTTTCTTGGTTAGTATCATACTTATATCCACAAAGCTTCTGTAAGAAAACTATATTTACTTATAACCTATGAACTACTAAAACGTTCTAAACTTGCCTGAAAACTAAAACAGTTGTAATTATGTTTCACCAAAACACCTTGAACTATGAAATCACCTTGCTTTTTTGATAAGGAAACTGAAAATAGAATTGAGATTACATTATTGTTTAAACACAAAGCTTATGATAACGATCATATTTTGATTCACAAAAAAAAAACGCACCTTTAAAACACAAAACCGACGAACAATGAAAACACTGTAAAGTATCCACTAAAAGTTAATATAGTTAAAACTTAATTAAAATAAACGTTTAGCAACAAACTTGTATTATAATTATACAATGAAAGAACTAGAAGCGAACAAAAACTTTTTTGCATTCAAAACATTTGAATTTTGAATGTATGATAAAATGGCGCACTGAACAGCTTGTTCAATAGAATTGTAACACTACTAGCGACATCTACTATATGCGATGTCCGAACTAGAGCCCTAATAAAGTCCAGGTTAGCTCCATTTAGGTGAAACTTCTATAGGGAGTGTTCTGTGGAACGCACACGTTGCTCTCATGACTCCTGTCAGTTAACAAATGACAAATAGTGGTGTTGTCAGATTAAACTAGGGGAGGGAGAAGGCTTTTAAATACAGCGAAAATAGGAAGCTTATTATTTATACATTATAAAACGTAGTTCTAGATTGCTTTTAAACAAATTGATTCACTTTCATTGAATTTTTTATTTATTAGCAGATTCAGATGAAACTTGTCACAAATCGCAACCCCGATTTTATTTGCAATGGCAGCGGAACCCTGATATATCTGTCTGACCTTGTCTAACATTATAGGCATCTATTCAAAGGTAATTTCAGGTCATATCGTAGATTACGTATTTTTATTAAGTTATAACTCAAGATTTACTGAACCAATGGAGTTCAAATTTGGTCGATAGGACCACTTATATGATATCTACGTGCTTTTAAAGTGTTGGTGTAATACTGCTCGTAATTTACAAGATATTGTGTTTTCAAACAGTATTTTGCATTTTTTTCTAAAAGTAGTTGAGTGTCAAAACTGTCTAACGAACTCATCCAAGCTATTAACAAGGCAAAAAGGACTTCCAAATTTGGTTTTGATCGGTCATGTATTTTTTGAGTTATCGGTTGGATACATCCATACATACATACATATATATATATATATATATATATATATATATATATATATATATATATATATATATATATATATATATACTTATTGGGCACGTTAAAGACCCCTACCCTCCTTACAGAAAGGCAGGGGTCGGCAAAATTTCCAGTATAGTGAGGTGAAACTGCTCCCTGGAGTCGGTAATTGGCCATAGTCGCGGAAATAGGCCGACGTTAAAGAAACAATATATATATATATATATATATATATATATATATATATATATATATATATATATATATATATATATATATATATATATATATATATATATATATACAGGGTGGCGTATTGAAAATGAAACAGATCGATTTGCGTCCAGAGAATTTTTTTTAAACGCTGAAACATGTCAATTTTAATATTTAGGGGGACATGTTTTGACATAAAACTCAACTTTGTCACATCAACCCCTTAAGGGTGGTGATAACAACCCTTATATTTTAAATAGGGAACATGGGTCGAGTGTTACATCATTTGAAAGCTCTTTCCTTTCTGAATTCAGCACACAAATTTTTTTGGAAGTTTTATCAGCTCATTTAAAAATTATTCATAGTTGGAATTGCAAGAACGTAGTTCATTCATTGTGATAAGAAATGCACTAAATAGTCAATTTTCGTTATAAAAAAAACTAAAAAACAAAACCAAACGTTCAAAAATGTTTATTCAGTTAAGTAGTTGTTCAAATTGTTGACCACCAGCTTCCATATAAAAGTACAAATTTTGTTCAAAACGAGCTCTGATATTCTGGAGAATTTGTGGAGCTATTAGACGGAATTCTTCAACAATGCATCGTCGTAATTCTTCCAGAGACTTCGGTTCTGTTGCGAAAATTCTACTCTTTAAATGACCCCATAGAAAGAAGTCTAAAGGAGTTAAATCCGGTGATTTAGGGGGCCACTCAATAGCACCTTTACGTCCAATCCATTGCTCTGGAAACTCGCTGTTCAAAAACTCCCTAACACGTTGTGAAAAATGCGGAGGAGCTCCATCTTGTTGAAACACTAATTGATTTTCTTGATAGTGATAATCATTTTCAACAATGTCAATTAGTAGAGGGTAACGATATCTTCTAGTAACTCCAAATACGTTTCGCCACTCAAATTCCCATAAAGAAAAATTGGTCCGATTAAACGGTCTCCAAAAATGCCAGTCCAGACATTCAATTTCTGTGGAGTTTGAGTGTGGACTTCGTGAACATTTCTTGGATTATTATCTGCCCAATAACGACAATTATGACGATTGACTGTAGAGTTTAATAAAAGCGTACACTCGTCTGAAAAACAGATATTGAACAGAAAGTTCCCGTTATCAGCTATTCGTGCAGTCATAACTCCAGCCGCCGATCAAAATCATCTTCGTTCAGTTGTTGTACAAGATGAATTTTATACGGGTGCAATTTATGATGCTTCAATATTCGCTGAATAGTTCTTCTTTTGATGTTTGAAACAGTGGTCAATTTTCTCGTGCTCAAAGTTGGGTCTGCAGCAATTTGTCCTAAAACTTCAATCTCACTAGTCTCATTTCTAACCGGAAATTCACGTTCAGGATCCCGTTATATATATATATATATATATATATATATATATATATATATATATATATATATATATATATATATATATATATAAACTTTTTAGATGACCTTGGATTTGGGTTCTAGGTGCCCTAATTTGAGCTCATTTGAAGAAATTCGCCAAAAGTCTTGCCATCGATACCTCTCTATTAGTGAATTTTCTTAATGAAACGTCCCTAACAATATAAAACCTGACAGACTCGTTAAAAGTGTCTAGCAACTTCACAGCCAACAATTATTGTAACGACAGTGCGTTTGTTTTGTGGTCGATTTCATTTTATTCTTTCCTCGTATATACTGCTGTACAGCAAACACCTTGTTACATGTTACATGAATCCAAGTGCAAAAGCTCAGACGACTAGAAGAATGAAAAGTTGGTGATCCTATAATAACTCATTGCCTCTCATTTCTTAGTACAGAAGTAACCGAGAGCATTGTTAAAACAAGAATCTAAGGGAGCTGCACAAACCATCAAAACAAACACTTAGACAATTAGTTTAAAAATGCGGTCAGTGGTCAGTCGTCTTGGCACACGCCCCAGGTAGTAGCTGATTTATAAGTCAGAAGACATTTAACTACAAAGCCAAGGATCTCTCCTTGACACTTCATACTGCTGTTAACATGACTTTTACATGATTTTTACCGTGAAACACTTTAAAGGGACTCGTCTTTGACCTAAAGATGTCCACTCTCATTAACACAACTTAAAAAGCTATGTTTTACGCAGAATGCCGGTGCTTCTTAGAAAATATCTGTTTGTTAGCAGAGTGTAATTGTTTCTAATGCTTGCATGAGTGTACCTTTACAACAAGGAGCGAAATACGACTGAATCGTGCCAAGTACCAAGGAGTTGGAAAATAAATTTGCTATTAGATCTAGAGATCAGTTTAAATAAATGATTTCAAATACGTGTTTTTGAAATGTAGATTGAGAAAGAAAACGCCAAGTGCCCATACTCTTTATGTTTGTAATGTAGGCTTTTTTATCGGTATGCACCCACAAAACAGTGTTGTCACTTTTAGCAGAAAATCTTTGTCTTTCAAATGCTATTAATATTGTTATTTTTGGTCTATGAAAAAAATCATTGGCTTATATTCGCCTAGGTATGACCTCTGTTCAAAATATGTACTAGTATACAGAAAATACCCTGTATGTTTATATAATTTTAAAACCTCTATTTCTTATCAGAAACCTAGTTAAAACATCATTATTTTGCGATCATTTGTGATAATATAAATTGCGGTATTTTTAACAGTTTCAACTTGCCACATAATCTTAATGTATAAAGCATCAAAGAAACCAGTGTCATATTTTTAATAATATGTAAATTTATGACGTATATGTCCTATTTAACTAATTACTTCCACATTTTGAACAAAGCATATTGTTGTTAACGTAGTGGCTTATGTTTTGATAATTTATATTTTGATATATATATATATATATATATATATATATATATATATATATATATATATATATATATATATATATATATATATATATATATATATATATATGTTCAGAAAGATTTCCGCGGTCTTTAATGTGAGACATGCTTGGTTCTCGGGTTAAACCGCGTCCAGAATTTATGGAAACTCGACGTTTCGGCTCCTGTTTTGGAGCCATTTTCAAGAGGTCTCAGTGTGTTCAAACCTAGGCCAGATCTCTCTGAGGCCTAGGTTTGAACACACTGAGACCTCACAGACGATCTCCGGCGAGATTTGGGGAGTAGGCAGATTGAGGCCCCGTAATCGAGCTACAACAACCCAACCTTCCTTTATCCACCGCTCTAAGGAGTAGGCAGATTGAGGCCTTAGAGTGTCCTTACATATTTACTTTACCTACCTTTGTCCACCACTCTAAGGAGTAGGCAGATTGAGGCCTTATAGTGTCCTTACATATTTCCTTTACCCACCTTTGTCCATCACTCTAAGGAGTAGGCAGATTGAGGCCTTAGAGTGTCCTTACATATTGCCTTTACCCACGTTTGTCCACCACTCTAAGGAGTAGGCAGATTGAGGCCTTAGAGTGTCCTTACATATTTCCTTTACCCACCTTTGTCCATCACTCTAAGGAGTAGGCAGATTGAGGCCTTAGAGTGTCCTTACATATTTCCTTTACCTCTTGAAAATGGCTCCAAAACAGGAGCCGAAACGTCGAGTTTCCATAAATTCTGGACGCGGTTTAACCCGAGAACCAAGCATGTCTCATATATATATATATATATATATATATATATATATATATATATATATATATATATATATATATATATATATATAGTACAGGTAGGGGACGGCAAAGACGCGGACGAGCCCCGAGGGAGGAAAAAAAAACAGGCAGGGGGGGTACTATAAATACTATAAAAATATTCAAATTAATTTGTATGTTTATAAAATATTCATTCAAATCTAATTATAAAATAATGTAATATTACAGAAAATAAAACTATGAAGATTTATAGCAAAAAAAATTATCCGATTATTAAATTATTCTCAGAAAGGTGATGGAAATTATAACTGGCTTTGAGGATATGGATATTAAGTAATCAAATATGGTGTCTTCAGGGTTCACGAAGGTAAATGATAAATTTACCAGGCATCAAAAAAATTTTTGTATCCTTGACATTAACAAGGTTATGTTACTAAACTTCTGAACAAAAGATGCTCTCATAGATATTGGTACATACCAAATTTTAAGTTTCTAGCTTTATAGTTAGAGGAATTTATTCTTTATTTCAGGAGACCAAAAGAGAGCATAATATTAAAAGAAAATTCAGGACGCAGCAAGTGCGTTATGGTACTGAATTTTTATTAAATGCTTCAAATTTGAATAACTCAATTTTCTATAAACTTAGAAATTTTAATTTGGGCATAGAGTAAGGTCTTCCCCAAGGCAAGACATTCACCAAATTTCATTAAAATAACTTTGTAATTTTCGGAGAAAAAATTTTTTTCGAACGAAAATTCAAAATTTGAATAACTCAATTTACTATAAACTTAGAAAGTTGAATTTTGGTACCTGGTAAGGTATTCCCTAAGGCAATATATCCATTAAATTTAGTTAAAACTGCTTAGTAATTTTCGGTGAAAAAATTTTTTTAGAAAGAAAACTCAAAATTTTCCCGGAAAACCCCGTCCAATTTTCTTGGCTAACGAAGTCATCCAAGCCATTAATAAAATAAAGGCACTTGCCGAGTTTTATCGAAATCGGTTAATTTGTTTTTGAGTTATCGGATGGATACATATACATATATATATATATATATATATATATATATATATATATATATATATATATATATATATATATATATATATATATATATATATATATATATATATATATATATATATAAACATATAAAAATTGAAACTGACACCGGATATGGGTTCTTGGGGTCCTAGTTCGCCCTCATTTTTTGTTGTTGTAAAGTCTCTACCATCGATATCTCTCTATTAGTGATTTTTTTAAAATAAAAATTCACTAAAATTTTTGTATGATGAAAGCAATTTAGTCAACCTCATTGATCAAAAACAATGTTCTAGGAAACTTAAATAGTCTGGAGGCGGGCAAGTGCGTTATGGTAGCGAATTTTTGTAACAAGGTTTTTAACGTCAAATTGGTATTGTTTTTAAAAGGACATTTAGCTGGCAGTATAATCTATATAAGAGTAACAATGTACCACATTTCATTAAAACATTTTTTGAAAATAAACTCTAAAAGTTCCAGAAAAAACTAGTTCGATTTTCCTGGATGACCTGACCTGACACACCTGCCAAGATATATTGACAGACAGCTTTATGACCCAAGTAGAAAAAAAAAGAGTTGTATGAAATTTTGCAAAAATTTCTTTTACACAAATTCACCATTTTTTTGTCCGAGATTGCCTTCACTAATGTTACACTATGTTATATTTTTCACGACAATTCGACAACTTTTATTTACAATAACTTACTAAACATTTATTATTAATTACCAACATTTCACAAAAATGTTACAAAAAATGATTTCTACGGAAACAATAAAAACAATTCTGCGAAAAATTTTCAAATTCAGCCACTATATGAGAGTACCTGTATACGGCAGCTCTAATTTTTTCGACGAGTGATACAAACAAAAACTCTCTAAATTCGTCATTTCAATAGAGCTCAGTTCTCTATTGGTACAAACGCCTATTTACAATTGGTGTTTGTGCAATCTGCCAAAAACGTGAAAAGTTGCAAAACAATTGAAATAACTCAAAAACGATTAAACATTTTTCCCCCTTACAAACAGGCATTATAATTCAATGGAAAATCTCGGATCCTTCACTGGATATACACTGCGATCGTCAGGCCGAAAATACTCTATGGGGTGTTGGTTTGGTGGTGTGGTGTGAACCAAACTATCAGCAGGAAGCTGGCTAAACTCCAAAGGCTAGCAATCCTGGGTATCAGAGGTGCTATGAGGACGACACCCTCAGCCGCGCTAGAGGTCTTGCTGATGCTGCCACCCCTTCCCATTTGTATCAGAGGGGAGGCTATGGCGTCGCATTTTACAATGCGAGACTCTGAAAACTGGTGCGGAGAGGGAGCAGTAATAGGGCATGCAAGAGTTGTCAAGCAGGTGGAAAAGGAAATTCCGATTTCCGCCATCAAGGTACGGGATGCCGAGGACGATATTAGGTCGACTAGGCCATATACCCTCAGGATCCCCAGTATGGATCAGTGGAGGGAAAATGAGGTTGCATTCCAGCCCGCAAGCCTGGTCTGTGTCACCGACTGATCCCGGCTGGAGGATCAACAATCCTCCGGGGCGGGAATATACATCGAATGCCTGTGGGTGCGCGATAGTTATGCTCTTGGCGTATATACCATGGCATTCGAAACAGCGGTGTACGCTATCCTGTCTGTGGCCAATAGACAGGATGTGAGGAGGAGCCCCGAGAAATGTGTGTACATTTGCTCGGATTGCCAGGCTATCCTCCGGGCAGTCTGCGCGGCCAGAATCAGGTCAATGGGCAAAAAGGGCCCATTGTGGCCTACTTGCTTGGCGTTGGCCTCCCCACCACTATTACTACTACTACTACTACTAAGTTGTCTTTTGCGGTCCAGAACTTTACACTCGTACAAGATGCGTTAGGCTGAGACCCCTCGTCGCAGAGTCTGCATGCCAGGTCCCCCTCGAACCGCCCCATTTTATGCAGTGTTTCTTGACAGCCATGTCCCGTCCCGTGTTATGTTCCTGAGCTGTCCTCTGCTAAGGTTTAGCAGCTCTCTTTGAACTGGGTTTCCCAATTACTGACTTCCCATGTTTGAGCCCTGGATAGTCTACCCAGTACACCTTATGTTCGTTTCTGACCCAGGACCTAATGGATCCCCTGGCACTGCTCTTCGTCACACCCAGGGCCGGTAATGGTCCCATAAATGGTTCTGCTGATCCTCTCTTCGCGAGACTGTCAGCTTCTTCATTGCCTTTGACCCCCCGAGTGACCCGGTACCCAGATGAGGGTGACTTCATTCTGCCCAGCCAGGTCGTCCACCGTTGTTTTCGCATTTTTGTTTAAAAGTCAACAATTTTCACGTTTCAAATCGCAAGTTTGACATTTCTTTTTGCATCAAAAAACTTTATGTTCGTGTGTAAGATGCAATACATTTTGTTAATCACGTATATAGTTGTGTTATTTTCACCAATTTTGATCTCTATTGCGACCGATTTTTTTAAAATGCTTATAACTTTTGTTCGTTTAAAGATATGAGTCCTAAATTTTAGTGCATCATATACGTTATATATGGACAAGCTGCGTATCAATTCGGTTAAAATATCTTAGCTATTTATGAAGAAAAAACATCTTCCAATAGAAAACACAAAATTTTCTCAAGAAAACTATTTTGCTGGCTAATAAACTTGCTAAAGCCATTTACTAAAGGAACACGCCTGCCAAGTTTCATCAAAATCAGTAAATTATTTTTTTAATTGTCGTGGAGACACATAAATATATAAGTATTGTTGGGTTCTACGGGATTCTGGATTCGTTGACTAATAAAACACAGCTTTTCAAACTACTAATTTATTATAAGCAACTATTTTCCAACACCAGTATCAACTCAAATATTTCTCTCTATTATTAAATGTCCATAGAACTATATTCCACTATTCGCCTTCTATGATCGCTTCTTATACACCAACACTTACTGCTGACTCGCTTAATACTCTATGATCACTTATTCTACACCACACCGACCTAATACTGAACTAACTCACTCTATGTACTATTCCTCTATTTATACTCTCCATAGAGATTCTAGACCTTCTACACTTTTCTACACCTGTCACTTCTGGTCCCTTCTAGAAATACCATTTCAGAGTGTTCGCTGTTACCAACATACTACGATTGGCCATAGAAGTTACAAAGCCCATAAACTTAATTCTCATAGACAAATGTGACAGTATGTATGTACATACCCCGGATATTCGTTCTAGGGGGTCTAGTTCGTACTCATAGGATTTTTTTTTCAAAATTCAAAACTTTTGATCATTTTCATTATGTAGAAATTAACCCCGTTTATTATTGACGCCAATTATGTTACACGGTGTATATTTTAAGGAGAAGACTGGTAGCGTATTTTTCTGAGCTATTATACAATGTTATGTAGAGCCTCGGTGATTCAGTGGTAAGAACGTGTGCCTCTGAACCGAAGGGTACTGGGTTCGATTCCAGGGTACTCCTTTCACTTTTCAGTGAATTAACAAAAAATCACTAATGAAGAGATCCCGACTTATGAAATTTGAAAAAATTTCTTCAAATGAGCTCTAATTAGGCCCCCTAGAACACATATCCGGGGTCAGTTTCGATTTATATATATATATATATATATATATATATATATATATATATATATATATATATATATATATATATATATATATATATATATATATATATAACACCGATAACTCAAAAATAATAGGGCGATTTAGATTAAATTTGGTAAATACCTTATTTTTCCAAATGGCTTGGATAAGTTCGTTAGCCAGGAAAATCGACCCAGGTTTTCCCGGAAAATTTTGTGTTTTCTTTCGAAAAAAAATTATATCTCCGGAAATAACAAAGTAAGGGCAACCAAATATGGTACGCGGATTTATACAATTATAGGCTATTTACCTACCAAAATTTAGATCGGTACGTCAAAAGACAAAAAAGTTATAGGCATTTAAAGCAAAATAAATTGGGGTTTTTCTCAAAACGTCAAAGTCGCGATTTAAAACGTCAAAATTGGCAAAGAACTTGAATCTAATACGGGCTATGGAAAGAAAATGTCTCAGGAGGAATGTTTTACAACCCTGAAGTCTTAGTTTCAACCGTCATTGTCCTTCATTTTACTAAAATATTTCCAGAAAATTCATTTCAAATAGACTCTTTCTCTGATGCTTGGCAGTAGTCTTAGCTATAGAGTTTATCGTTTAATGGCATATAATTTTTGTCGAATTTTCGTAAAAAATCAATTAAACTCAATATATCCGTTATTATACAATATATGAAAAAAAATGTATACATTAATTATAGGGTGTCTTGAGCTACATTTAAAAAAATATTCCTACAATCACAGGCTGGCCCATAACTCGTTGGTGATACAAATTTTCTTTTTTTTTTAGTCGAACACGCCTTATGTTATTGCATTTTTGCATTTTCCATCGAAACATAATGCATGTTTGTTAGAAAAGAAATGATGGACGCAGCAAGTGCGTTATGGTAGCGAATTTTGATCAAATGCTTCATATTTGAATAGCTCAATTTGCTATTAACCTGTAAGGTTGACCAAGCAACGAGTTTTTTCGGGAACACTTTAAGTTTGCTTTCGGAAATTTTTGTACATTTTCAAACAATAAAGTTATTTTGATGAAACATGGCACATTGTTTTTACTATATAGGTTATACTGGTAACCAAATTTGATGCCTGCTTCCTTAAAAAAACATACACATATCTGCTATTGAAAACATTTTTATGAAAATTCATTACCATAACGCACTTGCTGCGTCCAGATTTTTCAGTACATACTGTACAACTAACATCAACCGAGGTTGTGGCATTGTATTTGAGCAAGTTGAATGTTTGCACGTCCCGCGCTTCGGATGGGGCGTAAAGCCGCCGGTCCCGTGTCCATGCGATGTTGGGCACGTTAAAGATTCCTACCCTCTTTATAGAAAGGCAGTGGTTCAGCAAAATTTCCAGGATAGTGTGGTGAAACTGTTCCCTGGCGTCGGTGATTGGCCATAGTCGCGGAAATAGGCCGAGGTTAAAAAAAAACACACACACACACACAATGTTATGAAAATCCAAAATTGTTTTTGATTTATTTTAAGACTTGATACACCTCAAAATTGTGTTTTAGTAAATAAGCTTTTTACTAAGTGAAGATTGGAACCTGTGATGAGCACTGATAAGTACACTTGGAGAACCCAAATCACCACAACAACAGAATGTTTCATCCTCTGATGACGCTAACTTGGTTAGTGAAACGATCGTCAGGTCTTTTAAAATGTGTTGTGGTGATTTAGGTTCAATAAGTGTACTTAAATAAGCTTTTTTCAAATTATCCTTATTAAGTGTTCACCACAAGATTTGAATTGCACATTGTAAGTTATTTTGGCATCAAAGCCAGATGCATAATCTTAAGGTGCTTTTAATGTAACCGGAGCCGAAATTAATAAGAACTAATCTCCTTATATTCCAGAAGAAAGCACTCGAAGAGAGATGAATGAAGGAGAGACGAGGCTGAACATTGTAACTGAAATAGTGTAAATTCGTCAGTTGGTTTGCGCACTTCGTCGAGTGAGCCAGCGTATGGCCGGTCCTTCCTTCATTCAACAAAACACGCGGTTTCAATAATACAAAACTTCACGGATAGTTTAACAGATCAATCAAGTTAATTAATTGGTTTACTTTGTAATTAAATGACCAGTAATTAGCTGGAAGTTCGTGAAAATCTGCAGTGATTTTGTGAAAAAAAAAAACAATTACAGATCCTGGTGGTTGAAAAAAAGTTTAAAAATATATTGTTTGATGGCAGTGACAGTGTTTGGAAATATGTGGTGAAAAAGGCTATCTTTTCTGGATCTTCCGGTAATTATTTTTTGAGCTTAATACGTGCTGTGATTAGTTCTTAGCTTACGATGTAAGAACTTACGTTTTGAATATATTTAAAACAAAAATATCTTTCATGCATTAGATTTTGTTCACTGACAGTTACACTTTGTAGGTTGTAGGTTTAGAAGGGTAGTGTTTTTCTCATCTCATATCATAGATAAAAAATTCTTAATAAATATTCCATATAAATTAACTTTACAAGCTTAAAATTGCATCATTTTTTTGTAAATAATTTTTAAATTTCTGTGGGTGAAGATTGGAAACTGTGATGAGCACTGATAAGTACAATTTGGAGAACCCAATTCATCACAATACAGTTTTTTAGACCCGACGATCGTTTCGCTAACATCAAGGGGATGAATAAACTGAATTGATTTGAAATAAACAATTTATTCATCCCCTTGATACGGCTAACTTTGTTAGCGAAACGATCGTAGGGTTTAAAAAACTATTGTGATGAATTGTGTTTTTCAAATTGCATTTTTAGTGAATTTTCTTTAAAAAATTCACTAATGAGGAGATCCCGACTTTTGAATTTTGAAAAAATTTCTTCAAATGAGCGCTATTTAGGCCCCCCAGAACACATATCCGGGGTCAGTTTCAATTTTTATATGTTTATATATATATATATATATATATATATATATATATATATATATATATATATATATATATATATATATATATCACACCGATAACTCAAAAAATAATAGGCCGATTTTGATTAAATTTGGTGAATCCCTTCCTTTTGCAAATGGCTTGGACAAGTTCGTTAGTCAGGAAAATTGGCCCAGGTTTTCCCGGAAAATTTAGTATTTTGTTTCAAAAATTTTTTATATCTCCGGAATTAACAAAGTAAGGCCAACCAAGTTCGGTACGCTAGTTTATATCGTTATGGGTGAGCTACCTACCAAAATTTAGCTCTGTAGGTCAAAATACAAAAAAGTTATGGGCATTTAAAAAAATAATTGGAGTTTTCCTCAAAACGCCAAAGTGACAATTTAAAACGTCAAAATTCGCAACATTTAGGCAAAAAACTTGATCTAATATGGGCTATGGAAAGAAAATGTATCAAGAAGAATGTTTTACAAACCCTAAAGTCTTAGTTTCAACCGTCATTGTCCTTCATTTTACTAAAATATTTCCAGAAAATTCATTTCAAATAGACCCTTTCTCTGATGCTTGGCAGTAGCCTTAGCTATAGAGTTTATCGTTTAATGGTATATCATTTTTGTCGAATTTTCGTAAAAAATCAATAAAGCTCAATTTATCCGTTATTATACAAGATATGAAAAAATATTGTATACATTAATTGTAGGGTGTGTTGAGCTACATCTTAAAAAAATATTTCTACAATCACAACATGGCCCATAAGTTGTTGGTGATACAAATAATCTTTTTTTAGTCGAAAACGCCTTATGTTTTTGCATGTTCCATCGAAATATAATGCATGCTTGTAAAAAAGAAATTCTGGACGCAGCAAGTGTGTTATGGTAGCGAATTTTGATTAAATGCTTTATATTGGAAAAGCTCAATTTGCTATTAACCTATAAGGTTGACCAAGAAATGGATTTTTTCGGTTACTTTAACTTTACTTTCGGAAATTTTTGTATTAAATTTCTGCTTAATTTTTTTTTCACGACATGATATATGTGTCTTGATTATTGGCTTGAATAATGGGACCCAGTAGTCACAGACTACTGTAGGTTTATATTTTATTGTTCAGTCAGTGAACAAGGAAAAATGAAGTTTTAACGATTTTCTTTAAAAAAAATTAATAATAGCTGGATGTAACTTAATTTGTACTAAATACAGAAGTATGTAGATAATATTTATCTGCCTTCACAATTGACTTTATTTGTAAAAATTCTGGACGCAGCAAGTGCGTTATGACAGTGAATTTTCATAAAAATGTTTTTAATAACAAATATGTTTTTTTTAAGAAAGCAGGCATTAAATTTGGTTACCAGTATAACCTATATAGTAAAAAATATGTGCCATGTTTCATAAAAATTACTTTATTGTGTGAAAATGCACAAAAATTTCCAAAAGTAAACTTAAAGTGTTCCCGGAAAAACTCGTTTCTTGGTCAACCTTATAGGTTAATAGCAAATTGGGCTAATCAAATATGAAGCATTTGACCAAATTCGCTACCATAACGCACTTGTTGCGTCCAGAATTTCTTTTCTTATAAACATGCATTATATTTCGATGGAAAATGCAAAAATGCAATAACATAAGGCGTGTTTGATTAAACAAAAAAGAAAATTTGTATCACCAACGACTTATGGGCCACCCTGTGATTGTAGAATTATTTATTTAAGATGTAGCTCAAGACACCCTATAATTAATATATACAATTTTTTTTAATATCTTGTATAATAACGGATATATTGAGCTTTATTGATTTTTTACGAAAATTCGACAAAAATTATATACCATTAAACGATAACCTCTATAGCTAAGGCTACTGCCAAGCATCAGAGAAAGGGTCTATTTGAAATGAATTTTCTGGAAACATTTTAGTAAAATGAAGGAAAATGACGGTTGAAACTAAGACTTCAGGGTTTGTAAAACATCCTTCTTGAGACACTTGATTTCCATAGCCCGTATTAGATTCAAGTTATTTGCCTCAATGTTGCCGATTTTGACGTTTTAAAAACGTTTTGAGGAAAACCCCAATTTATTTTTCTTTAAATGCCTATAACTTTTTTGTCTTTTGACCTACATAGCTAAATTTTGGTAGGTAACTTACCTATAAGGATATGAACCGACATACCAAATTTGGTTGCCCTTACTTTGTTAATTCCGGAGATTTAATTTTTTTTCGAAAAAAAAAAAATGTCCGGGAAAACCTGGGCAGATTTTCCTGGCTAACGAACCTGTCCAAGCTATTTGCAAAAGGAATTTATTCACCAAATTTAATCAAAATCGGCCCATCATTTTTTGAGTTATCGGTGTGATACATATATATATATATATATATATATATATATATATATATATATATATATATATATATATATATATATATAACATATAAATTGAAACTGACCCCGGATATGTGTTCTGGGGGGCCTAATTAGTGCTCATATGAAGAAATTTTTTCACAATTCAAAAGTCGGGATCTCCGCATTAGTGAATTTTTTAAAGAAAATTCCCATTCTTGGAACAAGTCTATGGAACTACACGGCGAATCCCAGATTGTCGCTCTAGACATATCCAAAGCATTCGACCAGCTCTGACACGCAGCGCTGCTTAATAAACTTCCAGCCTACGGCCTACCACAAAGACTCTGTACCTGGACAGCAAATTTCCTCTTCAACCGGAGCATTTCTGTTGTCGTGGATAGCCATTCCTCTAAACTGTATCCAATTAATGCAGGAGTCCCTCAAGGTTCAGCTTTAGCCCCTACTTTGTTTTTTCTTCACATCAATGACCTCCTCTCTAGCACATCCAACCCAGTTCATAGTTACGCGGACGATAGCACCATCCACTCAAATATACAATATTCTAAGCCTGTCTCTTTAGCCCAATTAGATGAGGATCGCAGACTCATGGAGGGTTATGTCTCCGTGGATCTCCAAAAAATATTAGACTGGGGAAGTAGAAATCTTGTACAATTCAATTCCACCAAATCTCAGTCTTGCCTTCTATCTTATAAGATATACACCAGCCCTAGACCCATCACAATGAACAACCAAGTTATTCAAAGTAATGAGTCCTTTTCACTTATTGGTATTTCTGTGGATTGAAATATCAATTCGCAACAACATATCACATCAATTGCAGAAGCGGCTACTAAGAAATTAGGTTTCCTCTTCCGGGCTCCAAAATACTTTTCAGCAGCTAATCTCTATATCTTATATACTTCGTAAATAAGGCCAAACCTCGAATACTGCTCCCACATCTGGGGTGCCGCTGCCGCTTCTACACTCACTATCCTGGACTCCATTCAGAAGAGAGTTTTACGTTTCATCGGTCACCCTACCCTCACTCAAATGCTGCCATCCCTTGCCCACCGACGTGCCGTTGGTGACCTATCTCTCTCTTTTATAGCTATCTTCACGGGCACTGCTCAGAGGAGCTTTTTTCCATAGTTCCTCCACCTGCTGCCCCCAACAGATCTACCAGGGTAACAGAGCGAATGCACCCTTTTACTGTCCAGGTCACCAGACATAGAACATCTTGTTATGCCCGGTCTTTTGTCCCACGGACTTGCAAGTTGTGGAATTCCTTGTCGGCACAGGTTTTTCCTTCTCCTCCGAACATCCAAACCTTCAAATCCAGAATGAACAAGTTGCCCCTTTCCTCCTTGTCAACACCCTCGGTACGATAGTATTTAGGCTGTGAGCGCTCGTGGTGTGTTGTTGAAATAAATAAAAAAGGATCCAAAATTTACATTTACGATAAGACCTGATTAATTTTTTCAATTGTTATTAATTTCTATATTTATAAAATAATATTTAGCATGTATTCCATATGTATAACTCAGCTGCTTAAATGACTAAACTTATTTTAGGTAAAAACTTGTCAGATTCCTTCTTAATGTTGACGACTAAAGTCATAATTTGTAAATACTCTAATTACGACAACCTTTTAACACCTAATTAATAAATGAATTTGATTGAATTACTGATTACGTTTTGTGAAAATTAAATACCTTGTTAATTATTATTTTATAACATTCGTTTGAATTATCGGTATTTTGATCTAATCCACATAAATATCTAATTGTAAGCATTAATTGGTTAAAATTGGGTCTTGAAAACATAGCTGCAAGTGCAACTTTAAATGTTTTGGTACGTGACTTTATGGTATCCCTGATTTGATAAACCAACAAATAGAATAAAGAGAGAGAGAGAGAGAGAGTTTGACAACTCTACTGCTTTAGATTTTATAATTTAAATTGTGTGATTACAGCACAAGCTCATACTTTTTGCACAGCACTTTGTGAAATTGACATAGACTGATAAACTGACTAATAGACTGATATATATATATATATATATATATATATATATATATATATATATATATGTATATATATATATATATATATATATATATATATATATATATATATATATATATATATATATATATATATATATATGACTGACTAATAGACTGATATATATATATATATATATATATATATCTGCGTGCCAGAGCTGGTCGAATGCTTTGGATATGTCTAGAGCGACAATCTGGGATTCGCCGTGTAGTTCCATAGACTTGTTCCAAGAATGGGAATTTTCTTTAAAAAATTCACTAATGCGGAGATCCCGACTTTTGAATTGTGAAAAAATTTCTTCATATGAGCACTAATTAGGCCCCCCAGAACACATATCCGGGGTCAGTTTCAATTTATATGTTTATATATATATATATATATATATATATATATATATATATATATATATATATATATATATATATATATATATATATATATATATATATATGTATCACACCGATAACTCAAAAAATGATGGGCCGATTTTGATTAAATTTGGCGAATAAATTCCTTTTGCAAATAGCTTGGACAGGTTCGTTAGCCAGGAAAATCTGCCCAGGTTTTCCCGGACATTTTTTTTTTTTCGAAAAAAAATTAAATCTCCGGAATTAACAAAGTAAGGGCAACCAAATTTGGTATGTCGGTTCATATCCTTATAGGTAAGTTACCTACCAAAATTTAGCTATGTAGGTCAAAAGACAAAAAAGTTATAGGCATTTAAAGAAAAATAAATTGGGGTTTTCCTCAAAACGTTTTTAAAACGTCAAAATCGGCAACATTGAGGCAAATAACTTGAATCTAATACGGGCTATGGAAATCAAGTGTCTCAAGAAGGATGTTTTACAAACCCTGAAGTCTTAGTTTCAACCGTCATTTTCCTTCATTTTACTAAAATGTTTCCAGAAAATTCATTTCAAATAGACCCTTTCTCTGATGCTTGGCAGTAGCCTTAGCTATAGAGGTTATCGTTTAATGGTATATAATTTTTGTCGAATTTTCGTAAAAAATCAATAAAGCTCAATATATCCGTTATTATACAAGATATTAAAAAAAATTGTATATATTAATTATAGGGTGTCTTGAGCTACATCTTAAATAAATAATTCTACAATCACAGGGTGGCCCATAAGTCGTTGGTGATACAAATTTTCTTTTTTGTTTAATCAAACACGCCTTATGTTATTGCATTTTTGCATTTTCCATCGAAATATAATGCATGTTTATAAGAAAAGAAATTCTGGACGCAACAAGTGCGTTATGGTAGCGAATTTGGTCAAATGCTTCATATTTGATTAGCCCAATTTGCTATTAACCTATAAGGTTGACCAAGAAACGAGTTTTTCCGGGAACACTTTAAGTTTACTTTTGGAAATTTTTGTGCATTTTCACACAATAAAGTAATTTTTATGAAACATGGCACATATTTTTTACTATATAGGTTATACTGGTAACCAAATTTAATGCCTGCTTTCTTAAAAAAAACATATTTGTTATTAAAAACATTTTTATGAAAATTCACTGTCATAACGCACTTGCTGCGTCCAGAATTTTTACAAATAAAGTCAATTGTGAAGGCAGATAAATATTATCTACATACTTCTGTATTTAGTACAAATTAAGTTACATCCAGCTATTATTAATTTTTTTTAAAGAAAATCGTTAAAACTTCATTTTTCCTTGTTCACTGACTGAACAATAAAATATAAACCTACAGTAGTCTGTGACTACTGGGTCCCATTATTCAAGCCAATAATCAAGACACATATATCATGTCGTGAAAAAAAAATTAAGCAGAAATTTAATACAAAAATTTCCGAAAGTAAAGTTAAAGTAACCGAAAAAATCAATTTCTTGGTCAACCTTATAGGTTAATAGCAAATTGAGCTTTTCCAATATAAAGCATTTAATCAAAATTCGCTACCATAACACACTTGCTGCGTCCAGAATTTCTTTTTTACAAGCATGCATTATATTTCGATGGAACATGCAAAAACATAAGGCGTTTTCGACTAAAAAAAGATTATTTGTATCACCAACAACTTATGGGCCATGTTGTGATTGTAGAAATATTTTTTTAAGATGTAGCTCAACACACCCTACAATTAATGTATACAATATTTTTTCATATGTTGTATAATAACGGATATATTGAGCTTTATTGATTTTTTACGAAAATTCGACAAAAATGATATACCATTAAACGATAAACTCTATAGCTAAGGCTACTGCCAAGCATCAGAGAAAGGGTCTATTTGAAATGAATTTTCTGGAAATATTTTAGTAAAATGAAGGACAATGACCGTTGAAACTAAGACTTTAGGGTTTGTAAAACATTCTTCTTGATACATTTTCTTTCCATAGCCCATATTAGATCAAGTTTTTTGCCTAAATGTTGCGAATTTTGACGTTTTAAATTGTCACTTTGGCGTTTTGAGGAAAACTCCAATTATTTTTTTAAATGCCCATAACTTTTTTGTATTTTGACCTACAGAGCTATTGAGCTTTATTGATTTTTTACGAAAATTCGACAAAAATTATATATCTACCATTAAACAATAAACTCTATAGCTAAGGCTACTGCCAAGCATCAGAGAAAGGGTCTATTAGAAATGAATTTTCTGGAAATATTTAATAAAATGAAGGACAATGACGGTTGAAACTAAGAGTTCGGTGTATGTAAAACATTCTTCTTGAGACATTTTCTTTCTATAGATCGTATTAGATTCAAGTTATTTGCCTAAATGTTGCGCATTTTGACGTTTTCAATTGTCACTTTGACGTTTTGGGGAAACCCCCAATTTATTTTTCTCTAAATGCCCATAACTTTTTTGTCTTTTGACCTACAGAGCTAAATTTTGGTAGGTAGCTCACCCATAACGATATAAACTAGCGTACCGAACTTGGTTGGCCTTACTTTGTTAATTCCGGAGATATAAAAAATTTTTGAAACAAAATACTAAATTATTGGTATTTCTGTGGATTGAAATATCAATTCGCAACAACATATCACATCAATTGCAGAAGCGGCTACTAAGAAATTAGGTTTCCTCTTCCGGGCTCCAAAATACTTTTCAGCAGCTAATCTCTATATCTTATATACTTCGTAAATAAGGCCAAACCTCGAATACTGCTCCCACATCTGGGGTGCCGCTGCCGCTTCTACACTCACTATCCTGGACTCCATTCAGAAGAGAGTTTTACGTTTCATCGGTCACCCTACCCTCACTCAAATGCTGCCATCCCTTGCCCACCGACGTGCCGTTGGTGACCTATCTCTCTCTTTTATAGCTATCTTCACGGGCACTGCTCAGAGGAGCTTTTTTCCATAGTTCCTCCACCTGCTGCCCCCAACAGATCTACCAGGGTAACAGAGCGAATGCACCCTTTTACTGTCCAGGTCACCAGACATAGAACATCTTGTTATGCCCGGTCTTTTGTCCCGCGGACTTGCAAGTTGTGGAATTCCTTGTCGGCACAGGTTTTTCCTTCTCCTCCGAACATCCAAACCTTCAAATCCAGAATGAACAAGTTGCCCCTTTCCTCCTTGTCAACACCCTCGGTACGATAGTATTTAGGCTGTGAGCGCTCGTGGTGTGTTGTTGAAATAAATAAAAAAGGATCCAAAATTTACATTTACGATAAGACCTGATTAATTTTTTCAATTGTTATTAATTTCTATATTTATAAAATAATATTTAGCATGTATTCCATATGTATAACTCAGCTGCTTAAATGACTAAACTTATTTTAGGTAAAAACTTGTCAGATTCCTTCTTAATGTTGACGACTAAAGTCATAATTTGTAAATACTCTAATTACGACAACCTTTTAACACCTAATTAATAAATGAATTTGATTGAATTACTGATTAGGTTTTGTGAAAATTAAATACCTTGTTAATTATTATTTTATAACATTCGTTTGAATTATCGGTATTTTGATCTAATCCACATAAATATCTAATTGTAAGCATTAATTGGTTAAAATTGGGTCTTGAAAACATAGCTGCAAGTGCAACTTTAAATGTTTTGGTACGTGACTTTATGGTATCCCTGATTTGATAAACCAACAAATAGAATAAAGAGAGAGAGAGAGAGAGAGTTTGACAACTCTATTGCTTTAGATTTTATAATTTAAATTGTGTGATTACAGCACAAGCTCATACTTTTTGCACAGCACTTTGTGAAATTGACATAGACTGATAAACTGACTAATAGACTGATATATATATATATATATATATATATATATATATATATATATATGTATATATATATATATATATATATATATATATATATATATATATATATATATATATATATATATATATATATATAGTATATATATATATATATATATATATATATATATATATATATATATATATATATATATATATATATATATATGTGTGTGTGTGTGTGTGTGTGTGTGTGTCTGTGTGTGTATTGCCGATTTTTTTTTTCAATATCTAAGTAGGCGTTGATCTGACATGTCTAATACTTGCACATTATCAGGCCACTTTCAACAGAGTAATCTTTTTGTGCAATTCTCAACTTTGGATTGTCATTTGTTGTTGAGCTACAGGAATCAACGTTTGTTTTTATTATGGCAGCCGTATTGGATTTTTTGCTCATGTGATAACCTGTGAAAAGAGCTTTCCAATGATGTACAACATGCTTGAGAAATCTTGTAATTGCACTGACAATTTTGAGAAAAACCGGTTTGAGGATACTAGGCTATGAAATCCAATACTAGAAAACAAATGACAAAAAAAAAGTGTTAAAAAAGCAGTAGGCCATGGAGTCTAACAATAGACTTCTACTTTTAACATAATTTTCCGTAATGATTCACGATAAAAAATATTGTGATTTAATGTACAATCCTTAATTAGGTAATAATGCTAGGTAATATTATGTGGAACAGTTTAATAACGAAACCCGGCAATAATAAATAGAAGCTTCAACTCCACAAAACAACACAATTAGAAACGGAACTCAACCAATAATAAAATAGAAACTTAAAAATACACTAAATAGAAAATTGTTCAATATGGCCACTGTTTTGTTCAATGGACTTTATACACATTTCTGAAACATGCCTGCAAATCTTATATGAAACAGTTTAATAACGAAACCCGGTAATAACAAATAGAAACCTAAACTCCACAAAACAACACAATTAGAAACGAAACTCAAGAAATAATAAAATAGAAACTTAAAAATACACTAAATAGAAAATTGTTCAATATATCCACCGTTTTGTTCAATGCACTTTATACACCTTTCTGAAACATGCCTGCAAATATTATATGAAACAGTTTAATAACGAAACCCGGCAATAACAAATAGAAACTTAAACTCCACAAAACAACACAATTAGAAAGGGAACTGAACAAACATCAAAATATAAACTTAAAAATACACTAAAAAAAAGGTTCAATATGGCCACCGTTTTGTTCAATGCACTTTATACACCCTCTGGTGAGAGTGTTTTGGTTAATATGATTTATAGCCTCCGTGATTCTGTTTCGTAATTCATTGATATTTTGTGGTGGATCGAATTTATACACATCATTCTTCAGAGTACTCCAAAAATAATAAGCTATGGGTGTTATATCAGGACTTCGAGCACACCAATAAACCGGCCCATAGTTACAAATGACACGATTATTAAAATTTTGGTACAAAAATTCTTTCACGATCCTAGCATTGTGAGCTGGACAACCGTCTTGTTGGTACCAAACCTCGTCTAAATTATCACGAACTCTTTTAATTGTTGGTAAGATATCATTTCTCAATAGATTTAGATACGTTTCCACAGTTACATTATTTTCAAAAAAGAACGGACCAACAATGATGTTACCTGAAATTATTTAAAATTAACTGTTTAATCTACAAAAAAAAACACAACAGGTTTTTACCTAATAATACGCACCAAACATTAATACCAAATCTGTCTTGCAATCGCCTTTCTTCCATTAGATGGGAATTTTCATTTTCCCAATTATGGCGATTATACACACCACAATTTGTAAATCTGGATTTATGAGCCCATATTATTTTCAAATGAAATTTTCATTTTGCTGACATTGTCCTTGATACCATTTGCAGAATTGAAGTCGCTTAGGGTAATCGTCAACATTTAAGCCTTGTACGATTGTAGGTTTGTATGGAGGGTAATGACTTTGTTTTAATACACGGTGTACCGTACTTTTTAAAACGTCAATTTGTTCACCCTAAAACCGAACAGACTGCGGAGGGTTTTCGTTTCAAACCTGTAAGACGGCATTATTTCTTTCTTCATTTCTAGGCATGGGTAGTTTCTTTCCGTGGAAGCTACCGTCGTTCAATATATTGGTCACTATCCTGCGAAATATTTTGGTGCTTGGTTGTCGGCTTTCTGGGTAGTTTGTGATATGAATTTGCAGTTGCCTCAGTATTTCGGTTAGAACGAATATAACATTCCAACATGTCAAAATATTCTTCATTATTGAAAATATTGTTGAATAATATTTAAAATAAACAGGAAACAAACTATTTAGTAAAAAATTTTAATCAACGTGTTAAATACACCTCAAATTGTTCAGCTAATTAAGAATGACAGTATTCTTAATTGTCGCGATAGTGTTATAACCATATCAACCTCTCTTCTGTTGTTTTTCAGTTGACTTTAAAAATCAACAAATTTTCAGAGGCGTCTTCGTAAATCATTAATCTGCTTTTTATTGAGTTCTGTTAGTAAATGTAGTTTACTAGGTTTACCTATTTAATTAAATTATAACAATTTTTTAGGATAATGTTGTAATATAAAATATCATTTGTAATAATGGGCCGATTCATTGGTGTGCTCAAAGTTCCTATTTTTTTATCGTGAATCATTACGGAAAATTATGTTAAAAGTCTATTGTTAGACTCCATGGCCTACTGCTTTTTTAACACTTTTTTTGTCAGTTGTTTTCTGTTATTGGATTTCATAGCCTACTATCCTCAAAACGGTTTTTCTCAAAATTTTCAGTGCAATTACAAGATTTCTCAAGCATGTTGTACATAATTGGAAAGCTTTTTTCATAGGCTATCACATGAGTAAAAAATCCAATATGGTGGCGATAATAAAAACAAACGTTGACACCTATAGCTCAAAAACAAATGACAATCTAAAGTTGAGAATATCACAAAAACATTACTCTGTAAAAAGTGTCCTGATAATGTGCAAGTCTTAGACATATCAGATCAACGCCTACCTAGATATTGAAGAAAAAAGGAATCGACAAATTTTGTTTTTTGAAAATAACTCGAAAACGAAAAGAGGCATCGCAATATAAAAATCATATTTGGAACGAGCATGTAATTCTACAAAACATTGCTAATCTAACAGTCTATCTATCTCTTATAATAACGGAGATAGCAATACATTCCCATCCACTTTGGGACACACTGTAGGGCTAATCATCATATTTCGTGAGCCTGCAGATGTGGCTTTTTGTAGGTTTTCAGATGGAGCGTTCTGTACTCGTCCATATGAGACTATCTTGTCTTTTAAGTGCAGGCTAAAAATCTTAGGTAGCTTCGATATTTCAAATAATAGAAAAGGTGTAAGCATATATTTGACTAGCATTAAAAAATGCATACACCTTCCAACAGCTAAAAGTAAATAAAATAAAAATAGCATTAGAAAAATTAGCGATGTTGTTTCAATTATGTAGTTAATTTTTCTCATTCTAGACGTGTCGCGCTTATATTTAGATCAACATATTTATATAATTTCGAGCTTTGCAGCCTTGCAGTCATATCTTTAAACAAGGTAAAGGTTAAACGCTTCTCCCAAAACTGAAAGTAATTATTACACGCCACACTTCACTGAACTAAAAGCCCGATTATTTTTTAATTGGATTTTGTTTGAATAAGCAAACAAGGTGTATATTTGCAAAGCTGTTAAAATTTTACGGTAAACATGCATGGGATTATAAAAATCACATTTCTCGGGTTCATTGTACAGTGTAATAGTCTCTTATAATAAGTAATTTTATAGGCTTATAAAAATAAATACAAGCTGGAATCCGTTAATTGGGCAATCCGTAGATAAAACAAATAACGTAAGTGTTAAGAAAATATACTGTTCGCATAAGATACAGAGTGTTGGGTAAATCCATCAGGAAACTTTGATGAATGATTCTACATAATAATTGAAGGGTAAAAGCCGCTTAATAAAATTTATAAAAGTCTGGACGCAGCGAGTGCGTTATGGAAGTGAATTTTCATAAAAATGTTTTTAATAGCAAATATGTCTCTCTAATGCAAGCAGGCATCAGTCTGGTTACCGTTATAACCTATATAGTAGAAATAACGTGCCGTATTTTATAAAAATAACTTATTGTTTGAAAATCAACAAGAATTTTCCGAAAATAAACTTTAAATATTTCCGAGAAAACTAGTTTCCTAACCAACAAACGTTAGGTTAGCAGGAAATTGAGTCATTGAAATTTGAAGCATTTAATGACAATTCGCTACCAGAACGCACTTACTGCGTCTCGATTTTTTTCCTACAAACATGCATCATATTTTGATAAAAAAATGCAAAAATTAACGTATCTTTCTCGTATCTTGTATAATAACAATTATATTGAGCTTTACCGTAGAAATGCGTCACCCTGTATATATGTAAACAGATCAAAACTGAAACTAAACACGGATATGGATTCTAGGGGGCCTAGTTTAATTTTTTTCTACGAAAATTAGCTAAAAATTATAGACCGTTAAACCATAAACTTAACTAAAACTATCGCCAAAGCATCAGAGAAAAGGCCTATTTGAAATGAAATTTCTGGAAAGATTTTAGTAAAATAAAGGACAATGACGGTTGAAGGTAACACTTAATGGTTTATAGAACACTATTCTTGAGACATTTTGTTTAAATAATCTGTATTTGTTTCAGGTCCTTTGCCTAAATGTTGCCAATTTTGACGTTTCAAATCGCGACTTTGACGTTTTGAGGAAAACACAAAATTATTTTTGTTTAAGTGCCCATAACTTTTTTGTCTTTAGACTTACAGACCTAAATTTTGGTGCATGGTTTACTTTTTATAATAAAAACACGCCTACCAAATCTGGTTGCCCTTACTTTGTTATTTTTCCAGATATAATTTTATTCATAAAAAAAATTTCGGGAAAACCTGAGTCCATTTTCCTGGCTAACGAACTTATCCAAGCCACTTTCAAAAGGAAAGTACTCAGAAAATTTGATCAAAATCGGCCTATTATTTTATCAGTTATCGAAGTGATGTTCCATAAAAATATTTCAAATCACAAAAATAACAAAAAAATATTGTTCTTTACTTCAGTCTGTTTCCGCGACTATGGCCAATCACCGACGCCAGGGAGCAGTTTCACTTCACTATCTTCGAAATTTCGCCGAACCCCTGACTTTTTGTAAAGAGGATAGGGATCTTTAACGTGTTCAACATCGCACTTTACACAGGACAGCGTCACCACACAGCAAAAGAATAAATCCATTTATACGCATTCATGACCACTACAAATAAAAATCTGTTGCTACGTTATGACGTTTTGGTCAAAAAAGGAAAACCTTCTTGCTTGGAGGAATAATTAAGACGTTCTTGATTAGCAATAGCGTTTCAGCTTTATTTTAATTGATGTATGGTGTCTTCCATTCAATTGTGATTTACTTGAAAAGTTTCCCTTGCAAGATGGCAACCGTTTTATAGAGTCGGCTGAGATTGACAAGATCTTCAAAAAAGAAAATAGGGGGTTGCCATTTAAAGAACGTGACGTGACGTCATTACTGTAAAAGAAATGATACTGGAAATAGCCTTTCATGCAAAACTGTGTATATTTTATCACATAAAATCGACGTCTTTCAGTTTTTTCGCAAAAACGTTATCTAGCTTTTACTTAATCTATTCATAACTTAGGTGCGCAATATATATATATATATATATATATATATATATATATATATATATATATATATATATATATATACAGTGTGTCCCAAACTGGATGGGAATGTATTGCTATCTCCGTTATTATTAGATATAGGGAGACGGTTAAATTAGCAATGTCTTGTAGAATTTCATGCTCGCTCCAAATATGACTTGTATTTTGCCCTACCTCTTTTTGTTTTCGAGTTATTTTGAAAAAACAAAATTTGTCGATTTCTTTTTCTCCAATATCTAAGTAGGCGTCGATCTGACATGTCTAAGACTTGCACATTATCAGGACACTTTTTACAGAGTAGATGTGCTATTTTCAACTTTGGATTGTCATTTGTTTTTGAGCTACAGGTATCAACGTTTGTTTTTATTATGTCAGCCATATTGGATGTTTAGCTAATGTGATAGCTTGTGAAAAGAGCTTTCCAATGATGCACAACATGCTTGAGAAATCTTGTAATTGCACTGACAATTTTAAGAAAAACCGTTTCGAGGATAGTAGGCTATGAAATCCAATACCAGGAAACAATAGACTTCTACTTTTAACATAATTTTCCGCAATGCTTTACGATAAAAAAATAGGAACTTTAAGCACACCAATGAATCGGCCCATTATTACAAATGATATTTTACATTACAACATTATCCTAAAAAATTGTTATAATATAATTAAATAGGTAAACCTAGTAAATAACTAAATTTAACTAAACAGAACTCAATAAAAAGCAGATTAATGATTTGCGAAGACGCCTTTGAAAATTGTTTGATTTTGAAACGTAAGTCAACTGAAAAACCACAGAAGAAAAGTTGCTATGGATATAACACTATCGCGACAATTAAGAAGATTGTCATTCTTAATTATCTGAACAATTTGAGGTGTCTTTAACACGTTGCTTAAAATTTTGTACTAAATAGTTTGTTTCCTGTTTATTTTAAATATTATTCAACAATATGTTCAGTAATGAAGAATATTTTGACACGTTGGAATGTTATATTAGATCTAACCGAAATACTGAGGCAGCTGCAAATTCATATCAAAACAACTACCCAGAAAGACGGTAACCAAACATCAAAATATTTCGCAGGATAGTGACCAATCTATTGAACGACGGTAGCTTCCACGCAAAGAAACTACCAATGTCTAGAAATGAAGAAAGAAAT
The DNA here is from genome assembly GCA_964006375.1 of Tillus elongatus. Classification (NCBI taxonomy): domain Eukaryota; kingdom Metazoa; phylum Arthropoda; class Insecta; order Coleoptera; family Cleridae; genus Tillus; species Tillus elongatus. Next base: position 136,188,466 of record OZ023267.1, on the reverse strand, counting down.
AATGCCGTCTCACAGGTTTCAAACGAAAACCCTTCGCAATCTGTGCGGTTTCATGGTGAACAAAGTGACGTTCCAAAAAGTACGGTACACCGTGTATTAAAACAAAGTCATTACCCTCCATACAAACCTACAATCCTACAAGGCTTAAATGTTGACGATTACCCTAAGCGACTTCAATTCTGCAGATGGTATCAAGGACAATGTCAGCAAGATGAAAATTTTCATTTGAAAATAATATGGACTGATGAATCCAGATTTACAAATTGTGGTGCCATAATAGGCATTATTGGGCAAATGAAAATACCCATCTAAAGGAAGAAAGACGATTGCAAGACAGATTTGGTATAAATGTTTGGTGCGGCTTATTAGGTAAAAAACTGTTATTTTTATTTGTGGATTAGACAGTTAATTAAAAAAAAATTCAGGTAACTTCATTGTTTGTCCGTTCTTTTTTGAAAATAATTTAGCTGGGGAAAAGTATCTTAATCTATTGAGAAATGATATCTTACCAACATTTGGAAGAGTTCATGATAATTTAGACTGATTTGGTACCAACAAGAAGGTTGTCCAGCTCACAATCGTCAAAGAATTTTTGTACCAAAATTTTATTAATCGTGTCGTTTGTGACAATGGGCCGGTTCATTGGTGTTTCGAAGTCCTAATATAACACCTATGGAATTTTTTTTGGGGTACTCTGAAGAATTATGTGTATAAATTAGATCCACCACAAAATATCAATGAATTACGAAACAGAATCACGGAAGCTATAAAAAATCATTACGGAAAATTATGTTAAAAGTAGAAGTCTATCGTTAGACTCCATGGCCTACTGCTTTTTGAACACTTTTCTTGTCATTTGTTTTCTGGTATTGTATTTTATAGCCTACTATCCTCAAAACGGTTTTTCTCAAAATTGCCAGTGCAATTACAAGATTTCTCAAGCATGTTGTACATCATTGGAAAGCTCTTTTCACAGGCTGTCACATGAGCAAAAAATACAATATGGCTGCCATAGCAAAAACAAACGTTTATACCTGTAGCTCAAAAACAAATGACAATCCAAAGTTGAGAATAGCACAAAAGGTTACTCTGTAAAAAGTGTCCTGATAATGTGCAAGTCTTAGACATGTCAGATCAAGACCTACTTAGATATTGAAGAAAAAAGAAATCGACAAATTTTGTTTTTTCAAAATAACTCGAAAACGAAAAGAGGCACGGCAAAATACAAGTCATATTTGGAACGAGCATGTATTTCTACAAAACATTGCTAATTTAACCGTCTCCCTATCTTATCTATATCTAATAATAACGGAGGTAGCAATACATTCCCATCCAGTTGAGCACACACTATATATATATATATATATATATATATATATATATATATATATATATATATATATATATATATATATATATATATATATATATATATATATTACATTCAAAAATTTTAACGGACCTTGGTTTTGCGTTCTAGCGACCGAAATTAGCGCTCATCTGCAGAAATTGTTTGTGTTTTTCTTCGTGACCTCTCTATTAGCGAATTTTTCCTAATAAAAATTTACTAAAATGCGAAATCCCGCTTCCATAACGCCGCTGCTACTTTAGAAATTTTTGCTAATGGTTGAGATATACCAATTAGTTTAACCAGCCGCTAATGCAAGTATTAAAATTAACAGATCTTATGGAAGAAATTAAGTACTTGTAGTGGATAAATGAACAAATTAACTCGTTCTTAAAATACACTACACGACTAATTTTGGTATGGAATGAGGACACAGAACTTGCATCGTCTGAATATTCAATGAAATTAAATTAAGCTAGTTTTAATAAAGACACTGTGATCATTAACACAGGTTAAGGGTCATCAACAAAATACATTTTCTAAAGAAACTGATATTGTTTATTTTTCTTAGAAATAAAACACATATCTTGAGCATTCGTTTCTCTTGTGTTTATGAAATTCTCTTAATTGTTCATTTATTGTTATTATTATCATTATTTAGGTGTACATTCAGCTTCCACTGGATAATGAAGCTAGTGAGTCAAGTATTTACGGACTATGTGACACGCTGTTATATTAAAGGCCTCTGACTGCATAAAGATGTTTGGGTGTAATTTTAAGACATCGATATTCTCGTATTGGCCCGTGGGTGTAATATCTGTATTTGAAAGGACAATAGGAATTGTTGGAGAAACATAATTGGTACGCCCCTGTCTCTTTACTTTCATTAGGTTGCACTATCCTTTAAGTTTCTACCTGGAATTATTTATCTCTGGATTTCACAATCTTTTCCAATTTGCTGCTAATCCTTATCCTCTAGACGTTTGTATCACATTAGGTTTACGCACGAACAATGCCATACAAAGAATACTTATATACCGTTAAGTCCATCATTGTAAATAGCTTGAGCTGTCTTTGACGTATTCTTTAGATGGACCCAGTGGATTTTCTTCACTAGGAATAATGCTACTACCTACTTTGCCATTCTGTAATACTGACATTATGTTATGTCAACTACGTCACCTAGCGTTACGCGAAAGCTCGATAAAAGCAAGCTTTTTGCAGGGTACAAACCAGTTCTACGTTCGATCTTCTTTTCTTACATTCTAGGGACTCCGAGTTCCCAATTTTCTGCTTAAACACCGCTCGCGTGTTTAAGTCAGTTCTACGCCAGATCCCATCTTCGCTCCTTCTTCGGTCCTTGGAACCCTGAGTTCCAAATCTTCCACTTAAACATCGCTCGTGTGTTTAAGCCAGTTCAATTCTACAGTGACGTTCTACAACGAATCTCATCTTCATCGCTTTTGGGACTTCTAAGATCCCGATCTTCTACCTAAACATCGCTAGTGTGATTACGCCACTTCAGTTCAAGCTCCAATCTTCCTACACAAATTCCGTTCATAGTGTTACAGTGAAAAGTCAGTGTTTTCTTCGAAATTAGAAAGTATACGCAGTTAAATGCAATAGCAAGTAGCTAATAAGATTGTGAAATCTTCTGAATAACCACTTAAATCAAGTGTAAAACCGCAAATTGTAAATAAATGTTAAGTTCAAAATGTATATAGTAACAATACAACATATATAAATATAAAAAAGTGTATTATTGAAATCTTCTGGGATCCAGTGCACCTAGAGTTATAAATACAGTCCACATCTTCAACATATTCTGCTTCCAACGCGAATTAACAAAGCCGACTAGTTAGCGCGGGTGGGATCAATCCACCTGCAAAACATTGGGGAAAGAAAACAAGCTCTTTCTCCCCCAGGAATAACCTGGACATTTTTCACACTCCACAGTTTCTTCAGATCGAAGCTCAACTCGGCATTTTCACTTTTCTTTTAAGGTTTCGAGAATATTGTGTTAGGTACTCCGGCAGCGTTTTCACAAAACCTCAACATTAGAGGCGTCAAGGCATTTCTGGCGTTTTGACTGGCTGAGGCAAATGACGTACCTTTCCTGTCATAACAAATAATCATAAAATGACCTGACATTGAGAGCTTTGACATTTGACTGCAAGATCAATAATAATATTGGTTTTCATAATTATATTTATAATTTTGAATTTGAGGCATTACTATTATTACTACTAATTATTAATATAATAAGAATAGTTAACTATATGTTTACGTTTTCTTCAGTTCAGGTGTTGACGGTGATTATATTATTTGTTGTGTTGTACTTTTGTGGACCAAGTATACATTTGATTTTGTAATCAATATAACATAACAAAGGGGTGGCGAACACCTCACATATTTATCCATACGTCTGGTTTTAATTTAATTTTTATGTCCAAAACAACAGGACATCCTGTGTTTCTTTCACTTACAATTCCCTCATATTTATTTTTGGAACTGTATGTTGGGATAACCATGTCTTATGAAATACAATTCTAAAACATTAACATTCTTACAAGTGAAACTGGATAAATTGTCAACTATAGTTATTTAACCTATTTCGTAAAGCGCCTCCGTGGCCGTGCGGGAAAGTCGATGACTTTCCAATACGGACTCGGGGGTCGACGGTTCAAGACTCACCGGCGGCGGATGATTTTTCAAATCACTGTCGTCGTTGACATCGAGCTCAAGATGGAGGGTAGGTTAGTTTAGATGAGCAAAAAGGGTCAGCAATGGTCAAATTGCCAGTAAGCATCTTACCTTTACCTTTACCTAACCTCTTTCCTAAAGGGGCATTATGATAAGTTATCCATTGCGTAAAAGTTTTTGCAGAATGTATTACTAGAAACTTTTTTGCGTCTTCTTGAAAGAGAATATTAGCTCTCAGTACACTTGAATCATTTTCATATTTATTAACAGTAATTGTGAAATGTTCATTCATCTCATAGACGGGTGGGGCACTTTGCCCCTCTTACATTCGATCGTCTCGGTCGAATTCTGATATTTCTTGGTATGGCGTAAGCCTGCGCATATGGGCCACCTTGATCTTGCTCTTTGGGCTCCTCTGAATGCGGTAGACAACGTCATTGATCCTCTTGACCACTTTATATGGACCTTCCCAAAATTTCTGTAGTTTCGGTGACCGTCCCTTGCGCCGTACTGGACTGTGGAACCACAACCGATCTTCTTTAAAATCAACCGGATTAGCTTGCACGTCATAACGGGTCTTCATGCGGTCGCTTTCTACTTGTACATGCATTCTGACAGCAGAATGGGTGGCTTTATTTCACGTAAATATATCGGGGCTCTCTTCAAGCGAAGTTGTTACATTGCACTGGTTCTTCCGCACAATTACTGTTGTTCTGGTGTTTCTGCTTGCACAAATAACTCTGCAGTCCCTATTATTCCTGTGGACATCGGCTCTGTTCCAACAAATGTGTGTGTTCACTGACCTTTTTCTGGGCTGGCTTCAGATTTAAATGGTCTTTACCCCCTTCGTCTTGTACTTCTCCCACAATATCTTTTCTACTTGCTTCTGGCTGAGTAACTAGATCGTCTCTTCCTCTCACAGCTCTTTTCACTTGGATGGCACTTTCACGGCAGACGTTGCTATTTTCCTCTGTGGCGATTTTTCGCACTACCAGGTCACTCCCAGGCGACATTATTATTTCTTCACCGACGATAGTGAGGATTTTAGTGCCAAAATCAAGTTTGGCACACTGCCCTTGGAGTATGTCTAAGTCAATTATAATCGGGTCTGATATTGCGGCGACTATGGCTCTCTGCTTCGCCTTCCATGTCCCAATTTGCAGCTCGACGTCAGTTTCCCTAAATACCTGGATCCGATCTCCACTGGTGCATTTACTCTGTACATTCTGCCTGGCTCTCTTACTCGCCATTTTAGTACCATGTCGCGTGGAATAATCGTCCCAGGTGCGCCAGTGTCGACGACCATTTACAACGAGGTGCTGTCAGAATCGCTACCTTGAGAAACGGTTACCGGCCTTAGCTTCACTTTCTCCCTTGCGCATGATTTTAGAGCCCAACATTCGCCCATTATATGTTCCACCTTGCCGAAGCTCCAGCAACGCAAGGCATTTGCACGGTGAGCTCTTATTGGGTGCCCATGAGACGTAAGCCTTCTTGCTCTGCTATTTTCTCTAGTGGCTCCATGATCTTGGATGAATCTGTTTTATTTTCTTCTTGGACCTTGAGACTGCGAACTTTCACATTACTTTCTGATGCTCGCTCAGCTTCAAACTCCAAGGAATGTGCCAATGCATCGTTCAAGTTTTTGTGTCTCGCCATCCTCAGCGCCTGTTGCGTGTCGGTATCTCTGATGCTGTCAATGAAGGTTTGCTGCGACAGCTGGTTTAAAAACTCCATCGGAGCTATGGGGTAGGCTAATAGTGTCAGTCTGATAACGTCGGCGTGGAGATGTTGGAGAATTTCGCCCGATTTCTGACCACGATTTTTCAGTTGCAATCAATACAGCTGTTGTAAATGCTGGTCGCCACATTTCATCTCTAATTGATGTCTAATGCTGTCAAAACTCAACCGTTCTTCCCTGGGAATACCTTAAAGCACATCTAGGGCATCTCCTGTGAGAGATACAAATAACGAAGTCGCTTTCTCTCTCGCCCCAACCATTTGCTGTAGCAGCGGCTTCGAACTGGCGTAGGTAAACACCCCATGGGACTGAGCCATCAAATGTGCGGACCTCAATTCTTACGACTGGGCTATCTTCGAGTCTGATGTTTCCCTTGCCTAGGGTATCACACTTTTTTTCTAGAAAATCCACTTTCTATTGTACTTCCGTCAGCTTGTCATGCACATCGTCGCTGATACCCCTTTCTCGGCTTTCTATTTGCTGGAAGATGTTTTACCTGATTCACTCGTTAGTCGACACATAAGGTAATATTGGTAATTCTGCTGGCCTGTTAATAGGCCTCGGTGGGTCGCCAAGGAGCCCAGAGGGGAGTAGACTCTCTATAGAGGCATTAGATAGCGAGGTCGAGGCCCTAGAAGGGAAAATAATGGCAGCCTACGAGGCCGCGTCACCACTTAGGGGGGAACCGTCCATCAAAGTTAGATGGTGGAACAAGGATCTCGCCGTACTACGCGGGCGGACTCGGAGGGCCTTAAACCGAGCCGTCCGAGAATCGGATGAAGCGGCCTGGGACGAGTTTAGGACTGCCAGAAGGGAGTTTAAGAAGGAATTACGCCGGAGTAAGCGAGCTGGTTGGCGCGCGTACTGCGGGGAAGTCAATTCCCTGCCTGACGCAGCCAGGCTGGTGAGAGTACTCAAACAAGAGTTAGGTAGTAATGTAGGATCTTTAAGGAAACAGGACGGGAGCTGGACAAGCACCGGTGAGGAGACCCTGCGTCATCTCGCCGAAGTTCACCTTGAGGGCGGTGGAGCCGTCACGGAGGCTGCCGAACCGGGCCGGTGGGCAGTCCCGAATGCGGACTGGCAGCTGGCGGAGGAGGTGGTCACAGATGGCTCTATAACCTGGGCGGTGAGCAAGTTCGCTCCATTCAAATCCGCAGGCTGCGATGGGATTTTTCCAGCCCTGCTCCAGAGGGGCCTGGATATACTGCTTCCCAACATAAGGGAGGTTTTTCGGGCCAGCCTGGCGTGGGGTTACGTCCCAAAGGCCTGGCGCCGGGTTAGGGGGGTCTTCATTCCCAAACCGGGAAGGGAGGACTACACGCTGGCCAAGGCGTACAGGCTAATCAGCCTAACATCCTTCCTACTTAAGGCATTGAAAAAGTTAGTAGATAGGTTTATGTTGGGAGGGATCCTCAAGGATCATCCCTTCCACAAAGGTCAGTACGCGTACCAGCGGGGGAAATCGACGGAGACGGCGCTCCACGCTGTGACGCGGAAGGTGGAAAGGGCTCTACACTACGGGGAGAGCACATTAGCTGTGTTCTTCGATGTGGAGGGGGCCTTTGATAAGGTAAGGACGGATACGGTCTGTAACGCCCTACAGGAGAGGGGAACGCCGAGGTCCCTAATAAGCTGGGTGGCGAGCATGCTGGAGGACAGGAGAGTGTCGCTGACCTTGAGGGGCCGAGGGCTGGACGTTGGTGTGACGGGCGGCTGTCCCCAGGGGAGCTGCCTTTCGCCTCATCTATGGTGTCTGGTCATGGACGGCCTCTTGGAGCGGCTCTCTGAGAATGGCTTCTACGCACAGGCGTACGCTGATGATGGGCTGGTCTTAGTCACCGGCAAATTCCTCGGCGTCGTCTGTGAGTGCATGCAAGCTGCCTGTAGCATAATCGAAAGGTGGTGTGGTGAGCAGGGACTCTCCGTAAACCCGGCGAAGACGGAGATGATCCTATTTACCAAGAAGAGGAAGGTAGAGGGGTTCAGGGCGCCCGTGATGTTTGGAAAACCTTTAGCTTTAGTGCGGGAGGTCAAATATCTGGGGGTGATCCTGGACCCGAAACTAACATGGGGGTCGCAAATAGAACGAGTTGTGAGGAAGGGAGTAGCGACCCTCTGGCAGCTGCGTCGTGTGATAGGGAGGACCTGGGGAGTTAATCCCCGGATCCTTCATTGGATCTACACTGCGATCGTCAGGCCGAGAATCCTCAATGGGGCGTTGGTCTGGTGGTGTGGTGTGAACCAAACAACCAGCAGGAAGCTGGCCAAACTCCAAAGGCTGGCTATCCTGGGTATCACAGGCGCTATGAGGACGACACCCTCAGCCGCGCTAGAGGTCCTGTTGATGCTGCCACCGCTTCCCATCTGTATCAGAAGGGAGGCTATGGCGTCGCATCTTAGGATCCGGGACTCACGTAACTTGAGCGGAGAGGGAGCAGTAATAGGGCATGCAAGAGTCGCCAAGGAGGTGGAAAAGGAAATTCCGATTTCCGCCATAAAGGTGAGGGATGCCGAGGACGATATTAGGTTGACTAGGCCATACACCCTCAGGATCCCCAGTAGGGATCAGTGGAGGGAAAATGAGGTTACATTCCAGCCCGCAAGCCTGGTCTGTTTCACCGACGGATCGCGGCTGGAGGACCAGCAATCCTCCGGGGCAGGAATATACATCGAGGGCCTGGAAGTGCGCGAGAGCTATGCTCTTGGCGCATACACCACGGCATTCGAAACAGAGGCGTATGCTATCCTGTCTGTGGCCAATAGACAGGATGTGAAGATGAGTCCCGAGAAATGTGTGTGCATTTGCTCGGATAGCCAGGCGGTCCTCCGGGCAGTCTGCGCGGCCAGAATCAGGTCACTCCTGGTTCAGGAGTGCGCTGACACCCTCAGAGGGCTAGCCAGGACGAAGGAGGTGCAACTGGTGTGGGTTCCGGGACACTGTGGCGTGGCGGGGAATGAGATGGCGAATAATCTCGCAAAGCTTGGTTCCCGGCGGCCGTTCTGTGGCCCGGAGCCTGCGATAGGCATAAGTAGGAAGACAGTCTCTGTCGTCTTAGACAGGTGGACCGAGGAAGCAATGGAGAGGCACTGGGGGTCGGTTGATGGCTGCAGGCAGGCGAGGGACTTCGTGGAGGGGCCGGACAGAGATAAAGCTGTCTGGCTACTCGGAAGGAGTCGACCTACGCTTCGCCGCATCCTCGGGGTGCTGACAGGCCACTGCGCCCTTAGAAGATACCTCACATTGATAGGCGTAGAGAGGGATCCCATTTGCCAGGAATGTGGCGAGGATGAAGAAACGTCCTACCACTACCTGTGTGAATGCGAGGCTTTTGGGAGTCTTCGAGCAGAATTGTTCGGATCAAGGACTCTGCAGAGGAATCAGGTAAGTACCGTCCAATTGAAGACCGTCATGGCCTTCATCTCGAGGTCGGGGCGGTTTGGCGACGGAACCGAGGAAGAGTAGATCATGGTTGCTGGGTTGCTGGGGTTGGCAAAAAGGGCCAATTGTGGCCTACTTGCTTGGCGTTGGCCTCCCCACCACCACTACTACTACTACGTCGGCGTGGAGATGTTGGAGACTTTCGCCCGATTTCTGACCACGATTTTTCAGTTGCAATCAATACAGCTGTTGTAAATGCTGGTCGCCACATTTCATCTCTAATTGATGTCTAATGCTGTCAATACTCAACCGTTCTTCCCTGGGAATACCTTAAAGCACATCTAGGGCAACTCCTGTGAGAGATACAAATAACGAAGTCGCTTTCTCTCTCGCCCCAACCATTTGCTGTAGCAGCGGCTTCGAACTGGCGTAGGTAAACACCTCATGGGACTGAGCCATCAAATGTGCGGACCTCAATTCTTACGACTGGGCTATCTTCGAGTCTGATGTTTCCCTTGCCTAGGGTATCACACTTTTTTTCTAGAGAATCCACTTTCTATTGTACTTCCGTCAGCTTGTCATGCACATCGTCGCTGATACCCCTTTCTCGGCTTTCTATTTGCTGGAAGATGTTTTACCTGATTCACTCGTTAGTCGACACATAAGGTAATATTGGTAATTCTGCTGGCCTGTTAGAATTTTCTTTGTTTCTTTATCTCTTCTTCACTTTTCTTCTATGGCTTCTTTATGTATTTTTCTCGGTAGCTCTCTTGTCTCTTCGTCTCTTTTTCTCAGCTCTTCTTTCACTTCTTCATCTATTTTTCTGGCTTCTTCATTTCCTTTTTTTGGCTTCTTATTTTATTTATTTAATCAATTGCAATACCTAGGTGTTCATATTGGCTGTTGCGCTACGTGTCTTAGGCATAGACGTAATTAAAGCTAGTACACAGTTTATTCTGTTTCAAACATTTAGTTATGAATTACTGCGGACACTGATTTTCCAGAGATTCGAGAAATTTACACGTTGTTCAGCGAATATTCTGGAAAATATTACCGCTAGCAGCTTGAAAATCCCACTTCTGATACCAGTTGTTACGTTTTTCGGGGTTTTGGATTTGTTGACTAACAAAACACAGCTTTTCAAACTACTAATTTATTATAACCAACTATTTTCCAACACCAGTATCAACTAAAATATTTCTCTCTATTAAATGTCAATAGAACTATATTCCACTGTTCGCCTTCTATGATCGTTTCTTAAACACCAACACTTACTGCTAACTCGCTTAATACTCTATGATCACTATTCTATACCACACCGACTTAATACTGAACTAACTCACTCTATGTGCCGTTCGTCTATTTATATTATATCGCTGTTACCAACACACTTTACAACCAGCTTCGGATCATAAAAGTGACAAAGTCCATAAACATAAATTTCATACACGAATGTGACAATATGTTGTATGGTCTCTGGTGTCCTGTGACAAAATATACAACAATCATCTACCACTCTAAGAATTTTCATAATACATTTTTCGTAGCTTCTGGCGCGGGGAATACTAGATCCTGAATAGCGATCATCTGTGCCTTCATTTCGCAAATAGGTCTCCCCGGCTGAGCCAAGCATTCAACGTATCTTCGTCGACATGTGGTAGGCTCAGCCTCCTGGGGTGTCGACCGTGGACAGATAATTATTATTTTTATTATTATTATGACTTTAGCCTAAAGGGATTTTACCTCAAAGGGATTAAGCTCAGATGGAGCCTTTTTCAAGTTATCAGGCCCTGAACAACAACGCGAGACATCCTCAGCAAGTGTTTCAAAATGACCCTAATTTAACTGATTCAGATTTGTAACTGACATCTATTGTACCATTGAAAATGACATCTAAGGCAAATTGGGGTGTGAAGGTTATTTGACAAAATCCGCGATCTTCTTCTACACGGTTTTGTATACCGATCAAGTTTCAGTTCATTAAGGAAACACATTATGTTATTAAAAAAGAAAGTGAGCGCTTTGAATGTCAGATTAAGAACTTGGTTCCAAAATCTTGTACAATTATGGGGAAAGATACGTCATATTCTGTTAAAAACGATGCTGGATGGTAGGATCGCAAATACTCTCGCAGAATATTCTTTGAGTCAATGTTGTTATATCGCCAAGGCGACACACAAACATATGAACGACATTTGTCTGCCTGTCCTCCAAGCGGAGATAAAATTTTTAATGTATTTTGCACGTTTTATATCGTTTGAAAACAAAAAATGGCGTGTTCAAGGGGCTGAGAACAATTTTTTTTTTAGATGAAACAAAAATAAATATTATCTCTAAATTTCCCCAAGAGACTGGACTTCTTGTAGACCTAGTTAGGCAGGGTTCGGGCAATACTAATGATGGCAACGCAGCAAGACGTGTCTTCAAGGATCTAAAGAAAGCATCTGAAATCACTAGAGTCGTTGAAGACCTTATCATTAGGTTTGCGGTAATTTTACCAACGTTTTCTTGTAGGCACAAACTGCAGTATGAAAATTTGTATGTTTATGCGTTCAGACACCCAAACTATTTTTTCAGTTATATAACTGGTATAACATGCCCGCCAGTGTACATACAATATTGATCCACGGTGCTGATGTTATAGATACTCTTTTGCTACCTATTGGACAACGGAGCGAGGAAGCCTTGGAGGCACGTCATAAAGAGTGTCGTTATTGTCGTCTTAATAGTGCAAGAAAATCTAGCAGAAAAGATAATGTCGAAGACCTCATTCACATTCTGATAGTCTCTTCAGATATGGTAATTCCATCATTGATACCCCTATCTAAAAAGGGAATTGTGTATCTTATTTCCAGAAGTCCGGAATCTACTAGATATTGCCCATACGCCATTTGTATCATCAACAACTCAAAGCTAAGAATCTTTTGAGGACTCTGAAGATGATTATGACTCTGCAGTTGATAATTTTTCAAAATATTTATAGCTAGAAAAACTGTAATCTTTGTAGTTTATTTCTTTTTTAATATATTTCGTTTATAAACAGGTAAAAATAATAGTAATCAATTCATATTATTCCAAAATAAGCATATTTTATGTCAAAATAGTGTAATTCTGCCATTTCTGTAATAGATTTTTGATGCCGCCTAAATCATCAAAATCGAACACTGTGCGACGCTAGCTAAAATTCTCATAGCCCTCCGCTGTACGGAAAACACCCCAGAAGCCGCCATAGCAAGATGGAATATTAAATGCAGCTTTGGAATAATTAATAATAAATTTGCATCAAGGTAGGTGGTGTGACCTCACAGTGTAAGGAGCTTAGCCTCTTCAGCCACTCTCAAGCCCTGGTTCTCTAAAGCCTGTGACAAGGCCAGACTTGAAAGGGTCAAAGCTTACAAAACACTTCTATACAATCCCAGTCAAGAAAACCGTCAAGCATTTAACGACATAAAAAACCGCTATGTCCGCATTCTTTCTGAGGCAAAAAACTCGTTTAATAACCACATCAAAGCTCCAAAGGCAGCAAACCCTTCTGGACTCTTGTTAAATCTATTGGGAATAATCTCTGCAATAGCACGTTCCCACCTCTTGTTTTAGGGGATGAAATTGTTTCTACCGCCCTGGGCAAGGCTGAACTTTTTGCCTAGTTGTTCGCCGGCATTTCTACTCTCAATTCACCTCCAAATGTTCAACCACCAACAGTGTCCAATGTCGCGCATTAAATGACGAATATCCTTTTCAAAACTAAAAAAGTACGAAAGATGCTCTCTTCCCTTAATACCAGGAAAGCCTCTGGCCTTGACGAGATCCCAGCAATTGTTCTCAAAAAATGCGCACCAGAACTTGCTCCTGTCATGACTCGTCTGTTTCAGACATCTTACAATAGAGGCATATTCCCTAGTAACTGGACAACTGCTCGAGTACAACCCGTCCCCAAGAAAGGATACAAAGCGCTTCCCAGCAACTACAGGCCTATTTCTCTCATTTCAGTCGTCTCTAAAGTGATGGAAAAGTATATAAACACCGAACTATTAAATTTCTTGAAAAACACAGTCTAATCCACGACAGGCAGTATGGATTCCGTCAGCGTAAATCAACTGCCGAACTCCTTTCCTTTGTCACCCATTCTTGGAACTATTCTATGGTGTATTCACGGTGAATCCCAGATTGTCGCTCTAGACATATCCAAAGCATTCGACCAGGTCTGGCACGCAGCGCTGCTTAATAAACTGCCGGTCTATGGACTACCACAAAAACTATGTACCTGGACAGCAAATTTCCTCTCAAACAGGAGCATTTCTGCTGTCGTGGATAGCCATTCCTCTAAACTGTATTTAATTAATGCAGGAGTTCCTTAAGGTTCAGCTTTAGCCCTTACTCTGTTTCTTCTCCACATCAATCACATCCTCTCTAGCACATCCAACCCAGTTCACAGTTACGCGGACGACAGCACCCTCCACTCAAATATACAATATTCTGAGCCTGTCTCTTTAGCCCAATTAGATGAGGATCGCAGACTCGTGGAGGGTTCTGTCTCCGTGGATCTCCAAAAAATATTAGACTGGGGAAGCAGAAATCTTGTACAATTCAACTTCACCAAATCTCAGTCTTAGTTTCTTTCTCATAAGAGATACACCAGCCCTAGACCCATCACAATGAACAACCAAGTTATTTAAAGTAATGAGTCATTTTCACTTGTTGGCATTTCTGTGGATCGAAATCTCAATTGGCACCAATATGTCACATCAATTGCAGAAGCGGCTGCTAAGAAATTAGGTTGCCTCTTCCGGGCTCGCAAATACTTTTCACCAGCTAATCTCTATACCTTATATACTTCACAAATAAGGCCAAACCTCGAATACTGCTCCCACATCTGGGGTGCCGCTACCGCTTCTACACTCGCTATCCTGTACTCCATTCAGAAGAGAGCTATGCGTCTTATCGGTGACCCTACCCTCACCCAAAGGCTGCCATCCCTTGCACACCGATGTGCCGTTGGTGACCTCTCTCTCTCTCTTTTATAGATATCTGCATGGGCACTGCCCAGAGGAGCTTTCTTCCATAGCTCCTCCACCTGCTGCCCCCAACAGATCTACCAGGAGTACAGAGCGAATGCACCCTTTTACTGTCCAAGTCACCAGACATAGAGCATCTTGTTATGCCCGCTCTTTTGTCCCGAAGACTTCCAAGTTGTGGAATTCCTTGCCGGCACATGTTTTTCCTTCTCCTCCGAATCTCCAAACCTTCAAGTCCAGAATTAACAAGTTGACTCTTTCCTCCTTGTCGACACCCACGGTCCGATAGTATTTAGGCTGTGAGCCCTCGTGGTGTGTTGCTGAAATATAAAAAAATATATAAAAAAAATAAGCATATTTTATGTACAAAGTGCCAAAATAGTGTAATTCTGCTATTTCTGTAATATATTTTTGATGCCCCCTAAATAATCAGAATCGACCACTGTGCGACGTCAGATAAAATCCTCATAGCCTCCTCTGTACAGCAAACACCCCAGAAGTCGCCGGCGAATGCCCCTATAGGAAGATGGCATATTAAATGCAGCCATGGACTAATTAATAATAAATTGGCATCAAGATAGGTGGTGTGACCTCACAGTGTAAGGAGCTTAGCAAGAACCTCAGACATTTTAAATGACAGTCCCCAGTTAATTTACAAACATTTCACTATTTTCGTGTGCCTTACATTTTCTGTATTCATGAGGCAAAAATCATCTTTTTGGATTCAATATGCATGTATACCAAAATAATGTACAATTCCGGCTTTTAATTAGTGATACATTTTTAAATGTGTGTGTTTTGTTTTTTTAACGTGGGCCTATTTCCGCGACTATGGCCAATCACCGACGCCAGGGAGCAGTTTCACCCCACTATCCTGGAAATTTTGCCGAACCCCTGCCTTTATGTAAGGAGGGTAGGGATCTTTAACGTGCCCAACATCGTATGGACACGGGACCGACGGCTTTACGCCCACTCCGAAGGGCGGAACGTGTAGACATACAACTTGCTCAAATACAATGCCAGAACCTCGGCTGAGGTTAATATTACAGTTTGTGCTGAAAAAGTGAAAGGAGTACGCTGGGATCGAACCCAGTACCCTTCGATTCAGAGGCACACGTTCTTACCCCTGAACCACCGAGGTTCTACATTTTTAAATAAAAATTGACTATCGTAACACAGTTGCTGCATTAGAACTTTTACCCAATTTGAGGCTTAAAATGTAAAATATTGTTATTTTCTGAAAACTAAGACGTTGTTTATCATGTATTATCCCGGCTATAACGACTGGCTTTTCTGTTCATAAATTAAGCAAAATGATTATTATTCCAATTGGAAAACTGTTCTTTACAACGACATTTCAAAATTAATTACTCACCATTATTTCGCTTTACGGTGCAGACCCAAAAGTTCATAGGTTAACAGTTTTAAGCCACAACAATCTGGTACTTTGTCATTCTCAACAAAGAACTCGCTATTTATTATTAACTGAGTCATCTTAAAAAGCAAATTGTCTGTGAATGTCTGTTAATTTATACGAGATGCATTTTTATATGAAGTTATTGATCATTTTGCATGAAATTACCATAAAAAATAGCCATTAAATAATCTTGTGCGGTAAGCTGTTGAGAATTTACCCTAAATTACAGCGGCGACACTTATGCGCAGAAAGTACTGCAACTTTATTTTAAAAATATCATAAAAATGACACACAAAGAGATACATAAGTCAACAAATGGAGAGACTAATAAACCAACGAATAAGCGATTAAACGAATGAAAAAATAAACGGAAAACAAATATGCAAATAAAAAAAAAACGAATAAACAAAAACTAAAGAAACAAGTAAGTCGATAAACAAATTAACAAAAGACAAAAAAACAGATTGAATAAAAACAGATAAATATATAAACAAGTAAAGAAAAACAATACAATAAATTAACAAATACAAAAATAAAACAGACAAGCAAACAAAAAACTATACAAATAAACAAACAAACTAATGAGCTAATGAACAAATGAACAACTGAACAAATGGACAAATGAACAAATGAACAAATGAACAAATAAACAAATAAACAGATAAACAGATAAATAAATAAACAAATAAACAAATAAAACAATAAAACAAATAAACGAATAAACAAATAAACAAATGAACAAATAAACAAATAAACAAATAAACAAATAAACAAATAAATAAATAAAAAATAAACAAATAAACAAATAAACAAATAAACAAATACACAAATACACAAATACACAAATACACAAATAAACAAATAAACCAATTTACAAAGAATCATAGAAACACATAAATAAATGAACAAGTACATGAAGAGATAAATAAACAAATATATAGATAGACAAATAGACATATAGACATCTGAAAGGATGCGCAAATGGACCTATAGATTAACAGACAGGTAAACCGATAAACAGATAAACAGATAAGCATATAATCAGATAAACAGATAGGCAGATAAATAAATAAACCGACAAACAGATGAACCGATAAATAAATAAACATATGAAGAGATAAAAAGTTAAAAATAAACAAATAAACAGCGACTTCTCAGTAAAACTTAAAATAATAGTTTTATTTACTTTACATTAGAATGGCTTACCAAGAACTATTTTCATGGTAACAAATAAAGCAATAAGTAAACAGCAAAAAAATTTAAATAAGCAGCTTAACAAAAAATAAATTAAAAGATAAATAGGTGGACAATAAAACAAGTAATCAAAAAAAAATAAAAAAATTAAACAACCAAAAAGAAACAAATAAGCAAGAAAAGCAAAACAAAAAACAAATAAACAAATAAAGTAATCAACAAATATACAAACAAATAAGTAAGCAAATAACAAAAAAAGATAAACCAGTACAAAGACAAGAGCGCTACAAGATTGTTATGATTAGAGAATTTTCATAAAGAAGTGCCTAATTCCAATAACCCTGTTTTACATTAGGAGTGCTTACGAAGAACAATTTTCATGGCAACAAATAAATAAATAAATAAACAGACTAACAAAAAACAAATAAGTAGCTTAACAAAGAATAAATTAGCAGCTAAATTGGTCGACAATAAAACAAGTAATCAAAAAATAAATAAAATAAACAACTAAAAAGAAACAAATAAGCAAGAAAAGCAAAACAAAAAACAAATAAGCAAGAAAAGCAACACAAAAACAAATAAACAAAGAAAATAATCAACAAATACACAAACGAATAAGTAAGCAAATAAACATATAAACAGATAAACCAGTATAAAAACCAGAGCGCTGCAAGATTGTTATGATTACATAATTTTCATAAAGAAGTGTTTAAGTGTAAAAACCCCGTTTTACATTAGGATGGCTTATGAAGAAAACGTCATTAGCAACATATAATCACATAAATAAATAAAATAAATAAATATATTAACATAAAACACTTAAATAAGTTAACAAAAAGCAAATTATCAAATAAAAAACTAATTCCTTTTGGTATTATTTATTATAATATTAAATTATCAGGGTATTTTTATAGCTCATATTTTAAGTAAGGCTAGATGCATTCTCGCAACAATTAGAACCGTAGACCGGTTTCGCTCTCATTAGAGATCTTCAGTACGGCATACTAATTGCAGCAAAAATACATCTATAAAGTAATACGGCTATAGTAGCCAGCCTTCCAATACTAAGTGAGTGGTGGATGTGCCGCCACCTAGTTGCGGAACCAAGTAGTATGTTGTCACGCCAGCTCCAAATAACACAAAGTGTTAAAAAAATAGAGACTGTATACAACTAATTAACAATTTAGTAAATTGTTAGCCCTGGTCCATTTCTGCCCTAATATAGGGACAAAGTATGTAAGGCTAGATGCATTCTTGCAACAATTAGAGCCGTACTTGGTTCCGCAACTAGGTGGCGGCACGTCCACCACTTAGTACTCATATTTTAAATTAATATTGGTTTTGGTTTTAAAATTTTAGTAAATCCTCAACACAACTCACCCAAAGATAAAACTTGCTAATTACTTCGAGTAAAGTAAAGAAACAAATAAAACCGTTTTTAGCAAATTTCCAAAGCTTGCAGATTAATTGGTTGCACCATTGATTTTGGACACAATTTCGATCCGAAGTTTACGGAAAAATATGAGCTTTAGCCAAACTATATTCAAACTATGTATTTTGCCCCCAGCTAAATGCACGTCACTGCAAAAATATCAATAAACATGCACTGAGACTATAGCCATCGAATGTTGTTGAAATTAATTAAATTTAATTGCTTTGAAATCGATCTTGAACATTAAAATCTGTGTATTATATATCTTGGTGGCCTTATTTTCTGGAAAACCGTTATAATCGTTAATTCTTGTACAGTTTTTATTGTGGCATTAAAAATTGTTGAAGATATGTTGTATAATCAATCGACACTTTGTATAATGAATTTTAATAGGATTAAATCGGTTTACTTACATCATTGCTACACTAAAAACCTTGTACAATGACCATTAATTAAAAATTTATTTATTTCTAAAAATAAACTTTATATTATCTGCTAATTTTGTAATATGGAGTAAATAATTTAATAAAATTAATGTGAAAAATGCATGCAGGATCTTGAAAGAGATGATAAAAATGTGCAAAATACAAATTTGCAGCAAGTGCGTTCTGGTAGTGAATTTTTATTAAATGATTCAAATTCTAATAACTCAGTTTTCTATAAACTTAGAAAGTTTAATTTATGTAGTAAGGTCTTTCTTAGGGCAAGATATCCACCAAATTTTATTGAAAAAGCTTTGTAATTTTTGGAGAAAACAATTGTTTTCGGAAAAAAAATATTTGAATAACTCAATTTTCTATAAACTGAGAAAGTTGAATTTTGGTACTTAGTAAGGCCTCTCCCAAGGCAACATATATAGTAAATTTCATTAAAACAGCTTTGTTATTTTTGGAGTTTTTTTAAAGAAATTTCAAAAAAGAAGAAGAAAATAGAAAAGCACTTGACGAGTTTCATTGAAATCGGTTAATTATTTTTTGAGTTATCAGACAGATACACACACACACACACATATATAAATATATATATATATATATATATATATATATATATATATATATATATATATATATATATATATATATATATATAAACATATAAAAATTGAAACTGACCCCGGATATGGGTTCTAGGGGTCCTAAATCGCGCTCATTTGAAAAATTTTTTGCAAAGTCTTACCATCGATACCTCTCTAATAGTGAATTTTATTTAATAAAAATTCACTAATATAATCAGACCAAAATGTAGTAAAACGAAAGAAGTAACACGGATGCAAAGAAATAGCGAAAAAATCGAAAAGTACATAGAGAAAGGACGATCAGCTTGAGCCCACCAACATTACATTAAGACGTCTGGACGCAGCAAGTGCGTTATGGAAGTGAATTTTTATAAAAATGATTGTAATAGCAAATATGTCTCTCTAATGCAAGCAGACATAAATTTGGTTACCGGTGTAACCTAAATAGTAGAAACAATGTACCATATTTTATCAAAATTACTTATTGTTTGAAAATGCACAAAAATTTCCGAAAATAAACTTAACATGTAAAACTGGTTTCCTAGCCAACAAACCTTAGGTTAATAGCAAATTGAGTTATTGAAATTTGAAGGATATTAATGGAAATTCGCTACCAAAACGCACTCACTGCATCTCGATTTTTTTCTTACAAACAAGCATTATATTTCGAAAAAAAATGCAAAAATGCATTAATATAAGAGTGTTCGAAAAAAACAATTGTAGGGATCACCAACGATTTATGGACCACCCTGTGACTGTCAAAATATTTTTATAAGATGCAGCTTAAGACACCCTATAATTCACGTATACAATTTTTCTCGTATCTTGTATAATAACAATTATATTGAGCTTTATCGTAGATATGCGTCACCTTGTATGCAAACAGATAAAAACTGAAAGTAAACCCGGATATGGATCCTATGGGGCCTAGTTTGCGCTCATTTAAAGAAATCTTTTTAAAACTCCAAAAACGCGGTCTCCACATTAACGAATTTGTTCTACGAAAATTAGCTAAAAATCATAGACCGTTAAACCATAAACTTAACTAAACCTACAGGAAACCGATACACACGACAGAGTCCGAAGGCACAACCAATCAGAAAACAGTAAACCGACCATTAGAAGCTCAACGCGCAGGCGCCACGTACAATCTCAGACATAGACCACACATGAGCGGTCACAGTCAGTAGCGTGCTGATGATGAACCGGGACAGTTCGAAACTGCAGTCCACGTAAACCAATAAAGAATCACAAAGAGTACAGCAAACAAATAAAGTGTAAATTTAAAAGTGATTACAGTGTAGTGCAACATTCCAAAAGAGAGATATATATATATATATATATATATATATATATATATATATATATATATATATATATATACTTTCGAAGGCGTTTAGCTATCCTGGTTGTCTAACTTTTTTTTATTAATTTTAGATTCTCGTTATTAACGTGGCGATTATTATCCCAAATATGTGGGGCGATGGGGGATCTATCTATAGTACCGTATCTTAATTTTGGACAAATACGAGTATAAATATAGAGTTTATAATGCCATAAAGACAGGACCGAATAAAAAGCTAAATAAAAACCCGCTACCAAAAATGATTTCGGACGTTAAAAATAGTCTAGAGAGTTGTCACAACCTTATATCAAAAGACATAGGAAGAAAGTTACAAGTTGAAAATTCTAAAGTCTCCAAAAAGTACTGCCTCCAAAAAAATCCATAAACCGGGAATATCAATCATATCTATTGTTTCGACTATATATTCTCCGACATATATTTTAGCAAAGTGGTTGACAAATGTGTTTAAAAGCTTGCCCGTCAAACAAGAAAGTTTTTCAGTAACAAATTTACTTACAAATTTATCAATAAAATTAAAAAGGTTCAATTTGTTGAAGCTTAGGTTTCGATTTTATTTGATGTAACCTCATTGTTTCCTAGCGTTCTCACGAAGTAAACGTTATTAGAAAAGTTGTTAAAAACCAATCACATAAATGAAAAGTCTGCAAAGGATATCTAACTTTAACAAACCTTTGTATTAAACAAAATATTTTTCAATTCAGCAATGAGTTTCTTGAACAAACCCAAGTCACGGCAATGGGCAACCCGCTATCGCCATTTATTTCTGACCTTTTCACGAGCAGATTTGAAACATATCTTGAAAGTGGAAGTGAGTATTTCCCTAGAGTTACGTGGATGCTATTTTCCCAGTATTTAACACAAACATTTGCAAAATAGAAGATTTTATTGCCAAATTAAGCAATAACTTTGATTCTATAAAATCTACCCACGAATTAGTAATTATTAATAAATTACCCTTTCTAGATGTACTAGTTAAAGACACTTTAGAATTCGATGTCCATAGAAAGTATTTCATTTCTGAACGTCACACAGTCTGCGATTGACATACTTAAATATTGAAAGAAAGGCTTATCCTCTAGACATCAAAATCTATTTCAGATTTCTCTTACTCCCGACGCGTTTCGACACTCTAAGAGGTCATCTTCAGGAGATAAATTTGAACAATTCTAAAAAAAATTAACTCGAAACTATACATGAAGGTTCAACAGGTCACAACTTCATCCTTTGTGCTAGGGGCCCCAAAACACTCTGCATATTGCCAGAAATGTGTCTTCAAAAACACAAATCAATGCAAAAGATCGGCGATTTTTAACACATAATGGCCGCCCCTCATCATGGTTGTTAAAAATCGCCGATCTTTTCCATTGATTTTTGTTTTTGAAGACAATTTTCTGGCAATATGCAGATGTAGTGTTGTGGGGCCCCTAGCACAAAGGATGAAGTTGTGACCTGTTGAACCTTCCTGTATAGTTTCGAGTTCAATTTTTTTAGAATTGTTCAAATTTATCCCCTGAAGATGACCTCTTGGAGTGTCGAAACGCGTCTGGAGTAAGAGAAATCTGAAATAAATTTTGATGTCTGGAGGATAAGCCTTTCTTTCAATATTTAAGTCCATAGAAAGAAAACCATCACTCTAAGCTACATTCTGAATGACTCACATTATACGCACGCACAAAAAATGGCCAGTCTGAATTTTTTAGTAAACAGGTTAATTAACTTTCCTTTAAGTAAAAGTAGATATACCAAAGAATTAAAATATATTAAGAAGGTGACCAGATATAACGGATATACTGCTTGCCTAGTGGACAAATTAATTAACAAACAGAAAACAAAGAAAATGTTAGCGGAATCAACGACATTTAGAACAGAGAAAGCAGAAAAAAAACTTGTTTGCTTATCATTTGAACCCCGAATCACGAGGGGTCTAGATAGAATTTAAAAAAAGCCAAGGCAACTAACATTTTTGACAAAAAAGACTTTAAAAAGCTTTCTAGGTAACCCAAAAGATAAGCATAGTCCGGCCAAAATGTCGAGAATTTTTAAAGTAAGTTGTAAAGATTGTTATATTAAATACGCCGGATGTATTCGAATTAGATTCGAAGAACATGTGGCGCAATTAAGATACGATACTATAGATAGATTTTCAAATAACGAAACCAGGTAATAACAAATAGAAACTTAAACTCCACAAAACAACACAATTAGAAACGGAACTCAACACATAATAAAATAGAAATTTAAAAATACGGTAAATAGAAAATTGTTCATTATGGCCACCATTTTATACACCTTTTTGAAACATGCCTGCAAACTCTGGTGAGCCTGTTTTGGTTAATGTGATTTGTAGCTTCCGTGATTCTGTTTCGTTATTCATTGATATTTTTTGGTGGATCGAATTTATACACATCATTCTTCAGAGTACCCCAAAAATAAGGTGTTATATCAGGACTTCGAGCACACAAATAAACCGGCTTATTGTTACAAATGACACGATTATTAAAATTTTGACACAAAAATTCTTTGACGATCCTATCATTGTGAGCTGGACAACCGTCTTGTTGGTACCAAGTCTCGTCTAAATTATCATGAACTCTTCTAATTGTTGGTAAGATATCATTTCTCAATAGATTAAGATATCTTTCCACAGTTAAATTATTTTCAATAAAGAACGGACCAACAATGAGGTTACCTGAATTTTTTTTAAATTAACTGTCTAATCTACAAATGAAAATAACAGTTTTTACGTAATAAGCCGCACCAAACATTAACACCAAATCTGTCTTGCAATCGTCTTTCTTCTTTTAGATGGGGATTTTCATTTGCCCAATAATGCCTATTATGGTGATTATACACACCACAATTTGTAAATCTGGATTTAAGTTGTAAAGATTGTTATTTTAAATACGCCGGATCTATTCGAATTAGATTCGAAGAACATTTGGGACAATTAAGATACGAGACTATAGATAGATTTTCCTTCGCCCGACATATTTGGGATACTAATTACTACGTTAATGAGGAGAATCTAAAATTAGTATAAAAATGTTAGACAACCAGGACAGCTAAACGCCTTGGAAAGTATATATATATATATATATATATATATATATATATATATATATATATATATATATATATATATATATATCACACTGATAACTCAAAAAATAATAAGCCGATTTTAATGAAACTTGGCACGTGCCTTCCTTTTGTAAGTGGCTTGGATAAGTTCGTTAGCCAGGAAAATCGGATCAGTTTTTCCGGGAAAATTTTGGGTTTTCCTTCAGAAAATTTTCGTATCTCCGAAAATAACAAAGCTATGACAACCAAATTTGGCATATACGTTTCTACTGTCCAACTTACCCTACATGGCAAAATTCACGTCCCTGAGTTGAAAGAAAAAAAGTTATAGGTATTTAAAAAGAAATTTTGAGTGCCACTGGTGATCAGAGGAAAGCACAAGAACAAAATATTTTCTGTGATTAACAAAACCAATTGAATATTACATCCAATGGGTAAGTCTTCTTGTCGCAAAAAAGTCAAGAAGTAGCAGAAAAAAATTTTTTGAAAATTTGATAATTTTTCTTCTTCAAACGTCAAAGTCGCTATTTGAAACGTCAAAATTTGCAATTTTCAGACAACGAATTTAGAACAAATACGGATTATGTAGACGATATGTCATAAGAAGTGTGTTTTACAAAGCCTTAACATTCAGCTTCAACCATCATTGTCCTTCATTTTACTAAAATATTTTCAGAAAATCCATTTCAAATAGACGCTCTTTCTGATGCTTCGACAGTAGTTTCAGCTATAAAGTTTATGATTTAATAGTCTATATTTTAGCAAATTTTCGTCGAAAAAATTCGTTATTGAAATTCATAAGTCGCAGTTATGAATTTTAAAAAGATTTCTTCAAATCAGCGCGAACTAGAACCCAAAAAACCCATATACGAGGTCAGTTTCAGTTTTTGTCTGTTTACACATATACAGGGTGACGCTTTTCTACGGCAAAGCTCAATATATCCGTTATTATACAAGATATGACAAAAAAGTATATACGTTAATTATAGGGTATCTCGAGCTGCATCTTATAAATTTATTTTGACAGTCATAGGCTGGCCCATAAGTCGTTGGTGATACACACTTTTTTTTTTTTTTAATAGAACACCCCCTTATTTTATTGCATTCTTGTGTTTTTCAGCGAATTATAATGCATGTTTGTAAGAAAAAAAATTGATATCGTTCATCGTTTTTGAGTTATTTCAATTATTTTGCAAGCTTTCACGTTTTTTGAACATATTTCAAACACATATCACAAAATTGTGAAACGGCGTTTTTATCAATAGATAGCGAAGCCCATGGAAATGACGCATTCAGAGAGCTTTATGTTGGTAGTTTGTATTACTTGTCGAAAATGCCGTATATGGGCACGCTCAATTAGTGGCTGAATTTTAAAAGTTTTCGCAGAAATGTTTTGAGTGTTTCTGTGGAATTTATTTTTGTAGGATTTTTGTGATATGTTGGTAATTTATAAAAAATGTTTAGTAAGTTATTGTAAAAGAAAAGTTGACGAATTTTTGTGAAAAATGTAATTTAGTGTAACAATACTGAAGGCAATTTCTGTAAAAAAAAAGGTGATTTTCTCTAAAAGAAATGTTTGCAAATTTTGTTAATCTTTTTTTCGATTTTGGTCCTAAAGCTGTTTGTGAATAATTATATCGTAGCAGGTGTGTACCCAGCTTAAAGGGGTTCGTTGGCCAGGACAATCGGACCAGTTTTTTTCCGGAACTTTTAAAGTTTATTTTCGGAAAATGTTTGTATTTTTTGAAACAACAAAGCTATTTTAATGAAATACCGTCGATTGTTACTAACATATAGGTTATACTGCCAACCAAATGTCATTCTTATAAAAACAAGACACATTTGCCATTAAAAGCATTTTTACGAAAATTCGCTACTATAATGCACTTGCTGCGTCTTTTTAAATTGTGTTTAATTTCTCCAAGTGTGCGTATCACTGCTCATCACAGATTCCAATCTTCACTTAGAGGTGACTAACTAACAGGTGAAGTTAAATAAAAGCTTGTAATTATACAAAGAGGTGTCGGAGACAGAGTCGTCATTGCGATATCGCCTTTATAATGTGACGAAGATGATTATTTTGACCTTAAAATTGGTATCGAAGAAGTAAACCTTATCCTTTAATTTTTTTTAACCAATTTCATGCCGATTACATCTTTTGATTAAGCAGTAGTGTGCAAATTAAATTAAACACCCTATATAACCTGTTTGTTTACAATCTACAAGCCACATATGTTTATTTGTATATTTCGTTGCAGTTCCACGTCACCTTAGACCGCATCGTAAATCATTTCCCTTGCGAGTTCAACGCTCCAAAGATCAACGACAATGCGCTACCGGCTATACCAGTGAATTGGGACTGTCAAACATGTGGATCAGCGTGACGAAACTGGTGTTGTGGCTTTATTTTTGCACATCTTTCGTTTATACCCATTACCTCTCCAAATCGGACTACGCAAAATGGCAAGATACACAGCATAAGAACAACAGAAACCTGATGACGCGTCTGGTGACAACATCCACGACCACGGTACGTCCGCGCGTCCTGACAAATGACAGAAGTGACAGTTACGAGAGCCTCAGGCTGCGCCACCAGTCTAGGTTTCCGCACACGGACATGGCGGACAAGTCGGAAAAGTACGGTGATGTACAGAGTGTTCATAAAAACAGTGTGAGTAATAGTTACCACAGGTCAAGGCATAGCGGTTGGAGGCACCACACAACCACTACTACGACTACCACGCCAGCGCCGAGTGAGGATTTGTGGGGTGATTATGGAGAGTTAGAATATGATGATGGTGATGCTAATGATAACGCTGATGATTACTGGGTAAGTTTTCTTGAAATTTTATCTATTCGTTTCCTTCTGGAAATCTTTTGTAACTTTAATGAAAGAGACTTTTTAAAGAGACGTACACTATCTACAGATATAGCAAAATTATATTTTTTAGCTTTATAGAAAACTGAGTTTTGAGCATTTTTCTCAAAAGAAGTTAGAACACAAAATTTTTTTGATAATAGAGAGATATCGATGGTAACACTTTCGAAAGAGTTCTTCAAATGTGCGCGTACTAGGACCTCTAAAATCGATCTTCAAGGTCTGTCTATGTTAAAAGTATTAATTTTAGTAACATGCCGTATAGTAATAGTGTACAATTATTAATAGTGTATAATTCTTATGAAAATTCACTACTATAGCGCATTTGCTGCGCCCCGAAATTTTTATTTACGATTACGTTGCTACAAGACGTTCAAGGCATTCATTTTGAACATCTCCTACCTTAAGAGTGATGTGTTGTTTATTTTTTGCGAATTTTCATCACGAAATATTCGCTAATAGAGAGGTCATGATAAAAAGCTTTTGAAAACATTTCCTCAGATGAGCGCCAATTTGGGTCCCTAGAACACAAACCAAGGTTCGTTAATTTTAAATTAATTATATATATATATATATATATATATATATATATATATATATATACAGTGTGTTCCAAACTGGATGGGAATGTATTGCTATATCAGTTATTATTAGAGATAGGAAGACGGTTAAATTAGCAATGTTTTGTAGAATTTCATGCTCGTTCCAAATATGACTTGTATTTTGCCCTGCCCTTTTCGTTTTTGAGTTATTTTAAAAACCAAAATTGCTCAATTTCTTTTTTCTTCAATATCTAAGTAGGCGTTGATCTGACATGTCTAAGACTTGCACATTATCAGGACACTTTTTACAGAGAAATCTTTTTGTGCTATTCTCAACTTTACAACTACAGGTATCAACGTTTGTTTGTATTATGGCAGCCATATTGGATTTTTTGCTCATCTGATAGCCTGTAAAAAGAGCTTTCCAATGATGTATAAAATGCTGGAGAAATCTTGTGATTGCACTGACAATTTTGAGAAAAACCGTTTTGAGGTTAGTAGGCTATGAAATCCAATACCAGACAAAAAATGACAAAAAAAGTGTTAAAAAGCAGTAGGCAATGGAATCTAACAATAGACTTCTACTTTTAACATAATTTTCCGTAATGATTCGCGATAAAAAAAATAGGAACTTTGAGCACACCAATGAATCGGCCCATTATTACAAATGATATTTTACATTACAACATTATCCTAAAAATTGTTATAATTTAATTAAATAGGTAAACCTAGTAAATAACTAAATTTACTAACAGAACTCAATAAAAAGCAGATTAATGATTTACGAGGACGCCTTTGAAAATTGTTTGATTTTTAAACGTAAGTCAACTGGAAAACAACAGAAGAAAGGTTGCTATGGATTTAACACTATTGCGACAATTAAGAATACTGTCATTCTTAAGTATCTGAACAATTTGAGGTGTATTTAACACGTTGATTAAAATTTTGTACTAAATATTTTGTTTCCTGTTTAATTTAAATACTATTCAACAATATGTTCAGTAATGAAGAATATTTTAACATGTTTGAATGTTATATTCGTTTTAACTGAAATACTGAGGCAGCTGCAAATTCATATCAAAACAACTACCAAGAAAGACGACAACCTAACACCAAAATATTTCGCAGGATAGTGACCAATCTATTGAACGACGGTAGCTTCCACGCAAAGAAACTACCAATGCCTAGAAATGAAGAAATAAATAATGCTGTCTTACAGGTTTCAAACGAGAACCCTCCGCTATCGGTTTCGGTTTTATGGAGAACAAATTGACGTTTCAAAAAGTACGGTACACCGTGTATTAAAACAAAGTCATTACCATCCATACAAACCTACAATCGTACAAGGTTTAAATGTTGACGATTACCCTAAGCGACTTCAATTCTGCAAATGGTATCAAGGCAAATATCAACAAGATGACAATTTTCATTTGAAAGACTGATGAATCCAGATTTACAAATTGTGGTGTGTATAATCGCCATAATAGGCAATATTGGGCAAATGAAAATCTCCATCTAAAGGAAGAAATACGATTCTAAGACAGATTTGGTATTAATGTTTGGTGCGGCTTATTAGGTAAAAAATTGTTATTTTTAGTGAATTTTCTTAAAAAAAAATTCACTAATGAGGAGATCCCGACTTTTGAATTTTGAAAAAATTTCTTCAAATGAGCGCTAATTAGGCCCCCCAGAACACATATCCGGGGTCGGTTTAAATTTTTATATGTTTATATATATATATATATATATATTTATATATATATATATATATATATATATATATATATATATATATATATATATATATATATATATATATATATGTATCACACCGATAACTCAAAAAATAATGGGCCGATTTTGATTAAATTTGGTGAATAAATTCCTTTTGCAAATGGCTTGGATAAGTTCGTTAGACAGGAAAATCGGTCAAGGTTTTCCCGGAAAATTTTGTGTTTTCTTTCGAAAAAAATTTATATCTCCGGAATTAACAAAGTAAGGGCAACCAAACCATATGCGGATTTATTTCATTATAGGCAAGTTACCCACCAAAATTTAGCTCCGTAGGTTAAAGGATAAAAAAGTTACAGGCATTCAAAGAAAAATAAATTTGGTTTTTCCTCAAAACGTCAAAATTGCGACTTTAAACGTCAAAATTGGTGAGTACATTCCTTTCGCAAGTCGCTTGGATAATTTTGTTAGCCAGGAAAATCCGCCAAGGTTTTCCCGGAAAAATTTGTGTTTTCTTTCGCAAAATATTTATATCTCCAAAATTAACAAAGTAAGGGCAACCAAATTTGGTAAGCTGGTTTATATCGTTATAGGTGTGCCACCTACCAAAATTTAGCTCTGTAGGTCAAAAGACAAAAAAGTTATGGGCATTTAAAGAAAAATAAATTGGGGGTTTCCTCAAAACGTCAAAGTGACAATTGAAAACGTCAAAATTCGCAACATTTAGGCAAATAACTTGAATATAATACGATCTATGGAAAGAAAATATCTCAAGAAGAATGTTTTACATACACCGAACTCTTAGTTTCAACCGTCATTCTCCTTCATTTTACTAAAATATTTCCAGAAAATTCATTTCTAATAGACCCTTTCTCTGATGCTTGGCAGTAGCCTTAGCTATAGAGTTTATTGTTTAATGGTATATAATTTTTGTCGAATTTTCGTAAAAAATGAATAAAGCTCAATATATTCGTTATTATACAAGATATGAAAAAATATTGTATACATTAATTATACGGTGTTTTGAGCTACATCTTAAAAAATTATTGCGACAATCACAGGGTGGCCCATAAGTCGTTGGTGATACAAATAATTTTTTTTTGTCGAAAACGCCTTATTTTTTTGCATTTTCCATCGAAATATAATGCATGTTTGTAAGTTAAGAAATTCTGGAGGCAGCAAGTGCGTTGTGGTTGCGAATTTTGATTAAATGCTTCATATTTGAAAAGCTCAATTTGCTATTAACCTATAAGGTTGACAAGGAAACGGATTTTTTCAGTAACACTTTTGGTTTACTTTTGGAAATTTCTGTACGTTTTCAAACAATCAAGTTATTTTGATGAAACATGGCACATTGTTTTTACTATATATGTTATACTGGTAATCAAATTTGATGCCTGCTTTTTCTGTATAGGTTATACTGGTAACCAAAATTGATGTCTGCTTTCTTAAAAAGAAAACACACATATTTGCAATAAAAACATTTTAATGAAAATTCACTACCATAACGCACTTGCTGCGTCCCGAGATATTATTTGTAGATTAGACAGTTAATTTTTAAAAAATCAGGTAACTTCATTGTTGGTCCGTTCTTTTTTGAAAATAAGTTAACTGGGGAAAGGTATTTTAATCTATTGAGAAATCATACCTTACCAACAATTAGAAGAGTTAATGATAATTTAGACGAAATTTGGTACCAACAAGACGGTTGTCCAGCTCCCAATGCTAGGATCGTCAAAGAATTTTTGTACCAAAGTTTTATTAATCGTGTCATTTGTAACAATGGGCCGGTTCATTGGTGTGCTCGAAGTCCTGATATAACACCCATGGATTTTTATTTTTGAGGTTCTCTGAAAAATGATTTGTATAAATTCGATCCACCACAAAATATCAATGAATTACTAAACAGAATCACAGAAGCTATAAATCATATTAACCGAAACACCCTCACCAGAGTTTGCAGGCATGTTTCAGAAAGGTGTATAAAGTGCTTTGAACAAAACGGTGGCCATATTGAACAATTTTGTAATTAGTGTATTTTTAAGTTTCTATTTTATTATTTGTTGAGTTCCGTTTCTAATTGTGTTGTTTTGTGGAGTTTAAGTTTCTATCTGTTATTGCCGGGTTTCGTTATTAAACTGTTTTAAATAATATTACCTAGCATTATTACCTAATTAGGTATTGTAAATTAATTCACAATTTTTTTATCGTGAATCATTACGGAAAATTATGTTAAAAGTAGAAGTCTATTGTTAGACTCCATGGCCTACTGATTTTTGAACACTTTTTTTTTGTCATTTGTTTTCTGGTATTGGATTTTGTATCTTACTATCCTCAAAACGGTTTTTCTCAAAATTGTCAGTGCAATTACAAGATTTCTTAAGCATGTTGTACATCAATGGAAAGCTCTTTTCACAGGCTATCACATGAGCAAAAAATCCAATAAAAACAAACGTTGATACCTGTAGCTCAAAAACAAATGACAATCCAAAGCTGAGAATAGCACAAAAAGATTACTTTGTAAAAAGTGTTCTGATAATGTGCAAGCCTTAGACATGTCAGATCAACGCCTACTTAGATATTGAAGAAAAAAGAAATCGCCAAATTTTGTTTTTTCAAAATAATTCGAAAACGAAAAAAAGCAGGGCAAAATACAAAACATATTTGGAACGAGCATGAAATTCTACAAAACATTGCTAATTTAACCGTATCCCTATCTCTAATAATAACGGAGATAGCAATACATTCCCATCCTGTTTGGGACACACGGTGTATGTATTAATTTTTAATTTTTTTTGTGTGGCTAAAGGACTTGTTTCAGGAAAACTCTCTCTCTCTCCTTCTCTCTCTAAAACGCACACGGCTAGTTTTTGCGATAATTTTCATAACCATAGTATTTTGAACAGAAAGTGAAGAGATCATTAAATGAGGTATTACAAGCCCCCACTCCATATTTGAATATTTTGGTGAAGTTCTTACGTTTTAAGATGTCGTTTTGGAAACTAAAAAAAATATTTAAAAAATGTGCGCAATAATTGAGTAACTGAGTTCATTCCATTTCGTTGTTCGACACTAATGTTCAACGGGAAAAAATTAAAAGGCTTTTATAGTGCGTTTAAAGGTTTTTAATGTATTTCTAACGTATTCTCGACTTGTAGTTTGTCATTTTGTGAATGAAACGAACGTGACCTTTCACTACAGATTATCTCCAACACTTATTTACTTCTAGGAATGTATGTATATAACATTTTGACCTATTTACATAAACACGTTTATCGCTATTAGGTATTTCCTTTTAATTTATATTAAAATTAAATTGATTTTTAATTCAAATATATATTTATATGCAATATGTTACATTATAATGGCAAGTAACTTATGTAGTTATGAGTTAAAGTCCTGGCGTAGCAAGCGCGTTCTGAAAGCGACAAAAATCCTTTAAATTCCAACTTAATTCCCTTTTAACATAGAAACCCCAATATTTGTACTTATACAGGGTATATAACAAAGGGTGAGAGCAAGCACTTAATGGGCAACGAGAATGGAGTAAGATTGATATCTCTAGCAATAGAACAGAACATCAAAATAATGAGTACACATTTCAGAAGGAAAGGGAACATGGATAATACCAGGACGAAATAAAACAAATCGAATAGGCAATAAAGAAGCTGACAGTCTCGCAAAGAGAGGGTCAGCAGAACCATTTATGGGACCAGAACCGGCCCTGGGCGTGTCAAAGAGCACTGCCAGGGGAGCCATAAAGTCCTGGGTCAGAAACCAACACAAGGTGTACTGGGCGGACTGTCCAGGGCTCAGACATGGGAAGTAAATAATTGACGGACCCAGTTCAAAGAGAGCTGTGGAGCTGCTAAATCTTAGCAGGGGACAGTTCAGAAACACAACAGGTCTCTGGACGGGACACATGGCCGTCAAGAAACACCTGCATACAATGGGGCGGTTCGAAGGGGACCTCGCATGCAGACTCTGCGGCGAGGGGGAGGAATCAGTCCAGCACATCTTGTGCGAGTGTAAAGCTCTGGACCACAAAAGACAACTGATCTACGGCCAGTCTAGACCGGAGACAGAGTAATATAAAACTTCACCCTACCAATCGCTGTGCAGACTAGTTCAAGGCACAGTGATTTTGGAATGGGTGGAGTAAGACTAAGGGAATGCACAATCAACCAAGGGTTGCGGTGCTATCGGGGCGGCTAGGCCGCGGACGAGCCCTGAGGGAAAAAAAGAACATGCTTGGATGGTCATCGATGTCAAAACATGTAAGGGGTGCGGAAGCTGATTCAGACCATTTCTTGGTGAAAACTATTATACAATTCCCACGTTGAAACAAAGAAGAGGGCAAAAACCAGATATATTGTAAAATATCTACACAAAGAAGAAATAGCCCTGAACTAGAGAAAAAGCACAGACGTGGCTTATACTAATGATCAGTTTCAGAATACAGACAACACTGAAAAAAAAATGGGAAAAGATTGAAAAGGCAGTAACCGAGACAGCAAGATTAAAACTAACAAAGAAACAAAAACAAAGAAAAAGGTCATAATTCGCTAAGTAAACATTGGAGCCTGTGATGAGCACTGATAAGCATATTTGGAGAACCCAAATCACCACAACACATTAAAAAAAGTCTGGACGCAGCAAGTGCGTTTGCAAGTGAATTTTCATAAAAATATTTTTAATAGCAAATGCGAGCAGGCATCAATCTGATTACCAGTATAGCCTATGTAGTAGAAAGGATGTTCCATATTTTATCAAAATTACTTATGGTTTGAAAATGTACAAAAATTTTCCGAAAATAAACTTAATTGTTGGTTTCCTAGCCAACAAACCTTACGTTAATAACAAATTGAGTTACTGAAATTTGAAGGATTTCATGAAAATTCGCCACCAAAATGCACTTATTGCGTCCAGATTTTCTTCTTACAAACATGCATCATATTTCGATAAAAAATGCAAAAATGCATTAATGAATTTGTTCTACGAAAATTAGCTAAAAATTATAGACCGTTAAATCATAAACTTAACTAAACCTACAGCGAAAGCATCAACTTAACTAAACCGACAGCCAGAGCATCAGAGAAAGGGTTTATTTGAAATGAATTTTCTGTAAATATTTTAGTAAAATGAAGGGCAATGACGCTTGAAGCTGAAACTTAAGGGTTCGCAGAACACTCTTCTTGGAACATTTGCTTTTCATAATCCGTATTTGTTTCACGTTCTTTGCCTAAACCTTGCCAATTTTGACTTTTCAAAACTCCAATTTTGTTAACTGCCCATAACTTTCTTGTCTTTAAACTTAGAGACCTAAATTTTGGTACATATTTACTCTTTATAATACAAATACGCGTACCAAATTTGGTTGCCGTTGCTTTGTTAATTTCGGAGATATATTTTTTTAGAAAAAAAAACACAAGATTTTCCTGGAAAACCTGGGCCAATTTTCCTGGCTAACAAACCTATCCAAGCCACTTGCAAAAGGAAGGTACTCACCAAATTTGATCAAGACCGACCTATTATTGTTTGAGTTACCGGTGTGATATATATATATATATATATATATATATATATATATATATATATATATATATATATATATATATATATATATATATATATATATATATATATATATATATATATATATATATATATATATATATATATATATATATAAATATATATATAAATTCAAACTGACCCCGGATATGTGTTCTAGTGGGCTGAATTATCGCTCATTTGGAGACTGAAAGAAAATCAAAAGTCTCCTCATTAGTGATTTAAAAAAAAGAAAATTCACTAAAAGAAAGTGTGTATCACCAACGATTTATGGGCCAGCCTGTGATTGTCAGAGTAGATTTATAAGATGCAGCTCAAAACACTCTATAAGTGACGTATAAAAATTTTGCTCGTATCTTGTATATAAACGAAAATATTGAGTTTTCCCGTAAAAATGTGTCACCCTGTATATGTACAAATAGACAAAAACTTAAACTAACCCCGTATATGGGTTTTAGGGGTTCTACAATTTGTGATATATGCCAAAAACGTGAAAAGTTGCAAAACAATTGAAATAACTCAAGAACGATGAATGATATAATTTTTTTCCTTACAAACATGCATTATAATTCGATGGAAAATACAAAAATGCAACACAGGAGATGTTATATTAAAAAAGGAAGTGCGTATCACCAACGAATGTCAAAATTGGTTTGTAAGATGCAGCTCAAGACACCCTATAATTAACGTATATAATTTTTTCTTATATCTGAGCTTTATATATATATATTGAGCTTTACCTTGGAAACCCTGGATATGTGTGAACAGACAAAAACTTAAACGGACCCCGAATATGGGTTTTAGGGGTTCTAGTTTGCGCTCATTTGAAGAAACTTTTAAAAATTCATAAGTCGCGGTCTTCTCAATAACAAACTTTGCTATGAAAATTTGCTAAAATATAGACTATTAAACCATAAACTCTATAGCTGAAACTACTGCCAAGGCATCAGAAAGAGTGTCTATTTGAAAGTGATTTTCCGAATATATTTTAGTAAAATGAAGGACTATAATAGTTGAAGCTGAAACTAAAGGCTTTTTAAAAAACACTTATTACGACATTTATTCTACATATTCCCCATTTGTTTCAAATTCGTTGTCTGAAAATTGCAAAATTTGACGTTTAAAATCGCGATTTTGACGTTTTAAGAAGAAAAATTATAAAATTTTCAAATTATTTTTCTGCTACTTCTTGACCTTTTTGCGTCAAGAAAACTTAACCGATGTATGTAATATTCAATTGGTTTTGATAATCACACAAAATATGTTGTTCTTGCTCTTTCCTCTGATCACCAGTGGCACCCAATTTATTTTCTTTAAATGTCTGTAACTTTTTTTCTTTTAACTTGGAGATCTGAATTTTGGTATGAAGGGTAAGCTTGATAGTAGGAACGTATGCACCAAATTTGGTTGTCATGGCTCTGTTATTTTCGGACATACAAAAATTTTCCGAAAGAAAATCCAAATTTTTTCCGCAAAAACTGGTCCGATTTTCCTGGATAACGAACTTGTCTAAGCCACATGCAAAAGGAAGGCACCTACCAAATTATATCAAAATCGGTCCATTATTTTTTGAGTTATCGGTGATATATATATATATATATATATATATATATATATATATATATATATATATATATATATATATATATATATATATATATATATATATATATATATATATATATATATATATATATATATATATATATATATATATATATATATATATATATATATATATATATATATCAAAACGATTACGTTGCAATCTAGCTAGCGTTCAATCAGCATTAAATTTATTTGACTAACCCCATATGGGCATGCTGCTCTTATCCTCAACCTACCAATGTTTTCGACATTTTTAAACGGTGTTACTGAAAAGAGAGCATTGGAGTTGTGGCATCGTCTTATAAAGGGTATGTTATCTCTCAAGTTAAATGAAGTATCGGCTGTCAGGATTTTCAACCGTCCTTATGCATTTAGTCCTGACACAGAATAAACAGAAGTCTATGGACGAATGTGATGAGGTCAGAATATGTGGGCACAGTTCCTTGACTAAGTAAATACTATAATGGTGCACTAATGAACGTTATAGTGTGGATAAAGGTTGTAAAACGTGTAACACGTTACAGCATAGAGAGTGAAAACAGCTTCAAAATGATGTCTTGCCGTTTAAATTTTTTGCGCCAGAGGGAAGCATAAATAACTTCGAAACCAAGAAAAAAAGTGGGTTCCCTTCAAGTTAAAATTGACCTGTTGTAGGATTTTTCCCACACTTGGACGAAATCGGACATTTTACGGGGTCCAAATTTTAGTTGGGACAGCCTGTATAACATCACCATATTGTTTTCTAAATGTTTTATTATCTTCAATACAATATCGCAATTAATTTTTATTTCATGACTATAACAAACTCGTGAATTGCCTAATTAACAAATAATAATTCATTTCGCTAAGGACCTATCTTCTGTTAACAATGGACAATTAGCCATCCTATATTGGCACAATAAATTTAACCGCTAAGAAAAGCCATTCAATAAATTTTTGTTCTCTTTTTGAAACTTAAATCAACGTATAAAGCCAGTCATACACATCGGTATAAATAGGCAGTAAATAAACTTATCCCTTGATGGATTTGTGCGGGTATATATTAGGCACTAGATTTTAATAGTGGGTGGTTCTAGGCTCAGTTTTCAATGTAGTGTTGTTCTATTGTTGAAAGTGTTTTAGGAGTTGTTTACGGTTACTTTAAAAAGCGTGGATAATTTTAATTTAAATAAATAAATCATCGCCACACCAGTCGCGATGTTAACGAATTTTAGATTAATACTGAAAAAATAAACAATCTGAAAAGGTAATAAAACGAGGAGAACGTGTCGCGTAATATCTCATAAAATCTTTAGAAGGAAAACAATAACAAAGTATCACTCCAGGTTGCAGTACCTCAACAGAAGGTAGTAGGAAATGCGCTGCTATATGGACCGATGGTGTCAACGCTAGGACAGTACATCGATCTGACTAAGTGAAGATTGCAACCTGTGATGAGCACTGATAAGCACACTTGTAGAAAACAAATCACCACAACACATTTTAATAACGTGACGATCGTTTCACTAACCAAGTTAGCGTCATCAGAGGATGACGATAACTTTTTCACGCCCGAGGAGGTACCACCGCTTACATCAAGGGGCCGGTGTCCCAACGGACGTTTCCGGTTCTGGTGTATGAGTTGGTCTCCCTTACAAACAAAAATGATGATGGCTCCTCCTTGTACAAAAGATTCCGGAGATAAAACACCCATTCGGATCTCCGGGAGAGGGGTGTACAGGGGGCGCCAGCATCAAGATTTAACATATCCTTCTTGAATATATGTGGCCTAAGTTCTAACCTGAATTCCGTCCTCCAGGCTAATATGCCCCAACTCCTCTTCCTCATCGAAACCCAAATCAGTGCCAAAACAGCCACTCATCACCTTAATTTCCCGGGGTATGAGCTCATTACTTCCTTTAGATTGCATGGAGGTGTGTGCGCATATGTCAGTAGCAATCTACCCTGCACCAGACACCCCAATTTATAAGCTGGAAGAAAATACATACTTTGGTTGAAACTCTCTCTCTCTCAGGACTGCAACTAAATTCATCTGTTGCATTTACCGGTCACCTTCTGACAACAACTTTGTCCAGCTCTTCGACTACCTTTTTGAAAAAACGACCATCTGATTTCTGAATATCCTTCCTCCGAGGTGACTATTCTTGGTGACTTTAATGTCCATAATAAGGAATGGCTAGGATCTTCAAAAACTGACCCACAAGGGAGAGCAGCGGATACCTCTGCAGTCAGCTATTCTTTAGCCAATATGGTTTAGCAACCTACTTACTTTCCTCGCATGTCAACACACAGCTCAAATCCCTTGGATCTCCTTCTTACTACAAAACCTGAATGGTATAAGACATCAGTAACCGCCCCCCTTGGTCGCTCAGAGCACGGCGTGGTCACTGCTTCCTGCGCAAAGCAACCCGAGGTAACACAATCATCACACCCACGTATCTTTTGGCACTACAACTCCGCGAACTGGGGAGAAATGCGGGATTACTTTTCCTCATTTCCATGGGCGTCTGTCTGCTACTCTCATCCTGACCCCTCTGATATCTCACAAAACGTCACTGAACTCATTCACGCTGGCATGGAATGATTTATTCCACGTACACAGAAAACCTCTTCAGCCACTCAAAAGCCCTGGTTCTCTAAACCCTGTGACAAGGCCAGACTTGAAAAGGTCAAAGCTCACAAAACGCTTCTACACAATCCCAGTCAAGAAAACCGTCCAGCATTTAACAACGCAAGAAACCGCTATGTCCGCATTCTTTCCGAGGTAAAAAAACGCGTTTAATAACCACATCAAAAACAAAATCCTCTCAAGCTCCAACGGCAACAAACCCTTCTGGACTCTTGCTAAATCTATTGGGAATAATTTCTGCAAGAAATTGTTTCTCTCGCCCTGGGCAAGGCTAAACTTTGTACCTCGTTGTTTGCCGGCAATTCTACTCTCAACCCACCTCCAAATGTTCAACCACCAACAATCCCCAATGTCGCTCATAAAATGACGGATATCATTTTCAAAACTAAAAAGGTACGAAAGATGCTCTCTTCTCTTAATACCAGGAAAGCGTCTTACCTTGACGAGATCCCAGCAATTGTTCTCAAAAAATGCGCACCAGAACTTGCTCTTGTCCTGACTCGTCTGTTTCAGACATCTTACAATAGAGGCATATTCCCTAGTAACTGTAAAACTGCTCGAGTACAACCCGTCCCAAAGAAAGGATCCAAAGCGCTTCCTGGCAACTTCATGCTTATTTCTCTCCTTTCAGTCTTCTCTAAAGTGATGGAAAAGTATATAAACACCGAATGACTAAAATTTCTTGAAAAACAGAGTCTAATCCACGACAGGCAGTATGGATTCCGTCAGCGCAAATCAACTGCCGACCTCCTTTCCTTTGTCACTCATTCTTGGAACAAGTCTATGGAACTCCACGGTGCATCCCAGATTGTCGCTCTAGACATATCCAAAGCATTCGACCAAGTCTGGCACGCAGCGCTGCTTAATAAACTTCCGGCCTATGGACTACCACCAAAACTCTGTACCTGGACAGCAAATTTCCTCTCAGCAAATTTCCTCTCCAACCGGAGCATTTCTGTTGTCGTGGATGGCCATTCGTCTAAACTGTATCTAATTAATGCAGGAGTGTCTCAACGTTCAGTTTTAGCCTCTACTTTGTTTCTCTTCCACATCCTCCTCTCTAGCACATCCAACCCAATTCACAGTTACGCGGACGACAGCACCCTCCACTCAAAGATACAATATTCTAAGCCTGTCTCTTTAGCCCAATTAGATGAGGATCTCAGACTCATGGAGCGTTCTGTCTCTGTGGATCTCCTTTTGTACAATTCAACTACATCAAATCTCAGTCTTGCCTTCTATCTCATATTAGATACACCAGCCCTAGACCCATCACAATGACCAACCATGTTATTCAAATTAATGAGTCCTTTTCACTTGTTGGCATTTCAGTGGATCGAAATCTCAATTGGCACCAACATGTCACATCAATTGCAGAAGCGGATGCTAAGAAATTAGGTTTCCTCTTCCGGGCTCGCAAATACTTTTGACCAGCTAATCTCTATACCTTATGTACTTCACAAATAAGGCCAAACCTTGAATACTGCTACCACATCTGGGGTGCGGCTGCCGCTTCTAAGCTCGCTATCCTGGACTCCATTACGTCTCATCGGTGACTCTACCATCACCCAAAGGTTGCCATCCCTTGCCCACCGACTTGCCGTTGGTGACCTCTCTCTCTCTCTCGCTCTCTCTCTTTTACAGATATCTGCACGGGCACTGCTCGGAGGAGCTATCTTCCATAGTTCCCCCACGTGCTGCCCCCAACAGATCTACCAGGGGAACAAACCGAATGCACCCTTTTACTCTCTAGGTAACCAGACATAGAACATCTTGTTACGCACGCTCTTTTGTCCTGAGGACTTCCAAGTTGTGGAATTCCTTGCCGGTACACGTTTTCCCTTCTCCTCCGAACTTCCAAACCTTCAAGTCCAGAATTAATAAGTTGCCACTTACCTCATTGTCGACACCCACGGTACGATAGTATTTAGGCTGTGAACCCTCGTGGTGTGTTGTTGAAAAAAAAAAAAAAAGAAAATATCAAGTAAATAAAAAATGCCAGGCTGTTATATCAGTTAGGCGCTTACGAAAGTATATATATATATATATATATATATATATATATATATATATATATATATATATATCGTTAGAAATTTGAACAAAAATGTTTCGATGAATAGAGTAAGTAGGTCTGGTTCTACGTAGTTGTTTGTTCAAACTGCTATTTTAATAATCAATGTGCCCTTCTTAGAAGGAGTATTTAAGCACGATTCGCAGTATTACAAAGGCAGTTATGCAGGTTTAATTACAGAGATTTAAGACTCAACAGTAGGGGTCTGTGTGTATACTTTGGTAGAGGACGCTGTTCGCAACTGCTGACAACTAACATATAAATAGTAGTTCTAGTCTTTATTCACTTGGTTTATTCATCCCTCTGATGACGCTAACTTTGCTAGAGAAACGATTGTCAGTTCTAAAAACTGTATTATGATAAATCGGGTTCTCCAAATTGTACTTATCAGTGCTCGTCACGGGTTCCAATCTTCACACATTGTAGAAAAGTGATTTTAGATTTTGTGGTTTAATTTATCATAAACCATTACATCCAGATCTGCTTCGCACAATCAATATTTTGTCCCAATCCTTACAAATCGCTTTGTATACGCACAAATTAATATCGGCTTCATCTTCGCCAAAATAATCAATAGTGTATGATCAGCATAAACAATTTAACGATACACAAATTGGACAAATAGCCCGTCGAACAATCATATTCAGCGAACAAAGCTATCGTGTTGTATGTGTGGCCAGAGGGCTTTGGGTCAGCAGACATGGCCTGCTTGATTACGGCAAATGAAAGTGACCGCCAATAAGAGTCGATCGTAATCGCAACAAATGAACAACAGTGGCTCATAAATTATTTATATATCACAGATAGCCGTGGATGAATGTTAAGATTGAACCGTCCACCGAGAGAGTGAATCACTATTAATAATGTCTGGTGTATAAATACGCCTATCAAAGTGTTTGTTTGGCCAAAATAGTAGACCAGATGGAAATGACTCCTGAAAAAGTGGATGCGAGTATCGGTCGTAAAAATTAGCCGCATTAAGTGCAAGTATCAGAGATGTATCAACATATTTGTGGCCTAAAAAGTGAATCGAATTATCTTCCTAAGAAGTTACAAATCTTGACGGAGAAATCTTTCGAGTTGATCGAGTATGACTTTCCTGAATTGTAAACTGTTGTGTATTAAATAAAGACACAAGGGCAGAAGAATTTGACAGGTTATTAACGAGCAGAACTGGAGTACTTGTGTATTAAATACAAATATAGATA
This sequence comes from Tillus elongatus, assembly GCA_964006375.1. Classification (NCBI taxonomy): domain Eukaryota; kingdom Metazoa; phylum Arthropoda; class Insecta; order Coleoptera; family Cleridae; genus Tillus; species Tillus elongatus. Next base: position 136,146,528 of record OZ023267.1, on the reverse strand, counting down.
TTCTGAACAGGGAGCTGCGACGTTACTAAGAACGATTTAATGATTTAAGAACAGTAAATAACACGGGTGGTTTTTTAAAAAACGACTATAAACGTCTAAATCTGCCTGTGAAAAGAAGCATTTGATAATCCTGATCGGAAATGATGGTTTTATCTAATGACGAGAGCTGTTAGATGAAAAAATAGGCCCAAAAATACCACACCGAAACCCAAATCAGTGCCAAACAGCCACTAATCATCTTAATTTCCCGGGGTATGAGCTCATTAGTTCCTTTAGATTGCATGGAGGTGTGTGCGCATAAGTCCATAGCAATCTACCCTGCACCACATTACCCCATTTTGAAGCTGGAAGAAAAGACATACTTTGGTTGAAACTCTCTCTCAGGGCTGCGACTAAATTCATCTGTTGCATTTACTGCTCACCTTCTGACAACAACTTTGTCCAGCTCTTCGACTACGTTTCTGAAAAAACCAACCATATGATTTCTGAATATCCTTCCTCCGAGGTCACTATTCTTGATGACTTCAATGTCCATAATAAGGAATGGCTAGGATCTTCAAAAACCGATACACAAGGGAGGGCAGCGGAGGCCTTTGCAGTCAGCAATTCTTCAGCCCAATATGGTTCAGCAACCTACTTACTTTCCTAGCATCCCAACAAATAGTTCAAATCCTTTGGATCTCCTTCTTACTACAAAACCTGAATGCTATAAGACATCAGTCACCGCCCCCCTTGGTCGCTCAGACCACGCCGTGGTAACTGCTTCCTGCGCAATGCAACCCGAGGTCACACAATCATCACACTCACGTATCGTTTGGCACTACAACTCCGCGAACTGGGAAGAAATGCGAAATTACTTTTCCTCATTTCCATGGGCGTCTGTCTGCTTCACTCATCCTGACCCCTCTGATATCTCACAAAACGTCACCGAAAGTATCCAAGCTGACATAGAATTATTTATCCCACGTACATAGAAAACCTCTTCAGACACTCAAAAGCACTGATTCTCTAAATCCTGTGACAAGGCCAGACTTGAAAAGGTTAAAGCTCACAAAACGATTCTACATAATCGCAGTCAAGAAAACCGTCAAGCATTTAACGACGCAAGAAACCGCTCTGTCCGCATTCTTTCTGAGGCAAAAAACTCGTTTAATAACCACATCAAAAACAAAGTCCTCTCAACCTCCAACGACAGCAAACTCTTCTGGACTCTTGCTAAATCTATTGGGAATAATTTCTGCAAGAGCACGTTCCTACCCCTTGTTTTAGGGGAAGAAATTGTTTCTACCGCCCTGGGCAAGGCTGAACTTTTTGCTTCACTGTTCTCCGACAATTCTACTCTCAACTCACTCCAAATGTTTAACCACCAACAATCCCCAATGTCGCGCATAAAATGACGGATATCATTTTCAAAACTAAAAAGATTCGAAAGATGCTCTCTTCTCTTAATACCAAAGCCTATGGCCTTGATGAAATCCCAGCAATTGTTCTCAAAAGATGCGCACCATAACTTGCTCCTGTCCTGACTCGCCTGTTTCAGACATCTTACAATAGAGGCATATTCCCTAGTAACTGGAAAACTGCTCGAGTACAACCCGTCCCCAAGAAAGGATCCAAAGTGCTTTCTAGCAACTACAGGCGTATTTATCTCCTTTCAATCGTCTCTAAAGTAATCGCCCCACATCTGGGGTGCCGCTGCCGCTTCTACGCTCGCTATCCTGGACTCCATTCAGAAGAGAGCTATACGTCTCATCGGTGACACTATTCTCACTCAAAGGCTGCCACCCCTTGCCCACCGACTTGCCGTTGGTGACCTCTCTCTCTCTCTCTCTCTCTTTTACCGATATCTGCAAGGGCACTTCTCGGAGGAGCTTTCTTCCATAGTTCCTCCACCTGCTGCCCCCAACAGATCTACTAGGGGAACAGAGCGAATGCACCCTTTTACTGTCCAGGTCACCAGACATAGAATATCTTGTTATGCCCGCTCTTTTTCCCGAGGACTTCCAAGTTGTGGAGTTCCTTGCCGGCACATGTTTTTCCCTCTCCTCCGAACCCCTAACCCTTCAAGTCCAGAATTAACAATTTGCCTCTTTCCTCCTTGTCGATACCCACGTTACGATAGTATTTAGGCTGTAAGCCCTCGTGGTGTGTTGTTGAAAAAAAAAACCTTTTTGAGTTATTTGGTTTTTTTTGGCAGGAAAAGCGTACGTTGTGTAAATGACTTGCGTGTTCTAGAATGACTATAAGACTTTTAGTTAGTAGTGTAACTTGCTTAGGTATAACTGATATAGGCTTGAACACTCAACTTTCTTTACAAGTAGAATATACGAACCCATTTTCAAGTACTTTATCTGCATCCATAGCCAAAACCATAGAACAGTGATTTATATCGAACACAAATTTACGTTCTGTTTCACATGGATCAGCTATATTTGCAGAACTCTTGTCACTTAAAACTAACAATCTACTATTAGCAACATTGTTTTCCAAAACCAAATTCTCTATTTCTTCTCCATATGGAACTTCCATAACTTCACCCATCTCCCTTAGTTTTGTAGTATAGTTCTTTGACCGACACTGTCCAAGTAAGCAGCTCATACAGACACATTATGAGGTATAATAACTTCCCAACAACATTATTTAAATGACACATTTGGAAAAAGCCGAAGAAGTAGACCAAATGGAATCTTCTGGAAAATGTAGCTCAATTAAGTGCAACAAAGCAGCATCGCCTGTAGGCCGTGATGTTGATGTTACATTTTTTGATCGTTAATACACCATGGAGAAATAGTCATTAAAAAAATAAAAATATCGAGGCCTGATTTAGATAAGTACAGCTCTGTGCTTGTTTAAGAGCCAGTAATATAGGAGTGCATTGGAGACTGGACAGTGAGGCGAGAGATGATTTAATTGTGCATGTGTGTGCCAAATTTTGAGACTAAAATAAGTGAAATGTAATAATAAAATTGGTTTATTTTGATGCGCTCATAAATTCCTGGTATTACTATATTATCTCCAAGTGCGTGTGTTATGAGAAGCAACATTGTTTTATTGATGGATAGATTTCCTGGTAATTTAGAGTCGTAAAACTATAAATGCACTTGAAATCAAAGTCATTATTGTCTCGAATAGACGCTATAAAGATCATTTTTGTGATATCACGTCGAAAATATTCAGTTAAAGAAAGTTTAAAATAATTATAAGAGATCAAGTTACATCAGTGGAGTGTGGGCAATATCTGAGTTTCAAATTGAAGAGCTAAAATTGCAATTTTATAGCACTCAAAAAAAGAAAGTAAGCTTGTTAGTGTGATAAGGGAATATATGTGAATTCAGTACGCTAATAAAACAGCAAATATAAAGCTGGTAGAAAATATCGAAAACATTATGGTATTGATCGTGGCTAAAGAGAAATATATCAATTAAATCAACAATGATAATCAGTTATCACAACAGAAACAAGTTTTGTTAGGTCAGTCAGTGCTAAGATTTTTATTTTTTTCTTATTTCAACAACACACCACGAGGGCTTACAGCCTAAATACTATCGTACCGTGGATGTCGACAAGGAGGAAATAGGCAACTTGTTAATTCTGGACTTGAAGGTTTGGAGGTTCGGAGGAGAAGGACAAACATGTACCGGCAAGGAATTCCACAACTTGGAAGTCCTCAGGACAAAAGAGCGCACATAACAAGATGTTCTATGTCTGGTGACCTGGACAGTAAAAGGGTAAATTAGCTCTGTTCCCCTGGTAGATCTGTTGGGGGCAGCAGATGGAGGAACTATGGAAGAAAGCTCCTCTGAGCAGTGCCCGTGCAGATATCTGTAAAAGGGAGAGAGGTCACCAACGGCACGTCGGTGGGCAAGGGATGGCAGCCTTTGGGTAAGGGTAGGGTCACCGATGAGACTCTTTTGAATGGAGTCCAGGATAGCGAGCGTAGAAGCGGCAGCGTCACCCCAGATGTGGGACCTGTATTCGAGGTTTGGCCTTATTTGTGAAGTATATTATATATATATATATATATATATATATATATATATATATATATATATATATATATATATATATATATATATATATATGGGTTAAAAATATTTGCGAGCCCGGAAGAAGAAACTTAATTTCTTAGCAGCCGCTTCTGCAATTGATGTGAAATGTTGGTGCCAATTGAGATTTCGATCCACAGAAATGCCAACAAGTGAAAAGGACTCATTAATTTGAATAACTTGGTTGTTTATTGTGATGGGTCTAGGGCTGGTGTATCTCTTATGAGATAGAAAGCAAGACTGCGATTTGGTGGAGTTGAATTCTACAAGATTTCTACTTCCCCAGTCCAATATTTTTTGGAGATCCGCAGGGACAGAACTCTCCACGAGTCTGCGATCCTCATCTAATTGGGATAAAGAGACAGGCTTAGAATATTGTATATTTGAGTGGAGGGTGCTGTCGTCCGCATAACTGTGAATTGGGTTGGATGAGCTAGAAATTAGAATTACTAAAATTTCTTGAAAAAAACAGCCTAATCCACGACAGGCAGTATGGATTTGGGCAACGCACATCAACTGCCGACCTCCTTTCCTTTGTCGCCCATTCTTGGAACAAGTCTCTGGAACTACACGGTGAATCCCAGATTGTCGCTCTAGACATATCCAAAGCACTCGACCAGGTTTGACACGCAGCGCTGCTTAATAATTTTCCGGCCTATGGCCTATCACCAAAACTCCACCAACCGGAGCATTTCTGTTGTCGTGCATGGCCATTCCTTTAAACTGTATCCAATTAATGCAGGAATCCCTCAAGGTTCAGCTTTAGCCCCTACTTTGTTTTTTCTTCACATCAATGATCTTTTCTCTAGCACATCCAAGCCAATTCACAGTTACGCGGACGACAGCACCCTCCACTCAAATATACAATATTCTAAGCCTGTCTCTTTAGCTCAATTAGATGGAGATCGCAGGCTCATGGAGGGTTCTGTCTCTTTGGATCTTTAAAAAATATTGGACTGGGGAAGTAGAAATCTTGTACAATTCAACTCCATCAAATCTCAGTCGTGCCTTCTATATCATAACAGATACACCAGCCCTAGACCCATCACAATGAACAAACAAGTTATATAAAGTAATGAGTCCTTTTAACCAACATGTCACATCAATTTCAGAAGCGGCTGCTTAGGTTTCCTCTTCAGGGCTCGCAAATACTTTTCACCAGATAATCTCTATACCTTATATACTTCACAAATAAGGCCAAACCTCGAATACTGCTTCCACATCTGGGGTGCCGCTGCCGCATCTACGCTCGATATCCTGGACTCCATTAAGAAGAGAGCTATACGTCTCATCGGTGACCCCACCCTCACCCAAAGGCTGCCATTCCTTGCCCACCGACGTGTCGTTGGTGACCTCTCTCTCTTTTACATATCTGCACGGGCACTGCTCGGAGGAGCTTTCTCCCATAGTTCCTCCACCGGCTACCCCTAACAGATCTACCAGGGGAACAGAGCAAATGCACCCTTTTACTGTCCAGGTCACCAGACATAGAACATCTTGTTATGCCCGCTCTTTTGTCCCGAGGACTTCCAAGTTGTGGAATTCCTCGCCGGCACATGTTTTTCCTTCTCCTCCGAACCTCCAAATCTTCAAGTCCAGAATTAACAAGTTGCATCTTTCCTTCTTGTCGACACCCACGGTACGATAGTAACTAGGCTGTAAGCCCTCGTGGTGTGTTGTTGAAATAAAAAAAATACACAAATTTTCCCGCAAAAACTGGTCCGATTTTTCTGGCTAACTAGGGGGCGTTGTTCGCGCTCATTTAGAGATTTTTTAAAATTCTAAAGTCGCGTTCACTTCAATAATTTTTTTCTACGAAAATTTTCTGAATGTAATACTATGGCTGAGAGATGACGTTAACATCAGCAAATAAACTATTTTGTATGGCATTAAAGTCTGAAATTATTTCAATTACTGTCGTGTAAAATGATATGTAAAACCAGTAGAGTGTGAAAGATGAATAAATAACTTAACACCAGTGGAACTATTACGAAACACTGTAACAAATTAGCCGTCAAAAATGACAGAACGCTACAGCTGAATTTGCATAGCCGACTTTACCATATTCGATGTGTAATTTATAAGTAACGTTACCCATTGAAAGTATCTAATAATGAAATTAATCAAATGTGGTAAGTAGATTTAAATCATATTTTTATGTATTTATACACACACCTCAAAGTTACACAAACTCACTTATTATTTTTTATTGTATTTGTTGTATCATTATAATCACAGCCTTAAGGCGATGTCACCCCCTCGTTTCATTTTCGTTTAGGTACTTTTACACCCATCTTGTGGCACAACGACTAAATTTTTGATGTCATGGTGCCACATCGGCTGGGCCTTTTCACGAACACACACCTCCGTCGTGTTTGACTGCTACACGAAGTGTCCGGGTTCGATTCCTGGTGGTGGCAGTTGCTGTCATTGTGTGTTAAGTGTCTGTTGTCTTTTCTATGTAACCTCCCCCCCCCCCCCCCCCGCACAAGCTGATAAGAGCTTCTGGACGGGAGGGTCGTATTTATGTAGTGTCATTTATTAATTATTATTATTTATTATTATTTCCGCTGGTGAAATCTATCTCGACTTGTCTTTTGAACGACAGTTGTCCCCCTTTGCCTCAAGTATTTGATCTGGAGGTTAAATGTTCGACAACGACTTGGCGAAGAGCTTTTGATGCGACCAGTCTAGTGCTTAACGATTACCTTTTTTAGAGTCAAATACATGTATTACGTTCATAGATATTTGCCGCTTCTGTTGAAGAAAATTACGAGGTGTTTCCCTAACTATCGTTCCCATATAAAAAATGGGTCCACCAAGGAGGGCCACACTAATAAACTCTATCGACAATGGATCATCGAATAATTTTATAATCAGAAATCTTGTTTTACCGTGGCCCGTTTAATTTCTTCGCACACTGGATTAGATTCAGCGTCACATTACCTTTGTTTTCTCTAACCAAAATTATGTAACTAATTTGCTGATAAAAGCCTAACTGTCTGTGTTATTAAGTCATTTTTTGTTTGTTTTTATTGTGACGTATTTTAAAACTTGAAATATACCTGTAAAATTTAATTGTTTTGTAAAGTTTGTGTTTATTCAAGTATTACATAGTAGTTGATATGTAATACAGTGTGCCATTTTTTCTTAGAGTGCCGTATTCGATCGGCGAATGTTGGCTATACTAACCTTGTTTACGGATGCTCGGAATAGAAATGATGTTGAGTTGCCAAAACAACGACTTAGGTTTTTAAGCCATGATATTATTTTTCTTCCTGACCCTCCTAACTTCCTCTGTATGATGATATGCAAGATGTCTCATTTTTCAGGGTCTCATTATGTGCGGTCACATTGTAAAGAAATTTACAGCAAACTATCGTTATTGGAGGTTAACTATTTTCTTTGATTATTTTGGTCAACAATTTACTTTCATGTTATTTCTTTAGTTTTTAGCATTTTTTTGCTGGTGTTTAACAAAGTAAAGCTAATTGTCTTCCGTACATGTCAGGTAACTATATATATATATATATATATATATATATATATATATATATATATATATATATATATATATATATATATATATATATATATATATATATATATATATATATATATATATATATATATATATAATTTAATTTATTGAACGTTACAGCAATGTTTCGTGTAAAAAATATTTAGTCACTTTTCACGAAATTCTTAGGGGCCGTTTGCAAGAAATTTTTCTTGTGGTATGTGTATCCAGAAAGGGTTTTAAGCATGTTTCTGATTTTTTTTTCTAAAAGTCGCCCGTGTGCAAAACTGCAAATTTTCCTGAAAATTTATTTTTTATTTCCAAAAGAAATGTATGTACCTCCTAAATTATAAACGTTGCAGGTATTTTGCCTTATTAGTCGCTTGGATGATCCATTTTAGTCAACTCAATCGAACCAGTTTCTGCAAAACAAATAACAAAAAAGGTTTTTTAAAAGAAATTTGTAGTCATTTTTCAAATCTAGTACCCAGGCTGCCTTTATATGGGTTAAATATGTATCACAACTGAAGATTCTAGTTTAATGGGAAATTGAGTTATCACTATTTGAAATATTTTTACAAAAATTCCCTACCATAATGCACTTGCTACACCTATACTCTTTTCAACACTTATTTACTATTACTGTATCCATACTTTTTGAAAATGGAATAAAAATAAACAGTAGAAAATTTGGAAATTATAATTTTAATAATTTACACTGTACATCTGATTATATATGTAATTTAAGCTGCTTTATGATAATTTGTAGTTTTATTTACTTTAAATGTTCCATACAGAGTAAAAGCTAAGAGTCAAGAAACCATAAGTACCTAGGTACCCTAGGTATTATACCTATATTAGTTTGAGGTAGGTATATTTCTTCTTGAAATAATTTTGTTTCAGTACCTACATGCATTGATTAAGAACCTGAATGTGATGTACACAACTACTTTCTTATTTGTTTGATTGGATGCTGGAATCATAATATGGAAATGGCTTTTAAATACCGTTTAAATAGGAAGCTTAACATTATATATATATATATATATATATATATATATATATATATATATATATATATATATATATATATATATATATATATATATATATATATATATAATACAAATATAATATAATAAAACGTAGTTCTCGATTGCTTTTAAACAAATTGAATCACTTTCATTAAAATTTCTATTTATTTACATTTTTCTGATATCTACAGATTTAGATGAGAGTTGTCGTAAATAGCAACCCCGCGGATTGTTGACTGTGATATATTTTCGTAGCCTGTCCGTTTAAAACTAAATTTGGAGATTTTGTTTGCAATGGCAGCGGAACCCTGATTTATCTGTCTGACCTCGTCTAACATTATAGGTATCCATTTAGAGGTCATTTACGTCATATAGTAGATTAATGATTTTTTATTGAGTTATAAATCAAGATCTGCCGAATCAATTGAGTTTAAATTTGGTGGGTAGGACCACTTGTACAATGTATACGCGCTTGTCAAGTTTTAGTTTAATATTTCTAGTAATTTAAAAGATATTGCGTTTTCAAACAGTTTTTTAATTTTTTTTCTAAAAGCATTTGAGTGTCAAAACTGTCTAACGAACTCATCCAAGCTATTAACAAAATAAAGGGAATTGTTAAATTTGGCTTCGATTGGTGAAGTATTTTTTAAGTTATCGGTTGGATACATACATACACACACATATATTATATATATATATATATATATATATATATATATATATATATATATATATATATATATATATATATATATATATATATATATTGTGAGGGGTCAAATCGGGATAAGGTTATCTTTCCCTAATATGGGGAGGTTCCCACGGGATAACCTTATCAATACGGCTTTATTTACGGGATTTGCTCAGGCGCCAGCAGCGTGGGTTTAAAGGAAGACGCTGCGCTCCCTCAGGACTATATATCCGTCCTCGGTTGCTATTTACAGTTACACGGACCCGGGGTAAACTTCAGTGGAGACAGGGTTCACCTAAGTCCTCAGGCGAAGTCCCTCAGGACTCCTTAATTATGGCCTATGTATTAGAGATCAGGTTGTTACGTATTACGTTGGGGTGGATTGGTTGGGAAGCTTTAAATGAAATACCGTATAGAACAAATAGTCTATTTACAAAAGTATTGGTGGGGAAATATTTACAAAATATATACAAAGAAATATTTACACAAGGGATTCTCCCGGTATACCCCACGTTTAAACTAACTTAATTGACAACAAATCAATTTATTAGAGACCAGAGGCAGAAACTGAAATATTCGCGAGTTGTACGGACGGTATCACGAATAGGGGTGGTAAACTAGCGGGTTGTAAGCGGGCAGAAGCGTCCCAGGATCGCCAAAGCAAGGCACCGGACGGGTGGTCGGTTTAAGCGGGCATGCAATATTAATTACGGACCCTCAAGCATGCGTTGCAGTCATACAGACTCTCTACGACCGGAGGAAGTGTCTCCCTAGGGAGATGGAAATTTCCCCTCGACAAAATAAAGGAAGTCCTCACTATCAAGTTAAAAGAAAACACAGCCTCCAGACGGTGCCTTCAGGACGGTCGGGATACCGGGTATCGCCAGACTGTTTCGATCGCCAGGAATGGTGGAGACCTACTGCAGCCCGAAATATCCCCGCTGGCGTCCAGATCCAGGAGCACGAGAGCTGCGCCACGGGAGACCGCTTTGGGATGATTTGGTCGTGGCTAGACCGCCCCCCGGTTCAAATCAACGTGCAGTCGGCCGCTTTGCTAGTGCTCTCGCGCTCTCGGGAAGACTCCAGCCCAGGAACGCGACCCCTTTGCGTCTCCCGACGGAAACATATAAAGCTTTTCCCCCGAAGACTGAAAACGACAAGGTTTTCCCAATAATGTCAGCCGGACGGTCGGGGCACCGGGTATCGCCAGACTGTTTCGATCGCCAGGAGTGGTGGAGACCTACTGCAGCCCGAAATATCCCCGCTGGCGTCCAGATCCAGGAGCACGAGAGCTGCGCCACGGGAGACCGCTTTGGGATGATTTGGTCGTGGCTAGACCGCCCCCCGGTTCAAATCAACGTGCAGTCGGCCGCTTTGCTAATGCTCTCGCGCTCTCGGGAATACTCCAGCCCAGGAACGCGAGCCCCGGCTCCCCCAGGTCGCTCCGCGGATACAGACAGAAGCGAACGATGGACCTATTTATCCGAAGCTCCTTTGCGGCCGTCTCTCTGAAATAAAACCACTAACAAACACAACAACATTCAATATCTTTTCCACACCTGGACTTTTAACGTCACCTCTGGCGAAGGCCACCAAGCGCGCCTAGGTGTTCGCCGCCAGAGAGAGTCGTCGATCCGTGGAAAACCCCTTTCATACAGGCCCTCCACCGTACAGCTATAGAGACAGCGACCTACCCAAACGAAGCGGAAATGAGCGGCTTGCTGAAGACGGCGTTCTCCACTTGCCACAGCTGCTAACTCTACTAAGCTGGTGCACCTAACGAATCGCGGCGTACTCTCCCACGGCCGGCCTGAAATACACAACAAAACCCAACACCAAGAATCAAGACGCGGACGGTGGCTGCTTCCTCTCTGTGACCTGGCTCTGCGCTCGCTACTGAAATACACAATACAACCAAACACCAAGATTCAAGACGCGGACGGTGGCTGGTTACTCTCCGTGCAGGCCCCTGCGACTGCTGAAAAAGAACTAACTTGTTCAGCGCGTCACGGTGGATCTCCTAGCTCTCGCACGGCACGCAAAGTATGCGCTGCGAGGTGCGCATAGGTATGTAGTGGACCAGACCAGCCGTCCCTGCTTTCATCGCTTCGCACACCGCAGGACCCGCCTGGGCGACAACACACCGGTACCATGCCTGCCCCGCTCTCGAAGCTATATTTTACCAAACATTTACGAATATTTTAATAACAAAAATAAATTAAACTAAATACAGATGGTACGGATCTATTCCCCTGTTAACTAATTAGATTTCTAATGGCCATTACGTCACTTCGTGACAATATATATATATATATATATATATATATATATATATATATATATATATATATATATATATATATATATATATATATATATATATACATATAAACTTTTTAACTGACCTTGGATATGGGTTTTAGGGGCGCTAATTCGTGCTCATTTTAAGAAAATTTCCTAAAATCTCACCATCGATACCTCTCTATTAGTGAATTTTCTTAATGAAAATTAACTAAAAAGTGATAATAATTTCAAATCCAGGCGTTTGTCTTTTTTTTGATGCAAATAACATATCTGTTATAATGTCGGTTTCAATATTTATGTCTCTGTGAATGTTCAAGAGAGCTTTGTTTCACTTGTGAGAATGACGGTTTTAATTATCTTCAGAATAGAAAAGCTCTTTTCGACGGATGCTCTAGTCACAGGTAAAATAGATATTTCCTCAATTTTTAAATAAAATAATATGTTATTCCTAGAACTTTTTCCATTATGCATATCGTGAGTAGAAATGGAAACCAACAAAGTAATTTGTGTAACTGATTAGCAGATTTATTATGTTCATCTGACATGAGCTTTTACAAAGCACTTACAATTTCAAATAAGCCATAAAAATATTGAAATCGATTCGTGTCTTTCCACTCATCACAAATTTAACATCCGCGGGTAAAAAATGCTACGGCACTAGACGGAGTTAGGGTGCATATTGTGACAATATTATTGGAAGAACGCATACTTGGAAAAAAGATGGGACATGCTAACAAGGGAAAATCTGGAAAACATAGCCCTGTCGATGAACTCGATGAAGTAATGAAATGAGAAGAAAAGCTGGAAATAAATGGTTATGATTTCGTCGACAAGGAAGATCGTTTTTAGATTGTAATCATGATTTACAACAATATTATTAATATTTTCTCTAATTAAAGCTGCATTTTCCTTTTTGAATATATTTACAGATAGGTGTGTTTTCAACTAATGTTTATAATTTTTGAGAGATGCCAACTAGGATATTAATAAAACACAGCAGGCGGCGCCTTGCATTACTCTAAGCCACCTACGATGATACAATAATAATACAATCTCTATTAGAATTTCTCCGAATATTTAAACTATGCTCTTGGCAAATACAACCGATTTATAGAAATAATTCATCTAACTTTGACACTTGTATGCAACACGTTTCATAACAAATTGTTTCTAACTGTTTCTATTTATAGCAAGAGTTTTATTTTTATTCGGATTTTGTTGTTGTCACAGTTATATCCTATATAATGCATACATAGTAGTGTGCGTTTGTGCATATACACATTAGGAAATGACAAACAGATAAACAAATATGTAAAATAAATATATAAAAACATCAGTTTTATCGTAATTATTATGTAAGTTGCCTAAATAACATCAATCAATAATAATATTAGCATCATGAATCTTGTAATATCACCATGGATATTTAATGATTATAATAATATAAATAATAATAATAATAATATGTCATTAGCAGGAATCAAGACTCCGACTTTCTGTCCAATGACCATAGAGTCGTTTGTTCTTGAAACAAAGATGTTAGTCCAATGAGTCTAGCTCAGGAGAATTAAGAGTTTTCTTATGTTGAAGCTAAAGACCGTATCAATAAGCGGAGAAGCAAGGTACTTTATGAGAGATTTATTGCAGCACTTATTTCAGACAATATTTATAAAGGGAGTTCCACGTAGTGGTTCCGAACGGGGGGCCTCTATGGTCAGACGGAAGGTTTATTTTCTCAATTCAAGATCAAGCAATCAAGACAAGAGCAAATACATCCTGGGGCAGTAGATCGATTGTAGGTGCCGTTTATGTAAGACTATCAATCCAGCATATCTGCAGTGGATGTCCGTCACTAACTGTCGCGAAGAGTTACGGACTTACAGAGGTTGAACAACCATATTATAAATGCAAGCCTGAGCAAATAATTACCAAAGAGCGAGCACGGATTCTACGGAACAGTGATATCGTCACTGATAGGTCGGTGAAGGCCAACAGACCTGATATTGTCGTATTAGATAAGCTAGCGAAGAAAGCGATAATAATTGATGCTGCGGTCCCAACTTATGGCAACATTGTACCAAAAGTTGCTGAAAAGAAGAGGAAATACCAACCATTGGCTGTTGAGTTCAAAGTCATGTACAGGTTGCGAGAAGTGGAGATAGTTCCAATAGTGATGTCTGCAAATGAACTGGTTCGAAAAGAATAGGAAAATGCTGCGAAGAGGTTGCAACGTCACGAAAAACATATGCGTACAATGCAGAAGGCCGCTTTGCTGGGCACTGCTAACACCCCCCCCCAATGGTTACAACTGAACCTGATGTCATAAATGAACGTTTCGTCTCGCTGGGCCCCCCTTTGGTGCCGCGCGAATTCTGCTTCACCCACTCCCAAAATCACGAGCCGCCACTGTCACCTATAAACCTGAAAAAAGTGCAACAACCAATAATAACAATAAAAATAATTGACGGCTATATCCAGGACATTATGTAAAATCAGTCACTGTTAATGCTCTTCCGGAAGTCAACTTTGTAGCGGACATCAATATCGTTTTAGTTTGCAGATCCTGTTTGGTTGCGCTGGCCTGCAAGATGCAGACGGTTGTTATACTCCCTACTAAAACTAACTTAATACTCCCTTGTATAACTTACTTGACCTGATCTGACGTGATTTGCAAAAGTGATTTATTTTATTGAAAAAATCTAATAAGCAACAGTGAAGAGTTGTTATCTATACCAATACAGTGGAGCGAATCCAGATATAATCAATAATAAATATAAACGACTTTATTTTGACGTTTCCAAAAATGTTAAAATATGTTAAGTACACTTCTTAAGTATGTCAGTTTCTTGAATTTAAAAATTTTTTAAATAAAATTTTACTTGTTGAAATTAAAACTTTAAAACCAATAGGTAACTTCAATATCACTCCTTTTCAAAGCAGTGAAGTGTTTGAAATTTGTAACTTCTTTTCCAAATGTTTTGTAGCACGGTTGTGCCATCTCTGCAAATTGTTTTTAACTTCACAAATGATTTTTGGGAGAGGGTTCTCTATTTAGTCTTTTATACGGTCCTTTTTCCATTGCATTATATATTCTCTTTATAATCGTTTTGGTCTAAAATCACAACATTATTCATTTGTGTGCTTAAACAGAAAAAAAACTTCTGGACGCAACAAGTGCGTTATGGTAGTGAATTTTCATAGCTAACATGTTTTTTTTTAGAAAGTAGGCATCAATCTATATAGTTGAAACAATATGTCATGTTTTATCAAAATAACTTTATTGTCTGAAAATGTACAAAAATTTCCGAAAGTAAACTTAAATTGTTCCCGAAAAAACTGGTTTCCTGGTCAACCTTATAAATTAATAGCAAATTGAGCTATTTAAATTTGAAGCATTTAATGAAATTTCGCTACCATAACGCACTTGCTGCGTCCCGAATTTCTTTTCTTACAAATATGTATTATATTTCGATGGAAAATGCAAAAATGCAATAACAACGGGCGTGTTCGAATAAAAAAAAAAAATTGAATCCCAACGACTTATGGGCAACCTTGTAATTGTGGAAATATTTTTTAAGATGTAGCTTAAGACACCCTATAATTAATATATACAAATTTTTTTCATAACTTTTATAATAACGGATATATTAAGCTTTAATGATTTTTTACGAAAATTTGACAAAAATGATATACCATTAAGCGATAAACTCTATAGCCAACACTACTGCCAAAGCATCAGAGAAAGGGTGTATTTTAAATTAATATTCTGGGAATATTTTAGTAAAATGAAGGATAATGACGATTGAAACTAAGAGTTCAGGCTTTGTTAAACATTCTTCTTGAGACATTTTTTTCCATAGCTGATATTAATTTCAGGTTCGTTGCCTAAATATTACCAATTTTGACGTTTGAAATCGCAACTTTGACGTTTTGAGGAAAACCCAAATTTATTTTTCTTTAAATGCCTGTAACTTTTTGTCCTTTAACCTACAGAGCTAAATTTTGGTAGGTAGCTTACCTATGATGATATGAACCCGCGTACCAAATTTGGTTGCCCTTACTTTGTCAATTCCGGAGACATAAATTTTTTTCGAATGAAAACTCAAAATTTTTCCTAAAAACCTCGTCCGATTTTCCTGACTAACGAACTTATCTAAGCCATTTACAAAAGGAAGGTAAATTTTATCAAAATTATTTATTTTTTGAGTTATCGGTGTGATACATATATATATATATATATATATATATATATATATATATATATATATATATATATATATATATATATATATATATATATATATATATATATATAAACATATAAAAATTGAAACTGACCCCGGATATGGGTTCTAGGGGTCCTAGTTCGCGCTCATTTGCAAAAAATTTTTCAAAATTCAAAATTCGGGATCTCCCCATTAGTGAATTTTTTTCTAAGACATAAGGCTATTAATTAAATCATGTATTGCTTAATATATTTGTAGAGCCTCGGTGGTTCAGAGGTAATAACGTGTGCCTCTGAACCGAAGGGTACTGGGTTCGATGCCAGGGTTCTCCTTTCACTTTTTCAGTACAAACTGTAACATTAACAACAACCGAGGTTCTGGCATTGTATTTGAGCAAGCAGAATGTCTGCACGTTCCGCCCTTCGGAGGGATGTTGGGCACGTTAAAGATCCCTACCTTCCTTACAGAAAGACAGGGGTTCGGCAAAATTTCCAGGATGGTGAGGTGCAACTGCTCCCTGGCGTCGTTGATTGGCCATAATCGCGGAAATAGGCCGACGTTAAAGAAACAAAAACACACACACATTCAACATATTTGAGATAATAATCACATATAGATAAAGAAAATCTTAAGCTAATCAAAAGTGTCATGAAATGGCGACAATTAGACACATATGTGTGTGTATGTTTTTGTTTCTTTAATGTTGGTCTATTTCAGCGACTATGGAAAATCACCAAAGCTAGCGAGCAGCTTCCCCTCACTCTCCTGGAAATTTTGTCAAACCCCTGCCTTTCTGTAAGGAGGGTAGTGATCTCTAACGTGCCCAATCGAATGGAGACGGGACCGATGGATTTACGCTCTCTACGAAGGGCGGAACATACACACATTTAACTTGCTCAAATGCAATGCCAAAACGTTGGTTAATGTCAATTTTGGTGCAGAGGCACACTTGCTCACCACCGATGCTCGTAGACGCATATGTAAGCATATATATATATATATATATATATATATATATATATATATATATATATATATATATATATATATATATATATATAACACGTAGTTTGTTGCACTAATTTTAGATAATAAAGTGTCGCAAACAACGTAAGGGCTCCGAAAGTTCAGATACGAACCTATAAAAATATAAAATAAATACTAATAATCAAAATTAAAATGCCTAATAAGAAAGTAACCAGAAAAACAGCTACGTCTAAAGACAGGGAAGAAAGAGGTGATGAAAGAGAGAATGAACAGCAGAAATATATTGAAACGAATGAGGAAAGAGTGCATAAGAAAGAAAAACAGAAGATATAGAAGAACGATCAGAGGTAACTGTGCATGCGAGTGTAGAAATGAACGGGAAAATGTCAGTAACAGAAGAAAGTAAGCTAGACGAAACGAAACAGAAATCTGACAGTGACAGTTAAATTTTGATAAAATTGATACAAAGTATGAAGCAAAGTATAGATGAGAAATTTGAAAAACAAAGTGAGAAAGTAGATAGGCAAGAGCAAAATATAAATTAGAAATTTAAAAAACAAAGTGAGAAAGTAGACAGGCAAGAGCAAAGTATAAATGAAAAGTTTGAGAAGCAGGAAATAAGTATAAAACAAAGTATAAATGAGAAATTTAAAAAGCAAAATGACAAATTAGCGAGACAGTAATGCGATGAGAACACAAAAAAACAGAAGTTTTTGGGACAGAAAGAGATTGCTGTGAAAAATGGGATGAGGGGTTTTGACAGAAGAAAAAGGACTGAGATGTTTTTTTTTGAGTTTAGACAACGGAGGTCATTAGCAACTGCTAATGGTACCATTACCAACTGGTAAGAGCAGCAAAAAGGATTGTTCTCAAGTGGATATATATATATATATATATATATATATATATATATATATATATATATATATATATATATATATATATATATATATATATATATATATATATATATTGATAGAAATGAAAATCAAAGATTTTTGATGAATAGATTAGGTCCGGTTCTGTGTAATTCGTTGTTCTCATTTTTGTCTTCATAATCAGCGTCTCTCTCTCTCGCTCTTTCTCTCTCTCTTAGAAAGAATACTCAATAACGCCACGCAGTTTTACAAAAGCAGCTAATGAAGTTTTAATTACAGGGACTTTCGACTGAACACTGAGGGGTTTGTTTGTATACCTACCTAGAGGACGCCGTTCGTGATTGCTTGTCAACTAACATATAAATTTTAGTTTTCATTCTTTTAGTTTATTCATCCCTGTGATGACGATAACTTTGTTAGCGAAACAATTGTCAGGTGTGAAAAATGTTGTGTGGTGAATTGGGTTCCCCAAATTGTACTATCCAGTGCTCATCACAGGTTCAAACTAGGGCTGGGAATCGAATACAAATAGTTCGAATATTCGAGTATTCGAATACGAATTATTTTAACGAGAGTGTATTAGAATATGCGAATATATTCGAATACATTCGAATATTCGAATATATATATATATTATGGATGGGAATGATCCCCAGAAGATTCTTAGAAGCACTCATCGCAGGGAGCACTAGGAGAAAAAAGTAGATCCTTTAAATAAGTGATTATGAATAATTTGTTAGCTTTGCACTGTATGGGCTCTCTTTGCTTGGTTTCAACTAAAGAAATATTTAATTTCTAAGAACCATATAATTTTGTCGAGTATTTCTATCAATCTTTCGGTTTCTTCACGCCTTCATGAGCCAATAAAAATCTGCAGAGAAACAGCATAAGTTGGGTTACTAAGCGGAAGGTGTCTCAACACATTTTGAAACTTTAAATTGTAGGGCGCTTTTATCGAGTTGAAAGCGGTTGGGTTTCCAGATTGAGGTATGGTTTGTTTAAAGTTAGTTGAAAACACTTGAGTAAGTCGAAAGCTGTATATGTCCTTTAACTCATAGGCGGCGCATAGAAGTTCATAAACACCAAAATGTAATCAAAATATGATGATAAAGTTATTGTATGTTGTAACAAATCGACTGGTGGTTATCCATATCGCATTCGAATTATGCAATGAAAACAAACATGAATTTACCCTTTAACACATAGAGGATCATAAATACGAAAATAGAAATGCAAGAGATTCTTACATATAATAACAGCACGGCAATGATTACAAGTTTGTCTTGCAACCTAAATTTTCAGAGAAATCAGAAGGCCCGTGAAACGGGTGACGGTTAGGGGGGTGTGTGTTTATTACTGTGCGAATATTCGAATACTCTGCGAATATTCGAATACTCGACGAATATTCGAATACTCCACGAATATTCGAATACTCGAATAATTCGAATAGCCGTGAAGCTTTCGGAACGAATATTCGAATACACACACGGATAAATTCCCAGCACTAGTTCAAACCTTCACGCAGTTAGCTGTTATTTACGTAAATTTGAACTGCACACGTAAAAGATTGTCAAAAAACAATTTGGTGCATTTAAATTTGAAAATAACGTCTTTCTGGACACCTGTTATATGAAAATTATATAAATGATGTAAAAATGTCGGTATATATGTGATTATTTAAATGGCGTGGGATAGTTTTATGGAAAAAGGCAGCCCACAAATTAATGCACACAGATGTGAGAGGTTCAACACTGATGATGGTATAATTATATAATTCTAAAGTGCGTGTTTTCACTTTATGAAACGCAATGTGTTGAAAGTTAATCAATAATAAGGTGTATGTCTGTTTGTAATTTATAATTACCTACTCATGACCCTGGGCGCCACCAAGAGTTATACAGCATCCATACAATCACAGCTTTATTACATCTAAACGCAAATATATCTGGAGAAGAAATTGCAGTGTTTTTTTTTTTAATAGAACGAATATGAATCCTTTTCCTTTGGTCTAGACCATAAAATATGTGTTCTTAAGAATATAATTGCGAGTCGAGAATAACAAGTCACTATATGTTAAACTGTGTTAGCAGTTCCTTGCAATAAGGGAAGGTGGAAGAATATCGAACGCTAATGCTCTTATGACTTTGAAATATATCATACTGACACTTGGGTTGTTCGGTTAACTAAACTTTCTAAAATTGTGTACAATTTTCATAATTCCTATTAGAGAAAAGCAGTTTTGATATAATTCATTGACTGTTGTTGCCCTTACTTGATGAAACTGGTCCATACTACATACATACTTGGAGACTACTTCTCTGGCTTCACTGTGGGGCTCGTTTCTTTAACTGAAGGACGTAGCCAGCACGTAAGCTAACTGGAGCAAGTGGCCCTTCTGAATTCTGTGCTGTAGCTCCTCTTAATTATTTGGTCTGTGGAAATAAACTTTCGATTCTAAATAACCACACAGAAAAAAATCCAAGAGAGCCAAGTCTGGGGAATGCGGTGGCCACTCAGTTGATCTTCGACGCCCTATCCATCTTTCAGGAAATGTGACTATAGATATTGACGGACGTCTACACCACAGTGCTTAAACCAAATATATTGATGAGGCACATCTACCTCGTGATTATTCAAAAATATTATTGCCACAGGTGGCACTAAATCCAATCGCATGAAATTTAGGTAACGTGCTGCTGTAAAATCTCCTTGAAAAAAATAAGGCCCTACGAAACGCCGCATGATTATGACTATCCATATATTTACTTTGCCACGATTTACTGTCAATTTACTGTACAAAAAGTGGCCCCATCAGAAAAGATAATGTTATTAAGAAATTTGGGATCTTCATCGCAGCGTAACATTCATGGTTCACAAAACTGTAAACGGCGGTCTAAATAATGATAATTTAAGTTATGTATCAATTGTATTTCGTAAAGATGATACTTCTCTTTTTGAATAATTTGGCACTAAATATTGGTCCACGTTGTTATCTAGGGTTAATTGTCTTGTAGAATGGTGATGATTTTCTTCAGATTTAAGCAATATATCCAATCTGACTTCCACACTTACTCGAGGTCGACCTTGTTGATGCAAATCTTTTACGGATCCAGTTTCTGTGAAATTGGCAACCAATTTACTTACTGTATATCTTGGCGGAAATTGGCGGTCTATCAGGATGTTGTTGGTAAAATAACTCGCATGCTTCCTGGTGATTTCGAAGGCTGCCGCCGTATCCAATTATCATTAATATTTCTATTCTTCCCCTTTCGGTTAAACGTGCCATTTTTGTTTAATTCGAATTAGAACTGATTACTTTTAGCACTTTTACACTTTCACCACTAAGAATATTAATTAATTAAATCGGCAGGTAATAACTGAAATAAATCCATACTGTGATAAAAATTCCACAACTAAATACTGATAACAGCAAATAATCAATAAATGATCACAATGAGTGTTGTTAAAAATTGATTTTGACTTTTTGTTCCACCTGTTAAATAGTTACATGACAGCGTATCAAAAATCACAAAGTCAAGTGTTTATTGCTGTACTTTAAAAAAGTGAAGGAAAACCTCATTATTCTAAAGAAAAATCGTCCTAAATAAAAACGGTGAAAAATATTTCTAATTTCTTATTAAATTTACGTTTCCATTTTTTTAAGTAAATAATGCAATTTTTTTCAAAAAAATTATTGTTAGGTACCAATTTTTTCATCATTATTTAAATAGTAAGCAGGTCTACGGAAAAACAGTAAAAAATATGGTTGTAATTTAAAAAAACTCATGATGACGTCATCATTCAGAAATCGTTGACATCATAAATGTAATTTTTACGTCATTAGTTGGCAATTGAAAAGATAAAATAAACCTGTCCGAGCGTTTTTCTGGAAAAAAATGAAATAAGGCATTTATGAATTACGTTCCAAACTTTATCATCACACTGTATATATAATTCAGAGGTGAGAAGCAAAAAAAGTTATAACCATTTAATGAAAAAAAATTCTGGTATTTTTATGAAAATTTGTTACCATAACGCACTTTTTACGTCGAGACCTTATTATTGTTTAGAGAAAATAAAATCTCGGGACGCAGCAAGTGCGTTATAGTAGTAAATTTTCATAAAAATTGTAACCATTATTATACGGCATATTAGTAAAGTTAATACTTTAAACTTACACAGACCTTGAAGATCGATTTTAGAGGTCCTAGTACGCGCATATTTGAAGAATTCTTTCGAAATTGTTACCATCGATATCTCTCTATTATCAAAATAATCTTGTGTTCTAACTCCTTTTGAGAAAAATGCCCACAACTCAATTTTCTATGAAGCTAAAAAACTAAATTTTTCTGTATCTGTAGATAGTGTAAGTCTAAAAGAAACTTGTATTACAAATTTCATTAAAGTTACAAAAGATTTCCAGAAGGAAACTTAATTCATATTTAGAAAAGTTATCTGCCAAATTATAAACTTAGCAATTATAAACTTAGCAGTTATTTTTCTTTATTAATCCCCAGAATGATTTCGTTTTAGTCAACCTAATCAAACCATTTTTTCAATATCAACAATAACAAAATGTCTGCTAAAACTTATAATCTCAGACTCAAAGGTAACAAAGTTATTCAGGCCTTTTAAACAAAAGTGAGATTTTGTTCAAAACGTATGAAATCTGTGCACTATTGTTTTTCGAAATGTCAAAAAAAACATACACGCATCGAGCTGGAAACGATCACGCAACCTTCTGCGTAGAAGACAAGCATGCTACCACCGTGCTATCTAAGGATAGGTTAACTAACGTTTTGTTTACATGATACTTGACACCGGCTTCATGCCCGGGATATTATATTAAAAGTATATGTAACAATTAATTACATGATTAGTATAATTGCCATTGAAACACAATCAACGACTGTTTTGATCTTATGTGAAGTCCTTTATTAAAGTTTAAAGATAAGCAAAACAACTGTCTAATATCAAACACACTGGACTCATTATATAAACTCTCCGTTGGATATGTAATATTCTTTTTAAGTATTATTTTGAGGATCCATTTTTGCACCTTTTCCAGCATGCATATATAATTGTTTGTAGCACCACCCCAAAGAAGTATCCCATATGTTAAATGTGGTTTCACTAGAGCGTTATACAAAAGAAACAGCTGTTGTACAGAAAATATCTGGCGAAAGCTCTTGAACCTCCAGGTCAGGAATCGTACCTTCCTTGTCAAATTATATATTTGATATATATCCCATCTTAAATGCTGATCCAAGTATATACCCAAGTATTTATATGTAGATGTCATCTTTATTTTTGTCTTTTGGCACTGACAATTATTCTCCACACTTAGTTCATAGTAATCTGGCATATTATTAGTATACGACGCAAATTGTAAGAAATATGTTTTTTCAATGTTTACAGTTAACCTCGTCAGCAAAAAATGCATTATTTTAAAAAGTTCCTTTTCTACTTTAGTTTTTAAACTTGACCAAGTATTGTCCTTAAAAAATATAGCTGTATCATCAGCAAAACTTATGATAATACCATTAACGTCAAGCAGCAGCAACTAGTTTAGATAAATAATGAATAACAGGGGCCCCAACACAGTACCTTGCGGAACGCCAAAAGTCACAGATTTATACTCGCTAAACGCATCACCGATCCGTACCCTTTGTGTTCTGTTATACAGGTAGTCCTTCAATAATTCGTATGGAATGCCTCGAATGCCTATTGTATCCAGACAGTCTAGCAGCATTGAGTGGTCCACGGTATCGAATCCTTTTTTTAGATCTATGCATGGTTCCCGGTTATCTATCGCGTCGTATATATGCTAAGTCAGGGTAGCCATAGCATTCTAAGCTGACCTACCTTCTCTGAATCCAAACTGACTGTCCGACAAAACGCTGTATTTAGTCAAGTAATCTGTTAACCCTTGCTTTATAATTTTTTCAATTATTTTTGTGAAATTTGTTGTTAATTGTAATTAGTCAGTTCGAGTATATCACCACCCTTGAATAATAGCTTTATGATTATTTCTTTAAATATCTTTGGGAAGGTACCAACCTCAAAGGACTTATTGACAATATACGTTAGCTGGTGTATATATATATATATATATATATATATATATATATATATATATATATATATATATATATATATATATATATATATATATATATATATATATATCGCAATTTCCTTCAATAATTCTCCTGTTATTTGATCGTAACCTGACGCCTTACCATTCCTGAGTTGCATTATTACCTGGACTACCTCTTCCTCATTTGTCTGCTGCAGAAAAAATGAATTGCGTGAAATCTTCCTTTTACGGTACCCGTTTACCATGTTACATTTGTTAATCTGTTTAGCTAGATTACCACCTATATTAGTGAAAAAGTTTACAAAAGCATTTGAGACCCCCTCACTATCTGTCAGTATTACGCCCTGTTCACTTCTAATTTCTTTGATTTCAGCACTTTTGTCTTCCTAATATATATCCCTCAAACTATTCCACATGGCCTTCGAATTGTTTATGTTATTATTTATCTTCTCTTGGTAATACTTGTATTTACATCTTTTAATCATCGTATTTAAAAGGTTTCTATGTTTTCTATAATTTGCTGTGTTATAATCTGTGGGATCATGTTTCATAGTTCTGTATAGTTGATTTTTTGTTTGAATTGATATAATTATGCCTGCTGTAACACACTTTGTCTTTTTTAAGCTTCTTTTGTCTTGTTTAATTGTGTATGTGCTTTCACTTATATACTCTTTCAAAATTTCTACAAAAGTTTGCGCCGCGTCGTTAACATCACTCTGATTATAGACACCGTACCATCCCTCCACCCGAAGTTTGTTGACTAAATTGTGTTTATTTAGTACAGGCTTTCTTATCTTAATATACTTTTTACTTTCTTCTTCAAGGAAAGCCACCTGTAAAATTTGTGAGCATTGATCAGTTATGCCTGTTTCTATTATAAAAGGGTTAATTTTACTCATAATATTCGGTCTTATATTAACAAATATGTGATCAATGCAACTTCCCGAGTTGCCACTTACCCTAGTGTTTCCATGAAGCACGGATATAAAACCCGCTTGGCTCATTACATTCAGGTACTATTCACACACATTATTATTGGAAAGAATATCTATATTTATATCACCCGCTATTATATGAATATCACTATTTTTCTCGCAATCTTTTAGATATCTTGCCAATGTTAAACTAAAATCATCTGCGCATGTTGATGGGGATCTATAAATGCCTGTCACCATAATAGTTTTACCCAAATGCTTTATTTGGACCTGTATAGCTTTCATAGGTTTCAATTAAATAATTTTGATTTAAACTTCCCCCACTGTACAATGTTGTACCCCTCCAGCCTATACAGATTCAGATCTTGTAACTGCCATGTTTCCGTAAGAACAATGCAACTAAATTCACCAAAGCTATCCAAAAATAATTTTAGATTATCAAAATTTCTACCTAGACTTCTAATGTTGTACCCCTCCAGCCTATACAGATTCAGATCTTGTAACTGCCATGTTTCCGTAAGAACAATGCAACTAAATTCACCAAAGCTATCCAAAAATAATTTTAGATTATCAAAATTTCTACCTAGACTTCTAATGTTGTACCCCTCCAGCCTATACAGATTCAGATCTTGTAACTGCCATGTTTCCGTAAGAACAATGCAACTAAATTCACCAAAGCTATCCAAAAATAATTTTAGATTATCAAAATTTCTACCTAGACTTCTAATGTTGTACCCCTCCAGCCTATATAGATTCAGATCTTGTAACTGCCATGTTTCCGTAAGAACAATGCAACTAAATTCACCAAAGCTATCCAAAAATAATTTTAGATTATCAAAATTTCTACCTAGACTTCTAATGTTGTACCCCTCCAGCCTATACAGATTCAGATCTTGTAACTGCCATGTTTCCGTAAGAACAATGCAACTAAATTCACCAAAGCTATCCAAAAATAATTTTAGATTATCAAAATTTCTACCTAGACTTCTAATGTTGTACCCCTCCAGCCTATACAGATTCAGATCTTGTAACTGCCATGTTTCCGTAAGAACAATGCAACTAAATTCACCAAAGTTATCCAAAAATAATTTTAGATTATCAAAATTTCTACCTAGACTTCTAATGTTGTACCCCTCCAGCTTATACAGATTCAGATCTTGTAACTGCCATGTTTCAGTAAGAACAATGCAACTAAATTCACCAAAGCTATCCAAAAATAATTTTAGATTATCAAAATTTCTACCTAGACTTCTAATGTTGTACCCCTCCAGCCTATACAGATTCAGATCTTGTAACTGCCATGTTTCCGTAAGAACAATGCAACTAAATTCACCAAAGCTATCCAAAAATAATTTTAGATTATCAAAATTTCTACCTAGACATATAATGTTTTGGTGACACAATTTAAAGTCATTAGAATACAAACAAGAAAATCAGCTTATACAGATTTTTACCGTACAAAACTAGTCGCCACAATTTTATTTTGTTGTAACATATTATTTCTATAATAATAAATTCTAAAAACATTTCCAGTATGCACACGCAACTAAATTAACAATATATTTTCAAACGACATCCATTCATTTATTGTCCCAAATTACCAAACGGATAAATAGTTTTACAATAAAAGTTTCGTCATCATTAATTACCATATAATAACTGCTGACGATAACCATGAAATAACCACATTATAATAATGATTCACATAATATTTTGACGGTATAATTTGGGTGTACCGGTTCATGACTGGCGCTTCCAAGCGTGTAACATTTCTTTGTATCATTAGCAAGGGCGTCCACTGCACCAGGGGGACTCCAAATAGACTTTAAAGGGGACTTTCTCGTAAAATGTTATCATTGTTACAAGAGGAAAAACAACATGAAAGGGATGGATCATTTCACTTAGACAACGGACATAATTTATAATCTACTGGATGATTTTACAAGCTTATGTACTTCTAAAGTAATTCAAAATAAGCCAATTTTCATTAGTTTTAAAATTTTCATATGTCTATAAATGATGACTAAGCATATTACATTAAATAATGTATAAATACTTTCAATTAAAAAAAATTAGCGCCAGCTATGGTTCCTCTCAGGTTAGTTTGAATCAATAATATATATATATATATATATATATATATATATATATATATATATATATATATATATATATATATATATACTGGGTCCCAAACTGGATGGGAATGTATTGCTATCTCCGTTAGTACTAGAGATAGGGAGACGGTTAAATTAGCAATGTTTTGTAGAATTTCATGCCTGTTCCAAATATGACTTGTATTTTGCCCCGCCTCTTTTCGCTTTCGAGTTATTTGGAAAAAACAAAATTTGTCCACTTCTTTTTTCTTAAATATCTAAGTACGCGCTGATCTGACATGTCTAAGACTTGCACATTATCAGGACACTTTTTACAGAGTAATATTTTTGTGCTATTCTCAACTTTGGATTGTCATTTGTTTTTGAGCTACGGGTATCAACGTTTGCTTTTATGATGGCAGCCATATTGGATTTTTTGCTCATGTGATTGCCTGTGAAAAGAGCTTTCCAATGATGTACAACATGCTCGAGAAATCTTGTAATTGCACTGACAATTTTGAAAAAAAACGCTTTGAGGATAGTAGGCTATGAAATCTAATATCAGAAAACATACGACAAATAAAAGTGTTCAAAAAGCAGCAGGCCACGGAGTATAACAATAGACTTTTACTTTTAACATAATTTTCCGTAATGTTTATAGCTTCCGTGATTCTGTTTCGTAATTCATTGATATTTTGTGGAAGATCGAATTTATACACATCATTGTTCAGAATACCCCAAAAATCAAAGTCCATGGGTGTTATATCAGGACTTCGAGCACACCAATGAACCGGCCCATTGTTACAAATGACACAATTATTAAAATTTGGGTATAAAAATTCTTTGACGATCCTAGCATTGTGAGCTGGACAACAGTCTTGTTGGTACCAAATCATGAACTCTTGTAATTGTTGGTAAGATATCATTTCTCAATAGATTAGGATACTTTTCCCCAGTTAAATTATTTTCAAAAAAGAACGGACCAACAGTGAAGTTACCTGAATTTTTTTTAAATTAACTGTCTAATCTACAAATAAAAATAACAGTTTTTTACCTAATAAGCCGCACCAAACATTAATGCCAAATATGTCTTGCAATCGTCTTTGTTCATTTAGATGGGGATTTTCATTTGCCTAATAACACCTAAGATGGCGATTATACATACCACAATTTGTAAATCTGGATTCATCAGTCCATATTATTTTCAAATGAAAATTTTCATCTTGCTGACATTGTCCTTGATGCCATCTGCAGAATTGAAGTCGGTTAGGGTAATCGTCAACATTTAAGCCTTGTACGATTGTAGGTTTGTATGGATGGTAATGAATTTGTTTTAATACACGATGTACCGTACTTTTTGGAACGTCAATTTGTTCACCATAAAACCGAACAGATTGCGGCATTATTTCTTTCTTCATTTCTAGGCATTCGTAGTTTCTTTGCGTGGAAGCTAACGTCATTCAATAGATTGGTCACTATCCTGCGAAATATTTTGGTGTTTGGTTGTCGTCTTTCTAGGTAGTTGTTTTGATATGAATTTGTAGCTGCCTCAGTATTTCGGTTACAACGAATATAACATGTCAAAATATTCTTCATTATTTTTTTTTCAATAATAATTTTGAGGTTGCCTTGTTTGTCAGTTTTACATAGTAAGCTTCAATATGTTATCATTTTCAACAAGTATGGATACAGCAACCGCAAATAAGCAGTGAAAAGGGTCTGGGTGCAGGAAGTATGTTACGGTATAACATTTTGGTAAAAATGTGTTAAATCCGATAGCTCAGTAAATTTCCCATTAAGCTAGAATCTTCAATCTTGAACCATAGTAACACCTATGTAAACGCACCGTGGGTACTAAATTAAAGAAAAATTACATAATGAGCTTCGCGGATAACGACAAATTTGTTTTAAAAAACCTTTTGATGTTTATTGTTTGCAAAAACTGGATGGGTTGACTAAAACAAAACCATCCAAGCAATTAATAAGGAAAAATACCTGCATTATTCATAATTTGACAGGTACATTCCCTTGGTAAATAATTATTTTTTTTCTGAAAAACTTTTGTAACTTTAATGAAATAGACGCCCTCGTGGCGCAGGTGGCTAGGTGCCAGCCTGCAAAGCGAGAGGTCCCGGGTTCGATTCACGGGCGAGCCAAGTTGACTTTGTCTGGAAAATTTGTTAAAAAATAATAAATGATGGGAAAGAATGTGCTAATGGCCTGAGATGCCGCAGCCAATAATATTTAAAAAAAATTAATGAAATATGTAACACAATTTTTTAAAGACACTTGCAGTACGTACATATTATATCAAAGACCAAATTTTAATTTTTTAGCTCCATATAAAATAATTTTTTTTTCAAAAATTCGCTAACTGGGACTCTAAAATTGATCTCGAAGGTCCATTTAAATTTTAAGAATTAGTTTTAATAATATATCGTAATAATAGTGTACAATTCTTTTGAAAATTCATTATTATAACGCACCGAATTTTTTTTCAGATCAGAGTGAAAAAAAATCGTAAACCCCACAACAAATCCTTTTAATTTTTCAGAAAAAAAAAGATTGTGTTGTTCATTTATATGAACATTAGCTACCATAATGCACTAATTGCCACCAGAATTTTTTTTATTCAAAATTGCATTAAGCAACTCGCATACAGTAATATAGGTATATCGGCTTGCTTTGATTTGTAGGAAGAAATATACGTCTAAATTAGAAAGGATAATGTCTACTTTCAAGTATCAAAGGATCAATAGATACAAATATCACTATTAAATCTCCATCTGTCTGTCAGCGAGAGATGAAAATCAGCATTTAATTAAGCAAAGACAGTCAAGTTGTCAGTGTATGTAAAGTCAACGCAGAATGTTTTAACTGATAAATGTGACATTTAGCACAGGTATGTGAACGTGTGGGCGTGAATATACGACTTTTGCATCTACTGTGGCCTTTTGATTTTATCAAAAATGCTGACATGAAGACTAGACAAAGACTAGATGGATGGATGTGTATGTTACTTCACAATATCATAAACGTTTTGTTTACATGCTGTGCGTGGGGGTCTAGTCGAATAACAATGTGATTCAATGAAACTGATCGGAGTGTTGTTTTTTAAAGCTGGCGGCGATAAATCTTTATTTTCGTCACAGACTTTATTATGTAACTAATATATCTTGAAAAGCTGTGTTCCCGATAAAAGAGAAAATATATAAATCGAAAAATATTTAATCGACAGGATCATGTCGAAGTTTGGTAATTTTTGTATGGTTTCATTTAACCTACTTTTCCTAGACCCATTGCTTTAATGATGAAAACGATAGATAATCTATTATTCGAGGCTTCGTCGTAACTTTGGAAGGGACGATTTAAGGTAATGTGTATGACGATATCTGTTATGAAGGTTTGTAAAATGTGAAAAATAAACTTTTATGACTAAGAGTAAGAGCAGCAAAAAGGATTGTTCTCAAGTGGATATATATATATATATATATATATATATATATATATATATATATATATATATATATATATATATATATATATATATATATATATTCAAACGGGCCTTGCGTTTGAGTTCTGGGGGCCCTAATTAGCGTTTATTTGAAAACATTTTTGAAAGTCTTACCATCGTCACGACTCTAACAGTGAATTTTTTGAATGAAAATTCACTAATAAAATAATTAATTGCCTTATGCCTGCTTTATATGTTCCGTACTATATTATATTATATAACACACATTTAAATATATATATATATATATATATATATATATATATATATATATATATATATATATATATATATATATATATCCGACCGATAATTCAAAAAATAATGGACCAATCTTGATCAAATTTGGTGAGTACCTTCCTTTTGCAATTGGCTTGGATTAGTTCGTTAGCCAGGAAAATCGGACCAGGCTTTCTTTCTAAAAAATCATATCTCCGGAAATAACAAAGTAAGGGCAACCAAATTTGGTACGCGTGTTTGTATTATAAATAATCTCTTTCTAGCTTTAAAGACAAAGAAGTTATGGGCAGTTAAAGAAACAAATTTTGGAGTTTTCCTCAACACACCAAACTCGCAATTTTAAACGTCAAAATTACCAATGTTTAGGCAAAGAACGTAAAACAAATACGGATTGTGAAAAAAAAATGTTCTAAGAAGAGTGTTCTGCGAACCGTTAAGTTTCAGATTCAACCGCCATTGCCCTTCATTTTCCTAAAATGTTTACAGAAAATTCATTTCAAATAGACCCTTTCTCTGATGCTTTGGCTGTCGGTTTAGTTAAGTTGATGCTTTCGCTGTAGGTTTAGTATAGTTTATAGTTTAACGGTCTATAATTTTTTTAGCTAATTTTCGTAGAACAAATTCGTTAATGCATTTTTGCATTTTTTATAGAAATATGATGCCTTTGTAAGAAAAAAATCTGGACGCAGTAAGTGCGTTTTGGTAGCGAATTTTCGGTAAATTTGGAGTTAAGTTCCTGAACGCTTTTCAAAAAATTGTTTTCAGAAACCTTCCTAGGGCCCCCTTGGATCCACAAACCCCAAGAAACATTTCTTGTTCACACCCTCCAAGGAAGTTACGGGATCAGAAGTGAGTAGAGGTGCTGGGCGGGGTAGGTAGTAAAAAGGAAATATGAGCAGAAAATGCGAATAAAACGGGCTTGAAAGTTGTCTTTTTCACATCTAGAAGCCATATCCCCCTTAAACCCTACCTACCCCGCACAGCACCCCTATTCCCCCAGGTGCCGTAGGTTCCTTGACGGGTAGGAACAATACATTTTTCTTGTGGTTTCTGCAGCAAGGGTGGTTGTATGCACGCAACGGGGAAGGAAAATCCCCACGACGAAGCAGCCACCCCCAACTCCCCACTTCTGCCTCAAGTCGAACCGGGGGGGGGGGGTATTCTGCTTCGTCGTAGGCGTTTTCCTTCCCCCCTCGTGTGCATACAACCACCCTCGTTGCATAAACCACAAGAAAAACTTCTTGTCCATACCCCCCAAGGAAGTTGCGTGACCTGGGGCAAATAGGGGTGCTGTGCGGGTAGGCCGGGTTTAATGGGGATATGGATTCAAATAGACAGCTTTCAACCAGTTTTCTTCGCATTTTCTGCTCATATTTTCTTTTTACTACCTACCCCGCCCAGCACCCATATTCACTCCTAGCACCGTAACTTCCTTGAGGGGTGTGGACAAGAAATTTTTATTGTGGTTTGTGCATCCAGGTGGGGTCCTAGTAATATTTCTCAAAACAATTATTTGAAAAGCGTTCGGGAGGTAATCTGCAAATTTACCGAATTTTCATTAAATCCTACAAATTCCAATAACTCAATTTGCTATTAACGTAAGCTTTGTTGGTTAGGAAACCAACATTTAAGTTTATTTTCGGAAAATGTTTGTATATCTTCAAACCATAAGTAATTTTGATAAAATATAGTACATTATTTCAACTACATAGGCTATACCAGTAATCAGATTGATGCCTGCTCGCCTTTGGTATTAAAAACATTTTTATGGAAATTCACTTCCATAACACACTTGCTGCATCCAGACTTTTGAAAAATGTTTATGTATTTTCAAACAATAAAGTTATTTCGATGAAATATGGTACATTGTTTCTACTATATAGGCAACCAAGTTTGATGCCTGCTTTCATCAAAGAGAGACATTTGCTATTAAAAATATTTAAAAAAAATCGCTACCCTAACGCACTTGCTGCGTCCAGACTTTTTTATGGTTTTATTTACCCAAATTTTCGTAGACCTATTGTTATAACGACGAACGATAAATCATGTACTTCTGGCTGCAATGTAATTTTGGAAGGGACGATTTAAAGTAGTGGGAATAGTTATATCTGTGTGGACGTTTCTAAAATATTGAAAAAAATGTTTTGTGAGTTGGTTAAAGTAATTTTCTAGCAATTTTTAATTGATTTATTTAACCTAGTTTTTGTAGACCTATTGTTGTAATGACGAATGATAAATCATGTATTTCTGACTGTAATGTAAAGCCTCATATCAAAAGACTTAGGAAGAAAGTTACAGTTTCTAATCCGAAAGTCCTCAAGAAGTATGGTCTCCCAAAAATTCATAATCCGGGAAAATCAATTAGACCTATTGTTTCGGCTATAGATTCCCCGACATATAATTTAGCAAAGTGGTTAACAAATGAGTTTAAAGGCTTACCCGTCAAACATAAAAGTTTTTCAGTCACAAATTCACTTTAATTTATTAGATTAAGGAGGTTAAATTGCTTGAAGGCGAGGTTTTAATTTCATTCGATGTAACCTCATTGTTTCCTAGCGTTCCCACGGAGCAAACATTAACGTATTTAGAGCAGTTGTTAAAAATGAATAACATAAATGAAAATGTATGCAAATAATATTTAACTTGAAGAAACCTTTGCATCAAACAAAATATTTTTCAATTCAACAATGAATTTTTTGAACAAACCCGAAGCACGGCAATGGGCAATCCGCTATCGCCATTTATTGCAGACCTTTTCATGAGCAGATTTGAAACATATTTTTATTTTATTTATTTCAACAACACACCACGAGGGCTTACAGCCTAAATACTATCGCACCGTGGGTGTCGACAAGGAGGAAAGAGGCAACTTGTTAATTCCAGACTTGAAGATTTGGAGGTTCGGAGGAGAAGGAAAAACATGTGCCGACAAGGAATTCCACAACTTGGAAGTCCTCGGGACAAAAGGGCGGACATAACAAGATGTTCTATGTCTGGTGACCTGGACAGTAAAAGGGTGCTATTGCTCTGTTCCCCTGGTAGATCTGTTGGGGGCAGCAGGTGGAGGAACTATGGAAGAAAGCTCCTCTGAGCAGTGCCCGTGCAGATATCTATAAAAGAGAGAGAAAGAGAGGTCACCAACGGCATGTCGGTAGGCAAGGGATGGCAGCCTTTGGGTGAAAGTATGGTCCCCGATGAGACGTATAGCTCTCTTTTAAATGGAGCCCAGGATAGCGAGTGTAGAAGCGGCTGCTGCATCCCAGATGTGGAAGCAGTATTCGAGGCTTGGCCTTATTTGTGAAGTATATAAGGTATAGAGGTTAGCTGGTGAAAAGTATTTGCGAGCCCGGAAGAGGAAACCTAATTTCTTAGCAGCCGCTTCTGCAATTGATGTGACATGTTAGTGCCAATTGAGATTTCGATCCACAGTAATTCCAACAAGAGAAAAAGACTCATTACTTTGAATAACTTGGTTGTTCATTGTGATGGGTCTAGGGCTGCTGTATCTCTTATGAGAAAGAAAGCAAGACTGAGATTTGGTGAGGTTGAATTGTACAAGAATTCTACTTCCCCAGTCTAATATTTTTTGAAGATCCATGGAGACAGAACCCTCCATGAGTCTGCGATCCTCATCTAATTGGGCTAAAGAGACAGGCTTAGAATATTGTATATTTGAGTGGAGGGTGCTGTCGTCCGCGTAACTGTGAACTGGGTTGGATGTGCTAGAGACAGGTCATTGGTGTGGAGAAGAAACAAAGTAGGGGCTAAAGCTGAACCTTGAGGAATTCCTGCATTAATTGGATACAGTTTAAAGGAATGGCCATCCACGACAACACAAATGCTCCAGTCAGATCTTGAAAGTGAAAGTGGTTATTTTCCCAGAGTGTGCTTTTGTTACGTGGATGATATTTTCGCAGTATCTAACACAGAAATTTGCAGAATAGAAGATTTTATTGCCAAATTAAACAATAAATTTGATTCTATAAAATTTACCCACGAATTAGAAATTAATAAGAAATTACTCTTTCTAGATGTACTAGTTATCAAGTATAAAGACACTTTAGAATTCGATGAAAGGAAACCACCACTCGAAGCTACATTCCGAACGACTCACATCATACGTACGCACAAAAAATGGCCAGTATGAATTTTTTAGTAAATCGGTTAATTAATTTTCCTTTAACCGAAGTAAATATGCCAAAGAATTAAATTATATTAAGAACGTGCCCGAATATAACGGATACACTGCTTGCCTAGTGGAAAAATTAATCAACAAACAGAAAACAAAGAAAATGTTGACGGAATCAACGACGTTTAGAAGAGAGAAATCCGAAAAAAACTTTCTTTGCTTACAATTTCAACCTATATATGTTCATATATATATATATATATATATATATATATATATATATATATATATATATATATATATATATATATATATATATATATATATATATATATATATATATATATAGATATATAGATATATAGATAAACATATAACAATTTTAATAAACCTCGAAAATGGTTTCAAAAGCACTAAATCCTGAAATTT
Source organism: Tillus elongatus (assembly GCA_964006375.1). Lineage (NCBI taxonomy): Eukaryota > Metazoa > Arthropoda > Insecta > Coleoptera > Cleridae > Tillus > Tillus elongatus. The sequence goes on along the minus strand of OZ023267.1, from coordinate 136,111,396 downwards.
TTATAAAAAATTCGAAAGTGCAGCAGTACTAATAAATCGACTCAAAAAAGTCTGGACGCAGCATGTGCGTTCTGGTAGTGAATTATCATAAAAATGTTTTTAATAGCAAATAGGTATGTCTTTTTTAAAGAAAAATGAGAATGTCTTTCTGGAGAGAATAAATTATCACAGCTATGTGGAAGTTATGATTCAGTGTGCAGCACTATTTTAAAATCAATCGAATATAAACGAAAGAAACTGATCAGGGTGCCAGTTTTGCCCGGTTTCACAAAGCTCAATTAAATATTTAATGGCCGGTTAGTAAATAAAGGCTTCAGACGACCAATCACAGACTATGATTCTGGTTTTTGCCATGACAACTAAATATGTTGAAGCTGTGACTGGTTGTCTGAAGCTTGATTAACGGAAGATTGATGAACTAACCAACCGTTAAATATTTAATCGAGCTCTGTAAAACTGGGCATTTATGTTACAAATCTTCAACTGCATGATTACAATTGTTTCCAAGCCTAACCTGATTAGAGATGAATTTCAATTGAACAAAACTCGTATGAATCTCACACAATTTACTTTTTGAGAATAAGCTGGCTAAAATAATACGAAGCTTTCTTTGCCAAAAGATCTCATATTATACGCCTCTCCATATATAAAATGAAAGTTAGAGTTTTTCTGGAAATGTTTTAAATTAATGTTTCTCGCGTTCCTGCGGTTTACGGATGTTACAAATAAAAAAGTCACAAAGGAATTCCTTTTAACGAGGGGGGGAAATAAATATAATCCCTGTACATGGCTCATTAACCGTGTTATATGCGACGTTTTTACACCATAACTTCCATGGAAGATGTACACTTATTGCTTGCACAATTCTCATTTAGAACACCTACGTACAATAATTGTAAACGTAGGTACACACCTTGCATGTGCCAATTCATACTTATAGGTGTCCCAAAATATGTTTATATTTACTAGCTTTATTGTTTTATTTATGTTTTACTTTTAAATAATTACAGACAAGGCTAAGCAGACTACATTCATACTCTTCTATGAGTTTTTTTACCCATTTCTATAACCTTATATTTAATGCGGAGCTTATTTTATTTGAAATTTAATAACAAGAGAATTCATTAAAATTTTAACTTTAAAGGAAACTTATGTGACTAGTCAGCGGGGAGCTCATATTTAATGCAAATCTAAAAAATGCATGGGTGCAGGCCTTATACTTTAGTTGGTGTCAGACACACAAATGAAAATCAAGACTCGGTTAATGTTATTTAGTGATTAAAAGCTGAATTTATATAAAGAAAAGTATTATATGTTACACTTAGTGAGCGGTAGACATGAAGCAATGTGCCGCCACCTAGTTGCGGAACCAAGTAGTATGTTGTGACGCCAGCTCCAAATAACACAAACTGTTAAAAAATAGAGACTGTATACAACCAACTAACAATTTAGTAAATTGTCAGCACTGGCCCATTTCTACCCTAATATAGGGACAATGTATGTAAGGCTAGATGTATTCTCTCCACAATTAGAACCATAGACCGGTTTCGCTCTAATTAGAGCTCTTCAGTACGGCATACTAATTGTAGCGAAAATACACCTATAAAATAAAACGGCTATGGTAGCCAGCGTTCGAATACTAAGTGAGTGGTAGACACGAGGCATCGTGTCGCCACCTAGTTGCGGAACGAAGTAGTATGTTGTCACGCCAGCTCCAAATAACATAAAGTGTTAAAAAATAGAGACTGTATATAACCAACTAACAATTTAATAAATTGTCAGCCCTGGCCCATTTCTACCCTAATATAGGGACAAAGTATGTAAGGCTAGATGTATTCTCGCCACAATTAGAACCGTAGAACGGTTTCGCTCTGATTAGAGCTCTTCAGTACGGCATACTAATTGTAGCGAAAATACACCTATAAAGTAAAACGGTAGCCAGCCTTCCAACACTAAGTGAGTGGTAGACACGAAGCAACGTGCCGCCAGCTATTTGCGGCAGCAAGTAGTATGTTGTCACGCCAGCTCCAAATAACACAACATGTACACAATTATATAGGGTGGCGCATTGAAAACGAAACAGACCAATTTGCGTCCAGAGAATTTAAAAAAAACCGCTGAAACACGTCAATTTTATAATTGAGGGGGACATGTTTTGACATAAAACTCAACTTTGTCATATCAACCCCTTAAGGGTGGTGAAACAACTCTTATATTTTAAATAGGGAACATGAGTCTAGTGTTACATCGTTTGAAAGATCTTTCTTTTCTGAATTCAGCACACTAATTTTTTTGGAAGTTTTAGCAACTCGTTTAAAAATGATTCACAGTTGAAAATGCAAAAACGCATTTCACTCATTCCGATAAGAAATGTGCTGATAGTCAATGTTTTGTTGGTTTGTAAACAAAAAATTCACTATCAGAACATTTCTTATCGGAATGAGAGAAATGGAGTTTATTATTTCAGTTTATCGGTCGGTTTGATACTTGATAGTACTACCGAAAACTAATTTAACAATGGTGTATTCTGTAGAAGAACGAGTTAAAATAATTACTTGTTTTTTCAAAAACGATGACTGTGCCAACCGTACCGCAAATTTGTTTAATGAACGACATCCGAACAGACATATTAACAGAAAATACATTTTGGAGTTAGTTGCAAAGTTTCGACAAAGTGGTTCAGTGGCCAACAAAAAACGGGATCCTGAACGTGAATTTCCGGTTAGAAATGAGACTAGATTAAAGTTTTAGGACGAATCGCTGCAGACCCAACTTTGAGCACGAGAAAATTAGCCACTGTTTCAAATATCAAAAGAAGAACTATTCAGCGAATATTGAAGCATCATAAATATCACCCGTATAAAATTAATATTGTACAACAATTGAATGAAAATGATTTTGATCGGCGGCTGGAGTTTTGTGAAGTTATGACTGCACGAATAGCTGATAACGGGCACTTTCTGTTCAATATCTGTTTTTCAGACGAGTGTACGTTTTTATTAAACTCTACAGTCAATCTTCATAATTGTCTTTATTGGGCAGATAATAATCCAAGAAATTTTCACGAAGTCCACACTCAAACTCCACAGAAATTGAATGTCTGGACCGGCATTTTTGGAGACCGTTTTATCGGATCAATTTTTCTTGATGGCAATTTGAGTGGCGAAACGTATTTGGAGTTACTAGAAGATATCGTTTACCCTCTACTAATTGACATTGTTGAAAATGATGATCGCTATCAAGAAAATCTATTAGTGTTTCAACAAGATGGAGCCCCTCCGCATTTTTCACAACGTGTTAGGGAGTTGTTGAACACAGAGTTTCCAGGACAATGGATTGAGCGTAAAGGTGCTATTGAGTGGCCCCCTAGATCACCGGATTTAACTCCTTTAGACTTCTTTCTATGGGGCCATTTAAAGAGTAGAATTTACGCAACAGAACCGGAGTCTCTGGAAGAATTACGACGACGCATTCTTGAAGATTGAAGTTGTCTAATAACTCCACAAATGCTCCAGAATGTCAGAGCTCGTTTTGAACAAAATTTGTACTTTTGTATGGAAGCTGGTGGTCAACAATTTGAACACTTACTTCACTGAATAAACATTTTTGAACGTTTGATTTTGTTTTTTAGTTATTTTTAACGAAAAATTTACTAATTAGTGCATTTCTTATCACAATGAATGAAATACGTTCTTGCAACTCCAACTGTGAATAATTTTTAAACGAGTTGAAAAAACTTCTAAAAAAATTAGTGTGCTGAATTCAGAAAAGAAAGAGCTTTAAAATGATGTAACACTCGACCTATGTTCCCTATTTAAAATATAAGGGTTGTTATCGCCACCCTTAAGGGGTTGATGTGACAAAGTTGAGTTTTATGTCAAAACATGCCCCCCTCAATATTAAAATTGACGAGTTTAAGAGTTTCTTAAAAAAAATTTCTCAGGACGCAAATCGGTCTGTTTCGTTTTCAATGCGCGACCTGTATGTATATATATATATATATATATATATATATATATATATATATATATATATATATATATATATATATATATATATATATATATATATATAGATCTCCAGGTTAGTGAATTTTTTAAGAAAATTCACTAACAAAACATTTCGGTTAAATATGGTAGCTTTTTGGTAGAAATCACTTTCTTTCCTGACTATAATAGAACAATTATCAAATTACAGTCCCCTAAAGTCTTTCCTGTGGAATTGAATACGTTAGCTAGTCTAGTATTATGTAAATGTAGTTTAATTTTCTCACCATCTTTATTAGGTTTGTGTTATGTCTGTAGACCCGATTCAAGGACAAACCGACAATTCACTAAATAAATATTTAGATCTACTGCAGACACTGACCTGGTACAACCATCTATAAACATGCTCTCCCCCGCATTCAGTGCTTATCTCACACAACGTACCATATTATAAGCTCGAGCATGATTTATAATATCAAATGTGGTCTGCATGATATTTACCTAGTCTAGTCTGTAATTTAAGGTAATTGCTGTAGAAATATCCACCGTTCAAGCATGCCCCGGACTCAACATGATGAAGCTGCCATATTTGTTCTTGCTTGGCAGATTGAGATTATATTATACTTTGTTGTTTTATTAAATGTTTCCAATGACGTATTACCCATGCCCCTCATAAGTTTTCCACATTCTTAAAGCAACATACAAGAGCGCCCCCTGGTCTTTATAATGAAAGGTAAGGAAGGGTTAATTGAGTTACTTTTTTACCATTATCACCTTTAACAGTCTGTAGATCGCTGATGAGGAGATCGCCACTTTTGAATCAAAAAAATTTGGTGATGCAGCAAGGGCGTTATAGTAGCGAATTTTCATAAGAATTGTACACTATAATCATACGGTATATTAGTAAAGTTAATAGTTTCAACTTACCCAGACCTTGAGGATCGGTTATAGAGGTCCTAGCACGCGCACATTTGTAGAATTCTTTCGAAAGTGTTACCATCGATATATATTTTTTTAATTTCAACAACACACCACGAGGGCTTACAGCCTAAATACTATGGTAACGTGGGTGTCGACAAGAAGGAAAGAGGCAATTTGTTAATTCTGGACTTGAAGGTTTGGAGGTTCGGAGGAGAAGGAAAAACATGTGCCGGCAAGGAATTCCACAACTTGGAAGTCCTCGTGACAAAAGAGCGGGCATAACAAGATGTTCTATATCTGGTGACCTGGACAGTAAAAGGGTGCATTCGCTCTGTTCCCCTGGTAGATCTGTTGGGAGCAGCAGGTGGAGGAACTATGGAAGAAAGCTCCTCTGAGCAGTGCCCGTGCATATATCTATAAGAGAGAGAGAGAGAGAGAGAGAGAGAGAGAGAGAGAGAGAGAGAGAGAGAGAGAGAGAGAGAGAGGTCCCCAACGGCAGTCGGTGGGCAAGGGATGACAGCATGTGGGTGAGGGTAGGATGACCGATGAGACGTATAGCTCTCTTTTCAATGGAGTCCAGAATAGCGAGTGTAGAAGCGGCAGCGGCAGCGGCACCCCAGATGTGGGAGCAGTATTGGAGGTTTGGCCTTATTTTCGAAGTATATAAGGTATAGAGATTAGCTGGTGAAAAGTAGTTGCGAGCCCGGAAGAGGAAAACTAATTTCTTAGTAGCCGCTTCTGCAATTGATGTGGCATGTTGGCGCCAATTGAGATTTCGATCCACAGAAATGCCAACAAGTGAAAAGGACTCATTACTTTGAATAACTTGGTTGTTCACTGTGATGGGTCTAGGGCTAATGTATCTCTTATGAGAAAGAAAGCAAGTCTGTGATTTGGTGGGGTTGAATTGTACAAGATTTCTACTTCCCCAGTCTCATATTTTTTGGAGATCCACGAAGATAGAACCCTCCATGAGTCTGCGATCCTCATCTAACTGGGCTAAAGAGACAGGCTTAGAATATTATATGTTTGAGTAGTGGATGCTGTCGTCCGTGTAACTGTAAACTGGGTTGTATGTGCTAGAGAGGAGGTCATTGATGTGGAGAAGAAGCAAAGTAGGGGCTAAAGCTGAACCTTGAGGAACTCCTGCATTAATTGGATACAGTTTAGAGGAATGGCCATCCACGACAACAGAAATGCTACGGTTGGAGAGGAAATTTGCTCCCCAGATACAGAGTTTTGGTGGTAGGCCATAGGCCGGAAGTTTATTAAGCAGCGCTGCGTACCAGACCTGGTCGAATGTCTAGAGCGACAATCTGGGATTCACCGTGTAGTTCCATAGACTTGTTCCAAGAATGGGTGACAAAGGAAAGGAGATCGGCAGTTGATCTGTGCTGACGGAATCCATACTGCCTGTCTTGAATTAGACTGTGTTTTTCAAGAAATTTTAGTAATTCGGTGTTTATATACTTTTACATCACTTTAGAGACGACTGAAAGGAGATAAATAGGCCTGTAGTTGCTACGAAGCGCTTTGCATACTTTCTTGGGGACAGGTTGTACGCGAGCAGTTTTCCAGTTACTAGGGAATATGCCTCTATTGTAAGATGTCTGAAACAGACCAGTCAGGACAGGAACAAGTTCTGGTGCGCATTTTTTGAGAACAATTGCTGGGATCTCGTCAAGGCCAGAGGCTTTCCTGATATTAAGAGAAGAGAGCATCTTGCGTACCTTTTTAGTTTTGAAAATGATATCCGTCATTTTATGCGTGACATTGGGGACTGTTGGTGGTTGAACATTTGGAGGTGGGTTGAGAGTAGAATTGCCGGGGAATAACGAGGCAAAAAGTTCAGCTTTGCCCAGGGCGGTAGAAACAATTTCATCCCCTGAGACAAGAGGTGGGAACGTGCTCTTGCAGAAATTATTCCCAATAGATTTAGCAAGAGTCCAGAAGGGTATGCTGCCGTTGGAGCTTGAGAGGACTTTGTTTTTGATGTGGTTATTAAACGAGTTTTTTGTCTCAGAAAGAATGCGGACATAGCGGTTTCTTGCGTCGTTAAATGCTTGACGGTTTTCTTGACTGGGATTGTGTAGAAGCGTTTTGTGAGCTTTGACCTTTTCAAGTAGGCCTTGTCACAGGATTTAGAGAACCAGTGCTTTTGAGTGGCTGCAGAGGTTTTCTGTGTACGTGAAATAAATAATTCCATGCCAGATTGGATAATTTCGGTGACGTTTTCTGAGATATCAGAGGGGTCAGGATGAGAGAAGCAGACAGACGCCCATGGAAGTGAGGAAAAGTAATCTCGCATTTCGTCCCAGTTCGCGGAGTTGTAGTGCCAAACGATACGTGAGTGTGATGACTGTATGACCTGGGGTTGCACTGCGCAGGAAGCAGTGACCATGCCGTGGTCTGAGCGACCAAGGGGGGCGGGGACTGATTTCTTATAGCAGTCAGGATTTGTAGTAAGAAGGAGATCCAAGGGATTTGAGCTGTGTGTTGTGATGCGAGGAAAGTAAGTAGGTTGCTGAACCATATTGGCTAAAGAATTGCTGACTGCAAAGGCCTCCGCTGCTCTTCCTTGTGGATCGGTTTTTGAGGATCCTAGCCATGCCTTATTATGGACATTGAAGTCACCAAGAATAGTGACCTCGGAGGAAGGATATTCAGAAATCAGATGGTCGGTTTTTTCAGAAAGGTAGTCAATATATATCTCTCTATTATCAAAAAAATCTTGTGTTCTAACTCCTTTTGAGAAAAATGCCCAAAACTTAATTTTCTATGAAGCTCAAGAATTAAATGTTGCTATATCTGTAAATAGTGTAAGTATCTTCAAAATAAACTTGTATTACAAATTTCGTTAAAGTTATACAAAAGAATTCCAGAAGGAAACTTAATTCATATTTAGAAAAGTAAAGTATCTGCCAAATTATACAGGTAGCAGTTATTTTCCTTTATTAATCGCCAGTATGATTTCGTTTTAGTCAACATAATCAAACCGGTTTTTTCAATATCAACAATAACAAAATTATAATTTCAGACTCAAAGGTGACAAACTTATTTAGGTGTTTTAAACAAAAATGAGATCTTGTTCAAAACCTTATGAGATCTGTGCACTATTGTTTCTCCAAATGTCAAAATAAAACATAAAAAACATACATTCATCGAGCTGGATTCGATCATGCAACCTCCTGCGTACTAGACTAGCACGCTTCCACTGAGCTATCTGGTAATACGTCAGCTAAGGTTCAGATTACATGATACTCAACACAGGCTTCATGCCCGGGGTAGTATATGAAAAGTATACGTAACAATTAATTACAGAATTAGTAGAATTGTCATTGAAACACATCCCACGACTGTTTCGGTCTTATATGACATCTTATGTTTAAGTTTAAAGATAAAAAAAACATTTTAGAATCATTTTTATACAGACTTGGCTTGATTTTGTTTACATCTCTACTATATTATGCTACAGCATAATATATCTATGCTGCGCTAAAACTGTATTTGGGCCCGTTCATAAAGCTACAAATATAGTGTATTTCAATAATTGATTGAATCCCCCAATCAAATAACAATCACTTGGCAAATTTTTAATTTCATGCCGTCTCTCATTTTCCATAATTTCGGCCGACATTTCACGATTGTTGGTTCGGTTAGTATGGCATATATTTGGTTCGGTTACCGTTGAAGTATGTTGTATGAATCCATCTACGCACGGCAGTTAACAACTCTGTCTGCCAGAGAAAACTCTAAATATTGTGTACCAAATTACTTAAAATTCACGACATAGGTTTATTTGAACTATTTCTAGCCACTTGTAAAGTCTCATTCCAGTTACTCTGATACTTACAAAAATATAGCGTTTTCAAACAGTTTCCCCGATTTTCCACCGGAAAAAACTTGAGCATAAAGGCTGATTAACGAACTCGACCTCTGCGTTCTTCTATTTTCTTCCCCCACTCGTCTCCACGCATCCTCGCCTTTTCGATAGATTTATTAGAAATTTCGGGTAGAGTCACTTTGACCGGAGCATTGCGCCTTTCCAAGGGCAACTTTGCCTGTTTAGCTCTGAAATCATCAGTAATAGCTTCCTCACAAAGAAAAACACGCATTGGTGAAGTCAAATTTCGCAACTTGTGACCGCCGGGTAGGTACAGGAGAAGGAGCTTTGGATGTGTCATATACTCGACGTGCAAAGACAGCAATCAATTTCTCATTGTTGTACCTTGTTTGGCAAGCACTGTGCACTCTCACCTCACTCAACCCACGCAGGAACTGTTCATCTGCCGAAAGTTTCCTTCTCACACTGGACAGCAACAGTCTGGCAACAACTCTGGCTTTCACAACAGTTATTTCACCTGCTTAAACTCCTCCTTTAGAAATAAAACACAAGTCCGATTGACTAGATGCATACGTCATCTCCAAAAGGTACTCGAATTTGCGCAAACACGGATTCACCAGGCTCTCTTGAAACGCTAACGAATAACTGCACCAATTCCTTTCTTGACGATTCACGATGTATGGTCAGCAATCACTCTTTATGCCTGTAATCAGAAAAAAAGGATATCAATATTAGTACGAACGTAAAAATTTATGTAGTAAATTATGTAGTGGGGGGTGAGGTGGGGAGGGATATCGATGGGAAGAGTAATTAATATCAATACCAACATGGAGTGAGTATGGTTGGATTTCATAAGAGAAGAAAATTAGCTTTTGTGAATTGGGGTTGGGTTGGGAAGGGGGAAGCGGGAGCGGGTGGGGATTTCCGAAGTTGGCGGTTGTAACCAGAAATCATAATGCCAACAACATTTCACAATAATTCGGGTATAACAGAAAAAATAAGGTGGAATTCTGCAATCTTCGGCATTGTTTAGCGAATTTTGATAAATTAATTTTTTTTCGAAGCGCCATATCTCGGTAACGATTTGACATACAAACATGTTTGATAGTCATAATAGTAGGGAATTTAACGCTCCACAGAAAAGTCTTAGACGTTGTTGCCGTAGTATGTCAGAGAAAAAAGTTATTAAGGAAAAAGCGGAGAAAGGTCGAACATTTTGCAGTTCCCCCTCCGCCCCTCTTTTTCGCACAGGGTCCTCGAGGTCCAAAAGTTAAGAAAATGTTAATTAACCACCTCTGAACAACATCCCAAAGTTTCATTAACTTCCGACCTTTTTCTATCTGAAACTACCTGCCGAGTGAACTAAATTCTATCGAGCGCTACTGTCGAAAGCAATCAGTTTTCTCTTCTCTTTTATTTTATTTATTTCTTGAGCAATATGCCTACTATTTACTTACAATTTACATAACAATATCCGCTAAACATAATGACCAAGTTCTCTTTTGCTAAATATTAAACATATATTTTATATAATCCTATGATATCACGAGACTAGATGTAAATGTCTCTTTTTGCATATAACGATGTAGTATTTCTTATGTAGTCTGTAGAAACCCATTTGCTTTGCACGGCACAGCGCTTTGTAAAACTAATACAGCTAAGCTTGTCTATTTCCGGCAAACACAACGTAATATTTAACTAGAATATTCTCTTTTTCGCTGGATTATCTCACGATAAGCACATTCATTTTGTTGAAATATGACGATTACTTTTTTACCGTGTACCAACCTGTGGATTATTTCGCGAAAGTTTATGTTACTCATCCTTTTTACTAGACTGTTATCGTCATCACAGTCTAAGGCACTGTCGCCTTGCAGTCACAACCAGGACTCAATCTCCCATTAAGTTTCTTTCTAGCTTCCGCAATATCATTTTCTTGTGAGCATACTGTACCACTACTAGTACACAACCTTCAACAAATCAGTGATTATAGAAAATGCTCATCTATAAGTGCTTATCTGCATAGTTGATTCGATTTTCATTTTCCATTGCTACAAGGATTGTCTCTGATGGAACCCAGATCTCTACTAATAAGTTTTGCTTTTAATTGCCAAAGACTTTAGCATGTTCTAGAGCTGGTCATCTCTTTAATAGCTGGGTGGTGTGGTAGACTTGCAATATGGTAGGTGGTAGTGGACTTTTCCTTTACGTGATAGTAAAGGATTTTTTCACGCCCGAGGAGGTACCACCCCTTACATCAAGGGGTCGGTGAAGTCCCAACGGACGTTTCCACTTCTGATGTATGAGTCGGTTATCCTTATACACAAAAATGATGATGGCTCCTCCTTGTACAAAAGATTCCGGAGATAAAATACCCCTCCATCCGGATCTCCGGGAGAGGGTTGTGCAGGGGGCACCGGCATCAAGACTTAACATATCCTTCTCGAATATATGTGGCCTAAATTATACCCTGAACTCCGTCCACCATTTCCTCTAGACTAATAGGCCCCAACTCCTCTTCCTCACCGAAACCCAAATCAGTGTCAAAACAGCCACTAATCACCTTAAATATCCGGGGCATGAGCTTCTTACTTCCTTTAGATTGCATGGAGGTGTGTGCGCGTACGTCCGTAGCAATCTACCCAGCACCAGGCTCCCCAATTTGGAAGCTGGAAGAAAATACATACTATGGATGAAACTCTCTCTCTCAGGGCTGCAACTAAATTCATCTGCTGCATTTACCGGTCACCTTCTGACAACAACTTTGTCCAGCTCTTCGACTACCTTTCTGAAAAAACCGACCATCCGATTTCTGAATATCCTTCCTCCGAGGTCACTCTTCTTGGTGACTTTAATGTCCATAATAAGGAATGGCTAGGATCTTCAAAAGCCGATCCACAAGGAAGAGCAGCGGAGGCCTTTGGAGTCAGCAATTCTTTATCCAATATGGTTCAGCAACCTACTTACTTTCCTCGCATCCCAACACACAGCTCAAACCCCTTGGATCTCCTTCTTATTACAAGTCCCGACTGCTATAGGATATCAGCCACCCCCCCCCCCCCCCGGTCGCTCAGCCCACGGCATGGTCACTGCTTCCTGCGCAATGCAACCCGAGGTCACACAGTCGTCACACTCACGTATCGTTTGGCAACTGGGACAAAATGCGAGATTAGTTTTCCTCATTTCCATAGGCGTCTGTCTGCTTCTCTCATCCTGACCCCTCTGATAACTCACAAAACGTCACCGAAATTATCCAAGCTGGCATGGAATTATTTATTCCACGTACACAGAACACCTCTGCAGCTACTCAAAAGCCCTGGCTCTCTAAATCCTGTGACAAGGCGAGACTTGAAAAGGCCAAAGCTCACAAAACTCTTCTACACAATCCCAGTCAAGAAAACCGTCAAGCATTTAACGACGCAAGAAACCGCTATATCCGCATTCTTTCTGAGGCAAAAAACTCGTTTAATAACCACATCAAAAACAAAGTCCTCTTAAGCTCCAGCGGCAGCAAACCCTTCTGGACTCTTGCTAAATCTATTGGGAATAATTTCTGCAAGAGCACGTTCCCACCTCTTGTCTCAGGGGATGAAATTGTTTATACCGCCCTGGGCAAGGCTGAACTTTTTGCCTCGCTGTTCGCCGGAAATTCTACTCTCAACCCACCTCCATTAACAGTCCCCAATGTCGCGCATAAAATGGCGGATATCATTTTCAAAACTAAAAAGGTACGAAAGATGCTCTCTTCACTTACTATCAGGAAAGCCTCTGGCCTTGACGAGATCCCAGCAATTGTTCTCCGGGCGCACCAGACCTTGCTCCTGTCCTGACTCGTGTGTTTCAGACGTCTTACAATATAGACATATTCCCTAGTAATTGGAAAACTGCTCGAGTACAGCCCGTCCCCCAGAAAGGATCCAAAGCGCTTCCTAGCAACTACAGGCCTATTTCTCTCATTTCAGTCGTTCTAAAGTGATGGAAAAGTATATAAACACCGAATTACTAAAATTTTTTGAAAAACACAGTATAATCCACGACAGGCAGTATGGATTCCGTCAGCGCAGATCAACTGCTGAACTCCTTTCCTTTGTCACCCATTCTTGGAACAAGTCTATGGAACTACACGGTGAATCCCAGATTGTCGCTCTAGACATATCCAAAGCATTCGACCAGGTCTGGCACGCAGCGCTGCTTAATGACCTTCCGGCCTATGGACTACCACCAAAGCTCTGTACCTGGACAGCAAATTTCCTCTCTAACCGGATCATTACTGTTGTCGTGGATGGCCATTCCTCTAAACTGTATCAAATTAATGCAGGTGTTTCTCAAGGTTCTTCATTACTATCCAGGTCACCAGACATAGAACATCTTGTTATGTCCGCTCTTTTGTCCCGAGGACTTCCAATGTGTGGAATTCCTTGCCGGCACATGTTTTTCCTTCTCCCCCGAACCTCCAAACCTTCAAGTCCAGAATTAACAAGTTGCCTCTTTCCTCCTTGTCGACACCCACGGTACGATAGTATTTAGGCTGTCAGCCCTCGTGGTGTGTTGTTGAAATAAAAAATGCCTATTTGCGGCCAACAGGCTGACCATGAAGACACATGTTTTAGTGAATACAGATACTTTGCTTAACTTAACAAAATATAAGAATTCAAGTAAGAAGGGTGACATTGATGTCTCATTATTATCAAATTAGAGCCGAAGATGGTCGTAATATACTCGGATGGTCATTGATTGAATATTATAGCTTCTTAAAGTTAGAATAAACAGCTATATTAATAAATATGGTATTCGGTCTAGTTGATAATACGGTTTTAGGACAGGAAGATCGACGCAAGATGCTATTGCTCAGATTACAGGAAAAATATATAAGTGTCTGGATGAAAGTGTTCCAGCTGCCTGTGACTTTGCCGATTTGGTTAAGGCATTTGATAGTGTTTGCTATAGACAACTGTTGATTGTGGTCGAGGGTCTTGATTTTCGTAGAATTGTTCATAAATGAATGGAAAGTTATATAAAAGGTAGAAGCCAAAGTGTTCAGGTAGATGGACATCAAAGCGAAAGATGTTCTGTAACATAAGGGGTACCTCAAGATTCAGTACTGGAGCCTATACTGTTAAACATATATGTAAATGAGCTTTTTGAAATATCTGAAGGTGGGTACGTTGTTGGATATGCGGTCGACACTGCATTCTTCTACTTGGATAAGACATCGGCCAATTTAAAGGTCCTGATGGAAACAGACCTTAAGCGTATATTTAACTTTTTTAGGAGCAGGCGTCTAAGCGTATATTATGGTAAAACGCATTGAGAGTGTTTTTCGTGTAGTAAAAGATCAGGGCTAAAATATGTTTCTTTAAGGATACAAGTAATCGATAATACCGATACTGATACTAAAATGAAATGAGCAAGCCGCTAAACTGGTGGCAAAGGTGAGAAGTCTGATTACAAACTACAGAGAACTGAGAGAAATGCTTGCAGAAAATTATTTGATCCTTATGTGTAAGTCGCTGGTGCAAACACTTCTAGACTATGGCATACTCTCCTGGGGTGGTATCGCTAAAAGTTTTATATTAAAATTTAAAGGGTACGAAAATGGGTCCCTAAGATAATTTTACTGAAAAACATTTGCTATCCCTCAAATAAATTGTTCGAGGAGACAGGTGTCTATGATTGCGGGCAATTATATTTATACGGGCTCTTGATGTATCTTAATCAAAATAAGTCACAGTTATCAAGGATGTGTCATCTTCTCTTTCCCTTTCTCTCTCTTTCTTTCTCTTAATACCAGGAAAGCTTCTGGCCTGGACGAGATCCCAGCAATTGTTCTCAAAAAATGCGCACCAGAACTTGCTCCTGTCCTGACTCGCCTGTTTCAAACATCTTACAATACAGGCATATTCCCTAGTAAATGGAAAACTGCTCGAGTACAACCCGTCCACAAGAAAGCATTCAAAGCGCTTCCTAGCAACTACATGCCTATTTCTCTCCTCGTCTCTAAAGTGATGGAAAAGTATATAAGCACCGAATTACAAAAATTTCTTAAAAAACACAGTCTAATCCACGACAGGCAGTATGGATTCCATCAGTGCAGATCAACTTCCGACCTCCTTTCGTCTGTCACCCATTCTTGCAACAAGTCTACACGGTGAATACCAGATTATCGCTCTAGACATATCGAAAGCATTCGACCAGGTCTGGCACGCAGCGCTTCTTAATAAACTTCCGGCCTATGGCCTACCACCAAAACTTTGTATCTGGACAGCAAATTTTCTCTCCAAACGGAGCATTTTTGTTGTCCTGGATGGCCATTCCTCTAAACCGTATCGAATTAATGCAGGAGTCCCTCAAGGTTCAGCTTTAGCCCCTACTTTGTTTCTTCTCCACATCAATGACCTCCCCTCTAGCACAACCAACCCAGTTCACAGTTACTCGGACGACAGCATCCACCACTCAAATATACAATATTCTAAGCCTATCTATTTAGCCCAATTAGATGAGGATCGCCGATTCATGGAGGGTTCTGTCTCTGTGGATCTCCAAAAAATATTAGACTGGGGGAAGTAGAAATCTTGTACAATTCAACTCCACCAAATCTCAGTCTTGCTTTCTACCCTAGACACAATTAACAACCAAGTTATTCAAAGTAATGAGACCTTTTCACTTGTTGGCATTTCTGTGGATATAAATCTCAACTGGCACCAAGATGTCACATCAATTGCAGAAGCGGCTGCTAAGAAATTAGATTTCCTCTTCCGGCCTCGCAAATACTTTTCACCAGCTAATCTCTATACCTTATATGCATCACAAATAAGGCCAAGCCTCGAATACTGCTCCCACATCTAGAGTGCCGCGGCTGCTTCTACACTCGCTATCCTAGACTCCATGCAGAAGAGCGCTATACATCGGTGACCCTACCCTCACCCAAAGACTGCCATCCCTTGCCCACCGATGTGCCGTTGGTGACCTCTCTCTCTCTCTCTCTCTCTCTTTTATAGATATCTGCACGGGCACTGCTCAGAGGAACTTTCTTCCATAGGAACAGATCTACCGGGGGAACAGAGCAAATGCACCCTTTTACTGTCCAGATCACCAGACATAGAACATCTTGTTATGCCCGCTCTTTTGTCCCGAGGATTTCCAAGTTGTGGAATTCCTTGCCGGCACATGTTTTTCCTTCTCCTCCGAACCTCCAAACCTTCAAGTCCAGAACGAACAAGTTGACTATTTCCTTCTTGTCGACACCCACGGTACGATAGTATTTAGGCTCTGAGCCCCTGTGGTGTGTTGTTTAAATAAATATTAATATAATACAAGAAATAGAGAGTGTAGTGTATACTTACTGTATGCTAGTAAGACAATTGGTCAAAGAGGGTTCACATTTCTGGGTCCTAGGCTATTGAATATTATGCTCTATGATCTGAAGCGGGTAATGTCG
Source organism: Tillus elongatus (assembly GCA_964006375.1). Classification (NCBI taxonomy): domain Eukaryota; kingdom Metazoa; phylum Arthropoda; class Insecta; order Coleoptera; family Cleridae; genus Tillus; species Tillus elongatus. The sequence goes on along the minus strand of OZ023267.1, from coordinate 136,095,207 downwards.
CTAAATGTTTTTAAAAAACGTTTGAAACACATCGGATTTGGGTTCCAGGGGTCCTAGATAGTGCTAATTTGAAGAAAATTTTTCAAAATTCAAAAGTCGCGATATCCTCATTAGTGATTTTTTTTAAAGAAAATTCACTAATACAGATCTCCTTATTAGCAAATTTACAAAAAAAACATGAAATTAATCGTTTACAAACCTTGATTAAAGTTGCACTACTTAGCACACAATTTAAAAAACTACCTATTTTATGTGGAAAAGGCTCTAAGCGAATTTTGGCACAGAAAAGGTTTTTAGCGAATTTTCGTAAAAAAAAATGCGTAGTACATATGAAAATTTATTTGTTTATTTTATTCATTTAAATTTGCACCTACAGAATTAAACAATTCCAAATGGTACTTAAAAATAAAACCAAAGAAAAGAAAATAACTCAAAGTAACAAAATCAATGTCTTAAAACAGTTTTTATCCTAGACATAGCAATATAAAAGATATCACATTTAGAAAAATTAGCATTATAATTATGCAACAATCTGTCTATGAAACTGTTACATCCATAGTTGGTCCTGTGTGTTGGCTCAAGAAAAAGTTGCTGTTGGCGAGTTGAGCGTGGTGGATCATGGAAAAGGACCAACTCGAGCAGATCATTACTGTCAATGAGACCATTAATTAACTTATATATAAACATCAATAAAATATACTCATGTCGCGCTTTGAGACTGACCATACCACAAAGAAGCAATCTGACATCATACCCAATATCTCGTCAAGGAAAATTATGCTTATAAAGAAGGTACTTAACAAATTTGTTTTGTACTCTTTCAATACAGTTAATGTGGCAAGCATAGGATGGAAACCATACAACACAACAATACTCAATATTACTTAGAACCAAGGATGTATACAAACTAGTAATTGGCCTTGTGCCAGTCATGTGTTTAGTGTGTCTTTTAACAAATCCCAAAAATCTGCAACATTTTACAACCACAGCATCAATATGCAGATTGAATGACAAATCATTTTTGAAAATTACACCAAGATCTGCAATTGAAGTGACAACGTCCAACACAGTGTTCTAAATGGTATAGCTATGAACAATCCGATTCTGACCCCTAAAATAGCTCACAACCTTACATTTACCCAAATTAAGCAACAACAAGTTTGAACTGCACCAGCGAGTCGAGTTGTCGAGATCATGTTGCAAAGTGCTGACACCATGGACAACTTCAGAAAAAAACTTCAAGTCATCTGCATACAATAAACATTTCGATAATTCAAAACAACTCACAACATTATTAATAAAAAGATTAAAGAGAACAGGACCTATATGTGATCCCTGTGGTACCCCAGACAAGACGAGAACCTCATCTAATAGAGCACCACCAATGCTAACAAATTGCTTTCTGTCAGACAGGTAAGATCGAATCCACGAAAGATAACAACCACAGATGCCCATTGCAAACAATTTTTGCAGAAGAAGGGTATGACAGACTGTCAAAAGCCTTTGATACATCAGTGTATATACCAGCCTCCAATGCATCTGTTGCCATCACGCACTCTCTGCGTCGAGACTATTTCTTTTACGGTGAACATTGATTATATTTCTTTTTAAACTGATGTTACATCACCACAACAGATATACAGTCTAAAACATATTCAGATTTTCATTAATTGAATAACTTTCGTTTTTATACAGGCTATAAATAACCCGCAATTAAGTTATTTGTTTGACTCTAATAAAAGTTAATTATATAATAATCATGTTGTTCTTCCTAATTAAGGTAAGCATAATCATGTCGTGTGTTATCTCCTCTATCAGATGTCTGTATTAAAATGAGGTAATACGAATGCATCTGGCGTGCTCTAGGATAAACTATTGAATAGCGTGCTGTGCATTATCATTCCCACAATAAATTATGGAGGTAACACGTCTTACATATTATTCATCGAGTTTACTATGCGAGATATAACAAATTCTTTAGTGGTAGATCCTATTCCTGATAGTGCATCTGTGAATTGAAGATCGTTTTCGATGCTACTGGTTTTAAAGTGTATATATATATATATATATATATATATATATATATATATATATATATATATATATATATATATATATATATATATATATATATATATATATATATATATATATATATATATATATATATCCGACCGATAACTCAAAAAATAATGGACTGATTTTGATCAAATTTGGTGAGTACCTTCCTTTTGCAAGTGGCTTGGCCAAGTTCGTTAGCCAGGAAAATCGGATCAGGGTTTTCCGGAAAATTTTGTGTTTTCTTTCTAAAAAAAATTCATATCTCCGTAAATAATAAAATAAGGGTGCGTGTTTGTATTATAAAGAGTGAACTCTGTACCAAAACTTGGGTCCATGGCTTTAAAGATAAGGAAGTTATGGGCAGTTAAAGAAACAAAGTTTGGAGTTTTCCTCAAAACGTCAAACTCGCAATTTTAAACGTCAAAATTGGCAATGTTTAGGCAAAGAATGTGAAACAAATACCGATTTTGAAAAGAAAATGTTGCAAGAAGAGTGTTCTGTAAACCCTTAAGTTTCAGATTCAACCGTGATTGCCCTTCATTTTACTAAAATAGTTACAGAATATTCATTTCCAATAGACCCTTTCTCTGATGCTTTGGCTGTCAGTTTAGTTAAGTTGATGCTTTTTTGGATATTTATTTGCAGGTTTGGTGATGTTTATGGTTTAACGGTCTATAATTTTTTTAGATATATTTCGTAGAACAAATTTGTTAATGCATTTTTGCATTTTTTATTGAAATATGATGCGTTTATAAAAAAAAAATCTGGACGCAGTAAGTGCCTTTTGGTAGCGAATTTTCGGTAAATTTACAGATTAGCTTCCGAACGGTTTTCAAAAAACAGTTTTCAGAAACCTGCCTAGCCCCCCCCCCCTGGATCCACAACCCAAGAAAAATTTCTTGTTCACACCCCCCAAGGAAGTTACGGGACCAGGAGTGAATATGGGTGATGGGCGGGGTAGGTAGTAAAAAGGAAATATGAGCAGAAAATGCGAATAAATCGGGCTTGAAAGCTGTCTTTTTCACATCTTGAAGCCATATCCCCCTTAAACCCTGCCTACCCCGCACAGCACCCCTATTCCCCCAAAAAAATTCTTGTTTACACTCCCCGAGAAAGTTACGGGACCAGGAGTAAGTAGGGGTGTATATTTTTGTAGCTAATTTTCCTAGAACAAATTCGTTAATGCATTTTTGAATTTTTTATTGAAATATGATGCGTTTGTAAGAAAAAGATCTAGACGCAGTAAGTGCGTTTTGGTAGCGAATTTTCGGTAAATTTGCAGTTTAGCTCCCTAACGCTTTTCAAAAAACTGTTTTCAGAAACCTGCCTAGGGCCCCCCATGGATCCACAAACCCCAAGAAAAATTTCTTGTTCACACTTCCCAACGAAGTTACGGGACCAGGAGTGAGTAGGGATGTATATTTTTTTTCGCTACATTTCGTAGAACAAATTCGTTAATGCAATTTTGCATTTTTTGTCGAGATATGATGCGTTTGTAAGAAAAAAATCTGGACGCAGTAAGTGCCTTTTGGTAGCGAATTTTCCGTAAATTTGCAGTTTAGCTCCCGAACGCTTTTCAAAAAACTGTTTTCAGAAACCTGCGTAGCACCACACCCCCTCGCCCCAACCCTTAGATCCACAAACCCCAAGGAAAATTTCTTGTTCACACTCCCCAAGGAAGTTACGGGACCAGGAGTGAGTAGGGGTGCTGGGCGGGGTAGCTACTAAAAAGGAAATATGAGCAGAAAATTCGAATAAAGCGGGCTTGAAAGTTGTCTTGAAGCCATATCCCCCTTAAACCCTGCCTACCCCGCACAGCACCCCTATTCCCCCAAAAAAAATCTTGTTTACACTCCCCAAGGAACTTACGGGACCAGGAGTGAGTAGGGGTGTATAATTTTTTTAGGCTAATTTTCCTAGAACAAATTCGTTAATGCATTTTTGAATTTTTTATCGAAATATGATGCGTTTGTAAGAAAAATATTTAGACGCAGTAAGTGCGTTTTGGTAGCGATTTTTCGATAAATTTGCAGTTTAGCTCCCTAACGCTTTCCAAAAAAACTGTTTTCAGAAACCCCCCTAGCCCCCCCCCCACCCTCTGAATCCACAAACCCCAAGAAAACTTTCTTGCCAAGGAAGTTACGGGACCAGGAGTGAGTAGGTGTGCATATATTTTTTAGCTAAGTTTCGTAGAACAAATTTGTTAATGCATTTTTGCATTTTTTGTCGAAATATGATGCGTTTGTAAGAAAAAAATCTAGACGCAGTAAGTGCGTTTTGGTAGCGAATTTTCGGTAAATTTGCAGTTTAGCTCCCGAACGCTTTTCAAAAAATTGTTTTCAGAAACCTGCCTAGCACCACACCCCCCCTCCCCCATCCCCTAGATCCACAAACCCCAAGGAAAATTTCTTGTTCACACTACCCAAGAAAGTTACGGGACCAGGAGTGAGTAGGGGTGCTGGGCGGGGTAGGTACTAAAAAGGAAATATGAGCAGAAAATTCGAATAAAGCGGGCTTGAAAGTTGTCTTTTTCACATCTTGAAGCCACATCCCCCTTAAACCCTGCCTACCCCTCACAGCACCCCTATTCACCCCAGTCCCATAACTTCCTTGGGGGGTGTGAACAATAAATTTTTCTTGTGGTTTGTGCATCCAGGTGGGGTCCTAGTAATGTTTCTTAAAACAATTTTTTGAGAAGCGTTCGGCAGCTAATCTGCAAATTTACCGAATTTTCATTAAATCCTTCAAATTTCAATAACTCAATTTGCTATTAACGTAAGCTTTGTTGGTTAGAAAACCAACATCTAAGTTTATTTTCGGAAATTTTTTGTATATTTTCAAACAATAAGTAATTTTGATAAAATATAGTACATTGTTTCTACTACATAGGCCATACCGGTAATCAGATTGATGCCTGCTCGCATTTGCTGTTAAAAACATTTTAATGGAAATTCACTTCCATAACACATTTGCTGCATCTAGACTTTCGAAAAATGTTTATATATTTTCATACAATAAATTTATTTCAATGAAATATGGTACATTGTTTCTACTATATAGGCAATCAAGTTTGATGCCTGCTTTAATCAAAGAAAGACATTTGCTATTGAAAATATTTTAAAGAAAATTCGCTACCATAACGCACTTGCTGCGTCCAGAGATTTTATTCATCGAGTTTAAAATGCGAGATGTAACAAATTCTTTAGTGGTATTTCTGATAGTGCATCTGTGAATTGAAGATCGTTTTCGATGCTACTGGTTTTAAAGTTGTTGTTTTTTTGAGACACCCGGTATAAAGGCATTTAATGTTATTCAATCAGATTAATATTGTGGGTGGTAGTTCATGACTGCACAAAAGGAATATTGTAAGTAATTCAGACATTCCTGTCGTTTCTGATATTTCTCAGCTTCCCAGAACATCGTACTTTCCAGTGTATCCTATCTGTACTTTACAATCTTGCATATATACAGGATGGTCCGACAGTACGTTAAAGTTCAATATATCCTTTATTATTCATTAATAAAAAATATTTTTGCATATACAGAGTATTGTATAAGTTAGATTCAACGCAAATTTCACTTTTTAGTGAATTTTCTTAAAAAAATTCACTAATGAGGAGATCCCGACTTGTAAATTTTGAAAAAATTCTTCAAATGAACGCTAATTAGGCCTCCTAGAACACATATCCGGGGTCAGTTTCAATTTTTATATGTTTATATATATATATATATATATATATATATATATATATATATATATATATATATATATATATATATATATATATATATATATATATCACACCGATAACTCAAAAAATAATGGGCTGATTTTGACATAGTTTGGTGAACATCTTCCTTTTGTAAGTGTCTTGGATAAGTTCGTTAGCCAGGAAAATCGGCCAAGGTTTTCCGGAAAAATTTTGTGTTTTCTTTAAAAAAAAATCATATCTCCGGAAATAACAAAGTAAGGGCAACCAAATTTGGCACATCGTTTTATATCACTATCGGTAAATTACCTACCAAAATTTAGCGCTTTAGGTCAAAAGAGAAAAAAGTTATGGGCATTTAAAAAAATTAATTGGGAGTTTCCTCAAAACGTCAAAGTGACAATTTAAAACGTCGAAATTCGCAACATTTAGGCAAAAAACTTGAATCTAATACGGGCCATGGAAAGAAAATGTGTCAAGAAGAATGTTTTACAAACCCTGAAGTCTTAGTTTCAACCGTCACTGTCCTTCATTTTACTAAAATGTTTCCAGAAAATTCATTTCAAATAGACCCTTTCTCTGATGCTTGGCAGTAGTCTTAGCTATAGAGTTTATCGTTTAATGGTATATAACTTTTGTCGAATTTTCGTAAAAAATCAATAAAGCTCAATATATCCGTTATTCTACAAGATATGAAAAAAAATGTGTACATTAATTATAGCGTGTCTTGCGATAGATCTTAAAAAATGTTTCTACAATCACAGGGTGGCAGATAAGTCGTTGGTGATACAAATAATTTTTTTTTTAGTCGAAAACGCCTCATGTTTTTGCCGTTTTCATCGAAATATAATGCATGTGTGTAAGTAAAGAAATTCTGGACGCAGCAAGTGCGTTATGGTAGCGAATTTTGATTAAAGGCTTCATATTTGAAGACCTCAATTTGCTATTATCCTATAAGGTTGACCAAGAAACGGATTTTTTCGGTTACACTTTAAGTTTACTTTCGGAAATTTTTGTACGTTTTCAAACAATAAAGTTATTTTGATGAAACATGGCACAATGTTTTTACTATATATGTTATACTGGTAATCAAATTTGATGCCTGCTTTCTGAAAAAAAAACACACATATTTGCTATTAAAAACATTTTTATGAAAATTCATTACCATAACGCACTTGCTCCGTCCAGATTTTTTTTGAATGGTACCCACTGTATATCGTTTCATTTTTGAATTTCACTTGTTTTGCTGATTCATCCAGTCTATAGTTATTGGGGTCGATACAGGTGGTTCAAAAGTTATGGCCACTTTTCTAAAACACCAGAGGTACATTTGACGGTCTGTATCTTCATTAGTATGTCAGCATGCAACATTCTATCATGCCAAAAATCTGGCAAAGTGTTCTTCTTTCAACTTCAATCAATACAGAAAGAATTCATTGAAAACAGTGTACAGGGGGAGTAAAAATACTAAAGTCAAGTTTTCTCGAGGGATTCAAATGGAGCAGCCTATACAGTTTGTCCCAAACTGGATGCCAATGTATTGCTATCTCCGTTATTATTAGAGATAGGGAGACGGTTAAATTAGCAATGTTTTGTAGAATTTCATGCTCGTTCCAAATATGACTTGTATTTTGCCCTGCCTCTTTCGTTTTCGAATTAATCGATTTCTTTTTTCTTCAATATCTAAGTAGGCGTGCATCTGACATGTCTAAGACTTGCACATTATCAGTACACGTTTTAGAGAGTAATATTTTTGTGCTATTTTCAACTTTGGATTATCGTTTGTTTTTGAGCTACAGGTATCAACGTTTGTTTTTAATAAGGCAGCCATATTGGATTTTTTGCTCATGTGATAGCCTGTCAAAAGAGCTTTCTAATGATGTACAACATGCTTGAGAAATCTTGTAATTGCACTGACAATTTTGAGAAAAACCGTTTTGAGGATAGTAGGCTATGAAATCCAATACCAGAAAACAAATGACAAAAAAAGTGCTCAAAAGGCAGTAGGTCATGGAGTCTAACAATAGACTTCTACTTTTAACATAATTTTCGGTAATGATTCACGAAAAAAAAAGGAACTTTGAGCACACCAATGAATCGACCCATTATTACAAATGATATTTTACATTACAACATTATCCTAAAAAAATGTTGTAATTTAAATAGGTAAACCTAGTAAATAACTAAATTTACTAACATAACTCAATAAAAAGCAGATTAATTATTTACGAAGACGCCCTGGAAAATTGTTTGATTTTTAAACGTAAGTCAACTGAAAAACAAGAGAAGAAAGGTTGCTATGGATATAACACTATCGCGACAATTAAGAATACTGTCATTCCTAATTATCTTAGCAATTTGAGGTGTATTTAACACGTTGCTTAAAATTTTGTAAAAACTAGTTTGTTTCCTGTTTATTTTAAATATTATTCAACAATATGTTCAGTAATGAAGAATATTTTGACATGTTGGAATGTTATAAATCTCACCATCAATACCTCTCTATTAGTGAAATTTCTTAATGAAAATTCACTAAAAACTTAATATTTAGGTGCAAAATTAAAATAGATTTAGGTTGAATGATAAATTATATTCTCATTGTTTTCTCTTATATAAAACTATGAGTTACCAAATAAGTTTTTTTACATTAATCACATTTTGTACATATCATTCCGTAATACAGAAACAAAGAGTGGAGCTTTGCTGATTAAAACGGTTATTAGGTTAGCCTAATTAATATTATAAAATAGAATATATTTATATTTTTGTTCATTTATTTGGAGAATATGTATTTTACTTTGTAAATAAAGTGATTTTATGAAAGAAATTCCGAGGTTGGATCCTTATTTCACTTGATTGAATATGATGTGGCATTTGGAAATAATTTAAACCGTATGTCCACCTTAAAGGGCATAATATCACAAGAATGACAAATGTTGATCGCTCTTCATCTTCGTACTAACTCTTATAAGGTCAGGAATACATTGCGCGATATGTTTCACTAATATGAGGTTTTTTTGTATAATTAATATTTATGGGCTGTTCTTACAACATAATTCTGGAAATTACCAACCTACATGAGAGACAGACATACTTTATTAATAGACCGTTACTGCATCCGAATTACATAGTGCAGCGCATCAAAAGGTTGCACCTCCTGGGAATTACTGCAGTGTGTGAATTAAATATTTAACGCATTAGGTAACATTATTTGCATGCAGGTCCCAAAAGTGTGGAATAGCCAAATGGAATTAGGTCAGTATCTCCACTATTATGCATATTTATAAAAACGCGTCAATTTTAGGTTAAGAAATGAAATCCTGCAACGTGAAAACTTCATCCCCATACTCAATCACCTTCGAGTGACAGCTGTAATCCCTACATTTGTAATTATAAACTAGGCGCTTGTGATACCCCATTTGAAATATTTCTTCATTCTATATTTAAACATGGTTGTATGTATTTAAAAAAAAGTAAAGGGAAAATAAATTCATCTGGTTGACGACCACATTAAATTTTAATAACTAATCGAGTTTCATTCTTGATAACGAGAAAGCAAGCAAAAGCAATTTCAGTGACCTTTTTGGACGATATCAATTAGAATTTACTGACAATAGGCATGGATACAAAATGATAATGTTTTGTATCCCCCTACTATGTCGAAAAGCATAACAATTGATAGTCCCTTTATTGATAGTCCCTTTATTAATCCTATTTTTAAAGGGGTAGACATTGATCCAATTCAATCCATAGCAGGTGGTAGTGGAATTTTCCTTTACGTAATAGTAAAGGATTATTTTCACGCCCGAGGAGGTACCACCCCATACATCAAGGGGCCGGTGAAGTCCCAACGGACGTTTCCGGTTCTGGTGTATGAGTCGGTTTCCCTTATAAGCAAAAATGATGATGGCTCCTCCTTGTACAAAATATTCCGGAGGCAAAATACCCCTCCATTCGGATCTCCGGGAGAGGGGTGTACAGGGGGCGCCAACATCAAGATTTAACATATCCTTTTCGAATATATGTGGCCTAAATTCTAACCTGAACTCTGTCCACCATTTCCTCCAGGCTAACAGGCCCCAACTCCTCTTCCTCACCGGAACCCAAATCAGTGCCAAAACAGGCACTAATCACCTTAATTTGCCGGGTTATGAGCTCCTTACTTCCTTCAGATTGCATGGAGGCGTGTGCGCATACGTCCGTAACAATCTACCCTGCACCAGACTCCCCAATTTAGAAGCTGGAAGAACAGAGATACTATGGATAAAACTCTCTCTCAGGGCTGCAACTAAATTCATCTGTTGCATTTACCGGTCACCTTCTGACAACAACTTTGTTCAGCTTTTTGACTACCTTTCTGAAAAAACCGACTATCTGATTTCTGAATATCCTTCCTCCGAGGTAACTATTCTTGGTGACTTCAATGTCCATAATAAGGAATGGCTAGGATCTTCATAAACCGATCCACAAGGGAGAGCAGCGGAGGCCTTTGCAATCAGCAATTCTTTAGCCAATATGGTTCAGCAACCTACTTACTTTCCTCGTATCGCAACACACAGCTCAAATCCCTTAGATCCCCTTCTTACTACAAAACCTGAATGCTATAACATATCAGTCACCGCCCCCCTTGGTCGCTCAGACCACGGCATGGTCACTGATTCCTGCGAAATGCAACCCGAGGTCACACAGTCATCACACCCACGTATCGTTTGGCACTACAACTCCGCAAACTGGGACGAAATGCGGGATTACTTCTCCTCATTTCCATGGGCGTCTATCTGCTTCTCTCATCCTGACCCCCCTGATATCTCACAAAACGTCACCGAAATTATCCAAGCTGGCAAGAAATTATTTATTCCACGTACACAGAAAACCTCTTCAGCCACTCAAAAGCTCTGGTTCTCCTAATCCGGTGACAAGGCCAGACTTGAAAAGATCAAAGCTCACAAAACGCTTCTACACAATCCCAGTCAAGAAAATCGTCAAGCATTTAACGACGCAAGAAACCGCTATGTCCGCATTCTTTCTGAGGCAAAAAACTCGTTTAATAACCACATCAAAAACAAGTCCTCTCAAACTCCAACGGCGGCAAACTCTTCTGGACTCTTGCTAAATCTATTGGGAATAATTTCTGCAAAAGCACGTTCCCACCTCTTGTCTCAGAGGATGAAATTGTTTCTACCGCCCTGGGCAAGGCTGAAATTTTTGGTTCGTTGTTCGCCGGCAATTCTACTCTCAACCCACCTCCAGATGTTCAACCACCAACAGTCTCCAATGACGCGCATAAAATGACGGATATCATTTTTAAAACTAAAAAGGTACGAAAGATGCTCTCTTCTCTTAATACCAGGAATTGTTCTCAAAAATTGCGCACCAGAGCATGCTCCTGTCCTGACTCGTCTGTTTCAGATATCTTACAATAAAGGCATATTCCCTAGTAACTGGAAAACTGCTCGAGTACAAACCATCCCCAAGAAAGGATCCAAAGCGCTTCCTAGCAACTACAGGCCTATTTCTCTCCTTTCAGTCGTCTCTGAAGTGATGGAAAAGTATGTAAACACCGAATTACTAAAATTTATTGCAAAACACAGTCTAATCCACAACAGGCAGTATGGATTCCGTCAGCGCAGATCGACTGCCGACCTCCTTTCCTTTGTCACCCATTCTTGGAACAGTTCTATGGAACTACACGGTGAATCTCAGATTGTTGCTCTAGACATATCCAAAGCATTCGACCAGGTCTGGCACGCAGCGCTGCTTAATAAACTCCCGGCCTATGGCCTACCATCAAAACTTCGTACCTGGACAGCAAATTTCCTCTCCAACCGGAGCATTTCTGTTATTGTGGATGGCCATTACTCTAAACTGTATCCAATTAATGCAGGAGTTCCTCAAGGTTCAGCTTTAGCCCCTACTTTGTTTCTTCTCCACATCAATAACCTCCTCTCTAGCACATACAACCTAGTTCACAGTTACGCGGACGACAGCACCCTCCATTCAATTATACAATATTCTAAGCCTGTCTCTTTAGCCCAATGAGATTAGGATCGCAGACTCATGGAGGGTTCCGTCTCCGTGGATCTCCAAAAAATATTAGACTGGGGAAGTAGAAATCTTGTACAATTCAACCACACCAAATCCCAGTCTTGCTTTCTTTCTCATAAGAGATACACCAGCCCTAGACCCATCACAATGAACAACCAAGTTATTCAAAGTAATGAGTCCTTTTCTCTTGTTGGCATTTCTGTGGATCGAAATCTTAATTGGCACCAACATGTCAGATCAATTGCAGAAACGGCTGCTAAGAAATTAGGTTTCCTCTTCCGGGCTCGCAAATACTTTTCACCAGCTAATCTCTATACCTTATATACTTCACAAATAAGGCCAAACCTCGAATACTGCTCCCACATCTGGGGTGCACCTGCCGCTTCTACACTCGCTATCCTGGAATCCATTTAAAAGAGAGCTATACGTCTCATCTGTGACCCTGCCCTCACCAGAAGGCTGCCATCCCTTGCCCACCGACGTGCCGTTGGTGACTTCTCTCTCTTTTATAGATATCTGCACGGGCAGTGCTCAGAGGAGCTTTCCTCCATAGTTCCCCCACCTGCTGCCCCCAACAGATCTACCAGGGGAACAGAGAGAATGCACCCTTTTACTGTCCAGCTTACCAGACATAGAGCATCTTGTTATGCCCGCTCTTTTGTCCCGAGGACTTCCAAGTTGTGGAATTTCTTGCCAGCACATGTTTTTCCTACTCCTCCAAACCTTCAAACCTTCCAGTCCAGAATTAACAAGTTGCCTCTTTCCTCCTTGTCAACACCCACGGCACGATAGTATTTAGGCTGTAAGCCCTCGTGGTGTGTTGTTAAAAAGAAAAAAGAAAAAAGAAGACATCAACACTCATCAAGATTCTTTAAATTTAGAAGAAGACATCAAAACTTATCAACATTCTTCACAGCTGGCAATGTTAGTTTTGTTTAAACGCCTTAGAAACTGGCCGTGTGACTGTAATCGCATGACAGTAGTTGTCAGTTCTTAACTGTAGTTCAGAAGCATGGTTCATTTACCAGAAGGACATAAAATAACAATTTTATGGATGATTGGTTACAAAGATAAAAAAGTCTGGACGCAACAAGTGCGTCACGGAAGTAAATTTTCATAAACATGCTTTTATTAGCAAATATGTCCTTTTAATGCAAGTATGCATCAATTTGGTTACCGATATAGCCTATATAGTAGAAACAATGTACGATATTTTACCAAAATAACTCATTGTTTGAAAATGTACAAAAAATTTCCGAAAATAGACTTAACTCTTTCAGGCCCATAAATTCCTATAGTTTTTATACCCATGCGACACGGCAAATTAAAACTATAGTAGTATGGGGATTATAATGATTTTAATGCAAAGAATATTAAAAAATAATCATATTGCAGATGATTTTGTAACTAATTCCTAGCTCACTGACTCCTGGGGGGTGGTACAGTACTTGTACCACTATGGCTGCAAAGATTAATTATTGTTAAATATTGTTTGTTTCAATATTTTAAAAATTCTTACTCTTGCGTGATAATCCTGAAAACACGTTTTCAATTTCGTTAGACACAGAGGAACTTTGCAAACAGAACACATCCATTCGGTTAGCACCGCTTTGCCTTTGTGCTGCATTTGGCACACCGTTTTCTTGTGTCTCGAATTGGTTGTTGAGAAGAACTGGTAAGTCTTATTTCAACCGGGACTGTAGGTTTGTGCTTTCAAATGTGCATGGGAGATCGAGTTGATGACCTATCCAATTTTCTTTTCAAAGTGACCAATCTGTTTGCCAACAAACCATCTATTATTCGCCGTCGGAAATCTTTTTGTGATACTGCATTTCCTCCTTGAAGCAATTTATTTAAAACGTATGCATTGACGACGCATACATCTAGGAAGTGAAAAAAAAATTGATGCCACTATTTGTGGCTTTTACGGTTAACTTCATAAGTTGCTTTGAGTTGATCGAATTTATCCACAAAATTCATATTATTGTTGTAGTCAACTAAAACTTTTAGACAAGGTACTTCAATTACGTCTCAATTCCTTTCACGTCTACGAACAGTTGTCGTATCCTGGGGGCTATGAAAACTGGAAAGTAAATACACAGATCTTTTATTCTTCCACTTACACATAAACAATCCTGTATTACCTGTTTTCCAGTCGAAAGCACCCACAAGCGTGAATATCTTGTTTTTTTTAAGTCCAAAAGTAAGGTGTACGAGTTAAAATAATTATCAAAATATACATTGTGATGTTTTCCCACAAAACCGATCAACAAGTTTTTCACCACTTTGGATGCCAAATTTTTCTCAGGAATACCATTATCCGTTTTGCCCGTGTAACTATCAAATTTATACATGTAGCCAGACTTATCAGCTAATACCCAAATCATATAGCCTCTTTTTATCGGCTTTTTTGGCATATGTTGCTTTAAACAACTTCTGCCCTTAAACTTAATCATGGACTCATCGATAGCCACACATTTATCTGGACATAAACATTTTTTAAAGTTTTCTGCCAATTTTTTCAACATCGGACGTAATTTGTAGAGTTTATCATCATTAAGGTCGTTTCTTCCTGGCATTAGATTATTATCATTGCCATGTATATGATTGAGGAGCCAACTGAATCTGTTTAGTGGCATAAGTTGGCTTATATATGCATCATGGAGGTCGGGACTAGAACTCCATTAATCTTTGTAACTCGGCATGGTTTTTATTCCCATTAATAAATTTATGCCTAAAAACACTTTAATTTCCTCTTCAGTAGTCCGCTCATATTTCTTTCCAGATAACAGATATTTTTGGTTTGCATAAAGATTTGTTTGGAATACTAAATTGTTAATTATGTCATCATCAAATAATAGCTTGAATAATTGGTATGAAGATGGATCCTGAATATCCTGAACGACTTGCTGAATAATGACTAAAATCAGGTGGACCTACTATAATAGTTGTTTGACCGCAAATAGGATCCGCATCATATTGCAATTGTTTCAGTCTGTATCTAATTTTAGCCAGAGGTACATTCCATTCAAAATCGCCAGAGTCGGAATTTTCCACCGGAGCATCAAGAATTTCATCTTGTTCCATATTATCTTCTACTTCCGCATTATTATCAAACTCTGTATCACTACAATCATCACCTAGATCGCCATCGATAACAGAATCCTGATCGGAGGGGAGGTTGAAAATGGGAACCTTCTGGATGAAGATGCAAAAAATACACGGAGTCATCTGGCTATACCGTACTGATGATGGCTAATAAGCTTGAAACACGTGTATGCGGTTGTCTCCTTGCCGCTTTGCCCTTAACCCGTTTCTTGTATAGTACAGAAATGCCGTGTTATAAATCCTTTTATAGTTAGTATAACTTCCTGGGCTCCGGATGCTCACGGAGGTGATTTCTTTGCCTCCGTGTCTTTTTTGGTTGTTTCCCTAGGATTGAGGGTCATCCAAATGTTGCTGCAAATGTGCACTGGTTGCCTGTTCTGATTCCGTATATTTTTGCATCTTCATCCAGAGTGTTCCCATCTTCACCTGGCTATACCGTACTGATGATGGCTAATAAGCTTGAAACACGTGTATGCGGTTGTCTCCTTGCGACTTTGCCCTTAACCCTTCTTGTATAGTACAGAAATGCCGTGTTATAAATCCTTTTATAGTTAATATATATATATATATATATATATATATATATATATATATATATATATATATATATATATATATATATATATACTATAAAAGGATTTATAACACGGCATTTCTGTACTATACAAGGAGAAGGGTTAAGGGCAAAGTAAATAGGTTGGATAAGTTCGTTAGTCAGGAAAATCTGCCGAGGTTTTCCGGGAAATTTTGAGTTTTCATTCGATTTTTTTTATCTCACAAAATAAAAAAGATCTGATAACCAAATTTGGTAGGTAGATTCACGATGTAATAAGTAAACTATGTACCAAAATTTAGATTTCTATGATACAAGAAAAAAAAGTTATAATAACATATTTTGTGCCACATCATTTCTATGAAAATTCACTACCAGAACGCACTTGCTGCGTCCAGGCTTTTTTTATATTATATTTTTGTAGGGATTAAATTGTTTACATGCCTCCAGTTCGCCTGTTTGTTACTTTTTACTTTCTCTAATGCTGATATTTCTAAATCAATTTAGTTATTCTCTAAAGTCGACTCATTCAAATTTTAAGGTGCCCTATATATATAAGCTAAAAGCAAAGTCACCGTTACCTTGCTCTATTCGGCTCTAATTGTGTCCCTGAATGAATTATTTTGGTGAGTGACAGAAAGCTTTTACATATATAATAAATCATCTCTTTTAGTAATTTCCCATTAAATGCATTTTCTATGTCACCTTTCAAATAATGACAACACAACAAGCGTCAAAAGACCGATTCCTCGAACATGTTTGGTGAAATTTACTGCGAAAGGTAGTATGCATAATGTAGGGCATAAATAATCAAATTATACGCAGAGACGTCTCAAGAATTTGTTGTCAGAGATAAAGGTTGGAAAGGTGAAGTTGACAAACATGCAAATGAGAAGGATTATATGCTAATAAATAAAGAAACAGGTATTCTGTTGTGTATTTTGCAAAACGAGCTGCTTAGATATTTATTTGGTGTAATCATTTATAAATTGTTATCATATTCCGTATTAAGGTCACAATATATGTTTAGTGAATTTTAGTAAATAATCGAAGAGATCGCGAAGAAGAAGAAATTTCTTTAAATGATCGTAAACTAGGCCATCTGGAACCCAGATTCGAAATGGTTTCAGACTTTATATATATATATATATATATATATATATATATATATATATATATATATATATATATATATATATATATATATATATATATATATAGATAGCACACCACACATTTACTTTTTTATGGCATTGTCTTCTGCAAATAACACTATAATTTGGATTCTCCATAGGATTCGTCCGAAAAAATAATACTTCTGCCAAAATTGTAGATATTGCTCGACGTACCATAAACAAAAATCTAATCGTTTTGACTCGTCATTTTCTTCCAAAGTGTGTATAAAATTTGCTTTGAAAGTTTTCACCTTGTTGGTACAATA
Source organism: Tillus elongatus (assembly GCA_964006375.1). NCBI lineage: Eukaryota > Metazoa > Arthropoda > Insecta > Coleoptera > Cleridae > Tillus > Tillus elongatus. The sequence goes on along the minus strand of OZ023267.1, from coordinate 136,078,289 downwards.
AACTTGTTGCAAATGCGATTTGCTAATATTGCCAATTTCTAATGCCCTTCTTCTTAATGATAATTTCGGAAAACGCCTAACAGAATCCATAGCTAATGCAGCTGCAGCATTGTCTTCTTCATTTAGGTCGGATTTAGCCTTCTTAACATTTAAAACACTCCTAGTACGCATAAATTTTGTAACAACTTTTTTTACACCAGTAGCGGAAAAGGAATAATTTGCCCAGCATTCAAAGAATTTTCTTATCACTACCTGATAAGAATGTTCTTCACCCAAACCATAGCACTGCACAATAAACACTTTTTGTTCTGTTGTTGACATTTTTAAATACAGAAGCTTGGCGTTCGTGACAAATAAAATTGACGTTTCAATTTTCCAAATAAGTAGTATCCCGGGAAACGAACAACAAGGCAGAGTTCAAGTAGCTATGCAACTCGCCAATTATTGCTTCGAATGTCCAATTGTGCGTTTACTTTACTTTTTAGTGAATTTTCTTAGAAAAAATTCACTAATGAGGAGATCTCGACTTTTGAATTTTGAAAAAATTTCTTCAAATGAGCGCGATCTAGGACCCCTAGAACCCATATCCGGGGTCAGTTTCAATTTATATATATATATATATATATATATATATATATATATATATATATATATATATATATATATATATATATATATATATATATATATATATATATATATATATATATATATATATATATATATATATATATATATATATATATATATATATATATATATATATATGTATCACACCGATAACTCAAAAAATAATGGGCCGATTTTGATAAAATTTGGCATGTAATTTTATTTTGTAAATAGCTTGGATAAGTTCGTTAGTCAAGAAAATCGGACGAGGTTTTCCGGGAAAATTTTGAGTTTTCATTCGAAAAAAATTCTTATCTCAAAAAGTAATTAGCCGATTTTAATAAAATTTGGCATGTACCTTTCTTTTGTAAATAGCTTTAACAAGTTTGTTAGTCAGGAAAATCGGACGAGGTTTTCCGGGAAAATTTTGAGTTTTTATTCGAAAAAAATTTTTATCTCAAAGAATAATAGGCCGATTGTGATAAAATTTGGCAAGTACCTTCCTTTTGTAAAAGGCTTTGACATGTTCGTTAATCAAAAAAATCGGACGAGGTTTTCCGGGAAAATTTTGAGTTTTCATTTGAAAAAAATTTTTATCTTAAAAATAAAAAATCTATGATAACCAAATTTGGTAGGTAGGTTTACGATATACAAAGCAAACTATACACCAGAATTTAGATTTCTATGTTACAAGAAAAAAAAGTTATAAAATATTTTGTGCCAGATCATTTCTATGAAAATTCACTACCATAACGCACTTGCTGCGTCCAGGCTTTTTTATTGGTTGAGATGAAAGCAAACCTACCCCAAGTTTAATTACCGTAAATACTTTTTTAATACAGTTTCAAGTATTTTTTAAAGTACACCTAATCACAGAAGCCGTCGAACGTCATTTAAATAAAGTCGCAGCTAAAAAAAAATCATAGTAGGCTGATCTGTTTGAAAATTGAGAGCCTGTCATAAATTTTAATTCTAAACAATTTTTGTTAATAACTTTTTGCGGTATCTTCATAAACGAAGGTAGTTGACTCTTAATACATTTCATTACATCAGTTATAAACCACCCTGTATATTAATTGATTTCGTTCATTTTCTCAACATCTCAGTTTAAGACAAAGCAGGAGCGATTCCCAGAATATCATAATCTAATTCGCAATTTTGTTGTCACTTATACTTTTTTTTTGTTCCCTCAGGGCTCGTCCGCGGCCTTGCCGCCCCGATAGCACCGCAACCCTTGGTTGATGGTGCATACCCTTAGTCTTACTCCACCCATTCCAAAATCCCTTTGCCTTGAACTAGTCTGCACAGCGATTGGTAGGGTGAAGTTTTATATTGCTCTGTCTCCGGTCTAGAGTGACCATAGATCAGTTGTCTTTTCCGGTACAGAGCTATACATTCACACAAGATGTGCTGGGCTGATTCCTCCCCCTCGCCGCACAGTCTGCATACGAGGTCCCCTTCGAACCGCCCCATTTTATGCAGGTGTTTCTTGACGGCCATGTGTCCCGTCAAGAGACCTGTTGTGTTTCTGAGCTGTCCTCTGCTAAGGTTTATCAGCTCCACAGCTCTCTTTGAACTGGGTCCGTCAATTATTGACTTTCCATGTCTGAGCCCTGGACAGTCCGCCCAGTACACATTGTGTTGGTTTCTGACCCAGGACTTAATGGCTCCCCTGGCAGTGCTTTTTGACACGCCCAGAGCCGGTTCTGGTCCCATAAATGGTTCTGCTCACCCTCTCTTCGCGAAACTGTCAGCTTCTTCATTGCCTTTGACCCCCGAGTGACCCGGCACCCAGATGAGGGTCACCTCATTCTTCCCAGCCAGGTCGCTCGTCTCGTCTCGGCACTCACTCACCAGCCAGGAATTTACCCGTGGGCTACTTAGTGCCTTAAGGGCTGCCTGGCTGTCTGTGGCTATGAGGATCCGCTTGTTGGTGTAGCCCCTCCTCTTGTTCTCCCACACACAGTGCAGGATGGCGTACATCTCGGCCTGGAACACCGTTGCATGGGCTCCGAGGGAAATACTATGACTTACCCTCGGTCCTTCCGAGTAAACACCTGCCCCCGTCCCACGCTCCCCGCCGGATCCGTCCGTGAACCAGACGAGCGCGTCCCGTGGGATTCCCGGCGTCTCCTCCCGACATGCCTCGCGATCGGAAATTTCCACTGTAAAGTTGTTTTCCCTGCACATTCGCGGGCTCGCGAAGTCTGACCTCATTTCAAGCATGGGCTCCTTCACGATCTCCTGAATTTTGCAGTGGCCCCTGAAGCCTGGGTTGATCTTCAGTCTACCATTGCAGGCTAGTCTGTATAGTCCTAGCCTGGCCTCTCCCATGATAACTAAGTGTGTGTGTGGGGGGGGGGGGGGGGGGTAGATCCAGCAACACCTCCATGGCGGCTGTTGGGGTTGAAGACATGGCCCCTATGATGCCTAGGCAAGCCATCCTTTGGATCTTGCCTAGTTTTTGTTTGGCACTGGATTGTGTCACCGTAGGCCACCAGACCAGTGCCGCATATGTTAACGATAGTCTGACCACCCTTGTGTACAGCCAGTGGGCCATACTAGGTCTTAGTCCCCACGTTTTTCCATATAGCCGCCTAGTGACGGCTAAGGTCATGACTGCCTTACGCAGTATTTTTCCAATGTGACCATTCCAGGTTAGCTTAGAGTCCAATAAGACCCCAAGATATTTTACCTCCCTGGCCATTGGAACGCTCCTACCGTATAGAGTGAGAGTTCTGTGACTTTCACACTTCCTCCTCCTCGTAAACGGCACGACGGTTGCTTTCTCGGGGCTCACCCCGAGCCCTTGATCATCCGTCAACCCTTCTACCACTTTCAGTGCAGTCTGCATACGCTCCTACACTGCCTGTGTGACCTTTCCTCGGACTATGATGACAATGTCGTCCGCATAGCCCTTTACCTCATACCCCCCTCCCGAGAGCCTCCCCAGCAGGCCGTCCACGACTAGACACCAGAGCAAGGGAGACAGAACGCTCCCCTGCGGACACTCCGCCGCGACCCCCGCCAGCAGAGTCCCTCCCGCGAGTGAGGTGAACACCGCCCTGTCCCTGAGCATGGAACCGATCCACCTGCAGCAGGTCTCCTCTATTCCACGCTCCCGGGCAGCTGCCAGAACCGATCCGAACGAGGTGTTGCTAAAGGCCCCACTTATACCCCACCTATACCTTACCCACACTCAATCCGTGGACACACTGTATATATATATATATATATATATATATATATATATATATATATATATATATATATATATATATATATATATATATATATATATAGTCTATTCAAATTTTCACAAAGCTATGTCCATGTTTGTTATTTAGTAATTTTTTCAAGAAAAACTCGCTTTATATGTAAGTATCTAAAACATTTGTAATTTTTTTCTTTCCATGTTGTAGCTTGATAATGGAATAAATCATTCCGAAAGCTCGGCATTTTTATAAAGAGTTTTTATTTGCAACTGACGGCCAGCACATCATTTTTTTAAGTATTAATATTACCGTCACAAAAGCAGAATACGTCATAACAAAAACAGAAACTCTTCGCACCTCACCCTGTATATATACAGGGTGAGGCGCCAAGAGTTTCTGCTGGAGTTTCTCAATAACCGAACCGATTTTAATTCGGAAAATTTCGATTTCTAGGTTTTCGGCCACGCCCAATTACACTAAAATATTTTTTGCTCACGTGACACTTCCCGTTCTACCGGAAGTGTCCATCAACTTCGTTACTTTAAATGAAATATGCCACTTTTTAATATAACTTTGAATTCTGCTCGTAATTTAAGGCGATTTCCACTAGCATACTATGTGTATTACCCATTTTCAAAATATTTCGTTTTTTTTGAAAATTTTTGCAGAATCATAGTTGCACTTTATACCTGATAACTTGAAGGAAAAATAAGCTACAAGATTCATCTTTTGCACACAACACACCAGTATGCGTACCTTCAACACACGTATTACAGTTTTGCGATGCAGTATACAGGGTGATAGATATTGTCTTGGCAACTTGACAAAATTCAACTGATCAAAACTTGCGTTTTTTAAATAGGACACCCTGTCTTTTATTAGCTAAGTTAATTGGCATTTCGAATATCTTTCGATTTACATCAGCATCCCCAGTATCTAAATCTAACCGTTTTGGAGATAAATACATATTTATTCGAACCAGTGTTGCAAACTTGTAACAATAGTAGCCTTTGGAATTTAATTTGCCAACCAAGGGACGTTTTCATGCTAGAGGTGCACGCGGTGAAGTTTGTTATCGAAATTACAAAGTAGGCCCTTAATAGTGATAAAAATGGCCAATTTAGGGTATGTAAACTATGATTTTATGGAGCAATTAATTATTTATGGTGAATGTCATCGAATAATTGGTCGCACATGTCTGGCTTTCTTCGAAAACTATCCAGATAGACCGAAGCCTAGTCCAGACACAGTAAAGAGATTATTGAAGAATTGTTCAAAAGAAGAAACCGAAGCGAAGTGTTGATAATGAACGAAGTCAATGTCATATTTCGCTGCTGAGCCAAATTCATGTCTCAGGGATGGTCAAAGGGAGTTGGGCTTATCAACAACAACACAACCGGAGATCCTTCTCCTATCACTTAATCCATAGTTTACAGCCCAGTGATAACTCCCAACGTGTTAAATTCTGTGAACGGTTCCTTTTAAAAACACAGGAAGGTGGAGCTTTTTGCAAAAAAATTATATGATGTGATGAGGCGAAGTTCTGCAAAAATGGATTGTTCAATCGTCATATTAGCCACTTTTGGCCGGATGAAAATCCTCACGTCAGAAGAACCAACTATTGTCATTTGGTCATCTCATGTATTTTGTGCCGTACAAAATGATTCGTTTACCTCATTATCAACACTTGGCTTTGGTTTCTCTTTTTCTGGGGATAAAGCTCCCGTAACTTAAACAATTCTTCAATAATCTCTTTACTGTGTTCGGACTAGGCTTCGGTCTATCTGGATACTTTTCGGCGAAAACATGACATATGCGACCAATTATTCCATGACATTCACCATAAATAATTAATGGCTCCATAAAATTATAGTTTGCATACCCTAAATTGGCCATTTTCTTACTATTAAGTGCCTATTTTGTAAGTTCGATAACAAACTTCACCGCGTGCACCTCTAGCATGAAAACGTCACTTGGTTGGCAAATTAAATTCCAAAGGCTACTTACTATTGTTACAAGTTTGCAACCCCGATTTGAATAAATATGTATTTATCTCTAAATCGAAAGAGATTCGAAATTCCAATTAACTTAGTTAATAAAATACAGGCTGTCCCATTTGAAAAACGCAAGTTTTGATTAGTTGAATTTTGTCAAATTTCCAAGCCAATTTCTATCAGCCTGTTTGTTGCAACGCAAAACTGTAATACGTGTGGTGAAGGTACACATACTGGTGTGTTGTGTGCAAAAGATGAATCTTGTTGCTTATTTTTGCTTCAAGTTATCAGGTATAAAGTGCAATTATGAATCTGCAAAAATTTTCGAAAAAAACGAGATATTTTGGAAATTGTTAATTTTAGACACATAGTATGCTAGTGAAAGTCACCTTAAATTATGAGTAGATCTCAAAATTATATTAAACAGTGGTATATTGCGTTTAAAATAACGAAGTTGATGGCCCCCTTCCGGTAGAACGGGAAGTGTAACTCGAGCAAAATTATTTTAGTTTAATTGCGCTTGGCCGAACACCTAGGAATCGAAATTTTCCGAATTAAAATCGGTTCGGTTATTGAGAAATTGTATTCTATTGTTATTTAAAGTACACAAAGTATAATTGAGCTTTAGAATATATATTGATAATCGTAAAATAAAGCTATTTGAATTAACATCCAAACCAGAGACATTTGATAATACCTATATCAGAAAAGGGAATTAGAAAACCTGGATATGTATTGAATAATTTAATTAAAAAGGAGCTTACAGAACACATACTAGTGATGGGTCGTTATTTAACTGTCGGTTATTTTTAAACGGTTAACGAGCCGCAACGGTGACCACCAGTTGTGGATTAAAAAAATAACAGCTTACAAAATAACGCTTTTTACACTAAACTAGAATTGGGAGTCGTATCTGTTTCAGTTCCACTGCAACTAAGTTCGATGAATAAACATTGGATTTAATCGGCAACTGTTAAATTTAACTATTTAACGGGATGAATGGACATGAGACTGGGAATGATATAAATATGTATGGGTATACTATGCAGTATAGAGCAGGCTTTACTTCATAACATACTACTTAACACGTTATTTATACTAGTGTGCTCACTCTCGCTCACAGCTTTGGGAATGTAGGATACTATCGATCAGTGGCGTCTCCTGACCAAAAAGTTCGGGTGTTTGGTAACGAGTTGCTGTTAGTGGTGGTTTTTAAAATTATTAACACTAAATGTATATATTTATATATATATATATATATATATATATATATATATATATATATATATATATATATATATATATGTATATATATATATATATATATATATATATATATATATATATATATATATATATATATATATATATATATATATATATATATTGTACCCATATGGGAATAATACGTAAATAAATTAATTAATCTCCCACCGCAACACTAACAAATTAAAAAGTCACTTAAAACTTTAAAACACGAAAAGAAGATGATTTATACAACCTCTTCTCTTCACACAAATTTGTCTTAGCGTTAGCACTGTCCGGAACGGGGTGAAAACTGAAAACATTAAAAGTAGTTCAATGTTAATGTGGTACTAAATAATAAAATGTGTAAAAAGCCTAGTTGCAGCAAGTGCGTTATGGTAGTGAATTTTCATAGAAATGATCTGGCACAAAATATTTCATTATAACTTTTTTTCTTGTAACATAGAAATCAAAATTTTGATGTATAGTTTACTTTTTATATCGTAAACCTACCTACTAAATTTGGTTACCATATATTTTTTATTTTTTGAGATACATTTTTTTTTTCGAATGAAAACAAAATTTTCCCGGAAAACCTCGTCCTATTTTTTGACTAACGAACTTATCCAAGCCATTTACAAAAGGAAACATGCCAAATTTTATCAAAATCGGCCGATTATATTTTGAGTTATCGGTGTGATAACTCTATATATATATATATATATATATATATATATATATATATATATATATATATATATATATATATATATATATATATATATATATATATATATATATATATATATATATATATATATGCATATATATAAACGTATAAAAATTGAAACTGACCCCGGATATGGGTTCAAGATATATATAAACGTATAAAAATTGAAACTGACCCCGGATATGGGTTCAAGAGGTCCTATTTCGCGCTCATTTGAAAATTTTTTTTTCAAAATTCAAAAGTCGAGATCTCCCCAATAGTGAATTTTTTCTACGAAAATTCACTAAAATGTATTATAGTCTTTGATCCTAGAATACTGGTTAGACCAGCGTTCCTTTCATTTGTCTAGAGCGACATTTGTTACAGCAGTGTTAAAATCAATGGTATTTCCCTCACTATTTTAAACACGTGGGTGGGGGACTGCATTGTATATCATCGACTGAAGTTGTTCGGAAATAATAACGCACACCTAACCCGAATTCATTCAACATTGCTATTGACCTACTCATATTCTCTGAATATGTTAGAAGACGTGGCGCCTACTTCATTCCAAGTCACTATTAACCGACTATTTATAAAATCAAATAAGTAAATTAAATCGATTGTCATAAAATATGTAGCGTATTGAAAAATAAAACATATTTAACATTTTGATTATATTTTAGGGTGTGCGGCGCACACCTAGCTCACTAGGAGAAAACGCCACTGCTATCGATCGACTATCCAGTTCAAAAAAGAAATAACTGATGCTGTTTTTTTCAACGGTTATTATGAAATAACGTAAACGGCTTTAACTGTTATTAGAAAATAACGGTTTTCCCATCACTGACATATACATGTCAAGTAAGAACAGCTAAATAGGTATAATGTGATAAAATTGGAAAAGGAATAGAAAATATTTTAAAAGCAAATACAAATTCAATCAGCAAATATTGAAGAATCAAGATATGTACCAAGTTTACAATAGACAGGCCATTTCTCACTGACTGATACTTCTCAGATAAGGTTTACATAAAAAAGATAGATGGAAAAATTCTCCATATTTTGTGCATAAAAGGGGTTTAGTACATCCAAGTATAACTAAAGCGGGTGTCAAAAAAATGACCAAGTTTAATCAACAAACAAATAGGTTATGGGAAATTTGAGATTTAAATATAAATAGAAAGTTTCGAGGAACAGTATAGCAAATAATAATTGTGGAAATGAAATATCATTAAAAAGAAGCAACTAGCACCAATTTTTGGATAGGCAGTGCTTTAAATGTTAAAGAAAAATGTAAAAACAAAATAGACATTAGGAAAATTGTTAGAAGCTTAAAAACCAAGTGTATTGATTGTGTATGAACAATAATAGGACAGTGAAGGACTTTTTGCTATACAATTAAATAATTATTGCGAGAAAATAGAAAATAAATGGAAAATTGAATGAACTATTTTGTGTAGAATTGATATAGGTTATGTAACAGGTCGTTAAATTAAGGTTAAGCTACGTTAAAAGACAGGTTATGTTAAGAGGAAATTTTTGAAGCGAATAGAATTTAGGAGGATACTAGAAAAATCAAAGTAACTAAAGAAAGGTAAGCATAGTTTTTAAGAAACTTAAGACACGGCCATTTTAATTTGCATAATTAGAATATAAACAGAGTTCAGAAGTGGCTGTAATTTAAAAATTCGCTAATGTATATATAGGGTGGCGCATTGAAAACCAAACAGACCGATTTGCGTCCAGAATATTCTTTTAAGAAACACTGAAACACGGCAATTTTAATATTGAGGGGGACATTTTTTGACATAAAACTCAACTTTGTCACATCAACCCCTTAAGGGTGGTGATAACAACACTTATATTTTAAATATGGAACATGGGTCGAGTGTTACATCATTTGAAAGCTCTTTCTTTTCTGAATTCAGCACACTATTTTTTTTAAAGTTGTATCAACTCGTTTAACAATTATTCAAAGTTGAAGATGCAAAAACGCATTTCACTCATTCCGATAAGAAATGTGCTGATAGTCAATGTTTTGTTGGTTTTGTAAACAAAAAATTGACTATCAGAGAATTTCTTATCGGAATGAGAAAAATGAGGTTTATTATTTCAGTTTATCGGTCGGCTTAATACGTGATAGTACTACCGAAAATAAATTTCACAATGGTGTATTCTGTAGAAGAAAGAGTTGATATAATTATTCTTTTTTTCAAAAACAATGACTGTGCCAACCGTACTGCAAATTTGTTTAATGAACGACATCCGAACAGACATGTTAACAGAAAAAACATTTTGGAGTTAGTTGCAAAGTTTCGACAAAGTGGTTTAGTAGCCAACAAAAAACGGGATCCTGAACGTGAATTTCCGGTTAGAAATGAGACTACCGAGATTGAAGTTTTAGGACAAATTGTTGCAGATCCAACTTTGAGCACGAAAAAATTGGCCAATGTTTCAAACATCAAAAGAAGAACTATTCAGCGAATATTGAAGCACAATAAATTTCATCCGTATAAAATTCATCTTGTACAACAACTGAATGAAGATAATTTTGATCGGCGGCTAGAGTTTTGTGAAGTTATGACTGCACGAATAGCTGATAACGGGAACTTTCTGTTAATATCTGTTTTTCAGACGAGTGTACGTTTTTATTAAACTCTACAGTCAATCGTCATAATTGTCGTTATTGGGCAGATAATAATCCAAGAAATTTTCACGAAGTCCACACTCAAACTCCACAGAAATTGAAAGTCTGGACTGGCATTTTTGGAAACCGTTTAATCGGACCAATTTTTCTTAATCGTAATTTGAGTGGCGACAGTATTTCGAGTTATTAGAAGATATCGTTTACCCTCTACTAATTGACATTGTTGAAAATGATGATCGCTATCAAGAAAATCAATTAGTGTTTCAACAAGATGGAGCTCCTCCGCATTTTTCACAACGTGTTAGGGAGTTTTTGAACAGAGAGTTTCCAGAGCAATGGATTGGGCGTAGAGGTGCTATTTGGTGGCCCCCTAGAACCGGATTTAACTCCTTTAGAATTCTTTCTATGGGGCCATTTAAAGAGTAGAATTTTCGCAACATAACCGGAGTCTCTGGTAGAATTACGACGACGAATTGTTGCAGAATGCCGTCTAATAACTCCACAAATGCTCCAGAATGTAAGAGCTTGTTTTGAACAAAATTTGTACTTTTGTATGGAAGCTGGTGGTCAACAATTTGAACACTTACTTAACTGAATAAACATTTTTGAATGTTTGGTTTTGTTTTTTAGTTTTTTTTAATGAAAAATTGACTAACTAGTGCATTTCTTATCACAATGAATGAAATACGTTCTTGCAGCTCCAACTGTGAATAATTTTTAAACGAGTTGATAAAACTTCCAAAAAAATTTGTGTGCTGAATTCAGAAAAGAAAGAGCTTTCAAATGATGTAACACTCGTCCCATGTTCCCTATTTAAAATATAGGGGTTGTTATCACCACACTTAAGGGGTTGATGTGACAAAGTTGAGTTTTATGTCAAAACATGTCCTCCTTAATATTAAAATTGACGTGGTTTCAGCGTTTCTTAAAAAAAATGTCTCTGAACGCAAATTGGTCTGTTTCGTTTTCAATGCACCACCCTATATATATATATATATATATATATATATATATATATATATATATATATATATATATATATATATATGTGTGTGTGTGTATATATATATATATATATATATATATATATATATATATATATATATATATATATATATATTTATATATAAACATATAAAAATTGAAACTACTTAGCGCTCATTTGAAGAAATTTTTTCACAATTCAAGTCGGGCTCTCGTCATTAGTGAATGTTTTTAAAGAAAATTCACTAAAAATATGACAGATGATCGAAATTTCTAGGGGTCATTAAATAGTTTTTAAAATATACAGTAACTTTTATTACAGTTAATATTTAATCTAGTTGAAACTAAGGCCAGAATTATCGTGTTTCCATCATTTTGCTGAACCTGTGTATAGAAATGGAATGAAAAAGGCATTATTCGATGGACAGTTCTCAAGTTCTCAACACCATCATCTTCGAAATTAATAGCTTCCACTTCACTTTATGAATCACTAAATTAATAATTCAAATAATATGTATGGACGACCCAGTGTCAAAGACCTCAACAGTAGCCACTAAAATTTTATAAACACAATTTAAAGTGATCCTTCTAATACCTCATTCTCTTAATACTTTTATCATTGTAGGTATTGGCAGTATGCATATTTTCAAATCTGATACGCCTTTTCGTAAAGAGGAGAACTCTTAAGTCATTAAATGCCTTGGGGTTGCTCTATAGATACATAGATAATTCTTGTATGACATTTCACATTATTACTAAACCCAACTTGTCCCCCAGATGCGTTATTGCAAGAAAAAAAGCGAATATGGTAAGGAAATAAAGGCATATCTCCTGACGTTAATCTAAAAAACAAGTGGATAGTTCATTTTTCCAGATTTGATTCTTTCTTATCTATATTTACTTCGTCAAGCAAACAGGCACTTGCGAAAGCATAATTTTGGCATTGAATTATATTGTTACCAAAAAATATTAAAAACATTAAATGCTTCTCCGAAATGCATGAAAAATATCTTTTGTATTGAGTTCGTTATCTATAGTGCAAATACACTAGTTTATATTTAATAGGAATTTAAACGTAATTGGGCTTTACTATTCTAGAAGTAATTCATTGTACAATTTGAATAGGTTAAGCAATTTAATTTGTGAAAATCTGATAAAAGTTTATGATAATACGGAAATCTAACAATTTCTCTTTTTTCCAGGTAAGAATTCTCACAATGTTTGCGTTTTACAACATGGTAAGTCATTGTAAATAAAATTTGATACTTTTGTACATAGAGTTATACTTTTATAATATGTGCTAGTTGCCTGATGGACAGTGTTGTGATTACTCTCGAAGGACGTTGTGATTTGTAATTACTCGATGAGCTGTTGTGATTTAAATAATTGGACGCCACAAGAATAAACTTAACTTATTTATTCTACATATAAATTCACAGAAATGCTGCACTATTACAGCGGGTGTACTAAACTTAAACTGCACTGATCGTTATGGTCACCATAAGAAGAATACTAATAATGTGATAACTTCTTCACCAGCATACCTTTTATCCTGGTAAGTGGTGGTGCGTAGGTATCTCAAGCAGGCATACACCCTTCCGAATATTCAGAAAGAATTCCAGGTAGCTAGTGTTCAAGTCAATATAATACATGGTGATTGAAAAAACATGAAATTTTGATTAATACGAAAATCCAACAGACAGTATTTTGTAGTTATTTCCTTTATGTGCATGTGTGTGTGTGTGTGTGTGTGTGTGTGTGTGTGTGTGTGTGTGTGTGTGTGTGTGTGTGTGTGTGTGTGTGTGCGTGCGTGTGCGTGTATGTAGATATGTGTGTGCATATGTGGATGAGTGTATACTGGTGTGTATGTATGGGCGTGAGGGTTGCTATAAAATAATTTTTTTGATAGTTTTTCTATGTTCTTTGTAATTTATTCACAGACAGGATCTTTTCTAACTGATATATTTGGTGTTTATTGCCTTATTTGTATTTTCTGTTTATTTATATTTTTTTCAAAATATGGTTTAATAAACATATTATTCTAATTATCTTAATTGTAAAATAACTGTGTGGCACTACACATATATATCAGACTGAGAGTAGTATACAGTATAAAGAGGACCAGACCCAGTACTGATCCCTGTGGAACCCCTATCTCCACTTCAAGCCTATCTGAAATGGCATCATTTATATATTGGTCGCTGTACTGTTTAATGTTAACATACTGATTCCTACCCACTAAATACGATCTAGCCTAGTCCTCCAGAAGTCCTCTCACCCCATAAGCGTTTAGCTTACTTATCAAAATATTATGCTCGACACAGTCGAATGCCCAACTAATGCCATAGAAGATAGTACCAAGGTATCCACCTCGCCAAGACAGTTAATAATTCCCTTGTAAAGGGAATATAGGGCAGACGCTGTAGATTTTCTAGACCCGAATACATGCTGCATATCCGACAATACTTGGAATTTATTAAAGAAATACAGTATGAGATCCAGAAAAGCATATTCAAATATTTTTTGAAGACAATTTGGAACTGGTAAATAATTTGAACGCATTTGTCGATCACCAACTTTATGCTCAGGAATGAGTTGGCGGGTTTTTAGGTTGTTTGGATAAGTACCAGTACTGAATGACAAGTTCACCAAAAATGTAAGAAGCAAGATTATATACGGAACTACTCTTTTCACAAAAATAAAGGTATTTCGTTAGGTCCTGAGGAGCGCTGATTTTTTAACTTTTTGAAGAGAATCAATTCAAATTCTTCAGGCGTATACGGCTCCAAACACAAAGAATTGTTATGCTCTATTACGCTGACATATTCCGGGTCTGAAAGTTAGATAGCTTCTGTGTTGACAATTTAGTTGTATTTATAAAATATCCATCAAAACTATTGGAAACATCCGTGGATATTTATTTTATGCTTGGCAACCGAAGAAAAATTCGCAAAAGTCATTTTTTTCACACACCTTTTAACTAAAAATAAATTAGAGAAAAATCGTTTAGATTTTCAGTATCTGTACTCTTATTAACATTGTCTTCTTGATACATAAAGTACGTTTCCAGAAAAAACATGTCAAAAATAGTTCTTTCATTTTCGAGAAATGATACATTTTAGTCAATTTTCATTAAGAAAATTCACTAAGAGAGAGGTATGGATGGTGAGACCTTCGGAAGATTTCTTTAAACGAGCGCGAATTAGGGCCCCTGGAACCCATTTCCATGGTCAGCTAAAATGTTTATATACATATATATATATATATATATATATATATATATATATATATATATATATATATATATATATATATATATATATATATCCAACACATATCTCAAAAAATACTTCACTGATTTGGACCAAATTTGGGAATTACGCTTATTTTGATAATTGCTTGGAAGAGTTCGTTCATCAAATCTTAACGGCCAATTTTTATTAATAAAAAAATTAAAAAACATTTTTTAAAACGCAATATCTCTCAAATTGTCGAAGTGATTTAAACGAAAATTGACAGCTTAAAAGAACATAGACAGATGTGGTTCTACCAATTTTCAAGTTGTTTGATCAAAGGAGAATAAAGTTATTCGAAATTAATAATAAAATAATCCTAGACATCACTTCAGATTGTGTAATGCAATATCTACAATCTTGGACAAAGACAGATGACGTTACCTGTACTGCTATGCTATTTAAATAACTCGTAGATAAAAATCTAAACAATGGAAATTGTTGCAAGATGTCAGCCTGGAGAACATTGTGAGAGATACGACAGGGACGCCATCTCGGTGCAGGACCAGGTAGTATGTTGTCACGATAGCTCTAGTTTACACAAAATTTTATAGATAGAGCTGTGTACAATGTACAACCAACTAACAATTGTGTAAATTGTCAGCCTTGGACCATTTCTTTCCTAACACCGGGGCAAAGTTTGCGCCCAAAAGCGCTAAATTTTAGCATGCGAATGTATACTGTAAATAATGAAAGTAATTCAATTTGTTTAAAAGCAATCGAGAACGGCGTTTCATTGTGTATAAATATTAAGCTTCCCATTCTTCACGTTCACGGTATTTAAGATTAAAAGCCACCTCTCTCTCTCTCTCTCTCTCTCTCTCTCTCTCTCTCTCTCTAATTTAATCTGAGCTTACGTAGCTATTTGTCACTTTCTTAGGACCTTATAATATAAAACAACTAGGTACATATATTCTAATATAAATAGTAGGTAAATAATAATCCAACTTTTAATTTTAACTTAACTTTAACAAACTGACTGTAGTAGTATATTATGATTGTAGCATCCAATGAAACAAATGTGAAAGTGATAGATGCATGTAGATTGTAGATATTGTATGTATTACTTAGTGAACTCTATACAGAACTCACTGGTAGGTAGGTATTACCAAAGTGAACCAAATCATTTTAAGAAGAAATATACCTACCTCAAACTAATACAGTAAGTACTTATAATATCTAGGTAGGTACTACAAAGTACATATATCCCTAGTTAAAATTATATAAAGAAATGTTTAGCTTAAATTATTAAAATTTTTATTTCAAAATTTTGTATTGTTTATATTTATTTCATTTTCAAAAAGTATGGATACAGCAATAGTAGATAAGTGTTGAACAGAGTTTAAGTGCGTTATTGTAGCGAATTTTCATAAAAAATATTTCAAACGGTGATAACCCAATTTCCCATCAAACTAGAATCTTCAGTTTTGATACATAGTAAAACCTATATAAAAGCAGCGTGGATACTAAATTTAAAAAGAATAACACAATGAGCTTCACAGATAATTACAAATTTGTTTTAAAAAACCTCTTCTGTTATTTTGTTTGCAGAAACTGGTTCGATTGAGTTGATTAAAACCGATCATTCAAGCGAAAGAAAGTGTGAGCGGAAAATGCGAGAGAAACAGCTTACTTGGACCTCTTTAAACTGCCATTATCCCATTTTACCTCCTTAAAATCCTGTTTACCGCGCTCAGAACCTCTATATTCACCGAAGGTTCCGTAACTTTCTTAGGGGTTGCTCCAAAGGAATTTTTCTTGTCTACATTGTTCTTGTTTATGCATTAAAAGTGATTGTTTGCATGCATAAGGGGAAGGAGAACCCCCGCGACGAAGCAGCGAATCAAAATTTTTAATTTGTGTTTAAATTTCATTTTTAAAAATATTTTTACAAAAATGATTTTGAGGTTGTCATGTTTGTCAGTCTTACATAGTAAACTGCAATAATTTATAATTTTCAAAAAGTATGGATACATTAACCGTAAATAGGTATTGGTATGGTAGAAAATTTTCGTAAAAATATTTCAAATAAGATAGCTCAATAAATTTCCTAAGCTAGCATTTTCAATCTTGAACCATAGTAACACCTATGTAAACGCACCGTGGGTACTAAATTAAAGAAAAAAACCTAATGAACTTCGCGGATTTGTTTTAAAAAACGTTTGTTTGTTGTTTATTGTTTGCAAAAACTGGATGGGTTGACTAAATCACAACGATTCAAGCAATTAACAAGGAAAAATACCTGCCATATTTATAATTTGACAGTTATATTCCTTTTCTAAATAATTAATTTTTTTCTGAACAACTTTTGTCACTTTAATGAAATTTTTAACACATTTTTTAAAGACACTTGCAGTACTTGCATATTATATCTAAGACCAAAGTTTATTTTTTTAGCTCCATATAAAATATAAAGTTTTTCAAATAATCGCTAACTGTGACTCTAAAACCGATCTCCAAGGTCCATTTAAATTTAAAGAATTACTTTTAATAATATATCTTACTAATAGTATGCAATTCTTATGAAAATTCACTATAACACTATAACACACTTGCTGCGTCCCGATATTCTAGAATTTTAAAATACAACGTCCCTATTATTGAATTGTGTCTAACACTCAAAATAAAAAATAATGAACGGGGTTGGCATTTATACGCGATAACCCGCTACAAATCGACGATCCGTAAATATCACATTTTTTTTTAGAATTTACGACTGGTGGTTTTGTTAGAGAATAAAATAACATGTTTAGTGTAAAAATGTGATGTGTTGATTTGGTTCATTATCATTGCTTATTATAGAGTTTATTTTTTACATATAGTAAAATACGATCTTGTTAAGTCATATCGGTCTTGAACTCCAAATATGCTTGTATTATGCTATATAGCCCTAATATTTGGAAATACGCATCGTGATCCATCAAAGGGTTGTTTTGTATGTTGATTTATGCCTCGTTGACCACCGTTTATCGATTAGTGTTCTGGAAACAGCTGAATCGTTATTCATTTTATTTATTAAATCACACATTATGTTGGTAATCAGACCATAAAAACATGAATTTAGGCTTTATTCAATATTCGATAGGCGCCAATGACGAGACAGAAATGATTAATTGATACAGAAATTCATTAGACTAGTTTTATATATGAAGAGATAAGAGGGAAGCCACCCAAAGATTTTAATTGGCTATGTATAGAATATTAATAGCATGTTTTCATTTTATTTTAACCCTTTGATAATTTTCACAAGGAAGGCCTGTTTGTATTTTACAGGGTTGTCAAAATATTTTCAGGTTCCTAAGTACTCTACACAAATTTTATATTTTTTGGAAGTTATGTATTATTTTTTTGTCAAGAAATATTTTATTGCCCTCATTTAATTGTTTGTAAAATGCTTCAAAACAAATAATTTCTAAGCGTTTTTCTGCCCCCTCTAGGGTAAGTATGCTATTGTTACATTTTTTCAAACAGGTAACTTGATTTTACTGGAAAATTAGTGGTGCTGTTTGCTACGGACATTCGCTGAAAAAGTTTTTCTTGTTTCCATGGTAAACTTCATTTTGATGAGATTAAAATCCATATCTTTTACGGATTTACCATTTTGCCATTTTGTGCAAACATTATGTACCATGTTTTTTCTAAGTTTATTTTGAAGTTGTACCTTAATAATCATATGTAATATACAGTGTGTAAAAGCCAAATGGAATAAATTCATTATTTCGGTTACTGTACATTCTTATAAAAAATCCCGAAACACGTCAAATTTAAATTATAAATTGACATTTTTCGACGTGAAAATGCGATCCCTACCTTCAACCCTCTTCGAATGACAGGTACAACCCCCAATTTTTTAAAGGGGAAGTATAGGCTTGTGATATGTTGCTTGTGAAAGGTCTGTTCATTCTCTATTCAAAAATGTTATCGTTTTCAAGTTTATTGCAACAATTAAGATAGAATAAAATAAAATCATGTGGTTACCGAAATTCGCTACAATACAATAAAAAACTAAAATGTAATAAAATGTAAAACACTAAAAAGAACTATGAATGTCAATGAAGTAGATGTTTAAAATGTTTACCGCGAACTGTCTTCTAACATTATTTAACATATCAGGCGTGATTGACCTAATCGCACGCGTTATTCGTTCTTTTAAGTCATTTGCATCAAAAGGTTTAGTTTTGTACACAATGCTCTTCACATATCCCCATTAAAATAAATCTAATAAGATAAGATCAGGTGATCGCGCTGGTCATTCTATCGATCCTCGCCTCCCTATCCACCGATTGGGAAATATTGCATCGAGGTACTGCCGGAATGCTGAAACCATATCGTATTCACTGGAACTTGAGGGTTTCTTGGATCAGGATCTAAATTTGCCAAAGTTGGAATGACATAATTTTGAAGTAGTGCCAAATAATTATCACCATTAAATTACCCTCATTGAAAAAGGGACCAATGATATGGTTTCCAACAATCCCTGCCCAAACATTAACCTTCTGAGGGTATTGCGTGTGTTCTTCTCTCATCCAGTGAGGATTTGTCGTTGCCCAGGAGCGACAATTTTGCCGATTAGCATGACCGTTAAGTGAAAAAGTGCATTCATCAGAATACGTTACGTCTTCTAATTGGATAATATTGTTATCCAACATAATTCGCTCACAAAAATAAGTTCTCCTATCAAAATCGTCTTCCAGGACCTCCTGAGTAGGTATAATTTTATAGGGATGCATTTTATTTTCTTTTAGTATGTTAACCATCGATGCATGGCTAACATTAAATGTAGTGGATGCCTGTCTAGCCGATGTATGTGGGTTTTCCACAAATTCAAACATCACATATAATTTGATTTCATCACTCAGTGCATTGGCTGGTTTTTTTTATCTGCCTTACATGACCAAACTCGCGAAACTGCTTGTCTATTTTACTAATTGTTCCTTGGGATATAGACGGTAAATCACGAAATTTCTCATGAAATAGGCGAGTTACTTCGTGTTGTGTTCGGGTTTTATCTCCGTAACCAATCATTTGTATAACTGTTATTTTATGCATTTCCGTTAATTCAACCATTTTTTAGAATTGAAGTTAACGAAATTCAAATTAAAATTATAATACTAACAATTTAAATGACAACTTATAATTACAAAACAATTTGCTTAGGCGTTTTAAACGAACTAACATTGCCTCGGAATCTCTTTAATGTATTTTTAATGGATACAATGTGAAAAGCACATTACTATGGTTTTTGCTTACTTTCTTATCTTCAAGACCTAAACGGGAAATAAGTTTTGAATATACTAATTACAATATTGTAATAAGTTTTGAGCATTTTATAGCGAATTTCGGTAACCACATGATTTTATTATATTCTATCTTAACTGTTGCAACAAACTTGAAAACGATAACATTTTTAAATAGAGAATGAACAGACCTTTCAAACGACATAGCACAAGTCTATACTTCCCCTTTAAAAAATCGGGGGTTATATCTGTCATTCGAAGGTGGGGATCGCATTTTCACGTTGAAAAATGTCAATTTATGATTTAAATTTGACGTGTTTCGGGATTTTTTTATAAGAATGTACAGTAATCGAAATGAGGAACGAGGAACGCCAGATGTCACAGCAAAATCAGATGATCTATGCCCCTTTACCCTCACATACTGGATTCTTTCACTGAGAGACGATTGACACAGTCGCACAAGAGACGGAGAAAAACCACACGCATCTAACTCATGCATCAGTACCCCGTGATCCACATTCGAACGTCTTGGAAAAGCCCAGGTAGATAACATCCACCTGTCCAGCCCTGTCAAGCACCTCGGCCACATACTGTGTAATAGAAATAAGGTTGGTGACCGTCAGTGGATGTAGTCATGTTGACTTTCGGAAATGTGGCTAGATATAACATTCGCCAGCAAAAGGTCGAACACTTTAGCAGACCCTGAACTTAGTGAGATCTGCCTGTAGCTCTCCACCAAATCAACGTCTCCACTCTTGTGTATCGAACACTCCACGTATGTTCTCCATAACCCCTGGAAAACTCACGTCCCCAAAATCAGAGAGAAAATCACAGAAAGAGGTCCAGCAAAAACAGAAGCACAGTCTCTAATGATAAACGCAGATATGCCATCTGGACCAGATGAGATCTTCGGTTTTATATGTTTGACTGCACCAAGGAAATCCAGCTCCGACACCGAAGGAACGCAGGTATGCCATCTGGACCAGATGACATCTTCGGTTTTATATGTTTGAATGCCCCAAGGAAATCCAGCTACGACACCGAAGGAACATGCATCACATCCACAAGGTAATCGGACGACCCCGATCAACCCACAAAACCAGTGGAGGAAATATAATTGGAACTGAAGAAATCAGCAAAAGCGTCAGCTATATCCTGTGGAGTTGTAAACACACACCCATCGTGTCGAACCATATTTGTGATCAATCCCGACGGTTTTCTGGCGTAAAAATAAGAAAAAGAAAGACCTTGGAATTGTTAGAAATATATCTTCCAACTTCCGACAACAGTCAGAGTGCGCTGCATGTACATCTCTCCTAACCTTAGCACTCAAAGCGCATACCCGATCGTAGTCGGCAGGATCTCGCGTTCTTTGAATCATTTTCCACTTCCTCTCCATCTTTGAAACAATACATCTCCTGTACCAAGTGGGGAAGCCTCTGGCACCCAGAGCAATCCTTGGTATATGTCTATCTAAAGATTACACCATAAAATTCATCCAATGCACGGTCAATATCCGTAAAACGCCCCAAAAACGACTTGACTGCAAGTCAGCATACAATCCAGGGTAGTCAGCCTGCTGAAAACTATAATCAGACACCAAGTACGATAAGTTCCTTTTCATCACAGACACATCTGCCAACAATGTGATCTCCAAAGGTGGATGATGACGATCAATCGGCAACGCACCGAATGACGACTCACACAAATTGCCATTAATGAAAAGGGGACTAATAACATGGTTTCCAACTATTCCCGCCCAAACATTAACCCTCTAAGGGTATTTCGTATAGCCTTCTCTCATCCAATATGGATTGTATTGAGACCAGTACTGACAATTTCATCGATTAGCCTGGCCGTGAAGTGTAAATCTGCACTCATCAGAAAACAAAACATGTATTAGTTGTTTTGTTTAAAAAAAGACGTCTTTTATCAAAATCGTCTTCCATGAGCTTCTGAGTTTGTATATATTTTTTTATTCGAGAGAAAGAAAATTATATCTCGACTACTAAGGTCATTGACATATATAAATTATATAAAAAACATTTTAGACACAATGTGGGTGCATTAATTATATATGTGTTCCTGAACCAGTAAATTATACAATACAACGGTTACAGTTATATGTGTTTATATAGTTCGCTAGATTTTAAGAAATTTATTATGTTTTCTGTTGCTGCTGTGGCTAGGGTTATCATGGATATATTTTCGCCCAAAAACCACCTTCTTTGGAGTCTGTGTTTAGTGTGACAATATGACTTGCTGAAAGGCTCACATTGCAGGTATCACAAACTGTTGGAATTTGTTGTTCTAGTAGGTACTTGTGTGTGAGTGCTGTGTGTCCTATCTTCTCAGGAGGGCTAGGGTTCTGCGACTTAGTATAGGTGGTTGGAATGCCTCATTGGTTGGTGCTAGTTCGTGCAGCTTGGTAGTTTGATTATTCCAGTATATTTGCCATTTGTCGTAAATTACTGCTTTAACGTGTGGTCTTAATAGTTTGTGGTATTGGCTTCTTACTGTCGTGCCTTCCGTGATTGCTCTTTTAGCAGCAGTATCTGCCAGATCATTGCCTATAATGCCGGAGTGTGAGGGTACCCAAAGGAATCTAATGGCGTTCAAGATCGTGAGCAGTATTTTGCGTTTCCTTTGCTATATGGTTCTTGGTATATAGTGTCTAAATTTACTGGGATGCATTTTCTTTTAATATTCAAATGATCGAGGAATGGCCAACATTCAATGTTGGCCATTCGAGCATGTCGACTCAAAGTATGTGGGTTTTCCTCAAACTCAAGTACTACATCCAATTAGGTATGATTACTCGGCGCATTAGAAGGTTTTTTTGTATCTACCTTACATGCTCAAGCTCGCGAAATTGCTTTTCAATTTTATTAATTGTCTCTTGGGATATAGGCGGCAAATCAGGGCCTCTAGAACCCGAAACCAAGGTTTGTTTGAATTTATATATATATATATATATATATATATATATATATATATATATATATATATATATATATATATATATATATATATACATACATATATATATATATATATATATATATATATATATATATATATATATATATATATATATACATACATATATATATATATATATATATATATATATATATATATATATATATATATATATATATATATATCTACACGATAACTCAAAAAATAATGGACCGATCTTGATCAAATTTGCAGAGTACCTTCCTTTTGCAAGTGGCTTGGATAAGTTCGTTAGCCCGGAAAATCGGACCAGGTTTTCCCGGAAAATTTTGTATTTTCTTTATAAAAAAAATCATATATCCGGAAATAACAAAGTAAGGGCAACCAATTTGGTACGCGTATTTGTATTATAAAGAGTGAACTCTGTGCCAAAATTTAGGTCGCTAGCTGTAAAGACAAAGAAGTTATGGGCAGTTAAAGTAACAAATTTTGGAGTTTTCCGCAAAACGTGAAACTCGCAATTTTAAACGTCAAAATTGGCAATGTTTAAGCAAAGAATGTGAAACACATACTATTTGTGAAAAGAAAATGTTGCAAGAAAAATGTTCTGCAAACCCTTAAGTTTCAGATTCAACCGTCATTGCCCTTCATTTTACTAAAATATTTACAGAATATCCATTTCAAATAGATCCTTTCTCTGATGCTTTAGCTGTCAGTTTAGTTAAGTTTGGTGGCTTTTTGGATATTTATTTGTAGGGTTAGTGAAGTTTATGGTTTAACGGTCTATAATTTTTTTTAGCTAATTATCGTAGAAGAAATTTATTAATGCATTTTTGCATTTGTTATCGAAATATGATGCGTTTATAAGAAAAAAATCTGGACGCAGTAAGTGCGTTTTGGTAGCGAATTTTCGGTAAATTTGCAGTTTAGTTCTCGAACGCTTTTCAAAACACTGTTTTAAGAAACCTGCCTAGCCCCCCCCCTGGATCCATAAACCCCAAAAAAAATTCTTGTTCATACTCCCCAAGGAAGTCACGGGACCAGGAGTGAGTAGGGGTGTATAATTTTTTTAGCTATTTTTTGTAGAACAAATTCGTTAATGCATTTTTGCATTTTTGCAGTTTAGCTCCCGAACGCTTTTCAAAAAAATGTTTTCAGAAACCTGCCTAGGGCCCCACCCCCCTGGATCCACAAACCCCAAGAAAAATTTCTTGTTCACACTCCCCAAGGAAGTTACGGGACAAGGAGTGAGTAGGGGTGTATAATTTTTTTTAAACTAATTTTCGTAGAACAAATTCGTTAATGCATTTTTGCATTTTTTATCGAAATATGATGCGTTTGTAAGAAAAAAATCTGGACGCAGTAAGTGCGTTTTGGTAGCAAATTTTCGGTAAATTTGCAGTTTAGCTCCCGAACGTTTTTCAAAAAACTGTTTTCAGAAACCTGCAGGTGGGGTCCTAGTAATGTTTCTGAAAACAATTTGTTGAAAAGCCTTCGGGTGCTAATCTGCAAATTTACCGAATTTTCATTAAATCCTTCAAATTTCAATAACTCAATTTGCTATTAACGTAAGCTTTGTTGGATGAAAACTAACATTTAAGCTTATTTTCGGAAAATGTTTGTATATTTTCAAACCATAAGTAATTTTGATAAAATATAGTACATTGTTTCTACCACATAGGCTATACAGGTTATCAGATTGATGCCTGCTCGCATTTGCTATTAAAAACATTTTTATGGAAAATCACTTCCATAACACATTTGCTGCATCTAGACTTTTGAAAAATGTTTATATATTTTCAAACAATAAATTTATTTCAATGAAATATGCTACATTGTTTCTACTATATAGGCAACCAAGTTTGATGCCTGCTTTCATCAAAGAAAGACATTTGCTATTAAAAATATTTTGAAGAAAATTCGCTACCATAACGCACTTGCTGCGTCCCGAGATTTTTTTGTTAATGGCCTGGATGAGTTCGTTAGCCAGTCCTATCGCACCAGTTTTTCTAAAGAAAAATTTGTACTACAGGCAGGAAACTACCACTCTAAGTTACATTCCATATGGCTCACATCATACGTTTGCACAAAAAACGGCCGGATTAAATTTCTTAGTGAATAGATTAATAAAAATTCGCTTAAGTAAAAGGAGATATAGTATAGAATTATAGTACATTAAAAACATGGCTAAATATAATGGATATTCGGATTGCTTAGTGGAAAAATTAATTAATAGACACAAAACAAAGAAAATGTTAGCGGTATGCACGACATTGGGGAAAGATAAAATAGAGAAAAAAATTGTTTGCCTACCTTTTGAACCGCGTGTCACAAGGGATCTCGAGAGCATTTTTAAGAAAGCCGATTTGCAGCCAACTTTTTCGATGAAAAAATATTTAAGAAGTTTGTTAGGTAATACGAAAGATAAAGATAAAGCCACTGAAATGTCGGGCATCTATGAGATTGTAAAGATTGTAAAATTGGGTAGACTAAGATAACCATTGAGACTAGATTTCGTGAACATCTGGCACAGTTGACATACGGTAGTGTAGACAATTCATGCGTGGCACAACTTATTTGGGATAATAACCACCAGATTGATAAAGAAAATCTGAAACTTATCAAAAATAGTAGACAGCCAGCGAAGGCGTTATGAACCACATGCACCACCAGACCGTTCTCAAATGCATCGTGCACAAACTGTGTGAATAACAATAGGTTAGTGGCTGTTGATCTATTCTTGATAAAGCCATGCTGACATGGGATTATTATATTTCTAACTTCGTTATACAGCATTTGATGAATCATATTTTCAAAAACATTGCATATGTTCGATAAGATGCACACTTGCTTATAATTCTCTATGTCTTCCCTGTTTCCCTTTTGGGACACACTCGACTTCTTTTCCACACGTTTGGAAATGGTGAGCGATAAACTAAAGATGTATGCTAAATCTTTTGCGAATATATATTTACAATCTTTAATAATGAACACCAGTCTTATCAAATCCCATCGACTTATTATTACTTAGCCTTTTTATAGAGGAAATGACATCTTCCTCCGTAATTGTTAAATTACTGCCTTGCCGAATGTTGTCATGGATCACACCGATTCCATCGCTACCATCAACAAAAGATTCTTTGAAACTTCTGACAAAAGCACTAACTATGCCAGGTATACTATCCAGGATTTCTTCCTTGTATTGCATGGTGTTCGGAATGTATGAGCTCTGCCGTTTTTTGTTGACATAATTCCAGAGTTCACTGGGATTAATTTTTAGGCGCAGCTCAATATGCTTGACATAATCACTGTGTTGTTTTTTTACATCATTTTTCAGTTTACTCCGCAGATGTAAATATTCCATACCACACTGTGGTATCCCATATTCAGTGAACAATCGCCTATTTCTATCCTTGGCTTTGATGTCTAACATCATATATATGTATCCACAC
The DNA here is from genome assembly GCA_964006375.1 of Tillus elongatus. Lineage (NCBI taxonomy): Eukaryota > Metazoa > Arthropoda > Insecta > Coleoptera > Cleridae > Tillus > Tillus elongatus. The sequence continues at coordinate 136,051,940 of OZ023267.1, read as the reverse complement.
GATAACTCAAAAAGTTATTAACCGATTTTGATGAAACTCGGTAAGAATCTTTACTGCATTAATAGCTTAGATGAGTTCGTTAACCAGCCCTATCGGACCAGTTTTTCTAAAAAAAAAAAATTAAAAAAAAAATTTGTATCAAAAAATAACAAAGTTATTTTGATGAAATATTGGTTGGTATATTGCCCTCGTAAATACCTTACTACGCACCAAAACTTAACTTTCTAAGCTTATAGAAAATTGATTTATGCAAATTTGAAGCATCTAATAAAAATTCGCTACCATAACACACTTGCTGCGTCCCGAAATTTTAATCATGTATTTTTTTAATCTAAAATTGACGTGTTTCGGAATCTTTTATCAATATGCACAATAACTAAGATACGAGTACTCAATTTATTCCATTTGGCTGTTCCACACTTTATATTATAGCAATTAATCTTCTAAAACAAACCAGAAAGTGTGTGAATACTTTTTCAGAGAATGCCTTAGATATACTCTAATCATCTTAAGTACACCATTTCACAGCGATTTAGTCTGGGTACTCTTGGCAGATAGAATCAGTTTAGAAATAATTTAGCCAGTATCAGGACATTTATTTGTAACCATGCCATTTAAATGCAAGTGGAATTCACAGGTTTTATTTTCAGTAGCTGTATATGCCAGGCAATATGTGAAATTAAACCAATTTCAGTGACCATAGAAGGTGATTCAATTTGCATATGAGAAAAGTAATTTGTAACGACATTATACGGCTCATATAGACAGAATTAAACTCTGCCATGCCAATGGATACATACACATTTATCCGGGAGAATCCACAGATATTTTATTAGCTATTTATTAAACAAACTGCAGACATTTGTCAACGACAAGAAGACAGCTAGATCCAAGGTAATATAATAAAATTCAATTACTCACTCCTAGTTAACAATGCAATCATGCTTCCACAATTAACATTTATTACATCGTTGGTTATGTTCAGGTTATTAGCTACTCTATTCTGTTTATAATTACTCAATGAATTTTTATGCTTGTTGAATATAGTGTGTAGTATTGTGTGGCGCATTGAAAACGAATCAGACCGATTTGCGTCCAGACATTTTTTTAAAGAAACGCTGAAATACGTCAATTTTAATATTGAGGGGGACATGTTTTGACATAAAACTCAACTTTGTCACATCAACCCCTTAAGGGGGGCGATAACAACCCTTATATTTTAAATAGGGAACATGGGTCGAGTGTTACATCATTTGAAAGCTCTTTCTTTTATGAATTTAGCACACAAATTTTTTTGTCAGTTTCATCAACTCGTTTAAAAATTATTGACAGTTGAAGATGCAAAAACGCATTTCACTCATTCCGATAAGAAATGTGCTGATAGTCAATGTTTTGTTGGTTTGTAAACAAGAAATTAACTATCAGAACATTTCTTATCGGAATGCGGTTTATTATTTCAGTTTATCGGTCAGTTTGATACTGGATAGTACAACCGAAAATTAATTTCACAATGGTGTATTCTGTAGAAGAAATAGTTGAAATAATTACTCTTTTTTTCAAAAACGACAATTGTGCCAATCGTACCGCAAATTTGTTAATGAACGACATCCGAACAGACATGTTAACAGAAAATACATTTTGAAGTTAGTTGCAAAGTTTCGACAAAGTGGTTCAGTAGCCAACAAAAAACGGGATCCTGCACGTGAATTTCCGGTTAGAAATGAGACTACTGAGATTGAAGTTTTAGGAGAAATTGCTGCAGACCCAACTTTGAGCACGAGCAAATTGGTTACTGTTTCAAACATCAAAAGAAGAACTATTCAGCGAATATTGAAGCATCATAAATTTCACCCGTATAAAATTCATCTTGTACAACAACTAAATGAAGAAGATTTTGACTGGCGGCTGGAGTTTTGTGAAGTTATGACTGCACGAATAGCTGATAACGGGAACTTTCTGTCCAATATCGGTTTTTCAGACCAGTGTACGTTTTTATTAAATTCTACAGTCAATCGTCATAATTGTCGTTATTGGGCAGATAATAATCGAAGAAATTTTCACGGAGTCCACACTAAAACTCCACAGAAATTGAATGTCTGGACTGGCATTTTCGGAGACCGTTTAATCGGACCAATTTTTCTTGATGGCAATTTGAGTGGCGAAACGTATTTGGAGTTACTAGAAGATATCGTTTACCCTCTACTAATTGACATTGTTGAAAATGATGATCGCTATCAAGAAAAACAATTCGCGTTTCAAGCTCCTTTGCATTTTCACAACGTGTTTGGGGGTTTTTGAACAGAGAATTTCCAGGACAATGGATTGTAGAGGTGCTATTGAGTGGCCCCCTAGATCACCGGATTTAACTCCTTTAGACTTCTTTCTATGGGGTCATTTAAAGAGTAGAATTTACGCAACAGAACCGGAGTCTCTGGAGGAATTACGACGACGCATTGTTGAAGAATGCCGTCTAATAACTCCACAGATTCTCCAGAATGTCGGAGCTCGTTTTGAACAAAATTTGTACTTTTGTATGGAAGCTGGTGGTAAACAATTTGAACACTGGCTTAACTGAATAAACATTTTTGAACGTTTGGTTTTGTTTTTTAGTTTTCTTAACCATAAATTGACTAATTATTGCATTTCTTACCACAATGAGTGAAATACGTTATCGCAATTCCAACTGTGAATAATTTTTAAACGAGTTGATAAAAACTTCCAAAAAAATTAATGTGCTGAATTCAGAAAATAAAGAGCTTTTAAATGATGTAACACTCGACCCATGTTCCCTATTTAAAATATAAGGGTTGTTATCACCACCCTTAAGGGGTTGATGTGACAAAGTTGAGTTTTATGTCAAAACATGCCCCCCTCAATATTATAATTGACGTGTTTCAGCGTTTCTTAAAAAAAATAATTCTGGACGCAAATTGGTCTGTTTCGTTTTCAATGCGCCACCCTGTATAAAACAGCTCATATTATTCTTCCTTTGAGCGGGACTATTCTGATATAGAAGATAGAATCACTATAAAAACCACAATAATAGCAACATATTGTTTTGAGCTACATACATATTACGACCACGAATTTATCTTCATGAGTAGAGGTCTCTTGCCAACTGCGGAAGCAAGATAATCATATTTATATAACTAAACAATGATGCAATATGATATAATACAGGATGACGCAATACCGTATGATGCAATACCATATGATGCTATACCGTATGATGCAACACCAGGTGACGCGTCACAGGATAATTTTTCCAAGCCCGTTCCCTTGGCAGTGGTTTTGCTAGATAGTGGGTAGGGACAGTGGGAATCTCGTTAATCCATTCAGGCGCATCACTAATTAGATGACGAGGCATTTGGCTACCCTAATAGAGTCACACTGGATGATGTAATACCGGATGATGCAATACCGGATGATGCAATACCAATATTAGTCGGTGGACACCCCTAGCCGGTCATTATTTCAATGTGGAAGGTAACCATGGATTATTTCACCTTTTATCAAAAAGTGTTGAAGTAACGGGATCCATATCTGAATTCACTATATGTTGTGGATTCAGTTGCGGATTTCTCAACTTTCCAAAGTATCTAACTTACGGTAACTTTTATTTACTATAAAATAACTTAAGGTTACTATTGTCTGTCCTATGTCCCGAGTCAATCATATGTTGGGCAACGCTAGATTTTTCTGTTCTATTGCATCTGACATTAGTCATGTTGCAACGCTGCACTTTTTTTGAACAGCCTGTATAGTAATTATTGTCTAAATTAATTAACGGCCAAAAATAGCTAACGAATTTCCTCATTCAGTTACTTCAATAATATCTAGATATCTCCGGTTAAGATCTTTTACCGCATTGATAACTTGTAAAATAAAATGGTTTTTTCAAAATATCTCTTTTAGGTTTTATAACTTAAATAATATTATCTACATAACCTACGAAGTGCGAGGACCATAGGCTGATCAGTCTAATAAGCCACACGTTAAAGATATTTCTCAAGATTATTCACTAAAGAATTTCCATAAAATGCGAAAGAGGGGTAGGGTCCACACAATTTGGATTTAGAAGGGGACTAGGTACGAGAGAGGCTATAGTTGCAACTCAAGTATTGATCCAGAACTGCAACGACCAGAGGAAGGATGTGATGCTATGCTTCATCCACTACGATAAAGCGTTTGACAGGGTCCAACACCAGAAATTTTGAGAAGGATGGATATAGACCAGAAGGATATCCGCGGCATAGAAAGCCTTTATTGGAACCAAACAGCCGTAGTCAAGGTTGGTAATGAACACACAGAACCAACAAAGATCCTTAGAGGGGTCAGACAGGGATGCGTTCTCTCTCCACTCCTCTTCAACCTGTATTCTGAAAGCATCATTCAGGAGGCGCTCGAAGAACGCGACCTAGGTATTAAGGAGAATGGAGTGTGGATCAACAACATACGGTATGCAGACGACACAGTCCTAATTACAGACAACATGAAAGACTTGCAGGATCTTCTTAATGCTATAGGCGACAGTAGCAAAAACTTGGGCCCTAACAACAACACCAAGAAGACAAAATTCATGATAGTTTCTCGCAAGCCGGAAGAACATCAAAATGCAAGTCTAACACACAACAGATGCCCAGTAGAACGAGTATATAAATTTAAATATAAGGCACGTGGCTGTGTGAAAACTGGACGTCTGAAACGGAGATCAGATGCCGAATAGAAATGGCCCGAAACACATTTATGAAATTCAGGAAAGTTCTTACCAACACTGATTTTGACCTCAACCTAAGGATTCGATTTGTAAAATGTTATGTGTGGTCAGTGCTACTATATGGTGTGGAGGGCTAGACGCTGGAGGTGAATACCATTAATGGACTTAAAGCCTTCGAAATGTGGACATACAGACGTATACTAAAAGTCCCATGGACGGCCAGAAAAACAAACGAGGAGACCCTAAGAACAGTTAAAAGAGAACGTAAACTGTTGAACACCATCAAGAGCAGAAAAACAGCATATCTGGGCCACGTAATACGGAATGAAAGATACCAATTCCTACAATTAGTAATCGAAGGAAAGATCGAGGGAAGAGAGGAGTCGGCAGGAAGAGGATGTCATGGCTCAGAAACGTGTGACAATGAACCGGACTAAAAACTGTAGGAGACCTATTCAGCGTCATCAGAAATAGGGAAGAATGGGCACATGTGATCGCGAATATCCAATAGCAATAGAAGAAGAAGAAGACATAATATTTATGCCTCAGAGAATTACGCATTTAAATCGACATGGTTTATGATCAATACCGAAATATAAACTGCTATTTTCTTTAAAAGCAGCAAAAATATATTGCCACGTAGTTTTTGACAATGTAAAAAAAGTCTGGACGCAGCAAGTACGGTATGGTAGTGAATTTTCATTAAAATGTTTTTAATAGCAAATATGTGTGTTTTTTTAAGAAAGCAGGCATCAAATTTGGTTACCAGTATAACCTATATAGTAAAAATAATGTGCCATGTTTCATCAAAATAACTTTATTGTTTGAAAATGTACAAAAATTTCCGAAAGTAAACTTAAAGTGTTTCCGGAGAAACTTGTTTCTTGGTCAACCTTGTAGGTTAATAGCAAATTGAGCTATTCAAATGTGAAACATTTAATCAAAATTCGCTACCATAACGCACTTGCTGCGTCCCAAATTTCTTTTCTTACAAACATGCATTATATTTCGATGGAAAATGCAATAAAATAAGGCGTGTTCGACTCAAAAAAAAAAGAATATTTGTATCACATTTATGGGCCACCCTGTGATTGTAGAAATAATTTTTTAAAGTGTAGCTCAAGACACACTATAATTAATGTATACAATTTTTTTCATATCTTGTATTATAACGGATATATTGAGCTTTATTGATTTTTCACGAAAATTCGACAAAAATTATATACCATTAACCGATAAACTCTATATATATATATATATATATATATATATATATATATATATATATATATATATATATATATATATATATATATATATATATATATATATATATATATATATATCTAAGACTACTGCCAAGCATCAGAGAAAGGGTCTATTTGAAATGAATTTTCTGGAAACATTTTAGCAAAATGAAGGACAATGACGGTTGAAACTAAGACTTCAGGGTTGGTTAAACATTCTTCTTAAAACATTTTCTTTCCATAGCACGTATTAGATTCAGGTTCTTTGCCTAAATGTTGCCAATTTTGACGTTTTAAATCGGGAATTTGACGTTTTGAGGAAAACCCCAATTTATTTTCTTTAAATGCCTATAACTTTTTTGCCTTCTAACCTACAGAGCTAAGTTTTGGTACGTAATTTACCTATAAAGATATAAACCAGCGTACCCGTTGGTTGCCCTTACTTTGTTACTTCCCAAATTATAAATTGCAGCAAATGTGCACTGGTTGCTTGTTGTGACTCCGTGTATTTTTGCATCTTCATCCAGAGCGTTCCCATCTTCACCTGGCTATACCGTACTGATGATGGCTAGTAAGCTTGAAACACGTGTATGTGGTTGTTTCTTTGCTGCTTTGCCCTTAACCCTTCTCCTTATATATATATATATATATATATATATATATATATATATATATATATATATATATATATATATATATATATATATATATATATATATATATATATATAAATAAAAATTGAAACTGACTCCGGATATGTGTTCTAGGTGGCCTAATTAGCACTCCTTTAAATACATTTTTTCAAAATTCAAAAGTCGGGATCTCCTCAATAGTGATTTTTTTTTAAGAAAATTAACTAAAACTATGCTAGTCCAGACATGGGAAACTTTCCATCTCATGGTTTGGCGCTGTTAACTTAACCGTCTTTTTCACATAATGCGGGAAGCTCTCGACAAATGATTGCCTGAATAATGCGCACGTGTGGAATCTGGGCCAATCAGAAGCAAGTAAGGGAAATGGATTCCTACAGACATCGAGAGTGGTCGCGCTGTTGAGAACGGGACTAAGGACATTCTGCTTTTTGATCTGCGATGTGGAATGACGCTGATAAATTCAAATCTGTTGAAATCACAAGTTTAACCGTAAATTAGTTAATACATTTCTAACATACTGCTTAGTATCTGCGTCATAAGTGATTATTCTCCGTAAAGGCGGTGAGTGTTTTGCAACCAATTTCTAAATTGTAACAGGTGTGCAATAAGGTCTATTGTAGCTCACGCCTAATTGTCTTACATTTCGCCCAACAAATCCAGCCTCCTACAGAGGTCGACAACTTTTGTGGGCAGCCGGGCAGGAACATAGCACGTGCTCTGCTGTTTCGTCACTCTCCATACACAGCTGGCACTCGATCTCTTGACCGATACCAATTCGGTGCATGTGGTGACGCAAGCCTTGACTCTGAAAGGCCATTGAGTGTGTTAATCCTGGCAGATTTTGCCATTGCTGGATTGTCCTTCTATCTGTCCAGGTCTTTAAGGTGCGTTTTGCTGTGCATGATGATATCCACAGCACAGGTTCTGGTCCGATAAAATCCTCCTGGGTACCACCTCTGACAAGCGCGTCGGTCACTACATTCCCCTCAAGGTCCGAGTGACCCGGTATCCAGACCAGCGACGCCTCATTGCAGCTGCCTAGTTTGTTGAGAGCAGATTTACAGTTCCATATGATTTTTGAGTTGCAACGGTAGGAACCAAGTGGCTTTATTGCAACTTGGCCGTCTGAATATATTTTTATCGATTTGTGTGTGCAATGGTTTTGTATAATTTCCTCTGCACACATCTCGATGGCATACACTTCTGCCTGGTGTATGGTTGCGTACTTGCCGAGTCTAGCTGATAGTAGTAGTAGCAGTGGTGGGGAGGCCAACGCCAAGCAAGTAGGCCACAATGGGCCCTTTTTGCCAACCCCAGCAACCCAGCAACCATGCTCTACTCTTCCTCGGTTCCGTCGCCAAACCGCCTCGACCTCGAGATGAAGGCCATGACGGTCTTCAATTGGACGGTACTTACCTGATTCCTCTGCAGAGTCCTTGATCCGAACAATTCTGCTCGAAGACTCCCAAAAGCCTCGCATTCACACAGGTAGTGGTAGGACGCTTCTTCATCCTCGCCACATTCCTGGCAAATGGGATCCCTCTCTACGCCTATCAATGTGAGGTGTCTTCTAAGGGCGCAGTGGCCTGTCAGCACCCCGAGGATGCGGCGAAGCGTAGGTCGACTCCTTCCGAGTAGCCAGACAGCTTTATCTCTGTCCGGCCCCTCCACGAAGTCCCTCGCCTGCCTGCAGCCACCAACCGACCTCCAGTGCCTCTCCATTGCTTCCTCGGTCCACCTGTCTAAGATGACAGAGACTGTCTTCCTACTTATGCCTATCGCAGGCTCCAGGCCACAGAACGGCCGCCGGGAACCGAGATTTGCGAGATTATTCGCCACTTCATTCCCCGAGTCTAGCTGATAGTCTAGCATCGGTGCTGCCCCCATATGCGCCGGCTCCTACTCCCAAATTGGTTTTGGAGCCGTCAGTGTACCAGCAGATATCTGCCCTTAATAGTATACCGGGTGAGTCTCCGACGGCTGTTGCCGAGCGGTCACTTCACCAGGCTTTTTGTGTAAAGGCCACCCACAATAACTTACACATATGTTTGTTCCAAATTATTTATTAAATGTATTTTCTTGTTTGTTTGCAAAATAAATAAAATTCCATGTTTTGTTTTCATTTATTATGTAATGAAAGTACTACCTAGAAAACATATATCTCTTTTAAATATTGCCTGTTTAAATTTTTATTGTGAGTGAATTTAATTTAATATCTGTTTACCTCTTAGGTAAATAACTTTGTTAATGACATTTCATTTTTGTAATCACATTGTGGTAGCTACCCAGTTCTCAAATAATAGTAATATAAATACCATGGTTCATATAGCCAATATGGCGGATCATTGTCTTGTGTCTTGCAGCGCAGGGGGAGGCTCCTCCACTGGTACAGTTAAAGAGTCTTATTATAGAGATTGTAGAAAGTTTGTGTTGGAAGATTTTGAATTAGATTTAGTAAATGTGCCATTTAATTTAATAGTTTTTATGGATAATATCGACTAAAAGCTTGAATTTTTGGTGGATCAAGTAAAACAATTATTTGACGTTCATGCACCAGTTGAAAAGGACCGAGCCAATGGTAAGCGTTCGTATTGTCCGTGGATTACTGAGAATGTCAAACTTTTGCAGAGATTGAGGGATAGAGCACTTAAGGCATTTAAGAAAAGTAAATTACCTGAACACTGGGATATATATATATATATATATATATATATATATATATATATATATATATATATATATATATATATATATATATATATATATATATATATATATATATATACATACAGGGTGTCCCTCTAACAATGGGCCAAACCCATATATTCGGATAAAGCATCAAAAATTAAATAGACTTTCATCAATACGTTTTGTCCGATTGTTGCTTGTTTTCGATATACAGTGTGTTAAATTTGACTTTGAAAAAAATTAAATCGCTCGTTTTTCTGCTAATTACTGGAATATTGATTTGGAACTTTGTAATAGGGGGTTATCGAGGATGCCGCTTCCAACCGTGATACCTATTTTGAGCTACATCATAGTTGGCGCCACCTACACTAAACCCGAATGTTTTACAGGGGCATAACTTTTTCGATGATCAACTTTCTGCAAATCTGTTCAGAAAAACTGAAAACTACAAATTTTTTGTTCGAAAAAGGTGTACTTAGTTGAAACTCATAAAGTGAGTGGTTACCGAGATATTGCGGTTTTAATAATGGTGTGCATTGAAAATCTCTCAAATCTGAAATTTCATTAACATTATTATTATCACTAAATTATAAGAAAAAATTGACAATTATCGAACAATTCACTTAATAAGATTCTCAAAATGGCCTCCGCCTACTTCAATACATTTTTCTAGTCTCAACCCAAAATTTTGCCTCACCTTAAAAAAAGTTTGATAATCGTTTTTCAATATATCACTGGATTCGATTATTCTAGCCCAAAGTTCATCTCTGGAGTTACAAATATTCTTGTATACTAATTCTTTGAAGTGGCCCCAGAGGAAGAAATCTAGAGGATTGAGGTCGGGGCTACGTGCAGGCCAAGGAAAATCTCCACCTCGACCTATCCATCGGCGCGGATAATTTTGGTTCAGAAATTCTTTGACAGGAAGTCCATAATGGGCAGGTACCCCGTCGTGAATGAACCGTAATCTCCTGCGCACGTCTAGAGGGACATCTTCCAAGAGAATAGGAAGTTGATCTCTCAAGAAAATTGAATAATTCTCCACATTGAGCCTTGCAGGAAGTTCTATTGGTCCCAACAACACGTCGCCTAGTATGCCACACCAGACATTAATGGAGAACTCATGTTGAAAATGGTGTTCTCGCGTCAAATGAGGATTGCTGCTGTCATATGTGTGAGCATTTTTGAAATTGAAAACTCCTCTTCTTGTGAATGTCGCTTCGTCAGTGAATATAATGTTGTTGAAGAAAAACGGATCGTCATTCTGATACCGACGAATGCTTTCACAAAAATCCAATCTAGATAGAAAATCTAGAGGTAAAAGATTCTGCACTGGTGTGAAGTGGTAAGGATGTAACTTTTCTTTTCTGAGAAGTCTACCAATACTTGATTTATTTATTCCAGTTGCTGCAGAGAGGCGTCTTACGCTTGTTTCCGGATCTTCTGCAAGGCGTACTAATATCTCTTCCTCTTGATGTACAGGACGTCTTGGTCCACCAACTTCCAACTTCGAATTGAAAGAACCAGTTTCACCTACGAATACATTAGGACGAGATGATACGCATCCGTGTAACAAAATGTGTATTTCACGATTTTTCCAGCCCTCAGGTGTGGATTTAGTCAAAACTTTCGTTTCAGAAATAATCAATGGCAATGAGTGCATATTACTCTTTTACATACCTAATTTATCGTATAATCTTCTAAAGGTCTTGTGATCTGGTTGTCTACGACTAGGATATAATTCCAAGTATCTGGCGGCGGCTTGGTGGCTACGGAAGTTTGATTGCGCATAAACGCAGATCATATCTCTCTTCTCAATATTGCTAAACTCATTATGGCGAGGCATTTCAGAAATAATAACTACCTACTGCTCTTAATTAAAAAACCATGTGCTTGTCAAAATTGACAGATTATGTTTATTGTGTTACGCAAATGACATCCCTATGAAAACGAAAAACAAAAGATATTTCATCTACTTCATTGACAGTTGTTGACCCGGCCAATCAACTGCTATAGTTATTAGCGCCGTGATATGTCCACAGGAATACATCTTTTATATGCCAAAAACATACTTATTCTATGAAATCGAATTAAATCCAGAGAAACTTCCAAATTTTTAGGAATTGATTTAGAATTGGAAAATTATGATTAAAATACACCGACCTCAATCCTCTAGAATTTTCCATTGGGGTTACTTGAAACAACTGGTACATACACAATAATGTTTGTAACTCCAGAGATTAACTTTGGGCCAGAATAAAATTTCAGATTTGAGAGATTTTCAATGCACACCATTATTAAAACCGCAATATCTCGGTAACCACTCACTTTATGAGTTTCAACTAAGTACACCTTTTTCGTACAGAAAATTAGTAGTTTTCAGATTTTTTGAACAGATTTGCAGAAAGTTGATCATCGAAAAAGTTATGCCCCTGTAAAACATTCGGGTTTAGTGTAGGTGGCGCCAACTATGATGTAGCTCAAAATAGGTATCACGGTTGGAAGCGGCATCCTCGATAACCCCCTATTACAAAGTTCCAAATCAATATTTCAGTAATTAGCAGAAAAACGAGCGATTTAATTTTTTTCAAAGTCAATTTTAACACACTGTATATCGAAAACAAGCAACAATCGGACAAAACGTATTGATGAAAGTCTATTTAATTTCTGATGCTCTATCCGAATATATGGGTTTGGCCCATTGTTAGAGGGACACCCTGTATATATATATATATATATATATATATATATATATATATATATATATATATATATATATATATATATATATATATATATATATATATATATATATATATATATATAGAGAGAGAGAGAGAGAGAGAGAGAGAGAAAGAGAGAGAGAGAGAGAGAGAGAGAGAGAGAAACATAAAAAATGTAACTGACTCCGGATATGTGTTCTAGGGAGCTTAGTTCACGCTAATTTGAAGACATTTCTTCAAAACTCAAAAGTCGCGATCTCCACAATCGTGAATTTTTTTAAAGAAAATTCACTATTAAGGATAAGTAAGGATAGGAATGCAAAAATGGATGTAAAGTTAAACGGTCAACAACTTGAATGGACGGAGACGTTTACGTACCTAAGGGGTATTATTACGGGAGATGGTAAACGTAGAAAAGATTTTGGAAGGAGCATCGCGATGGAAATACAAGAATTTTGTAGACAAAATACGGTTCCAACTAATAAGCATTTTAACCTGGACCTAAGGGAGAGGAGAAAGTCATACGTATGAAATATGGCAGTGTATGGGGTGGAAACCTGAACTTTGACTAAGCAGAACATGAAAATGTTGAAATGTGGACGTGACGAAAAATGACGAAGATACTGTACATCGATAGACAAGTGAATAAAATTGTGCTAGAAGGGGTAGGAGAATAAATATGCTTGTTGCAAGAAATTGAGAGGAGAAAGGCAAAACTTATTGGTTATTCTGTGACAAAATCACTTTCTGACATTATTTCAAGGACATATACTTGCAAAAAGAGGTTTATTTTGATTTTTTACTACGAAAGCAATTCGAATGCACCCAATCCAAGATTTTGAGAGCTCTAAAGCCTAAGGAATTGGAACCCCAAAAATGATTCATTAATGAGTTACGTAAAGGATCCCGTATATTTTTAAAGCTTCTGAAGAGAAAAACGACCAATTGCATAAAATAACTATTGAAAGCATTCTTGCATTATGCAATTAAACTATTAAAAACACTAAACTTAACGACCTTGCTAATGTGCGACAATGATCGCAGATTCCTCGCAAGAACTGGTTATAATTCCCATGGGGGTTATTTTATCTCGTACATATTATTGCAACCTGCACTCCCCTTTCCCCCATTTCTTTCCTCGCTTCGTTACTTCCACAGGTGTTTAAAACCACAACATATTTCTTGTTTCCTGAGTTCTTGTTTCTTCCACTCATTATAGTCTCGCCAGACAGCTTGGTTTCTCATTGACTGTTTGCGTGACATGAATGAACTTTTTTTCATCATTGCACGATCCTATAGAGGTCTTGAAGGCATGTTAGTTGTCTTCACCAAGACATTTTATTGCTACAATCAATAAAAGTATGTAAGACAAGGACTGTTTTTCCTTCCAATGATTGGTCGCGTCTTTAAACTATATTGATAGTTGATGGGTGTCGTTAAAATTTATGAGTATATTTATAAAAATTACATCTTATATAAGTTTTTAGGTATTTAGGTTATGTTTTCTTATGTCTTTACATGGTGAACACATATCGCTATTATTATTTCTTGATATTTATATCGTTTTATAACTGTTATGAGCCATGTCAGGTGTATTTCATATACAGGGTCATTCACAGTGTAGGGTACATTAGAAGTTTCTGACAAACCAGGCAAAGGTTCGCTCTACTAATGTGGTTATTTTGATAAACAAACATGCTCCATCTACCTAAAATATTTTCGAAAATGCGACGTTGTCACTATTATTAATAAGTGGTATTTTAAATAGAACACCTGTATATGATCTCATTTTTAAAATATCTATTAAACCCTTTCGCCGCTTATGATATACCTATACATCGATTCCTATTTTTGTCCACCAAAAAACATTACCTTCACAAATGCTGATATCTTCGACGTCTGAGAGTTTTAGATACTAAGAGGCTGTAATTCGGTGTGGAGCTACTACAAGTAACTTTCTTCAAAAAGAACACCTGTATATTATTACTAAGCTGGAAGGCTACTAAAATTTACTATCTATTTTTCTATATCATACATATACCCATCTAGCTATGTTTCTGACTTGAAAAGGTTATGCCCATTAGATTTTTAAGTGTGCTATAGATACTGTCAATGTCACTCTCGTTTTACTACTTTTACAAAGTTCCAATACCTCAAGAAAGAAGGAAGAAAACGATTCTAACGCATATCTTCATGCATTACCCAGCCATCAATACGAAGTGAGGAAGATGATTTAGGTATTACCTATTCATTATTTCAGAAGTTTTTGGAACAACATATCATACATGATTATAAGTTTGCCAGAGGGCAAGCCACGACGGCTTAATATTCTCAACCGAGAGTCAAATTTTGTAAAATGTGAAATGTTGTTGGTGTGAAACCAAAAAGATCCCTATCTTTTAGTGAATTTTAATGAAGAAACGGAAGAAGAAACTCGGAAAAAGTATGTGCAGGTGTTTCAATTTTCAGAGTAAAAATTACGATGGATTATATATCTAACAAAAGTCTGGGCGCAGCAAGTGCGTTATGGTATAAAATTTTCATAAAAATGCTTATAATAGCAAATATGTTTTCTAATGAAAGTAGGCATCAAATTCGGGTAGCAGTATAAACCTATATAGTAGAAACAATGTACCATATTTCAACAAAATAACTTTATTGTACTTTAAAGTATAACATTTTGGCGAAAATAAACTTCCATGAAAGTCCAACAAAAATTTTGATGAAAATTTGCAAATAATTTTTTCACGGAAATGGGAACATTTTTTTTTCTACAATAACTTATTAAACATTTATTATTATAAAAAAGCAGTATAATAATTTTTGATGTGTGTGAAAAATATGAAACAACTGAAACTCGAAAACAATGAACGCTATCAATTTTTTTTACAAGCATGCATTAGAATTCGACGGAAAAGGCAAAACTGCAGTAATATAAGAGGTGTTCGATTAAAAAAAAAGGTATCGCCAACGACTTATGGGCCAACCTGTGATTGTCGAAATAATTTTATAAGATATAGCACAAGACACCCCATAACTAACGTATACAATTTTTTCTAGTATCTTGTATAATAAGGGCAATATTGAGATTTACCGTAGAAATGCGTCACCCTGTATATATGTAAACAGATAAAAGTTAAACACCGCATATGGGTTCTAGGGGTCCTAGTTCGGGCTCCTCTAAATAAATCTTTTCAAAATCAAAAGTCTTGACGCAGCAAGTGCGTTATGGTAGTGAATTTTCATTTAAAAAATTTAATAGCAAATATGTGTGTTTTTTTTTATGAAAGCAGGCATCAAATTTGGTTACCAGTATAACCTATATAGTAAAAACAATGTGCCATGTTTCATAGAAATAACTTTATTTGTTGAAAATGTACAAATTTTTTCGAAAGTAAACTTAAAGTGTTTCAGAAAAAACTCGTTTCTTGGTCAACCTTATAGGTTAATAGCAAAGTGAGCTATTCCAATATGAAGCATTTGATCAAAATTCGCTACAATAACGCACTTGCTGCGTCCAGAATTTCTTTTCTTACAAACATGCATTATATTTCGATGGAAAATGTAAAAATGCAATAACATAAGGCGTGTTTGATTTAAAAAAAAAAGAAAATTTGTATCAGCAACTGCCAGTTTAAACCTTGCATGGCCGTTAGGGCTGTTTTTGATGTTTGACACTTAGTTTTTGTTAGACCCTGTACTTTCTGTAGTTGCAGTGTAGTCACTCGCATGTTAGACCTACGAGAAACGTAGTTTCTGACAACCAATTTTTACATTCTAGTACTAAACCCCTAAAGATGGCTCAATAATGGGCCGAAACGCGTAGGGTTGAGAATAAAACAATTGTGTGCAAAAGCCATTTAGTTATTCCTTTTAATCATGAGCGAAGAATGCTAAAAAAAAACACTTAGTTGGGTTTGAAAAGATGCCGTTTCCACATTTTGCAGCAAAACTTTTTTCAAACCCCATTTACTCCGCACTACACCCATATTCGCCGCAGGTCCCTTAAGTTTTTTGCGTTTGCTCCCAAGAAATTTTTCTTGTGATTTATGCTTTGACGGTGATTGTATTCATGCACAAGGGGAAGGAAAAGCCCCCTTGTTTTTCGGTGAGGAGGCAGAAACTCATCAAAAGCGTTAGTCAATGACGACAATTACACGCATGTGAAAGTATATATATATATATATATATATATATATATATATATATATATATATATATATATATATATATATATATATATATATATATATATATATATATATATATATACATACATACATCTTAAAATAACTCTAAGCTTGTTAGTGAAACAATCGCCAGATTTTTTAACTGTGTTGTGGTGAATTGGGTTCTCCAAAGTGTACTTATCAGTGCTCATCATAGGTCTCAGCTTTCACTCAGTAACTGATAGCTATTTGACGATATTAAGAATATTAAGAAAGAGATGTGGTTGTGGTCGTCAGAAAATACTATTAAATCTATTACTTGTTGGTACCAAATAGATGGGGCACCAGCTCATTCACCTAGATATTTCGAGACAGGAAGTTGACTGACATAGTGGGTGGTAATTGGATAGATCTAAATGGACCATGGAAGTAACCGGATCTATCAGCACTGGCCTTTTACGTATGGAGTTATATTAGAAATAAGGTGTCTGATCGTCCCGTATTAAATATACATTTATAAAGTTTTTTTAATGGACTCGAGGTTCTATTGAATCTAGTACTGAATATTTTATTGCTCAGTACTCCTTCATTCATAAATTTAGATAAGAAAAAATAATAAAGTTTGGTATAAAAGTAGTTTTTATAGATACTCTCGTTACAAATGTATAATACTGAGCGTTTGTTAACAAAGTTTTGTAATAGATTGTCGTAAAATGAAGACATTTAACCTATTTTCTAGCCATACCTGCGTCCTTGAAACTTTATGAAATGATCATAATTAAACAGTGAAAACTCGTCAGTAGCTGTTTATTACCAATGTTATGACTGTAAATGCATATAAATAAATACTTCTATAAATTAAACTAAAGTGCAATTGTTTAATATTTCTATGCTGCCTTACATCTAAAATACCTCTTTGCACATCGTAAAATGCAACGCTTTATTGGTTGTTTAGCAATTTATTCATAAATTTGCAACACAGCTGGACATTGATCTTATTTTAAAGCCAGTTTACCATGTTGTAGAAGATGTATCATTTAATTTTATCAGTTTTTTTTTTAAATCCACCACATAACTATGAAACAGGGAACCGAGAATTAATTTCCCAGGAACAAAAACCGATTACAATGGCCTAAAAAAATCGCAATAACAAGGATCTACATTTTTAAAATTTTTATTTCAACAACAGACCACGAGGGCTTACAGCCTAAATACTATCGTACCGTGGGTGTCGACAAGGAGGAAAGAGGCAACTTGTTAATTCTGGACTTGAAGGTTTGGAATTCCACAATTTGGAGGTCCTCGGGACAAAAGAGCGGACGAAACAAAATGTTCTGTCTGGTGATCTGGACAGTAATAGGGTGTATTCGCTCTGTTCCCCTGGTAGATCTGTTGGGAGCAGCAGGTGGAAGAACTATGGAGGAAAGCTCCTCTGAGCAGTGCCCGTGCAGATATATATATATATATATATATATATATATATATATATATATATATATATATATATATAAAAGAGAGAGAGAGAGTTCGGCACGTCGGTGGGCAATGGATGTCAGCGTTTGGGTGAGGGTAGGGTCACCAATGAGACGTATAACTCTCTTCTGAATGGATTCCAGGATAGCGAGTGTAGAAGCTGCAGTGGCACCCCAGATGTGGGAGCAGTATTCGAGGTTTGGCCTTAGTGTAAAGTATATCGGGTATATAGATTAGCTGATAAAAAGTATTTGCGGGTCCGGAAGAGGAAACCTAATTTCTTAGCAGCCGCTTCCGCAATTGATGTAACATGTTGGTGCCAATTGAGATTTTGATCCACAGAAATGCCAACAAGTGAAAAGAAGCATTACTTTGAATAACTTGGTTGTTCATTGTGATGAGTCTAGGGCTAGTGTATCTCTTATGAGATAGAAAGCCAGACTGAGATTTGGTGGAGTTGAATTTTACAAGATTTCTACTTCCCCAATCTAATATTTTTTGGAGATCCACAGAGACATAACCCTTCATGAGTCTGCGATCCTCATCTAATTGGGCTAAAGAAACAGGCTTAGAATATTGTATATTTGAGTGGAGGGTGCTGTCATCCGCGTAACTGTGAACTGGGTTGGATGTGCTAGAGAGGAGGTCATTGATGTGGAGAAGAATGAAAGTAGGGGCTAAAGCTAAGGCCTGATACATACCACACAGCTTAAAAGTTGTGAATGATTGAAACTTTAAATCTGGACTGAAATGATAGTTGATATAGTACAGATAAAGAGTTTATCTTGCTTGACAATTGTTAGTTTTCTTTTCTCTAACCGGGTTCCTTGCTTGACAGAATCATCAAGCAGCGTAATCAGTTACAGAAAAGAAATCGAACATTTGTGAAGCCAGAAAAATAGTCTCTTCGTCTATATTTAGTATGTAACGGTTTCACCAAATAGTTTCTAGATTGTTTAATGAGTCGTATAGGTCATCTAAGAATTCCCTTAAGAATACGCTTACTACGTTGTTATGTCTTCAGAAATTTGTTCTATGGGATTTAAACATGGACCCTCTCTGAATCAATGTGCAAGAGGATTGAGGCCTTCGAAACATGTGCTTATACGGAATAATGTTGAGGATATCGTGGATGGACAGGGTGACGAATGAAGCGGTTCTACAGCGTATGAACAAAGAAAGTGAGGTACTTATTACCATAAAAAGAAAAAAGTTGGAGTTCTCTGCCCACGTAATAAGAAATCTGAAATACGAATTTTTCCATATAGTTATTCAGGGAAAAATTAAAGGAAGGCGTGGTCCTGGTTGCCGAAGAGCATCTTGGCTCACGAATCTTCGCCAGTGGTATGAAGTGAAAACCTCGACACTGTTTGGGTCCATTGCGGATAAAGTCAGGATCATGTGGCTGATCGCCAATGTTCTGGGAGGACACGGCACTTAAAGAAGAAGAAGATAGGCACTTGACCTCTCAGCGCTGCGACCTTAATGGGTCTTACCTTATAGTTGCCCAAAAAGTTCAGATTTTTTATATAGTCCACTCTCTTCTTGGGGACTATTTTACCCATTGCTTGGGGTGTTATGGCCACTCCTCCAATTTATTTGGCAGAACTGAGCCATGCAGTCACATACCAAGTGTTGTGTTGTTTCTGATTCTTCAATGCACATCTGCAGTTTTCATTGTCCGCCTTGCCAATCTTCATAAGGTGATACCTTACTGAGGGGTGTCGTGCGAAAAGTCCTGTGATTATTCTCAAGCCATTTCTGTCCAATCCAAGGAACAGTGCGGACTTATCTGCTGATATGCTGATAAGCCATTTTGACTGCCTTAACCCTGGAGTTTTCCTCCAGTATGACAGCATTTGGTTCTTCCCCCTAATATCAAGTTCGTTTTTTAGGTGACTTTTTGTTAGTTCACAATAGGGCCCTGGACGATAGAGTGGTGTTGTTGCTGTCCTTTTTGCAAAGATATATACTTCCTCGTTTCATTCGATGCCTTGATACACTGGCACCAACATAAAAGTTACTTTGTTGTTCGCAGCCAGTTGCTTCAACGAATTTTTGCATTCCCAGGTCAGTTCAAACGCGGTTTTAAAAGATTTCGTAGTCTTTATTACTGGCTGACTGTCTTACAGGATGTATATCTCTCTATTTCTGAGTCTTCTTTGTATGCACACTAGCGAGTATAAAGTTTTGTCCTCTTATTCACAATCCTGCTCCCTCCATTTGTTTAGACTCGTCTGTATGCCATAGAGATGAGTTGTTTGTCAGCCTTGCACTATCTCTGTCCCATATTTGACAATCGTTTATGACCACGTCGACGAGAATTATGAAGCCCAGTTTGGCTGGAATTTGATCTGTTGGTTTAGCGAGTGACTCCAGTGGCATGATTTCCAGGATTTTTAACCTAACCAAGTCTCCTGGTTTGATTTTTTCGCTTGAAATATTCTTGATGCGCTCGCTCTTTCCATTTTCGCGCATATGTGCAGTGGATAAAGATTCAGCATTGCCTCTGTTGCATCTGTGGGACATGATGCCAAAGCTCTCATTATTCCAAGAGAGATCAGCCTCTGCAATTTTTGCAATTTGCTTTATGTTGAGGCTTGTTCCATTTTTGGCCCACCATACTATAGATGCATATGTGACCACGGGTTTAACATCTGTTTGGTGTAGCCAGTATATTATGCTGGGAGTCAGCCCCCATGTATTTTCTACGAGTCTACGGCATGTGCAGATTGCCATTGTGGCCCTCGAAGGAGTTGTTTCCAAGTGTGTGTTTCAATTCGCTTGTTGGTATAAGAAGATCCCTAAGTATTTAACTTCATGGGAAAATTGTATATGTATTCCACTCAGAGTGGGAGCTTTTCAATTTAGTTTCTTTCTATTCGTGAGTGGGACAAGAACTGTCTTATGATGATTGACATTAAGTCCCTTTGTCTCACAAAAGTCCTTTACTATATTTAGGGCTGTTTGCATTAGCGTGGATATTACAGCATCGTGCTTTCCATTTACTGTTATGGCTTTATCGTCTGCGTATGATTGGACTGTGAATGTAACTCCGCTGAATGTAGTCATAAGTTTATCAATAATGAGAGACCACATCAGAGGTGTAGCACTCCTCCTTAAGGACAACCTTTGCCGTCGTCACTGTTGCATTGGTCTCATTTGTGGTGTCTGTGCTAACACGGATTTTTAGCATTGACTTGATTCATCTCACAATGGGGAATTCCACTTGCCTTTCTTATATGGCCCGTTTGATGTATTTATATGAAGTGTTGTCAAAGGAACCCTATATGTCAATGAATGCGCTGAGGGCTACTTCTTTGACCACAAAAGTTTTTTATAACCGCCTCACTAGACAGTGTAGGTCGCCCAATGTGGATTTGCCTGCCCGGCAGGCGGATTGTTGTACACGGAGCGGTGTAAGGTTTCGCTTTTAGCGAATTTTTATTAAGAACAATTTGCTAATAGGGAGGTTACGATGAAAAGCTTTTGAAAGAATTGCTTCAGATGAGCGCGAATTTGGGTCTCTAGAAGACAAAACCAAGGTTCGTTAAAAGGTTTATGTTTATACATACATACATACATATATATATATATATATATATATATATATATATATATATATATATATATATATATATATATATATATATATATATATATATAGGGTGAGTGGTTGGGTTATGGACTCGGGTTACGGGGGCGTTTCTAGACTCAAATCTGGAGATGCCTTCGATGCTTGGGTTTGTGACTAATAGGGAGGTTACGATGAAAAGCTTTTGAAAGAATTGCTTCAGATGAGCGCGAATTTGGGTCTCTAGAAGCCAAAACCAAGGTTCGTTAAAAGGTTTATGTTTATACATACATACATACATACATATATATATATATATATATATATATATATATATATATATATATATATATATATATATATATATATATATATATATATATATATAGGGTGAGTGGTTGGGTTATGGACTCGGGTTACGGGGGCGTTTCTAGACTCAAATCTGGAGATGCCTTCGATGCTTGGGTTTGTTACTCGATTGTTCGCCGCTCGGTTCGCAGTGGCTGCTTCTGTCCCGGGTGCTCCTCTCCGTGGTGCCTCTGGCTGAGATGTGCAACTTTTACATAGGCATAAGCCCAAAGATTGTGCTTACCCGATCACGCCCCCTCGCCAATATCAGAATGGAAACATTGAAACCCAATCGTCCTTGTGCGAATTCTTTCCGACGGAGGTAGGGACTAAGGTCCGGTACTCCAGGGAGCGGAGTTTTAGTGAGTAAGAGTCTCACAGTACCTCGTACACGCTTCGGTGTTGTGAATAAGGTCTGCATGATGCATTTCTCCGCTCATGTACCCAAAAAAAAACAGCTATAGCACCTTGGACAAACCGATTCTCGTGCGATCAGCGAAGTTAAGCACCATAGG
The DNA here is from genome assembly GCA_964006375.1 of Tillus elongatus. Taxonomy (NCBI): domain Eukaryota; kingdom Metazoa; phylum Arthropoda; class Insecta; order Coleoptera; family Cleridae; genus Tillus; species Tillus elongatus. The sequence continues at coordinate 136,029,833 of OZ023267.1, read as the reverse complement.
GTGTGGTGAGTATCTGGATGGGTGACCCCCTGATAACACCGTGTGTTGTTGCGTTTTTTTAGGTAGTGACATTTCTGTTTTGTTCTTATTAGCGAATTTTTATTTATAAAAAATCGCGAATAGAGAGGTATCGATGGTGAGACTGCAAAAATAAAAAAATAAAAAATATTTTCGAAAAAATGTGTATCTTAAAAAAATAGCCAAGTTACTTTGAGGAAATTTGGTTGGTATATTGCCCTCGTAAATACCTTACTCCACCAAAACTTAACTTTTTAGGTTTATAGAAAATTGAGTTATACAAATTTGAAGCATTTAATGAAAATTCGCTACCATAACGCACTGGCTGCGTCCAGACTTTTAATGTATTGATCTTATACCTCCTCCTAGGTCTTTAGGAGAAAGGATGTGAGGCTAATGGTGCAGTAGGACGTTAACCAAGTAAGTGCAACAACAATTAATGAATTGTAGCTGCTGTATATTTTAGTTATTACTTAAAATTGAAATGCATGCATTTCAGTGTAAATATAATAATTAATTCACGTTTACTTTGTCTACCTTTCAAGACGCCACTGCAATAATTATAAATACTATTAGAAAATTTACTATTCCATAATACCGCATCTAATCATTCCAATTTCCCATTGATAATAATATAAAATAATTACTCACCGGCACAGAACACATAAACATTATGTGATTATGCAATGGTAATTCAAAGGTTTCAATAATCTTGTGCAACGAAGGTGTAAATGCTAGAGAAAATTGATTAGTATTTTCCGTCAAAGCTTCAGTGGCAATTAAGAAGGATTGTTCGGCCCGTATCTTGTTTCTCTTTTCTCTTTCTAATCTCTTACAGAAAAAGTAAAGTTATTCTTTAATAATTGTGTCATTGTCATTTTAAACATTTCCATCTAGTTTTACCCTTTTAGTAAATTTTAAGCCACCATTCTAAATCAACCATGCTGCTGTGCTAATGTGTGTTCTTCTTTCTTCCCCAATCTAATGTTAATGATTTGTTCACAAGTTCTCATAACCGTACCCTTTGAAAAACAATAGCTGTTAAAACAGAAATCTAAGACCTTTTTAACACACCTTTTGTAATATTTTTTGTTCATAAACCGTATTCGTTCCACAATTTTTTTTCTTTTTTTTAATATATATTTCAACAACACACCACGGGGGTTAACAGCCTAAATACTATCGTACCGTGGGTGTCGACAAACAGGAAAGAGGAGACTTGTTAATTCTGGACTTGAAGGTTTGGAGGTTCGAAGGAGCAGGAAAAATATGTGCCGGCAAGGAATTCCACAACTTGGAAGTCCTCGGGACAAAAGAGCGGGCAGAACAAGATGTTCCATGTCTGGTGACCTGGATAGTAAAAGGGTGCATTCGCTCTATTCCCCTGGTAGATCTGTTGGGGACAGCAGGTAGAGGAACTATGGAAGAAAGCTTCTCTGAGCAGTGCCCGTGCAGATATCTATAAGAGAGAGAGAGAGAGAGAGAGAGAGAGAGAGAGAGAGAGAGAGAGAGAGGTCACCAACGGCACTTCGGTGGGCAAGGGATGGCAGCCTTTGCGTGAGGGTAGGGTAGCTGGTGAAAAGTATTTGTGAGCCCGGAAGAGGAAACCTCATTTCTTAGCAGCCGCTTCTGCAATTGATGTAACATGTTGGTGCCAATATATAATAAATAACTTGGTTATTCATTGTGATGGGTCTAGGGCTGGTGTATCTCTTATGAGATAGAAAGCAAGACTGAGATTTGGTGAAGTTGAATTGTACAAGATTTGTACTTCCCCAGTCTAATATTTTTTGGAAATCTACAGAGACAGAACCCTCCATGAATCTGTGATCCTCATCTAATTAAACTAAATAAACACGCTTAGAATATTGTATATTTGAGTGGAGGGTGCTGTCGTCCGTGTAACTGTGAACTGGGTTGGATGTGCTAGAGAGAAGGTCATTGATGTGGAGAAGAAACAAAGTAGGGGCTAAAGCTGAATTTTGAGAGACTCCTGCATTAATTGGATACAGTTAGAGGAATGGCCATCCACGACAACAGAAATGCTCCGGTTGGAGAGGAAATTTGCTGTCCAGGTACAGAGTTCTGGTGGTAGGGCATAGGCCGGAAGTTTATTAAACAGCGCTGCGTGCCAGACCTGGTCGAATGCTATGGATATGTGTAGAGCGACAATCTGCGATTCACTGTGTAATTCCCTTTTTAACGTCGGTGTATTTCCGCGACTATGGCCAATCACCGACGCCAGGGAGCAGTTTCCCTTACTATCCTGGAAATTTGGCCGAACTTCTCCCTTTATTGAAGGAGGGTAGGGATCTTTTATGTGCCCAACATCGCATGAACACGGGACCGACGGCTTTACACCACTCCGAAAGGCGGAACGTGCAGACATTCCACTTGCTGAAATACAATGCCAGAACCTCGGTTGAAGTTGATTGTATTGTTTGTACTGAAAAAGTGAAAGGAGAACGCTGGGATCGAACCCGGTACCCTTCGGTTCAGAGGCACACGTTCTTGCCACTGAACCACCGAGGCACTGAATTTTTGTTTAAAAAGTATCAATTTTACGTTTCTTATAGATTTTTTAACCACGTCATATTTTGACCATTGGCCCTTTCAGCGCATTTTTTATACTCCAGTGCGACCGAAATTTTTAAAATTATTTTTCAATTTGATGCGAATTTTAGTATATACAGTACAATGTATAGGAGAAACTTGCATACAAAATTTGGTTACAATAGCTTTGTTATTTCCAAAGATACAGAAAGTTTGCCAAAGAAAACCCAAAATTATCCCGGAAAACTTCTTCAGATTTGCCTGACTAACGAACCTGGCCAAGCCATTTACTAAAGGAGCGCGCCTAGCAATTTTTATGAGGATCACTCCATATTGTTGAGTTATCGTGCTGATATATATATACAGGGTGTTCAAAAAAGATGGTACAACTATTGCTATCTCCGAAATGTTGAGAGATACGATGTTGCTTAAATAATAATTATCAGACAATAAATTACTAAATGAAAGAATAAATAATAATAATAAACATATTCTATAATTGATAACTGATTATGAGTTGTAACTTGTCTTGATTTTTTCGTGAAAAGTGAATGCCTAGCAAACTTTTATTGTGAAATAGGCGATTTTAAACATAAATCATGACACTATCTCACTCTATCACTTTGCCATTAATGTTCGAAATCATGCCACTTCGTCATATTCCTCATCATGCCCAGTAATTGGTTTCTGTTAGATCCAAACAATGTTTATTTTCAAACTAACTACTGGTTCTATGTATACCTGGTCCTTCACTGTTCCCCAGAGAAAAGAATCGAGATCGGGCGACGGAGCAGGCCAGTGTACGTGTCCATTCTCCCCAATCCAAGTATAGAACAGTACGTTCAAGTGGTCTCCAACTCTAACTGTTCTATGTGGTGAAGCACCATGGTGCTGGTAACTTAAAGTGTTTCTTACAGCTAATGGTGCGGTTTCTAGAATAATGGACCCTTGTTCAGTTAAAATATTGTAGTATATTTCTAAATTTAGTGTGTCTTTATAAAAATATGAACTGTAGATTGTTTCACACACCAAAGATTAGTTGAAAATCTCCTCTGGGTCTCAATATCTTCATTTTCATGTGGTTGATCCTGACTCCATACATGAGCATCTCTCCTATTGAAGAATTTGGGTTCATCCGTTCAGGTGATGTTACTAAGGAACAATCCATCTTCCTCAAAATTTGTCAGCAGCCATCGGCAAAACTGGATTCGCACCTCGTTGTTTCCAGGGTTTAATTTTTTACTGGCTGCACTTTGAATGCTTAATAACTATATTTCTTTAGTACCTTATGCACGAAATTAATTGAACAGCCACACTCGGTTTCAACTTACCTTACGCATAGACGTTTGTTTACCTCGAATAGGCTCTGGCCAAAACAAATATTAAAAAAAATAGAATTATGTATAATTGATTACCTTCTCGTTAACTAAGAAATTTTCAGATTTATAAATTCACATTTCACAACTGGGTCACCCCCTGGGTCGCTCAGACCACGGCATGGTCACTGCTTCCTGCGCTATGCAACCCGAGGTCACACAGTCATCGCACCCACGTATCGTTTGGCACTACAACTCCGCGAACTGGGACGAAATGCGAGATTACTTTTCCTTATTTCCATGGGCGTCTGACTGCTTCTCTCATCCTGACCCCTCTGATAGCTCGCAAAACGTCACCGAAATTATCCAAGCTGGCATGGAATGATTTATTCCACGTACACAGAAAACTTCTGCAGCCACTCAAAAGCCTTGGTTCTCTAAATCCTGTGACAAGGCCAGACTTGAAAAGGTCAAAGCTCACAAAAAGCTTCTACACAATCCCAGTCCAGAAAACCGTCAAGGATTTAACGACGCAAGAAACCGCAATATCCGCATTCTTTCTGAGGCTAAAAACTCGTTTAATAACCACATCCAAATCAAAGTCATCTTAAGCTCCAGCGGCAGCAAACCCTTCTGGACTCTTGTTAAATCTTTTGGAAATAATTTCTGCAAGAGCACGTTCCCACCCCTTGTTTTAGGGGAAAAAATTGTTTCTACCGCCCTGGGCAAGGCTGAACTTTTTGACTCACTGTTCTCCGACAAGTCTACTCTCAACTCACCTACAAATGTTTAACCACCAACAATCCCCAATGTCGCGCATAAAATGACGGATATCATTTTCAAAACTAAAAAGATTTGAAAGATGCTCTCTTCTCTTAATACCAAAGCCTATGGCCTATGGCCTACGGTCCCACCTCTTGGCTCAGGGAATGAAATTGTTTCTACCCCCCTGGGCAAGGCTGAACTTTTTGCCTCGTTGTTCGCCGGCAATTTTACTCTCACCCCCCCCCCCAAATGTTCAACCACCAACAGTCCCCAATGTCGCGCATAAAATAACGGATATCATTTTCAAAACTAAAAAGGTACGAAAGATGCTCTCTTCTCTTAATACCAGGAAAGTCTTTGGCCTTGACGAGATCCCAGCAATTGTTCTCAAAAAACTGCGCACCAGAACTTGCTCCTGTCCTGGCTCGTCTGTTTCAGACATCTTACAATAGAGGCATATTCCCTAGTAACTGGAAAACTGCTCGAGTACAACTCGTCCTCAAGAAAGGATCCAAAGCGCTTCTTAGCAACTACAGGCCTATTTATCTCTTTTCAGTCGTCTCTAAAGTGATGGAAAAGTATATAAACACCGAATTACTAAAATTTATTGAAAAACACAGTCTAATCCACGACAGGCAGTATGGATTCCGTCAGCGCAGATCAACTGCCGACATCCTTTCCTTTGTCACCCACAAGTCTATGGAACTACACGGTGAATCCCAGATTGTCGCTTTAGACATATCCAAAGCACTCGACCAGATCTGGCACGCAGCGCTGCTTAATAAACTACCGGCCTATGGCCTGCCACCAAAACTCTGTACGTGGACAGCAAATTTCCCCTCCAACCGGAGCATTTCTGTTGTCGTGGATGGCCATTCCTTTAAACTGTATCCAATTAATGCAGGAGTTCCTCAAGGTTCAGCTTTAGCCCCTACTTTGTTTCGTCCCCACATCAATGACCTTCTCTCTAGCACATCCAACCCACAGTTACGCGGACGACAGCACCCTCCACTCCAATATACAATATTCTAAGCCCGTCTCTTTAGCCCAATTAGATGAGGATCGCAGACTCATGGAGGGTTTAATCTCCGTGGATCTCCAAAAAATATTAGACTGGGGAATTAGAAATCTTGTACAATTCAACCCCACCAAATCTCAGTCTTGCTTTCCTTCTCATTAAAGATACACCAGCCCTAGAGTCATCACAGTGAACAACCAAGTTATTCAAAGTAATGAGTCCTTTTCACTTGTTGGCATTTCTGTAGATCGAAATCTCAATTGGCACCAACATGTCACATCAATTGCAGAAGCGGCTGCTAAGAAATTAGGTTTTCTCGTCCGGGCTCGCAAATACTTTTCGCCAGCTAATCTCTATACCTTATATACTTCACAAATAAGGCCAAACCTCGAATACTGCTCCCACATCTGGGGTGCTGCTGCCGCTTCTACACTCGCTATCCTGGACTCCATTCAGAAAAGAGCTATACGACTCATTGGTGGCCCTACCCTCACCCAAAGGCTGCCATCCCTTGCCCACCGACGTGCCGTTGGTGACCTATCTCTCTTTTATAGATATCTGCACGGGCAGTGCTCAGAGGAGCTTTCTTCCATAGTTTCTCCACCTGCTGCCCCCAACAGATCTATCAGGGGAACAGAGAGAATGCACCCTTTTACTGTCCAGGTCACCAGGCATAGAACATCTTGTTATGTCCGCTCTTTTGTCCCGGGGACGTTCAAGTTGTGGAATTCCTTGCCGGCGCATGTTTTTGCTTCTCCTCCGAACCTCCAAACCTTCAAGTCCAGAATTAACAAGTTGCATCTTTCCTCCTTGTCGACACCCACGATACGATAGTATTTAGGCTGTAAGTCCTCGTGGTGTGTTGTTGAAATAAAAAATAATAAGAAAACTCGGATGCTACTTACCTTACGCATATATGTTTGTTTACCTCGAATAGGCTCTAGCCAAAACAAATATAAAAAAAATATAGAATTATGTATAATTGATTACCTTCTCGTTAACTAAGAAATTTTCAGAATTGTAAATTGATATTTCACAACTAAAATTGCAACCTGATTGCTTGGATATAGAGACAGCACTGTCGCTATGAAATGCATTATATGTTTTTAAAGCAACTGAATTGCCGACTCTGAATGGAAAAAAGTTACTTCACATATAACAAGCCGACCTCGTATATTTTCATGATATAAGACCCAAGTTCTTGAAGGTGACTCAGTATGATGAAGTGTTTTAAATTGCATCTTAAATTGATAAGCTCATAATGAAGATTGTTGCATCTAACATTTTAACTTATTAGGAGCGAGAAGAAGAGCCTGGGAGTTCTTAAATCAATCTTAGTCATGGCGTTTAATAAACAGAGTGAATTAATAACCTGCCTCGCAAGTGTTACGTGTGCCTTCGACGAAAAATAAAACCCCCTCTCTCTTGGAAATTTATTACACAGCACTAGGATAACGTCCTTTAGCTAACGGAGCGTGGAGTCGTTAAAAGAAAATGTAGAGGAGAGGATATTAACGTACTCGTTATGTAATATAAACTTTTAGTGGAAAAATTGCATTACCAAGAGACTGTTTTGCATTAAGAAAATAGTTTCACAGGAAGGTATGGTCCCATTGGTATTAAAAACTAATAAAATACTTCAGATAGCATTCGACATTGCGGAATGCTAAATACCTAATTGACGTGTTTGATTAAACTTATTGGAACACATAATTTCCTATAAATTTCTACCATTTTGTTGTAGATACACATGCCTCATTTTACTAAAATGTTTCCAGAACATTTATTTCAAATAGACTCTTTATTTCAAATAAAATCTTTCCCTGGTGCTTCGGCAGTAGTTCTAGTTGTAGAGTTCATAGAGTTCATGGTTTAATATTCTTTAATATTAAGCGCATTTTCGTAGAAAATATTCGCTATTGAAGTGACGGCGACTTTTGAATTTCTAAAAGGTTTCTTCAAATGAGCGCGAACTAGGCCCTCTAGAACCCGAGCGGGGTGAGCTTCACTTTTTACCTGTTTACATATATACAACAGCGTGACGCATTTAAAAAAATATATTTCAACAACACATCACGAAGGCTTACAGCCTAAATACAAGGAGGAAAGAGGCAACTTGTTTATTCTGGACTTAAAAGTTTGGAGGTTCGGAGAAGAAGGAAAAACATGTGCTGGCAAGGAATTCCACAACTCGGAAGTCCTCAGGACAAAAGAGCGGGCATGACAAAATGTTCTATGTCTGGTGACCTGGACAGTAAAAGGGTGCATTCGCTCTGTTACCCTGGTAGGTCTGTTGGGAGCAGCAGGTGGAGGAACTATGGAAGAAAGCTCCTCTGAGCAGTGCCCGTGCAGATATCTATAAAAGAGAGAGAGGTCACCAACGGCACGTCGGTGGGTAAGGGATGGCAGCCTTTGGGTGAGGGTAGGGTCACCGTTGAGACGTATAGCTCTCTTCTGAATGGATACGAGGATATTGAGTGTAGAAGCGGCAGCGGCACCCCAGATGTGGGAGCAGTATTCGAGGTTTGGCCTTATTTGTGAAGTATATAAGGTATAGAGATTAGCTGGTGAAAAGTATTTGCCAACCCGGAAGAGGAAACCTAATTGCTTAGCAGCCGCTTCTGCAATTGATGTGACATGTTGGTGCCAATTGAAATTTTGATCCACAGAAATGCCAACAAGTGAAAAGGACTCATTACTTTGAATGACTTGGTTGCTCATTGTGATGGGTCTAGGGCTGGTGTAACTCTTATGAGATAGAAAGCAAGACTGTGATTTGGTGGGGTTGAGTTATACAAGCTTTCTACTTCCCCAGTCTAATATTATTTGGAGATCGACGGAGGCAGAACCATCCATGAGTCTGCGAGCCTCATCTAATTGGGCTAAAGAAACATGGTTAGAATATTGTATATTTGAGTGGAGGGTGCTGTCGTCCGCGTAACTGTGAATTGGGTTGGATGTGCTAGAGAGAAGGTCATTGATGTGAAGAGGAAACAAAGTAGGAGTTAAAGCTGAACTTTGAGGAACTCCTGCATGAATTGGAAACAGTTTAGAGGAATGGCCATCCACGACAACAGAAATGCTCCGGTTGGAGAGGAAATTTGCTGTCCAGGTACAAAGTTTTGGTGGTAGGCCATAATACATTCCCCTTTAAATAATTATTTTTTTCTGAAATACTTTTGTATCTTAAATGAAATTTGCAACACAAGTTTTTTTAAAATACTTGCAGTACTTACATATATCTAAGACCAAATTTTGATTTTTTAGCTCCATATAAAATATAATTTTTTTCAAATAATTGCTAACTGGGACTCTAAAACCGATCTTCAAAGTCCATTTAAATTTAAAGAATTAGTTTTAATAATATATCTTACTAATAGTGTACAGTTCTTATGAAAATTCACTACTATAACGCACTTGCTGGGTCCCGAACTTTTTTTTCTTAGTTTTAAGGATCGGTTCCAATTATAATTTTAACATATCCTGGCGTATTTACTTTAAAATAGTCAACGAAAACATCTCGTCGCCTCAACCAGGAATTATAACGATTTTGGTCTGCTATATTCAAATGGTAGTAAAATAATGATAGACGAATTATTCAAACTGATCAGAACAAGCCGAAATATTGACGTACCTTGGAGTATTATCACAGATGATGGTAAATGTATCAAAAGTCTGAAAACGAGAATCGCGATGACAAAGGCTTCAAGTTGTCACTAATGTTCTTAGAAAGAAAATCATAACATTTTTAAATAAATTTTTTGGCACTTCTTGATCTTTTGAACAAAAAACCTATTCTTTTAAGGCTAGATGCATTCTCACAACAATTAGAACCGTAGACCGGTTGTTGTGAGAATGCATCTAGCCTTACATACTTTGTCCCTATATCAGGGTAGAAATGGGCCAGCGCTAACAATTTACTAAATTGTTAGTTGGTTGTATATAGTCCCTATTTTTTAACACTTTGTGTTATTTGGAGCTGGCGTGACAACATACTACTTAGTTCCGCAACTAGGTGGCGACACATTTACCACTCACTTAGTAACTTATTCTTTGCCTAAAATGTTTAATAGATTTAATATTTTGGTCTCCTAATTTCCTTTTAACTTCAGTGCTGCCGAAATATTTTTTCTTGAAATGCTTCTAATTTTTTTGTGCTGTGACATACGTTCATCTGACAACACTGCTTCTTTTAGTGACACTGATGTACTTACATTCTTAGTAGCACATGTTACTTGTCACACCGTCAATGGTTTATTTTCCATGTTGTTTCAATGTGACTTACTATAAACAATGTTACTTGTATTCTTGTATTTCTTTACTTTTTTCACTGGATAACCGGTGGCTTTTCCAGGAAATCTTGACATATGATAACACATTCTTTAAAATAAAATTGTTACAGACGGTGATTGGTGTAATTACACTGAAAGACATAAGTCGACAGCGACTCAAGTACGTAGTAGATTTTCAGCTGAAAATAAGTTGATGGGGACACGTGGATTGAGATTTCATGATCAAGTAAATACGCGTGTTCTTTTTTCTTGAAACCTGAAATAAATTTTACTGTTTTGTCTAAGTTTAGAGTAGTTACTTATAAACGAGGAATCTTATAAAAGGCTGGGCACAGCAAGTGCGTTATGTTAGTGAATTTTTATATAAAAGAACTGGCACCAAATATTTTTAAAAATTAAATGCTTATAATTTTTTACTCCAAATTTTGGTTTATAGTTTACTTTTTAGAACCTAAATCTAGGTACCATAACTTGGGTATTTTCAGAGATAAATATTTTTTCCGAAAGAAAACCCAAAATTTTCCTGGAAAACCTGGCGATTTTCCTGGATAACGAACATATCCAAGGCCCAAGGCACTTACAAAAAGAGGCGCCTGCCAAATTTCATAAAAATCGGCCCATGATTTTTGAGTTATTGGTGGAATATATATATATATATATATATATATATATATATATATATATATATATATATATATATATATATATATATATATATATATATATATATATATATATATATATCTATATATATATATATATATATATATATATATATATATATATATATATATATATATATATATATATATATATATATATATATATATATATATCTATATATATATATATATATATATATATATATATATATATATATATATATATATTCTGCTGGGAAATGCAAAGGCCATATAAATTTCTATAAAAACAAAAATGAAAACCCTTACGGAAACTAGTATGATAACGTTAAGTTTCGATTATTACTTTGATAATATAGATTGTCAGATCTACAAAATTGGGGGGTCAGATTAGTAATGGGGGGTTATAGTAGGACCACTGGTCAGTAGTAAGTACAATACTTACGGTTTACACGTAATGCATATGGGTTCTCTGTAGATTGTATACATATCCACATCGTTCGACATATTTTACTTTACACTAAAACAGAAAACAAAATAATAACATTAATATACAAGCATATTCTCTATTATTGTTAGTCAGTGTTATTTGGATAAGCAATGAAAGATATAAAGCCATAATTTGTTAAAATGATCATTAATTAAATTTTTAAAATTTATTACTAGCAAATTTGGAAAGCATCTCAGTTTAAATGAAATTAAATTTTAACTTTTAAATTAAGCATGAAATATATACCAAAGAATTATGTTCTAAATCAATTACCTAAAGGTAATGAACAAACACTTTGTATAATGTACTTAGATGTAAGTTTATTTTTATTTATGTGAACAATGAACTGGAGTTTACCAAAGACAGTGTTTGTTGTGTGGAACCTTTTAAATCAAGATTGCAGCATATAAACTTTATTAATTTATAAATTTATTGTTGACGATGGTTATGTTTAAGAAGTAAGGTTAGGCCAAATGTCATTTTTAAGAATAATGATGTTTAAACTTACCGGAAGAACAGCTGTCAAAATATGTATTAAATAATGTCAAGAAAGGATGCCTTGATATCAAACATTAGATGAATTTAAGCAACATTTCCGCTTTTGTTATGAATTATTGTTGGTCGTAAAATAAATTCAGACGCCAGAATAGCGTCATTATTGCTTCTCATTTGAATATAAATATTTTAAAGTACATATTGTGTAAAGAAGATCCATTGTGACACTAAAACAAATAGAAGAGGTTACATGAAGTTTTTAGCGTAATAAATTACAAGAAAAAAAGTATATATATCAAGAATAACTACATTTAAGGATACCCACCACCATTAGCGAGGATCCAAGGTTTGAGATTTAATTATTTTTTATCTAAATCAGCACAAGCAGGCAAATCACTTTATTTAAAAGACAGTCTATTCTGTCGATTATACGTCAAGCAAAAGCGTTCATGGGAAAATAAGATTTAATGCATAAACAGAAACCTGAGTTTACATTTTTTTACCATAGTTCAAAGCTAAGAACTTAGAGGGAGTCAGGAGTGCAGGTCAGGGAGCCATATTAGTTGTCACGAACATTTGAAAAACAGTCGAAAATTCTGTTAATAATATTAATCATTTAACTTTACTAGTAAGCTTGAGAATTATAACAACGGATCCATTTAGATTTAAATTTATAAAATTCTGTCCAATAAAAGTCGTTATAAAAATTTTCTAAAAACATAATTCTTTGAAACAAAAAACATAATAAGATAAAAATAAGGTTAATTACATATTTGCAGGCTATTTCTTTTCCCCTATTTTAGCAGAACCTACCACTGAGATAACGTAAGTACATTAGATATTTTGATTACAATTTATTTGACATAATTATATAGTAGAAGGGTAGGCAACCCATATAACACTGAAGCTAGCTGGAAATGACAAATATATATATACATATACTAAAATTCAAACACCAGAGTCATAAACATTTTATTCAGATAAAAATTTTACATTATAAAATATACAGAGTCACCCATAAAACATTGTGTAAACTGTTAATATAAAAGATTTCTAGGTACATTTAAAATTATAATCAACAAAAGCAATATACCTAAAATTATACCAATTTAAACAAAGAATACAAAGACAACCAAAAAGGTTTACACACATCTGCAGGGTGTTTATTTAAATACAAATAATAATATAATTATTTATAATCAAAAACTCGATTAAGTAAAATCAGAATAATTTGGCGCACAACAGTGTGGCATTAAAATAATTAAATTAATGATAATCTAAATAATATAAAAAATAAAGCCAAAACCAGATTAATATATATATATATATATATATATATATATATATATATATATATATATATATATATATATATATATATATATATATATATATAGGCTAGTTCAAATTCAAGCCTCACCATTGGAATCTTGTAAACCGTAAGTGATGCGAGGATGGTTAAATTGGGACAAATTTGCGCGTTTCTATGGTGATAAACTGAAACAAAATTTGAGGTGTCATTTTTAGTTTTTTAATTATTGGAAAATTTTTGTTTTTTTTCAAGAAAATACCGAAAGAATTAGATTTTTTAACTATGACATTGTAAGGAGATTTTTTATGAGCAATTAAAACCTGTCATATTTTCCAAGGCGCTCTTGATGCAACAATTATAATACCCAACTTTGAGTTTTCTTATGGGCGCCATATGGATTTTTGAATATTTAAAAAGTCTTTTTTTCTGATTAAAATGATATATCACACGCTACGATTACATCTTTTTTTTCCCTCAGGGCTCGTCCGCCACTTTGCCGCCCCGATAGCACTGCAGCCTTTGGCTTATTGTGCATGCCCTTAGTCTTACTCCACCCATTCCAAAATCACTGTGCCTTGAACTAGTCTGCACAGCAATTGGTAGGGTGAAGTTTTATATGCCTCTGTCTCCGGTCTAGGCTGTCCGTAGATCAGTTGTCTTTGGCGGTCCAGAGCTTTACACTCCCACAATATGTACTGGCAGTGCTATCGGGGCGGCAAAGCCGCGGAGGAGCCCTGAGTGAAAAAAAAAGATGTACCGGGCTGATTCCTCCTCCACGCCGCAGAGTCTGCATGCGACGTCCCCCTCTAACCGCCCCATTTTATGCAGGTGTTTCTTGACGGCCATGTGTCCCGTCAAGAGACCTGTTATGTTTCTGAGCTGTCCTCTGCTAAGATTTAGCAGCTCCACATCTCTTTTTGAACTGGGTTCGTCAATTATTGACTTCTCATGTCTGAGCCCTGGACAGTCCGCCCAGTACACCTTGTGTTCGTTTCTGACCCAGGACCTAAGGGCTCCCTGGCCACTGTTTGTCACGCCCAGAACCGGTTCTGGTCCCATAAATGGTTCTGCTGACTCTTTCTTCGTCTGTCAGTTTCTTCATTGCCTTCACCCCCGAGTGACCCGGCACCCAGATGAGGGTTACCTCATTCTGCCCATCCGAATGAGTTCACCCTCATTTGGGTGCCAAAAATTTTCCCCAAAAACCTGACGATTTCCTGGCTAACGAACGTATCCAAGTCTCTTACAAAAAAAAATGCGCCTGCCAAATTTCGTAACAATC